>JAMWYP010000064.1:1200000-1843889 GCA_025563575.1 Acacia pycnantha
GACCGTTAAGTTTGACTTTTGATCGTTAACTTTGACTTTTTTTGCTGACTAGACGATGACGTGACATTTCAAATATTTTTTCAGTATCCTTTTTGTACCCGTCAATACCTAAAATATTTTTTCAAGATCCTAAAATAATTTTTCAAAATTATGAATTTTTTTTTTTGTACCAATAGTATCTTGAAAATACTTTTTAGTACCAGTCAGTACCCTGAAATATTTTTTTCAGTATCCTTTTAGTACTGATCAATACCTGAAATATTTTTTCAAGATCCTAAAATTTTTTTTGCACCTTTGAAATGTCACGTCATCGTCCGGTCAAGAAAAAGTCAAACTTAACTGGCCAAAAGTCAAACTTAACTGGCCAAACGCTATTTTTGCATCTAATTTGTAACCACATAGTTACTTTTGCACCTGAAAAAAGCATTTGCTACTGGGCGCTCCTCGGAGAAAAGCACATGTCTATTTTTGCACCTTAACCCTAAAAATAATTACAATGTCATCTTTCTTGGCCTTATTTTTTTGGAATTCCATCATAATTACTTTATTATCAATGCTATCAAATACATATTTTTCAATATAAGATACTAAACAATCATTCATCCCCCATCCGATTATGAAGTGCAGTCTTGATGTATTAAGAATGATCACTTAATTTAAGGGTGGATAATCATTTAAACATGTATTAATTTTTGTTTTTTAAAAAAAAAATCTCCAAATTTAGGGGGCACTTCCCCCCTAGTCTAGTATGTGGGTCCGCCCATGATTGTGGGCATGCTCAACAGCTTATGAAGCAGTGTCATGCAAATTATTAATAAGTGACACATATATAGGAATTAGAAAAATTGATTTAAAAATTCTGTAAGGATGGAAAGTCGTTTTCTGAGTAAGTGGGGACGAAAACAAGTGGGCCTTCATTGGATATAAGAATTCCATCAGCTAAGTGGGCCTTTTCCATGGAACAAAACTTCATTCTGATTGGACATCATCTCACTCATTTTATCCACTACCTACCACTCTCTCTCATATTTTATTCCTTGGCTGAATCATCCATCAATATATTGTTAGTGTGTGTGTGTGAATCATACAATTAAAAGTAATACCACCAATGGATCTGGGACTACTAGAAAGAGGTTAGTCCTTGACAGCATGATGAATCAGGGGAGCAGCTCTCTCCTCATCTCTCAGTATCCCTCAATCTCGGCCATCCAATATTTAATCCAACCGCATAGAAAGGGACACATCATACATTTCAAAATATCGCATGCGATAAATATGAATTTTTTGGAATGTATAATGTGTCTCTTTCTACGCAGTTGGATCAAAAATTGGACGGTCGAGATAGAGAGATGCTGAGGGATACTGAGGCGTTTGCTTCTGAGGCAATCCGCGTCCGATGAATCAGTATTTGAATACTAACTGGGAAAGATTTACTCAACTTCATTGCCCAAATTATCTTTCTCTGTAGGTACTTATGAAAAACAATTGGTTCTTGTTTCAGGTATAAAATTCTTTTTCCTAATGAATGGATGGGATGTGATTTTTTATTTATTTATTTATAAATATAAGCGGAGCTTGCATAATTGTCATGTGATTATTTGTTATCATAGAACAACTTTAAAAGAAGAGTTAAGGAGAAATGTTGTTCTGAAAGTTTTTTTTTTAACTCAATTTTACCCCGAAAGTCTGAAAACGTAGTAATGTTGTCATTCACTAACGGTGAGGGCTAACAGTGTTAGCACACTCAAGTGTGCCCAATAATTTTTCTTTTTTACAATGTGCACCCTCATTTTGAGTGTGCAACTTCTGAGGCAAAATTGTTATTTAACCCTTAAAATAATTCTTATATGAAAATCACATAGTTCTAAGTTATATTTTTTTGTCAACTTCTAAAGTCTTTTATAGCATCTCTTTTCTTATGTTTGAATTTATGATTAGTTAAGGAATGATCGAAATACTACTCTCTGCTTACTACGTCAGTAAACGATTCCTTCACATTTCTGCTATTTCATTTCACATACCTAATATAACTTGGTTTTTTCTTTTTAACTTATTTATGCTTTTCATTTTTTAAGTGTTCTAACGCTTATTCAGCTCTTGTATTAAGTTTTCATTAGGTACTCTGGCTGTAAGTAATACATAGCATATACTCTTTGTATTAATTAGAGTAAATACTCTTTCTGGTCCTGACAAAAAAAAAACGGACCCCATTTTGGTCTTTGACAAAAAAGAGTCATTTTTAGTGGACATTTTGATCCCTCACAAATTTCCAAAAGTTCTTTTTTAGTCCATAAAAAGGACAAATAATGGTCGGTTTTTTTGTCAGGGACTAAAATGGGGTCTGTGTTTTTTGTCAGGGATTAGAAAAGGTATTTACTCTATTAATTAATATCATTTTCTCTTGTTTTAAATTTTTTTAACTATTTAAAAATTGTCACCCTTGGAACGTGTGTTTTTTTTTTTTTTTAAGAAACAAAGAAATGCCCGTTCCAGGGTGGGAAATATGAAGCGGGTCGTGGGTTGTCTTTGACCCGTTTTGATCCGCTCAACCGCTTTATCGCGGATTTTCAGTTCCGTTCGGTGTACTGCACTGCGGGCCTGTTACAGATAAGTCATTTCAGGGTCGGAGATTTCCATTCTCGGCGTCACCGACAATGGAAGCACTAGGTCTTCCTGCAATTGGTCTTTTCAATCGCTGCTCCTGTTTTCACAAGCTCAATGCCACCACGATGGTTCCAAGTACCCCTAATTATGGCTGCCATACGGGTCTAGCTTCCTTCAAAGTGAAACTCAAACCCGCTTCTACTACAAGAACTCAACATTCGGTATTGCATTCTTCCTTCTATTTTTTAAAGTTAGATTGTTGAAGAATTGGGGCTTCTTTTCGGAAAACTAAGCTGAATATCATGTGCTCCTATATTTTTCTGTTGCTTCTGGTTTCCTGGACGACTTATACGGATACAGAAGAGTGAATTATAGGACATGACATTTATTTTTCATTTGTAGAAGAGTGTTACTCGAGCACAAGCTGATAGTGAAGACTATGAATTGAAGCAAATGAGGGACATGGCTGCTGCTAGAAAGAGATGGGAAACTTTGGTATTTTACTATCAATGCTAACTTTGATGCATGAAGATTCTTGAAAGATTCTAAGAGCCACTGAATTTATCGTATATAGTATGTTTTATTCTTGCAAGTGACCTGAACCATTAATTAATCGGTGGTAGTCGCCACTTTCTACTAGGGCTGCTGACTTAACGCTTAACGCACATTGTTGGACGTTCTTAGTAACTTAAATATGATAAGTGATGACCAAGTGTTTGAGGCTATATTAATAGAAGGTCCCTACTTTTATATAACTCATCACCCCCTCCATCTCTTATTGAAGCTTGCAAGATTTTAAGTATATCAGGTGCCAGGTCCATACTCTGTTTATAATTAATTAGCGGAGTGATTTGCTTATATGCTAATCTTTTGTTAATGACCTCAACATGTGTAAAATCAAACTATGAACTTGGTTAGCAAGTGGATCATAGGATTTTGAATACAGTGTGGTCACTTTTTTGTAGCTCAGGGAAGGAAAAATTAAAGTCCTTACACCAAGGGAAGCTGGGTATGCAGTTCAGCTTTCCAACAAACCCTTACTCGATGTTCGTCCCTCCAATGAACACAAGAAGGTCGGTTGCTTCTCTTTTAAGTTAACCACTTATTCCCTTGAGCATAGCCTATTCATATATTGCACACATCAATTTAACCTTCACCAGCATAAGTAGAGGGCAAAACTAAAGCAAAAGGTGGCACATAATTTGACATTTTAAGCCTGCAATTTTTTTTGTCTTACTTTTTTCCCATTCATGATGCATGTTGTAATAGATTTATAAGTAATCACTTCTCGAAATGATCCCAACTCCCAAATAGCATCCTTGTTTGGTGTCTTTATTAGAGGCATAGGCAACTTTAATGGCCACGCAACAAAGCTATACCAACTGTGTTCCAAAAAAATTGAAGTCAAATCAACTTATTATGTGTTGGTATTGGTTTCTACTAGAAGAAAAGGTTAAACAAAAATTATCAAACTGGATTCTTAATAATCAGGTTATATTGACTCGTGGTGGATTTTATTGCACAACTTGGATGATAGCAGATTTTTTCATACATTTCTAAATCATAACATTTGTTGGGAGCGACGAAAACCATTTGCACTCTAAGAGCACTCTAAGCCTTTAAGGGGATCACACCCTTGACTAGAAAAAAAATAAAAAATTTCCTTGCATTGCACTGGTTTATATGTTATAGATGACTTAGGGCTGCTTCGAATACAAACATTGACTCATATTGTTGTCTTGAAAATTTTATGTTTGTTTATTACTGTCATGAAATGCCAGTTCCTCGTGCAAATAATTAATCTGACAGTCCTGCTTTACCTCTCTGTATCCTTTCACCTTGTGCGAGCAGGCTGCAGAGTGTAATATATGATGTGATATTTGCTTTATCATGTTCTTTTTTTACTGTTTTGAAGGCATGGGTCAAAGGTTCAACCTGGATTCCAATATTCGATGTCGATAATAGCCTAGATGCTGGAAACCTTGCCAGAAAAGTCACAAGTTTTGTGATGGGTATTAGACAATACTTGTTGGCTTGTTCATTATTATTTTATTCCTCCATATTGTTGGAATAAATTCTAGATATATGCTATAAATCTCAACATGTTAGTATAAATCTATTGAATTTGACTTAATGTTGTGCTTTGCAGGAGGATGGTGGAGTGGCATGCCCACACTTTCTTATGACAGGTGTGTCCTGAGCTACCACTCTACCTCTGATTCATTTTCTGTGTATGTCGAATTGTTTATTCATTGTTTTTTTTTAACAGCCAGTTCTTAGCAAAAGTTGAGCAGAAGTTCCCTAAAGATACAGACTTAATTGTTGCATGCCAGAAGGGCCTGAGGTGAGCTTTATATATTTAAGAGGGCAAGTGGCTGCACAATGCACTCTCTGGTAATTTATTTTGTGACTGAGTTGTTAATTTGGACAGCATAGATTTTCTGTTTCTTTGCAATGCATTTATTGCTTACTCTGGGCTCTTATCGGTTATTAAACCATTTGAATCAGTTAACTTAGTTAGAGTGGATGCAACAATTTAGTGGTCACGTCATTTGTGTCAAACAGACAGTACAGTTATTGCTTTGTCCTGAGCCTCAGTTTTTGGGCAGGTCTCTAGCTGCTTGTGAAATACTGTACAATGCTGGCTATACAAATCTATTTTGGGTTCAAGGAGGTCTTGAGGCTGCTGAAGATGAGGCACGTTTTCCAAGTTTAGCTTTATAGAATTTGTCTTTTGCTTTGCAATAACAGAATGTGAGATACAGAGCTTCATTGACGAGTTTCTGCTTTTTGTGTTTTCTGTGGAGCAGGATCTTATTATAGAGGGCCCTTTGCCTCTTAAATTTGCTGGAATTGGCGGCATTTCAGAGTTCCTTGGGTGATTATCTAATCTCATCTTTTGCCTTTGTCTTCTAATAAATGTATATTATAAAATGGTTGATTAAGCATGTTCATCCTTGTTTTTCTTAAGATTTCAATCTTAGGTGGAAAGTATGTCAAAAAAATTTTAAATACAAAATATCAAATCAACAATATTTTGTATTATAGATTTAAGCTATACCGGAAATTCAGAACATTGTATTTCTTGCATAGGGTGATTGATTGGGCAATTTGTGCGGAAAATACTTGTACAAAATTATTGCCAAAGAAAAAATCCTGTGGCTTTTATATCAATGACAATATAATATTGTAATTTGCGTGTCAACAAACTTTAAGATGATTACCTAATCTGGTAAGGTGAACCATTTTCAGAATTCTTTTATTTTGTTCCTGTCAATGGCAATGCTCAGTGATTTGATCCGAGGTGATGATAGAAAGTGTATAGCTAAATTATGTAGACATGCGTGATTCTTCTTTTTTCATATTGGTTGAACGGTTAGCTCTCAAAAGGAGACATTCTATAATCTTGACAGTTAGAGCATTGTTTTAAAATGTTTTTATTCATGTTTTAACTGGAAAGTGAAATTTTGACTTAAATTGATATTTCTAGTTGGACTGAGCAACAGAGAGCAGCAGCAGCCAAGGAAGGTTGGGGTTACAGATTAGTGTTTTCTGCACGCTTGGTAATTTATCATTTTGTATTCTGGTTTTGGGATGATTACCTAATTAATTAACTGTTTGTGTCTAATTTTATTCATGTAAGCTTTTGGTTGGATTTCCTATACCTCAAAATCTGAACATTGACACGTTTGATTGCTTCTGGTGTAGCTTGGACTACTTCTTCTTGCTGATGCCATATATATCGGTGCTCAGCAAGCTGCTCGCTATCTTCAAGATATTAGAAGCCATTGAGGTGTAATGGTCTGCTTTGAGCATATTAATTGACCCTTCCAGGAGAAAATCTCTTGGCTATGGACGAGCATGTAGAGACAGAAGGCTTAGAACTCAATTTTGGGTGCTTAACAAGTCAAAGCCTTCAACAGTCAAATACGATTTACGAGTATAGTTGTTTTCTAAGAATAGTTAGATTGTGATTTCCTCTTCGCTTTTCTTTTTTCCTTTTTAGATCAACAGTGTGATTTCCTCTTTGTTCCAAGCCGCTTTTGTATTGTAATTGTAATCTTTCTGTGTTTTTGGGTTTAGAATTCTAGGCTGGCTCATGCTTGTATATTTGGCGAAACATTTTTGAATAAATCTATACTGCACAGTATTAGATAATGAAACCATTTGATTTTTACAGGTTCTGGACTATTCTTAGTTCTCACAATAAATTTTAATGAAATCTCTTGCCCTCCTAAATGATTTCTTATGAGGTTGAACAGATATTATTGAAATGGGTGATCAACAAGAGAGCGCATAATAATTAATAAATGATGATGATGGATGTGTGTATTGTGTTTATTATGAAATAAAAAGGTTTCTTTTTTGGTTGCCTTAACCGAACACCAACACAGCATTTTACCAGTTTTGATTTACAATCAAAATGTCTATATAGTATATACTACAGTAAGTGATGAATTAAAAATACGACTGATTTTCTGATCATATCTCATGTGTAAGCTGATTTGCCCGTTACACCTATTTCCTGGAAAACACTTGAACTGCGAGGAACGAGTATTATTGTAAGAAATTCTACATTCTCGCCTCTTAAACTTTCTTGTTCTAGTTTCTATCTGTATGAGGTAATAAGAACAGAACTATTCCACCATTCATCACACAAAATCAAAGACAGATCGCTCAATCTTTCATGGAAAGTGTGGTTTAGCAACGACATAGAGATGATCTCTCCTGTGCATTGAGATTCCAAAAACTTCAGTAAGATCCAAATCTTTGGCTGAAATTCCCAGAGGAAGCTCCCAATCAAAACTATGAAGAAGCTGAGCCAGAGCAAGCTCAATAACTGCAATGGCAAATGTAATCGCAGGGCAGCCTCTTCTTCCAGCCCCAAATGGTATTAACTCAAAATCTTGCCCTTTGAAGTCAATATTCATATGACTCCCTAAAAATCTCTCTGGTTTGAATGTCTCAGCATCTTCCCAACTTTCTCTATCTCTTCCTATTGCCCATGCATTGACATAAACTCTTGTTTTTGCAGGAATCTTGTAACCATCTATGGTAATATCTTCCATGGATTCTCTTGGGACAAGTACTGGAACAGGGGAATGGAACCGAAATATCTCTTTGATGATAGCTTTCATGTATTGTAGATGATGCAGATCACTCTCCAACACTACCCTTCTCTCTCCTAGGACACCTCGAACTTCATTTTGAGCTTTTTCCATAGCCATAGGGTTCATCATCAGTTCTGTCATCGCCCAGTCAAGGGTTATGAAGGTTGTATCGGTTCCTGCAGCAAACATATCCTGCAGTAACAGACATGGTAAGGAAGACAAGTATAGCTGTTATATTTTGATTATACCAAAATATAATAGTCTTACATTGACTAATTAGTGAAAGGCTTGAAGAACGTACATAATGTCAAGGGAAATGATATCAAATTGTCTTAAACTATTTTGATAGAAAGACAACTTTAACGGTTGTCTATATCTAAAAATTTTGATATAATATCAAAATCCATTCGATTTGTGACACAAAAAAAGGAAAATGGGAAAAAAGGCCTTATGTTGACACTTCGAATAAAGAAAGAGGGTTGTGTTAAGTTCTTGATGGCTAAAGTAAAAAATCAAAATGAGGAAAAAACAAGAAGGAAGGTTGTAGACCTGAGACCTTTGAAATTTAAAAAGAAGTACAAGCTCTTGCAGAGAGAAAAGAATAAAAGAAAAATGGGAAAAAAAGCAGGCCTAATGTATATCAATATCTAAAAAAATTAATACGGAACAGACCAAGTTTCATTTACCAGGATGATTGCCTTAATATTATCAGTGGTTAGAGGCATCTCATCTGAGTCATTCCTCTGTACTTCTAGTAGAACATCCACAAGGTCTTTATGATGCTCGTCTATTTCCTTAGAACAGGCATGTTCTTTGAGGATCTGATCAAACAACTGATCAAATCTTTGAAAAGTGTCCTTAAGTCTTGACTTTACACCTGTCAAACTGTGCATGAACTCCAATGAAGGAAAGAACTCACCAATACTGAATCCTCCAAGTAAAACCTGGTACTCATCGAGCATCTTCTGAAACCCATGTCGATTATAATCTCCTCCTTCTGAGAATTCCCTTCCAAACACAGTCCTACAAAGAATATCATTTGCATACAAACCGAGAAACTTTGTCAGATCCACAACAGTACCTGAAGACTCTGAGATCCTAGAAACCAAACGAGCAACTTCTTGTTCCCTAACAGAACGGTATGTGTCTACTCTTTTAGCACTAAGAAGCTCAAGTATGCAGATTTTTCTGATATTTCTCCAGTAGGGACCATAGGGAGAGAAGACAACGTCGGTACAATTGTAGAAAAGGTGTTTTGCTGAAAATAACTGTGGTCGGCTTGCAAGAGCAAGATCATGGGTTTTCATGACTTCCTTTGCAAGTCTAGCTGATGAAACGACAATGGTTGGGATTTGACCAAGTTGTAGGAAGATTATGGGTCCATATTTTGCAGCAAGGCGTTGGAGAGATAGGTGGGGCATGGTGCCAAGTTGGTGGAGATTGCCCATGATGGGTATGGCAGGTGGAGAAGGAGGAAGATGATTAGATCCGTGTTTTCTGGAATTGTGTTGTTGCAGAAGAAGCTTTATCAGTACAAGAAAGAGGATGAAAGGAAAAAGCAGGGAGAGAGGTTGATGAAAGCCTTCCCTCAGCCATTGCAACACAGCCATTTGATGGAGGTTTTTGCAAGATGGATGATATTGCCCTGCAACTTGAAAGATATAGGGCAAAAAGAAGATTTTTTTGTCCTATTTATAGATAAAGAGAGAATTTTCATGCAAGGTTACAATTTTACTCTTAATTTATTATTGTATTGACTTTGTTATCATAATGTATAATGCATATAAAATAAAAATGAAAAATTGTTGAATTTTAAGGCATAATAAATAAAGTTTAAAGTTTTTCTTAGTCTATGTGAAATATGCTAGAAGTGGGCCATAAGAATATTATATACTCCTTCTAGTTCTTTTTATAAGGAGCATTATCTTTTATAAGAGTGGTCCTTAATATAAGGGATAAATCATTTTTGTCTGAAGTTTTAAACTATTTTTTTTCAATTTTGTCCCCATTAAATATATGCTACATATTAGGGTAAATGAATAAAAATATACATGTGTTTTACCCCCGGAAGCGCCCAGCACCATATGCTTTTTATGGGAGCAAAAATACACACGTGGTTACCATTTTGGAGCAAAAGTCACATCCCACCGTTATGTTACTGTTCACCGTGATGAGTGAGAAAGAGATGAAAATAGAGACGGTGAACAGTAACATAACGGTGGGATGTGACTTTTGCTCCAAAATGGTAACCACGTGCTATTTTTGCTTCCAAAAAAAGTATATGGTGCTGGGTGCTTCCGGGTTACCCCTACATATTATTTCTTTGAAATAAATGTCCACTTATAATCTCTTATGTACTCTATTTATAAATAAGGGTAGAACAAAAATACTGATATATTTATTATTTTTATTAACATTTTGAACTGCATACTTTTAATAATTGTTCCTTATAAAAAAGACATCATCAAGTATCGTCACTAAGTTATACATTGAAAAGATGTTAACCAAGCAAATTGAAACTTGAAAGGCACTTGTTAATAGTATTTTGTTTTGGAGTTAGCATGAAGGAATAGAGTAAATGAAAACAAAATTGAGGCGAAGTGAAGAGGTGGTCCATTCATTTTTTTTTTCTTTTTGGTTCTCTATTCAGTATCTAGAGTTTCGCCCGGACTAATCCAGATTCGACCCGTGTCACATACCTGGCTATGGTAGGAGAGTCTCCCAACGGAGTATTTTTGCATTCACCAAGCTCGAACTCGAGACCTTAGTTAAGCGACACAAGCCGCTTACCACTTGTGCTAACCCTGTTCGCTAGTCCATTCATTTTAGTCTAACTGAGTAAAACACGTGGAGTGGCCCATATATATGTGTGTATTTTTTCTCAAGATGTATGGTCGCACTTTAGATGGCGGTGGGTCATCAAAGACAAACTAGAACACCATCACAAACCCGATCAGAATCAAAACATATCTTGACTTTAGCAAAGAGGAGCACATCTTTTGGGAGTTAGCACGGAAGGAAGCAACCTTTTGATTTGTGGAAACTGAAAAATCCAATGACACACCAATCGATATTCGTTCTTGACTTGGTCAGTGAGTTAGAAATTTGAACGTGCAGTGCCCGGAAACTACTTATGCACCCCAAGAATGCAGTTTCTGCCATCACAACCTTGAAATTTGTGGTGTCACAAGCCATATCTTCTTGTATACTTTTTTTTCCAATCAGCATATAGTATTTTAGACCTATCTCCTTTTAATTTAGGAGATTTATCAGGGTCTAGACTAATCTGGATCTAGTTGGGTAGGACCACAAGGGCAGAAAACTCTACTATACCAAACACTCCTGCATTCTCAGAACTTGAACTTGAGACCGTTGATTAAGCTCGAACAACCCCTATCAGTTGATCCAGACACTTAATTAGTGGTATATCTTCTTGTTTACTTCGAATTTGTTTGCATTGTTCATGCGTGCTATTCGTGAAGTTAACGGACTTAACATGAGAACTTATTAGAATATTAAGTTTTAAAAAAGTACCCCTCTACTCAATGGCAGAACCAGAATTTTTTTTAGCCCGGGCCAAAAAAATAAACATATTGAACTACTATTTTTAGTTTTTATTATAAGGCACCAATTAACAAGTATATTTGGTCCTTTTTATAAAACACTTACTTGTTTCCAAATACCATTAAATATTTTTTCCTATGTATACCCATTAAAAAGTAGTGGGTGAGAGCAATAATTAATAAAAAATAATTATTACTTTTTTTTCGAGTAAAAAAGAAAGTAATAATTAATATGATATTAGGGTTTAGTGTAATTAATAGGGATAATATTGAAAATACTTAAATTTTAGGACAAATTTAATGACTTTAACTGTTTTTATTGACTTGTGAGAATTGTTAGTTGGTTCCTTAAATAAGGACCAGAGAGAGTATTTACTAAATAATATCAAATGACCTTGAAAATACAAATAAATAATAACTGATAATTATAAATCAAAACAATATATAAAATGATACTAACTTTTTCAGTATCTCAAACAAGAATTTTACTTTTCTCTCACAGTCCAATGAGTAATGAAACAAACATTATCCTTACAGGGAAGATAAAAAATTAGTGGGGCCAAATAAAATATCATACAATAAATACATATATATACTAACAAATTTTATAAGATCCTCCCCAGCTGGCCATCACTATGTTCGTCATTGCCTCTACTTATATTCATAAGATAGGAAGAGAAGTTTTTTGTCTTATTTATGATTCACATCATTAAATTTTTCATATAACATACAACTTTATTCTTCATTTATTACTGATTTATTACTGCGTTAACTTTATACCCTATATGTTAAATATAAATGGGAGTAAAGTTATAAAGATATTAAATTTTAAGACAGTCATTGAGTCTTACAATTTGTTGTTGAATCAAATGTGTTAGAAATATTTTATAAATAGGATAGGAAGAGTAACAATAATAGTTCAATTGAAACAAATTTCTGTGTGACGTTTTGTTTACATATAAATGTACCAAAAAAACATATAATACATGATAAATTTAATTAATTTCTTAATCACTCATCAAATGTCGCATTCAATGCAATGGCAGTTAATTAGGCATTCGTTGAAAACTGTATATAGATTTAACGTTCATCACAACTCAGATTACCATGAGTCCAAGACTGATTGAATTAACATTAATGTTCATTATCACTGATTATTAATTACGAGTACGGCCAAAGAGAGTTGACATAGATGGTAAGGGATTTGGTTAAGTCCTAAAAGGATGTGTGTTCGATCTCCGCTGCCGTCGCTAAGACTTTTCGGGGCCGTACCCTGGCCTTGGTGGGAGACTGATGCCGAACCCCTCCAAAACCTTTATTTATCAAAAAAAAAGAAAAAGAAATTACGAGTACTATTAAACATTAAAGAATGTAAGCTTATGAAGACATCATGCTTGTGTGAAGAGTTTATAATGTGTGTGTGTGTGGAGTTAGTTTAATTAGTAGCTGGTCCCATCATATCAGAATGCGATCCGGAAGAATAATGCTGGCTTCTTATAACAGAGCCAGTTACTTAGTTATCATAGTTAGTTAGATTTAACTTAATTAGTTCAGTGATGAGCTGTCCTATTGACTATTGACTATCTGAAAGGTGATAAGTGTATTATAACCAAGGTTCTGAAACTCAGACTGGTCACTAGACCGGTCCAGGTACTGGATCAAGGGTTAGTGGGTCAGACCGGAGTCAACCCGAGCTAAACCGAGGTCAAACCGGTGAAAAAAAGAAGATTTTAGAGTTATTAGTATGAAATTCGAAAGAAAATAATTTTTTTTTTATTTTAAAAAAATGGAACCGGTTTGACCTCCAGACTGGACCGGTTTACCGACCGGTTCGCTGGTTCCCGGTCTGGGTATGAGAACCATGATTATAACTGATGTACATAAGCATTTTTTTTGTTTGTAATTAATGAAATCAGAAATTCCTTTCATCAATTTGTATTATGGTATCAAAGTTAGTATAACACCCTCTGTTGTTCTTATTATAAGACATCAACTAATAAGTGTTATTGGTCATTTTTATAAGGCACTTGCTTGTTTCCTAAGGGCATTAAATATATATATATATTTTCCATAATGTATGCCCATATTTAACAAAGGAGAGAGTAATAATTAATATGATATTTAGAGTTTAATGTAATTAGTAAGGGTAATACTGAAAATGACTTAGATTTTAGGAAACATTTAATGCTTTTAAATTTTGTAACATTCGGGTGGCTGATGCGTTGGCCAAGACCGGAATTAGCAAGTCTGATGTGTTTGATTCTTGTCCTTCCTTCCTTTGGGCTTGGGTGGATCAAGAGGGCTTGAGATTAAGTTCCCGTGTTATGTAATTTTTGTCTTTGTACTTTTCGATTGTCGTTTATAAAAAAAAAAAAAAATTTGTAACATTGTTTTGTTTTAATATTATTTTATAATTCAATTTTTTTTTTATCTCCATAAATCAAGGATTTATCATAATTTAAAATTATATTTTTTTGGGGTCAAAAAATATAATAAATAACATGGGATTTAATTTGGATCTATTAATCAATAAATATAATTTATTTATAATTATTTTATAATTCCTTTCTTATATTACCTTAAAATTGAATTTTTTTCATTTCCATATTAATCAATAAAAATAATTTATTGATGATTATTTTCTATATTTTTTTTGTTTTTTGCTGAAAAACATAATAATAAATACTAGGGGATTCAATTTGATAATAAATACCAGGGAATTCTGTTTTGATCCGTTAATCAATAAATATAATTTATTGATGATTATTTTCTAATTTATTTATTATATTACTAATTTGGTTGGATTATGTTTTTGCATTGTGATTCATTATAGGCTTTGAGCTTGAGTTCAAAATATTAATTTAAATTAAATAATTTCAAAGTCTTTACGAAATTTATGCTCTTTTAAAAAATATGAGTGAGCAAATTTTAAAAAAATGTATATACAAATGCCCACACGTATCGCAAACTTCATATAACCTAACTGAAGTATACATAAATATTAACTTCCTCGTACAACGCACCGGCCAGCACCAACAGTACTTGTTAATATAATAACTACTCCCAGTTGAACCAAATTTCTATATTACGTTTTGTTAACATATAATAATAATATACTCCAATGGCATATGATATTTAATTTCTTAATCACCCATCAAATGTCGCATTCAATGTTATATGCCAGTTAACTAATCATTCATTGGAAACTTATTGGATTGAACGTTCATCAAAACTCAGACTACCTTGAGTCCAATGCTGATTGAATCAACATAATGTTGATTATCAATGATTATTAGTTATTAAACATTAAATAATGCAAGCATATGAAGAGATCATGCTTGACTCTTTATAGGCCAAACTTGTGTGAAGTTTATATACTTATAAAGATAGAGGGAGGAGAAACAGTTGAAAAGTAGTCCATAATCATTGAGTTAACTACCTCTTCTTAGTATGTGAGATTTAATCAAAATGGATTTATAAATAGAACTAGAATAGTCTATAGAAACAACCGTTACTGGTAAGTCCGTCGTTGCAGATGAATGGGCTAGAGAGATCCAAAACAAATATCGTGGAGAATCCGGCGTGGTGGTTGGATTCGACGTAGAGTGGAAACCAGTTTACGTACGAGCTGAGGAAGTTTCAGCAGAGCAGGACATTACAACTCTGTATTGATGACTCGTGGCTAATACTTCAACTCTTGCACATGGACAAGTTTTCTGTTTCTCTGAAGAGGTTCCTGGTGGATTCGAGGTTCACTTTTGTTGGTGTCGATGTAGAGAGTGACGTTAAGAAGCTAAGTGATGAGTATGGTCTAAGATTTAAGAAATACCAAGACATTAGCTAGGGAACTTCCAATGGTTACCTGATGGCTGATGAGGTGGTCTAGAAGGAAACTTGGTTTGAAAGAGCTAGCATTGAATGTGTGTGGAGTGTATATGCAGAAGCGTAAAAGTGTGTGCATGAACAACTCGGAGGTACCAACATTGAGAAAAGAACAAGTTGAATATGGTTTGTAATATACATATCTGTGTGTGTACGTGCATGCTTTTTAATTTGTCTAAATCAAGCATCGGACCTCAATCTCTGTATTGTACTCTCAAGTTTCTCCTCAGTTGTGCCATATCCATTCAAACTTGAGTTCAAATAATCAGTAGGATGAATAAATATATGAATCAAATAGTGAAAGGTGAGGAAAATAAGTAGCTACTTGTATATTGGTATTGTGGTTTGAGAGGAATCACAATTTTTTTTCCACGGTACAACTACATGAAACCATTCAATACTCCATCCCTTTAGACTTGTCGATGAGACTCAGTCTTGCGATTTTTTTTTTTTTTTCCAACTTAACTAATTTACTATAAAGGATTATAAGTATAACACATAACAAAATCATGAATATAAATCGTATCAATTGACTTTTTATATGAACAAATAGATAGTAGTACATTATACAATTCATTCAAATATAGGAGTATATGTAAGCGTAAATAAATATAAGAGGTGTTGGTCTTAAAACACTTGAAGCCTTCGTAACTTGATAAGTGCAGATTTTATAATTAAATGAGTATCAATTCTGAGATATATTGGATTAAATTTATTACTATTTTATATATCTTGCAGGATTTATTAGCTGATCGAGAAAGGAGCAGAAAAAGGAAATCAATTTGAATCAATTGTGTGATATGAGAGAGTGGATTGCAAAAGATTTGGGGATGATTGGAGATCTCAAAAGGATATTGCATATCTTGTATTTAAGACAGGATCAGATCACGGCCAAGTCAGCCTAAGGGAATTTCTATATAAAGAGCAAGGGAGACACACACACCAGACACAGAGAGCTCTCAGAATTGCATGACCTAGACATAGGCTTAGTTAATTCGTCATAGAGTTGCATGACCTAGACATAGGCTTACGAGTTTATGCGATCTTATAATTCTGGTTTAAATAATTGATCTTTCCAAACAATACTAAGACATTAGGTTGTTTTCAAAGATAACGGACTAAGGTAGCGTCAAGACATTTGGACTTGGTCTAATTTTAGAGAATTGATCGTCAATCATGGGAAATAATAGTCAATTAGGAATTTAATTCAAATACTCGAAGGAACATAGGGGGATTTCTATGCCCTAGCTGCGTTTTTCTCTATCAATTCTCTTTTCTAAACAATCGCTTTTGAGACTCTTAATCTTGAATGCGTATTTTTGATTAAATTCATTAAAAATTCTGTTTGGTTACAACTCACCTCCTATTACTCATTGATCCAACTAAAGCTTAAATAACGAATTAGTGGCTGGAATACTAGTCCTCGTGGGACGATTTTTTTCTCACTACTTTATTACTTAATACGGCCCGTATACTTGAGGAGTTTATAGACTTTAAAGTTTTTCCCTATCAAGTTTTTGGCGCCGTTGCCGGGGACTAGTTTTATTTCATCACTAAGAGTAGTTATTGAAACTCTAGATTGGATTTTTCTTTTTCTTTTGTTATCATACTCTGTTTATGCGAGGTACCATTGACAGAAATTCTCTGCAGTTTGATCCTGAAATTGAAAAGACAGCAAATAGAAACCGGAAACTTGCTAAACAGAGAAGAGAAGAGGCTAATAGTTCTAGTTCTGAGACTAAACCGGTAAAAATGGCAGAAATTGGTGCAGATCCTCCTCCTCCTCCAAAAAAGACCATGGGCGACTACATGACGCTTAATCTGCCAGGGCTGCAACTAGCATTGTCAATCCTACTGTGAATGCAAATAATTTTGAGATCAAGCCAGCCCTCATAAGCTTGGTTCAACAACGCTCTTTTAGTGGGAGTGATTTAGAGGATCCTAATCAGCATATCGAGACTTTTCTGCAAATTTGTGATACCATCAAGATGAATGGGGTTTCGGAGAAGCTATTCGTGTGAGACTGTTTCCTTTCTCTTTGACGGGAAAGCAGGAGCTTGGCTTCGTTCTTGTCCTAATGGAAGTCTCTCCACTTGGGACATTATTACCACAAAGTTCCTTGAGAAATTTTTCCCTTCTTCTAAGTATACAAAAAGCTTCTTTCAGACATCAATTGCTTTACTCAAGGCAATGGGGAATCATATTGTGAAGCGTGGGCAAGATTCAAGGAGTTGCTTAGGAAGTGCCCACAACATGAGCTGCAAGACTATGATCGGTGAGAATATTCTTCAATGGGATGCTTAGTCCTCTAGAATGATGATTAATGCTGCAGCAGGTGGTACACTAAAAAATAAAACTCCCGAAGAAGCATTGGAGTTGTTTGAAGATATGGGGTCCTTTGAAAATGAAACTGTTACTCCACAACCAAAAAGGGGAGTTCTTCAGCTAGACTCTTACAATACAATATTGGCCCACAATGAGAACCTTGCCCAACAAAACAAGGTGATCCAACAGCAATTAGCTTCCCTCACTAAACAGCTTGCCTCTTCTCAAGTATCATCTATCACTTCTCAGCCTCCTTTGCTTTGTGATTTTTGCCAAGGGGAACACGCTAATGGAGAGTGTGCAGCATTCATTACTGAAGAAACAGCTGAGGTAAACTACATGGGTAATCCTCCTAGAAATCAGTTTAATCCATATAGCAACACATACAATCCTGGCTGGAAATCTCACCCAAACTTCTCCTATAAACCCCAAGCGGCACCTCGGCGGTTCCACCAAACCACCACCACTGATCTGGAAAAGGCTTTGACACATTTGACTCTTACCACTACTGAATACATACAGGGGTTTGAAGCTTTCCGGAATGAAACAAAAGCTTTCCAGAATGAAACAAATTCTTCTCTAAAAAATCAGGGGGCTTCGATCCGAAACTTGGAGCATCAGATTAGTCAGTTATCAAAGTAAATAGCAGAGAGAAGCCAAGGGTCCTTCCCTAGTGATACTGTGGTCAATCCAAAGGAGCATTGTAAGGCCATAACTACAAGGAGTGGTATAGTGGTTCGCGATTAACATCCCTTTTGCGAAGCTCTTGAAAATATGCCTAATTATGCAAAGTTCATGAAAGATTTGCTTTCCAAGAAGCATAAGTTGCAAGAAGCGAAAATGGCTTTGACTCAGCGGTGTAGTGCCATCATTCAAACTAAGTTGCCACCAAAGCTCAAAGATCCAGGCGGTTTTAGCATTCCTTGTGCAATAGGGAATGTCAA
This sequence comes from Acacia pycnantha, assembly GCA_025563575.1. Classification (NCBI taxonomy): domain Eukaryota; kingdom Viridiplantae; phylum Streptophyta; class Magnoliopsida; order Fabales; family Fabaceae; genus Acacia; species Acacia pycnantha. The sequence goes on from JAMWYP010000064.1 coordinate 1,218,430, forward strand.
TATGGGCGAGCACTTTGTGACACAGGAGCTAGTATTAATCTAATGCCCTTATCTGTTTCAAAAGCTCTCGGCATTAAAGAGATGAAGCCTACTATGATGTCATTACAGTTGGCAGATAGATCCATTAAGAAGCCAGAAGGTGTTATTGAGGATGTGCTTGTGAAAGTGGACAAATTCATCTTCCGTGGATTTTGTGGTTCTTAACATGGAGGAAGATGCTGAACTTCCTTTGCTTTTGGGAAGGCCCTTCTTGGCTCTTGCTAGAGCAATAATTGATGTAGTCTTTGGAAAGATGCTGAAGAAGAAAGATTATGATGCGCCACCTGTTACTCCTAAGGTGGAACTAAAGGAGCTCCCTTCTAATCTGAAGTATGTTTTTCTAGGGAAGGATGACACTTATCCCATTATTGTTAGCACTGAGTTGTCCCCTACTGATGAAGAGAAGTTGCTGAAAGTTTTGACTACCCACAAGACTACCATAGGGTGGTCTATATCTGATTTAAAGGGGATTAGTCCTTCATTTTGCACTCATAAAATTCTTATGGAGGACCATGTGAAACCAGTAAGGCAGCCCCAGAGGAGGATTCTTCCAAAAGCGTTTCATCCGGGACAACAGAGATTGAAGCCTTACCATGGTGGAGACATTGACAGAGGAGGAACCTCCGTGGCAACTGGAAGCTGAGAATTAAAGTGATATCTGTCAGGCTCAAGACGTTAAACAAGCGCTGATTGGGAGGCAACCCAATAAGTTTTCTTTTTAATTTTTATTTAGTCTTAGTAGTTATTGGTAGGATAGGAAGGATGTGAAAAGTGTGGATCAAATTATAAGTTCCATGCTTAAAAAAAAAAAAATATTTTGGGCAGAAAGTTGACGCCCCCGGCGCCAACTTTCGGCCAAGAGGCCAACAAAAAAAAAATCCAAAAAAAAAATTTCTTTTCCTTTTTTTTTAAACCACCCCCTTCCTCCTTCTTCTTTCTCTTTCTCTCTCACTTATCTGACCCGGATGGTCGAGGCCCTTTGCATCAAGCAGAATATTGACCCAACTAGTTGTCAACCAGCTGAGGACGACTACGATTCCGACGATGCGGTCACACAGGAGGACGCCGAGGACCATTCCGATGACTTTTGACAGCGCTCTCTACATCCGAGTTAGCGGCTTATACCGGGAGTCCTAGTTCCTTTCCTTTTATTTCTTGTTCCGACATTGAGGACACTGTCTGATTTATGTGTGGGGTGGGAATATGATTTCTTTGGTGTTGCTTGTTCTTATTCAATTGAAAAGAATTCCCTTGCGAAAAAAAAATCATGAGTTTTTGTTTAGCAGACCTTAACTTTGAGCATCCCCATCTTGGAAAATATTATCCAGTAAAACAATACAAAAGGGAAAAGACTGTGTCAACTAAGCCCCTGAGCATTGAATTTTTGAAAGCAATCTGGAGATGTTTTGAATATTGTGATACCTGATTCCTCTAAGAGATAAGATTATGCCCTTTGTTGACCAAGTAAAACTTTTGTTTAGGGAAAGGACTCAAGTGAGTTATTATGAAAAAAAAACAAAAATAAAAAAAAAAGAAACACAACTCCAATGACTTCTCTAGACCTACTTAGTAACCGGTGTTGCATCACCCATGTGCAGGGTCGCGTCAAACGGTAAGGTCAAAAAGGGTTATGAGTTGAGCTAAAAGCCTCTTGAGGTGCCTGTTGGAGTAACCGAGTAACCGTTGCTGCATCACCCATGTGCAGTGTCGCGTCAAAAGGGGACCTACAACGGCTCAAGATTAAGGTCCTATTGGGGTATCCGAGTAACCGGTGCTGCATCACCCATGTGCAGGGTCGCGTAAAAAGGGGACCTCCAACGACTCAAAAAAAAAAATTAAAATAAAGTTATTTCTTACATGAGGATCCCTATGAAATTAACTGCAAAGCTTGGTTTACTGGGGGCATTTGAATTTTTCTGGAGGAATTAAGTAGAATAATATTCTTCTACTAATCTTATTGTTGTGTTTATTACTGGCTAAGCTTTTGCTCATGGAATGTTAAGAGGTTATTATGATTGTTTAAGGCTATTGGCTTAGTGACCCAGTCTTATAAGACATTAACTGAATAAATTTTGATAATATGATCTAAGTGTGGTGGTAAACTGCTCGCTGTTTAGGGAAATAAAAAAACAATGTCATTCTCATTTAGATAATGAATTCTCTTTCTTTTGCTTGAGGACAAGCAAAGATTTAAGTGTGGGAGAGTTTGATAAGTGCAGATTTTAATAATTAAATGAGTATCAATTCTGAGATATATTGGATTAAATTTATTACTATTTTATATATCTTGCAGGATTTATTAGCTGATTGAGAAAGGAGCAGAAAAAGGAAATCAATTTGAATCAATTGTGTGATATGAGAGAGTGGATTGCAAAAGATTTGGGGATGATTGGAGATCTCAAAAGGATATTGCATATCTTGTATTTAAGACAGGATCAGATCACGGCCAAGTCAGCCTAAGGGAATTTCTATATAAAGAGCAAGGGAGACACACACACCAGACACAGAGAGACAAGACGCAGAAGCAACCAAAGCACAGAAGAAAGAAACCCACATCCTTATGCTCTCTAAATCTCGGTATTTACCAAAGGTTTAGAGAGAAAGGACGAAGAAACAAAGCACGAGACGGCTACATCCTTATGCTCTCTAAATCTCGGTATTTACCAAAGGTTTAGAGAGAAAGGACGAAGGAAGAAAAGTACGAGGCAGTGAAGGAAGAAAGAGGACGCAAGAACAATTCGATTTTCATCTCTCTTCTTCTATTTTGTTAACCTAGCCATGCTTGGCTAGTCTTTTTTAGTAGTTAGGGCGAGGATGAACCCTATGCGAATTTGAGTATTTGTTTGAATTCTTGATTGAACGTTATTTTCCATGATTGAATGAATTATCTTTGCTTAAAGCTTTCTTAAAGAATGATCACCTTTTAGATTGTTCATAGGTTGGTGTATGACAATAGAGATGTTGGTGCATTTAACTGGAACCGTTAATTCGTCATAGAGTTGCATGACCTAGACATAGGCTTACGAGTTTATGCGATCTTATAATTCTGGTTTAAATAATTGATCTTTCCAAACAATACTAAGACATTAGGTTGTTTTCAAAGATAACGGACTAAGGTAGCGTCAAGACATTTGGACTTGGTCTAATTTTAGAGAATTGATCGTCAATCATGGGAAATAATAGTCAATTAGGGATTTAATTCAAATACTCGAAGGAACATAGGGGGATTTCTATGCCCTAGCTGCGTTTTCTCTATCAATTCTCTTTTCTAAACAATCGCTTTTGAGACTCTTAATCTTGAATGCGTATTTTTGATTAAATTCATTAAAAATTCTGTTTGGTTACAACTCACCTTCTATTACTCATTGATCCAACTAAAGCTTAAATAACGAATTAGTGGCTGGAATACTAGTCCTCGTGGGACGATTTTTTTCTCACTACTTTATTATTTGATACGGCCCGTATACTTGCGGAGTTTATAGACTTTAAAGTTTTTCCCTATCATAACTACTCGTGCTACTTGGAGACAAACAGTGACGTTTTGAACGCCATGAGACAAGTGACCCGATCTGCAGGCTCACCAAGTGTAACATCCCCCAAAATGACTTCACTAATGTACCTATAATGATCATTTAACTTTAAGTAGAGTAACATTTAACTCTAATAAACTTGTTTGTACTTGAATAAATTGAATTTACACTCAAAGTTAAAAGTTCATCATAGGGTTAATGAAGTCAGATAGTTGGTATCATACTTTTCTGGTCTTATTTATGAGGCACTTCCCACATTATTCACATAGAGCAAAGAAAACCTTAAATCTCATTAACTTTGTCATAAAATTCTACTACTCTGATCCTATTTATAAGTCCATTTTGACCAAATCTCACATACCAAGGAGAGGTAGCTGACACAATGATTATGGGGGTAAATTTTCAACTTTACCCTAATTTATGATTGAGTATTTTTCAACTGTTTCTTCTCTCTCTATCTTCATGGGTATAATTAATATGGGTAAAATTGTCACAGTCTCATTTATTACATGAAACTGGACTTATAAATAGGACCAATTTTTTTTTTTGGTCAAAGGACTTATAACTAGGACCAGAGTGGTACAACTTTTCAATTCTACCTCTATTTAATATACTCCCTTTGGTACCTTTATAAGCAAATTTCTTTTTGCTTGCGCAAAACGAACCCACGGTTAAGAATTAAGATTAGTTAAAAATAAAAAAAATGTGTAAAAAATGTCACGTTTCTTCCAAATATACATTTCTTTATGAAAAGAGCATAGGCCGAGAGAGAATGAGTAAAAAATATGGGAGAGAATGAGTAATAAATGATTAAATGAAAGAGAATTAATGGTGAGAAGGGGATAATTAATAAAAGAATGTGTATTTAATAAGGGTAGAAAAGGAAAGAGTAGTTTAACGGCACAACAAAAAGTTGCTTATATTAAGGACTAGCCCTAAGAGAGAGAAATTTGCTTTTAAAAATGACTAAAGGGAGTACATAATATTAAATAAAAGTAAAGTTAACACAATAATAAATGAAGGGTTAAATTGTATATTCATCTTAAAGCTTTAATGAGATACCTTATAAATAAGACAAAAAAAAGTTTCTCACCATGCCTTGTATAGAAGACCAAATGAGTACATGAGAATTCAATATTCAATAATTTTCCCCGAAGAAACTCAAAAGTTGAACACATATAAATTGAATTGAATTTAAAGTTCATTTTTGAAAATGAATAGTAACTACTCCATATTTCCAAGAGGAATGAATTCTAGAACAGTTTTCTAAGTGACGTTTCATTGCAGCATATCAAATTAATGTTTGCGTTGATGCGTTGGGAGTAGGAAAACTCACTGGTGGTGGGTTTAATGTTGGAGCATCGGACTACTCATTAGTGAAAATGTTTAGGACATTTTTGCCCCTTAACCCATTTTGGATAGCCATTTTTCAAATTTCAATATAATTTTCAACCGTAATTTTTTACGGTTTACCAAGGTTGGCTTGTGTGAACATGAAGTAAATCCAAAGAAGCCCGTTGCTGTTGCTGAACTCACTGGAGGCGAGTAGAATACTAAGAGTTCAATTAGAAAATTAAGATTTCTTGGAATAAGGAATATCAAAATAAAAAAAAAATTAATATTAAATTAAATTAAGTACTCCTCCCATCCTTTCTATAAGCAATTTTTATCCTTATTGCATTAAACAAACTAGCGGTGAAAATTAGTTAATAAAAAATGACACGTTTATTTCAAATATGTCCTTATTTATGAAATGAGCATATGAGAGAGAATGAGTAACAAATATGAAAGAGTATGTGTCTAAAATATGAGAGAGAATATGTAATAAATGATTAAATGAAAGAGAATTAGTGGTGAATAGGAAATACATAATATAAAGATATGTATTTAATAGGGATAGAAAAGAAAAAATAGTTTAAATTTTGAGACACAAGGAAAAATTTGTTTATAAAAAAGACCATCTCAAAAGAAAGAAAGTTAATTATAAATAAATAAAAAAACCGGAGGGCGAGTAATAAAGAAGATTAAGATTAAGAGCACAGGAAGCGAAGTCGTCACCTACTTGACGCTATAAATACCCGACATCCGCAGGGTGCTTCATACAGTTCACAGTGAGTGGTTTTATAAGAAATCTGAAGAGGAAAATGTCAGCGCCTCATGTTTCTGCAATTTCTTTCGACCCTGCCACCTCAAAATATACAGTCACAGTCAATCGTGGTAATGGGAAATCGATCGAAACAACAGTTACTGATAAGGCCTCTGTAGCAGACGAATGGGTTCAAGATATCATAAACAAATATAACAACGTGACTGATCAGGCTTCTAGATCTGTAGTAGACGATAATAGTTTGGTAGTAGACGATAATAGTTGGGTGAAATTGGTGGCTGTTGGATTGGACGTTAAGTGTAGTCGACACGAAAACGTTAATCCAGCAACATTACAACTCTGCATCGATGATAAGTGCTTAATTCTTCAACTCTTGTACATGGACCAGTTTCCCTCTTCGCTAAATAGCTTCTTAATGGACTCAAAGTTCGCCTTTGTTGGAGTGGACGTAGAGAACAATATCAGTATGCTTATTGATAGGTACGGTTTAAAAGTAAGGAATCGGGTAGACGTTACGCAAGAGACGATGTGTTTTCAAGAGGTGGCTGTGATGCTTCAGAGCAGGCCTGTTAGTGGTTGGATGAGTGATTGGGAGGCAAGAATATTGAGCTTGGATCAAGTTCAATTTGCTTGCCTGGATTCTTATGTCTCTTATCTTCTTTGTGCTTCGATCTAGCTTGCTAGGTTTCGTGGGTTTACTATAATGTTTTGATACTCATGCTTTTAATTTGTGTTTTGGTTGTTCATGATGTGATCTGATCGTTTTTAGTTTGATTTTGGGGTTGTAATGTTGCTGTTGTTGGTTATTGTTAGTGATATTTAGCTTATGATGTTTTGCTTCCAAATTTTTACTTTAGCTTCCTTTTCTTATTATAAAGGCCACCGTTAGTTGTTCCACTCGTCATAGTTATTTTTGTAGACAAGTCACACAACTCGTGATGTAGTTAGACAACACTCTTTTGGATCACGATTGGGCACTCAAAAGTTTCTTATTTACGCAAATTGAGACACAACTCATTCACATACTCCTTCTGGTCTTTATTATATTTTTACAAACCAATAAAAATAGTAACTTCTAATATTACCCCTACTAATTGCACCAAACTCTAATATTATAATAATTATTACTCTCACCCATTACCCTTATTAATTATGAGCATACATGGAAACAAATACTCCTCCGGTCCTAATTATATGACATATTTAACCGATTTTGGAGAGATTAATGAGAGATGTTAAATTAATTAATTTTACTCATTTTCCTAAAATGCCCTTATATAACTTTAAAATGACATAAATAAAAGTGAATCAACAACCTCGTCACATATCTCTCCGACCAATTTTTCTTTTTATACGCTTTCTAATTGAAATAATGATTTTACTATATATGTGTGTGTGTGTACACATATAAATTTATTTACACACACATAAACACACACACACCCATATATCTACACATATATATATCTACACACATAGATATAGATATATATATATATATATATATATATGTGTGTGTGTGTGTGTTTATATGTGTGTGTTTATGTAGGCGCGCACACGCGCGCGCGCACACACACACACATATATATCTACACACATATATATTGATACACACAAACACAGATATACATATATATATGTACACACATTTATATACATACATATATACACAGATACATATATATAGACACACATACATACATATATATGTTTATAGAAACACACATGCATGTGTGTGCACTTGTCTATTACAACCCACATACATATACCCACCAAAAACCAAACACTTTTGAGAGAATAAAATAGGGGTATTTTAGGAAGAAATTGACAAAAACTAGAAAGTTGTCTTATAATTAGGACCAAAACCAACCCCTAAATGTTGTCTTATAATTAGGACCGGAGGGAGTAATTAATATGCTTTGGAAACAAGAAAGTGTCTGGACTAAATACAATTATTATTAGTTGGGTCCTTATAATAAGGACTAGATGGAGTATATTTAGAAAAGTTATTTTTGAAAGCTCCAATTCCAACGCCATGAGAGATCAGGCAGGAGTCCCTCTCGATCAGGCTCACAAAGTTGTGTAACATCCAAAATTGTTTTCAAGTTATTTGAACTTGACGATGGAGGATTAATCAAGAGAACTCTCCCTTAACACAAACATTCGATTAAAGTAAGATATCTTAGTTATCTGAGTTAATTTATTTGATAAATGAGTTGAAGAGTTATATTAAGTTACTTTGATTGTTAATTTTATCAAGTGGGCAGAAAAAAAATATTATATATACATGTCAGGGGGCGGATATACTTTAGCATTTGCATAAAAACGATTTGTGAAGGATTTGGATGATGAAATTGGTTAGGGTTTGGGGGTGTCATGAAGACTTTCGAATTTACTAATGTTCATTAAATGTTAATTAAGTCAGTAGATTATTTTTTTTTTCCTTTTTTACGAAGACACCATTCAATAGTTAAACCCTGGCACTTACTATTTCCAAGAGGTTAGTACGAGTAACTAATTAAAAATATCAAAATGTTCATTGATATTCCTAACTACGCCAAGGCAGTTGACGGGAGGTGAAAAACTCATTGGCATCTGCGCTTGAAAAGGAATAATTGGATCTGGGTGCCATTCCGTCTCCGCCAACGCGGGGGAGCGTGAGGAACTGGACGTTAGTGGAACGTGATGATCAGCCGCCCGATTTTTCACCCGAACAACAGGAAAAATTGAAAATAAGAAGATTAAAATTGAAAATTATTATTAATAATATCTAATTAAATTATTTAAGCATAGGATAGGATAGGACAGGATAGGAAAAGGCGTTCTAGCTAATACTCTATCGGATAGCTCTCTCTTAGGTATCCATGGATGAGATACCTTTGAGAATAGAAGATCTCTGTGCACACACATGAAGGCTTTCGCCTAAGGGAGTGAGGTGTGTGCTCTGTGTAGGCAATATTGTAAATGAGAGAGCTTAGAAGATGTGTACTTTTTAGGTTAACCAACTATATATAGAGGCTACCTTAGAGTTAGGGTTTGGACCTGTTGGGCTTGAAGCTTAAATAATGCACTAGTTGTCTCCTGCTAGGCCATACCTTGGATGTGCCTAATATTTGATTCAATAACAGTTGCCCCCAGCCCGGTAGTTCAGGTCTCTGAGAGCTGCCGGGATGCATTAATTGTTTGATGTGAAACGCGGATCGGACTTGGCCGAGATATATCCATCTTGGTTGCTTGACCATCTTTGGTCGCGGAAATCGAATTTTACCGATTCCCCACGGATGGCGCCAATGTTCTGTTTGTACGACACAAGTGTATAGTCTCAAAGGACTAATATGTTGATATAGGATCAGATAACTCTCTCTTAGGTATCCATGGATGAGATGCCTTTGAGAATAGAAGATCTCTGCACACACACATAAAGGCTTTCGCCTAAGGGAGTGGGGTGTGTGCTCTGTGTAGGCAGTATTGTAAATGAGAGAGCTTAGAAGATGTGTACCTTTTAGGTTAACCAACTATATATAGAGGCTACCTTAGGGTTAGGGTTTGGACTTGTTGGGCCTCTTGTGCCTTCAAGCCCAAATGCACTAGTTGTTTCCTGTTGGGCTACATCTTGGATGACCCTAATATTTGATATATTCCATAACAAACAGAATCATGAGATTATAAAAAACAGTTAAATATAATAATTATGTAGGAAATTTATCTTTTTTAAAAAATGCCCTTTTTTATGAATGGGTGAGAGAGAGTAATAATGAGAAAAGTTTGAATCCCGGAAGCGCATTTGTTGAAAGATGTGAGAACACTTTGCCTTCTAAACATCGATGGGGAAACCTTAATCAAATCAAAAGAGAATGTATGTAGTATAATAATTAATTGAGGGCTAAATGAAAAAAAAAAAAAGTACATTTAGTATTGAGACAAACTCAAAAAGAATTTTATATTTAGGAACAAGACCATTCAAAAACAAAAGATTACTCATGATGAGGGAGTATATATAAATAGCCAAAATTCGTGATGACCATGAGCAGCATATATCTGATGAAGTTGATGGTGACATATAGAATACTAAAGGAGAGGAAATCTTAGGATATTATTTCCATCGTAATTTTTTCTTCAAACATAGGGTAAAATTCTGCATCAATGAATAAGCGCTTCATTCGTCAACTCTTGATGCATGGACCAGTTTCCCATCTCGCTCAAGGCTTCTTCATGGATATTATAAGTTCATTTTTGTTGGAGTGGAAGTAGAGAGAACGATATATGAGTAAGATTATTGAAAAGTACGGTTTAGAATTCAGGAATTGGGAAAGACAATTGGGAGACTATGAAGAGGTTTGTGATTAATATATATTGGAGAGATGGAACTTTAGTTTTATGAAAGAAGTGGCTATGATAGTTCTGGAGAAGCCTGTTAGAGTTTGGATGAGTGATTGGGAGGCAGGAATATTGAGCTTGGAACAAGTTCAATGTGCTTACCTGGATTCTTATTCCTCTTATTGTCTTGGCCGCAAGATGCTTTTTTTTTTTATATATAAATATATATATGTAGAGTCCACGATGATCTGGTCATTTGTAGTTAGTTTGATTTTGGGGTTACAGTTAATCATATTTAGCTAATGGTTTGCTTCCAAATTTTGGACCGACTCGAAATTACAAACATTTTATGATCCACAGCGAATAGCCATAGCACTTGTTGGTCACTTGCGGTAATAGAGAATCATTTTAAAGAAAGTATGGAGCAAAGAAAGGTTGCTCTTTAATTTCACTGAATAATCTCGTGTGTGTGTGTCTGCACATATCAAGTCGTATATCTCCCATAATGTGGTAGAAGAGAAAATTTTAACAACTCTTTGATTCAACTAAATTTATCTTAATAATTAGAGTTAATTTGTTTGATGGATTAATTGACGGACTAAATGATATTTATTTTGGAATGAGGCTTTTTAGGCTTAATTCATAAAATCCTAATTCATACTCCTCGATCTAGTCCTATTTATAGGGCAGGAGGGAGAAGAAATTTATTTTTTCAAATAAACGTACAATTCTACTATTCAGTTATTATTTTGTTTGTTTTTATTCTCGTAGGGTATGATGTATATTAAATAAATATAAATATTAAACATTAATATTTTTTACATTTCAACCGTTTTTTCCTGACCAGTCTTAGCCCACAGGCTTTTACTAACATAATTTGGCAGGAAATTTCCTCATCATGTGTTCCCGAAAACTCCTGCTATTATTGCTTATTCTTCCTCTTCGATCTTTCCGTAGTTTTTTTCCTTCCATGTTTTTGTCCTATTAGGATTGTTGTAAAACTTAGGGAGTTGATTTACTATTTTTACGTTTATATCTTACAAAAACGAGTTGAGTCATTGGTAAACTCGTGCTAGATGTAAACTCGGTTAAACTGACGAATTTATACACTGAGTTTATCGTTTTTACTTTTATAGCTTTCAAAATCGGGTTAACTTACTCTTAAACTTGTGTTACTTTTTTTTTTTTATCATGCTCAACGATTTTATATATAAATTTTATAGAAATGTTTTTATTAAATATGATAAATGATAAATGTTGATGGATTTAATTTTAATTATTTGGATTTAAAATATATTTAAATCAAATTGTTGTCATTTTTATATTTTAATTATTTAATTATCTATTTATAATATCTATTTAATAATAAAAGTAAATTCTTATTAGTTTATGATTCGAGTTACAATACGATGTCACTGTCACAAATTTGCTTAAATTCGCGAGTTTGACAACCTTACCTATAGGCTATATTACCTATGGAATATATACTGTTGTAGTATTATTTTATTTTGTACCTTATTTGTTTTGATATTCTTTTAATCCAAGTTGAATTTTGGAACCGCCATGATCTGATGCACCGATCCAATTAATCATCCAATCTAGTTAATCGATATGATCACCAAACGATATTGCTTAAAAATATTAAATGCAAAAAAATTATTAAATGCTATCATAAATTTTCAAACAATAGTTAATTGCATTTAATATTTTTAGTTATGGTAATAATTAGTTATTATCCTATAATCGATCATTTATAATACGTACGAAATTGACTTTTTTGAATTTAAGAGAGATATAATTTAAAATGTGTACTTTATCTAAATGCATGAATCATGATATTTATTATCAATATTTGTTATCTCTGAATAAATTTTATACTTTAAATGTTTCCTTTAATTTAAATGACATTGTATAAAAGTATTAAATACGTACAATTTGGGAGGATATTATTTGAAAAATTACGATAATCAGTTATTATACTCCCATAATCGATTTTAAACAAGAGACCTGTGATTCAAATGTATACTTCATTTTTCGATCGAAAAGGTACATTCAATCTATAAACTGCATCAGTTTATCGCAAATGCATGAATCATATTTTCATAATCAATTTTGTTATCTTTAATTAAATTTTATTATTTTAAAAGTGAGAATGAGGACGTTTGTGTGTGTATATATATTAGTTAGCAACACATGTGCAAGGTCGTAAAATCGCAGAAAACAAAAGGCGATTATTTTCTCCTCTCTCCTGCAATTAGAAGATCTTCTTTCTAGGGTTCATGTAAGTATTCTAAGCCTTCGAATTAATCATTAAATATTCTTAAAAAATGTTGGAATATATGTATTGGAGCAAATTATATTTGCCATTTGGTGAGACCGTGAGAGGTTTGGGGTAAAGTTAAAAGTTCCTTTATCATATATAAACGGAAGAGGATTCTCTCATGAACATTTTTCTCATTATCTCTCACAGTCTCATCCTGGCCGTCGAAATCTTGATTCAAGGGCCCAGAACAATTTTTAAAAAAATCGCATGCAGTAATTGTTACTGCATGCGGTTTTTCAAAAAAATGTTCTGGACCATTAGATCAAGATTTCGACGGCCACGATTTACAGATGATGAGGGATGGGCAGAAATGAGAAAAGGAGAGAAACCGGACTTATATAAACTGATTCCTTAGGATTTTACCAATTTTTGTTATAAAATTATGTGACTCGTTTACTCACATATTGTACATCAAATTGCAGATGAAGTGATCGCTTCGCAATTTGATACTGCATGCACTTTTTAAAAATACAAATTTTTGACTTGATATTTATGCTTTTTATAAGATCCAGTTCTTGTGGGTATTAAATGCATTTCTTACCAATTATACCCCTAATCGATTATATTCTTCCCCATTATCATTTTTAATTCCCACACATATCTCTTTCATTTTATTCTCGCTATTTTTCTCACTCTTATTTATCCTCTTATAATATCAATCATAATATTTAATATCATTTAAATATCTAATTCAAATTTTAATAAAATATCTTATTCAAGTCCAATCCTAATATTAATCCTAATATCTTATAACATCTAAAATATTAACTCAATACTTTACATGGCGTGATATCATTTAAATATTTATATCTATGGGTGATCACAATTGATTAATTGTATTATTCCTATTTATATACTGATAAAAAGACATTGATAAAAATCCATTTATAAGGGTAAAATATTTAATTTCTTATTAGTTCCCCTCCCCTCCCATCAATCCAAACAAGGGATCATTAAAACTCTCCATTTCTCTCCCGTCTTCACTTCCCTCTATATTTACCCTTTTTTTTTTATCATCGTTAAAAACCCTTCTTAAAAGATTCAGAAATCTATTTTATAAAAAAATAAAAAAAGATTGCTCCATTTTGAATATTTTAAGGGTGAAATTGTACCACAAATAATTTTAGAACATTTAATACTCCTAAAAAATACTTCAAAGTTGTTGAGTGCACCATGACCCAATATTAATGGATTATTTCATTTTTTTCCCTTGATTGAATCAATACATAATCTTTCTTGGTCTCCAAACCAATAACCCTCTCTTTTTCTATAATAGACATTGGATTTTCGAGTTGATCAAGGAAAGCCATGGCCGACACCTCAAAACCCACCTTGATATACAAGGCATCACCCTCCAAGTACCATGTAGTCTCCCAAGGATACACCATTGAAACCACGATCACTCGCAGGGCCACCGTCGTCGACAAATGGCTCCGCCAGGTTTACTCCAAATATGGCGGCCGCCACACCGTAGTCGGGCTAGACACCGAGTGGATGCTTCACAGATTCTCGCCGATAATGAAAGCAGCAATCCTGCAGCTATGTGTGGAGAACATGTGCCTGATCTTGCAACTATGTCACCTAGATGACGTGTCAGAGAATATGAGGAAATTTCTAGTGGATCCAAATTTCACGTTCGTGGGTGTTCAAGTGAATAACGATATAGAGAAGTTGAAGAAGGAGTATGGAATAGAGTGTAGTAACGGCGTGGATGTGCTTGACGTGGCACAACGTGAGTGGCCAGGAAGGTTTTCGAGTTCAGGGTTGAAGCATCTGGCGAAGGAGCTGGTAGGGTTAGAGATGAAGAAGGACAAGAAGGCGACAACGAGTAAATGGCACGTGTGGTTTCTCAGCTATGAACAAATTGAATATGCATGCATTGATGCATATGCTTCTTATTGCATCGGTCACAAGCTCCTCGTTGAGGATAAATTATCAAGCTAATTAAGTTGGAGATCCATTTTATGTTCATTAATAAATTAATATATCTCCTATATATTTAATCTCATATGTTTGGTTTCTTTTATTAAGTGTGGTAGTAAATTAGTAATCGCTGCCCTCATCTTTATTATTATTGTTACAGGCCCAGTAATATGATGTACGGTTCATATGTAATAAGATTTTACGTTGTCTAAACACTCGTGTTGGGAGAACATCTATAAAAAGAAAAGAAAAGAAAGAAAGGGTTGATATACTTGAAAAGGAAAGCGTACGGCTTTATATATCTTGGGTTCTCTACATTTACATAGGATCTATTCTTATTTCTGTCACGTAATTGGAATAGGTATATGTATTGTACTTGCTTGATCTGCCAATCAAATATATAATATTACTATAAACTAGATTTAATACTAAGGATGGAATGTTGCATCATCGGATATAGCCATTATGAGCCATAAAGTTGGAAAAAAAAATCTTAATTAGGTTATAGTTTAAGTGAATAATTAGGAGTTTAATAATGTCCACAACACAGAGAAGATGAGTTTCCCTCTTGTAAAAAAGAACACATAAAATATTAGCAGCGGGCTTCACATTGGACCTCCATGCCCTAGGACGCAAAGCTAGCTACTGCTCAACAAAGTTTAAATATAACTCCTGTATAATACTACTATAGTTTACAAACAAGGGTTCTTTCTTTCTTTTGAAAAAAAAAAAAAAACTTTTGGTGTGTCAGATACCAGAATTTAATGTAGATCGTTAGAAATGGAAGTTATTGCCAAATTGATATTATTAGAAGATGAAAATGTTTAAATTATTTACTTCTATATTTTATTAAATTATAATAATGGGACGTTATTCACCGAAAAAATTATTTGTATCAGAAAGTAGAGCTGATCTTGTACCTCCTACTGAGCAGTGAAGAGCTTCCCTAACGACTTAAGGAACTACAAAAAATAAGACTTTCGGCGGCGACAGAAGTCGCCACTGAAAGTCTAAATGTTGCCACTGAAGGGTTTTCAGTGGCGACAATTTGTCGCCGCTGATACGTGTAACATCCCAATTTCAGAGCCAATTTTTTTTTTTAAAATCAATCAGAGTAGAGCATCGGAATAAAAACATTGAGTAACTGATTATAACAATAACAGTGGCGTATCCGCATGTTCATAAAGATTAATACATTATCTGTTTTCATGTGTGTTGTCCGCTCTGCTTACTCTTATCCTCCGTCCTTGGTCCCTCTCTCCAGACCTTGATGTGATGCTATAGTAAGAGCTGAGATCCAATGCCCATCGGATCTCAGGTAACGGTTAACCTCATGCTTATATAACAGTATATGATCAACAGATATTTCTAAAATGAATTACAACAATGATCCTTGATCATTTAATAACAACTACCCTACAAGCAAAGTTATCTGCCTGGTACTTGGTACTTTTGTGAAATGACACGTTTTACGGAAACGGCGAAACGTCCAACAATGCACGTCGGACAACGTAACGGCAGCAAATCATAGTTTCGATGTCCTATAAGAGTAATATCACTTTCATTAGTGATTTGGCATTATAACTGGCATTTTAGGTAAAAATTACCATTTTGCCCCTATACCCCTAATTGGCGGAATTTCGCCAGTACTTCGTTACTTTGGCTTCGTTTTTTCCAAAAATTTCGCCAGAACTTCGACCCAATGATAATTTTCGAAATTCTAGACTAATATAGCCCTATCTTATGATACCCAATCATGCTTGAAAAATTAAAGGCTATACTAGCAAGATCTTACTCTAACTATTGAAAAAACTACGAAAGCTTAAAGCTCGCTATTTTAACTTTCAACTTTCAGAGACTCAATCCCTACTATGTTTTTACCTCGTCAGGAATCTTTCAATGCAATGAGGCTTAAAAACAAGAATAGGAATCTCATCTCCTACTTCCTAGATCTAACTAACAGTTCTACTAAAGCTAGCAGAAAGAACTAAAGACTAAGGACCGAAGGACTTACCCGTTGAAGACTTCGCACAATTTTGCCCAGAGCTTCTCTCTCTTCTTTCCCTCTCTAGATTCGGCCAAGGAGGAGAAAATGGTGTGAGAATTCAAGAGCATGGCATGCCTTTATATAGGAAAATTTTGGGTCCTAAAGTATAATTTTCCCTTCTCAAATTTTGGGTCCAAAGTTGTAATTTTCCCTTTAATATTTTGAAGAGTGATTCTTGGCCATAGAAAGCTCCAAAACGTGCTGCCCCTTCTCCAAGCCAAAGATGAACCAATTGCATGATGACATGTGTCCATTCCAGCTCCTTTCCAGACCAATTTCCCTGATCGGTATCCGATTCGCGTAATTTCGGAGAAATCTCAAAATTCTGGATTTACAACTTTGAAGACATTTTCTCACTTATTAGAAATGTCCAAGTTAACCTAAATTTTGATTCCATATAGGGCTCCAACAGTCAGTCTGAAGTTCCTCGAAAACGTGTCCGTGCGGTCGATTCTGAAACTCGTTTCGGAATCATCAATCTCTAGAGAAAATTCACCGATTCCAAATATGTCTATATAAATTCAAACTCATTCCTAGATGTTGAGTTAGAATTTATTTTCTTCATATCCAAAAATGTGACTATCTACATTTTTCCCTATTTTGTTTTATTAGGAAAATGCACAATCGGCTTCAGAATTAACTTCCGGAAGAGTCTAACGGAAGATAAAATTCCACTGATCAATATTTTACCATGACTTTGGAAATATCATTCCTAGATCTCTAGATAGGGTCCGTTTCCTATTTATTAAATCACTATTCACTACAATTAATTATATTATAAAATAATATAACTTTAATTAATTATATTATATAATAATAAAACTTCTAAACTAAGTTTCTCTCTTTTTTTTTCTTCTCTTTTTTTCTGCCCTTTTTTTTATTTCGTTTTTTATTTTTATTTGATTAATTAATTAATTAATTATTTAAATAATTATTTTTACATAATTTTTTTACAAAATTTTCCTATTGGTCTATTCTTGCATTTAGGCTTAAAAAAAATACCTAAACTCAATTATTTTTCTCCAAAATTTCCAATTAATTAGTAAACATATTTTTACTAATTTAAAACAAAAACCACCAATTTTAGGGTTTTACATAATTACCTGTGAATTTCCTTTGCTTATGCTTAAGTAATTAGCCAGTAATTACTTAATTACTTAATTATCACTAGTTAGTAATTTTCTTAGTTAGAATGCCTCATTACCTCATAACTTTTGCCCTGACATTTTTGTTTTCATGTCTTCTGCATTATATTAGAATTTACAAGGGTAATTTCGTCATTTCAATACTTTTTGAGCATTCTTTTCAATTTCTCCAAGTTTGTAATTTATCAAATTACCATAATTAGAGATAATATACTCTACTAATTCACTTGATCATTTTATCGCCTTATGGTATTTTTTTATAATTTTTCTAAGTTAATTATGTCCCTTAGGGGCATTTTCGTCATTTGGCACTTTGGCCCTTAAATTCTCTAATTTCCAAGAGATTTTTCCTTAGAAAAATATACTATATTATCACAAGTCTTGAGATTATATATTTTCTTACCAAAAATACCCATTTCATTTATCCGGGTATTACAATACGATTGTCGCTAATACTTTTGGCGGCGACATTCCTATGTCGCCGCTGAAAGTAGACAATTAGCGGCGACAAAATGTCGCCGCCAAAAGTATATCAGAAGGCCCCAAAAATAGTGTCGCCACTGAAAGAAGAGTATCAGTGGCGACAAAAGTCGCCACTGAAACATGTATTAGTGGCGACTTTTTTTGTCGCCACTGATAGATGTATTAGCGGCGACAAAAGTCGCCACCTAAACATATATTTTTTTTTAAAAAAAATAAATGGCTAAAATTATCAGTGGCGACAATAGACTTTTTAAAAAATCTAAAATTTTAAATTAGACTTTTGGCGGCGACAAAAAGTCGCCACCAAAACACCCTTTTGGTGGCGACAAAGAATTGTCGCCACTGAAAGTATCACCTTCAGCGGCGACAAAATTGTCGCCGCCAAAGGTCCTACTTTCAGCGACGACTACAAAATGTCGCTGCAGAAGGTCCTACTTTTAGCGGCGACATTTTTTGTCGCCGCCAAATGTCGCCACTAAAAGTCCATTTTTTTGTAGTGAGGCTTGCGGTCTCATTTTGTACTGCTACCATTTGATGTAATTTTAATCCTAGTCTTTTGTATTACTATTAATGGTAGATGCTCCACGTAGTCTATAGGTAGGATCCCTACCTTCCTTTGTTGTTTGGAATATATGAATATTCTAAATTACGTTATCACGAGTATTAATTAGCATTTGTATATAAGTTTAAGGCTTAAGGAATGTGAGTCCTCTCATATTCCATGCCGGTCACCCCTTTTGGGTTCGGGGCGTGACATAGATCGTGAGTCTTAAAGAAATAAAGTACTCTTATTAACTAACAGAAAAATTCGAATCCATGTTTCTTGTATACGAATCATAATAATAATCGGAAAATTTTTTATTCATGTGGAGTTTTTTATTAATTTAGACGTGACTCAATTTTATACAGATCATAGCCATGTCTGTCCAGACCCCAAAAAAAAAATAAAAAATACTTGTTACATTTTATGATCTTCAATTCAAATGATCAGTGAATATGATAACGTGATTTGTAATTAAAAGTATAATTTTTAATTTTCAAAGAAAAATGTCATAGCTAGTCTCAAACAAGAGGCATATCGAGCATGGACACGTACTAAATATGTGAATCAAATCGTTGGAATTCCCAAAGTGATACATTCTTGAAGAGCCCTATATTCTTGGGAAAATTACACTCAAGTCCCAAAGAAGGAAAAAAATTACAAAAAAGTCCCTTGAAATCATAAAATTACAGAAAAGTCCCAAGGGAATTTTTGTTGTAAATACATACATTTCCTATTGTAAATACATACATTTTCTGTTGTAAATGGTTTGGGACTTTTTTGATATTATTTGTACGGAATTTTTTAAATGTTGTTGTAAATACATACTTTTTCTGTTGTAAATGGTCAGGTGTTTAAATGTTGTTGTAAATATATACTTTTCCTGTTGTAAATGGTTTGAGACTTTTTTCATTCCGTACAAATAATATCAAAAAAGTCCCAAACCATTTACAACAGGAAAAGTATATATTTACAACAACATTTAAACACCTGACCATTTACAACAGAAAAAGTATGTATTTACAACAGAAAAAATATGTATTTACAACAACATTTAAAAAATTCCGTACAAATAATATATAAAAAGTCCCAAACCATTTACAACAGAAAATTTATGTATTTACAACAGGAAATGTATGTATTTACAACAAAAATTCCCTTGGGACTTGTAACATCCCATTTTCTAAAGCGGAATTTTTTTTTTTTTTTTGCAATCAATCAGAGATGAGCAATGGAGCGTAAGAGTAACTGATCATAATATAACATGAACCATAGTGTAATAAAGTATTGATTACAGTGATCCTAAGGTTCGGAAAGTAATCGAAAGAAAGGAAAAGAAAGCGATAAGATAAAGATGACTTCTTCCGCAAGTCACTCCGCCGCTTTCCCGGACATCAATTCGCGGTCCTCCGGACCACTGAAAGCTACGGTGAGATTCAATTCACCGCATTGAATCTCGGTAACGGTTAACCTTATGCTCAAATAAAACAGTATATAGACAATAGATATTCATGACATAACAAAGAACATCTCATCGATAAGTGTGACACGACGAGAACATAAGCATGGAGCAATATGTAAGGTCCTACACAACAACATTGTGACACGAGACAGTACATAAGCATAAAGCGGTATGTAAAGTCCTACACATATATAGCCTGCACATTACTCTGTGCCACGAACACGTGTCCTCAGCGCTAGGAAAACTCAAAGCGGTATTATCATGTCTTATAACCCGTACAAGGCTGTATGTATAACGACGACCCAAGCAGAGCCCCGGTATATGAACGTATCTATGACATATATGTATATGAGAGCTATAGGATTAGTGTTACAGTACGCGTCCGTACCTTCGTTTGATGTACGTAGTTGTTTCTGGCGGAAACTGTACTTTCTGACGGAAAACAGCGGTTTGTCCGACAGCGGCACGTTGGATAGCGTAACGGCAACAAATTAGGATTTCTGACGTCCTATAAGAGTAATATCACTTTCATTAGTGATTTGGCACAATAACTGGCATTTTAGGTAAAAATTACCATTTTGCCCCTATACCCCTACTTGGCGGAATTTCGCCAGCGCTTCCGCTACGTAGGCTATTTTCTTCCCAAAATTTCGCCAGAACTTCGACGCATTTATGATTCTTGAAAATAAAGACTAAAATAGCCCTCCCATATGATACCCAATCATACTTGAAATTTAAAGGCTATTCTAACAAATTCTACCCTTACTTCTAAAAGAAGCTGAAAGCTTCAACTTTTCGGCGACTCGATCCCTACTATGTTTACACCTCTCGCATATTTTTTCAACGCAAACAAGGCTCTAAAACATTTGTAGGAATCTTGTCACCTACTTCCTAAATCTAACTAACAATTCTACTAACTACTAAACTAAAAACTAAAGACTAAAACCCGAAAGACTTACCCGTTGAAGACTTCGGCAGAGCTTCCGCCCAGAACTTCTCTCTCTTCTTTCTCTCCCTAGGAATTTCGGCCAAGGAGCTCAAAGAAGATGGTGTGCAGAATTTTGAAGGAGGGGGGGTATTTATAGGGTTTAGATAAGGCATTGTTTGGCATTTTGGGTTATAAAAAAAAACCCATTTTGCCCGATCGGTACCCGATTCGTGTGATTTCGGAGAATTCACAAAATTCTGGATTTACAACTCTGAAGACATGTTCTCACTTAGTAGAAATGTCCAAGTTAACCTAAATTTTGATTCAATATAGGTCTCCAATAGTCCAGTTGAAGTTTCCTCGAAAAACGTGTCCGAACGCGTCCGTGTCGGAATTCGTTTTCGGAGTTATCAATCTCTTCGAAATAATTCACTGATTCCAAATATGTCAAAATAAATTCAAACCCATTCCTAAACGTTGAGTTAGAATTTATTTTCCTCTTTTCCAAAAAATATGCCTATATGCATTTTTCCCTATTTTGTTTTATTAGGAAATGCACAAATGACTTCAGAATTTGCTTAGTAAGAGTTTAACGGAAGACAAAATTCCACCGATCATTAATCTCTCTTGACTTTGAAATTCCTATTCCTAGATCTCTAGATAGGGTCCGTTTCCTAATTTAAATATTACTATTCACATATTTTACTTTAATTAAATTATATTATTATAAAAATGTGCAAGTTGGCCACTTGCTTCTCTATTTCATTTTATTTTTTATTTTTATTATTCTTTGGCCCAAAATTTCGTTTTCCCCCTTTAATTAATTTAATAAATATTTATTTTTTATTTACTTAATTATTTAATGATTTATTTATTTAATTTTTCCAAAATTCCAACAAAAATCCCTAATTGGTCCATTCTTGTATTTAGGCCTAAAAATACCTAAACTCAACTATTTTTCATAAAATTTCCAATTAATTAGTAAATACATATTTACTAATTTTAAAACAAAAACCACCAATTTTAGGGTTTCATATAATTACTTGTGAATTTCCTTCACTCATGCTTAAGTAATTAGCCCAATATTACTTAATTACTTAATTATCATCACTTGATAATTTTCTTAATTACAATGTCTCATCATCTTCATATTATTGCATTAACCTTAGTATTTCCATGCCTCTTACATTATTCTATAATTTGTAAGGGTATTTTGGTCTTTATTACTTTTTGGCACATTCTTGTACAATTTCTCCAAGTTCATAATTTATTAAATTACCGTAATTAGAGATATTATACTCTCCTAATTCACTGGTCATTTTATTGCCTTTTGGTATTTTTCCATAATTTCCTAAGTTGATTACCCTTTACGGGGTATTTTAGTCATTTTGGCACTTTGGCCCTTAAACTCCCTAATTTCTTGCAGAAATTCTACTTAGAAAATAGACTGTAATTATACAAGATCGGAGATTGAAATTTCACTTATCAGAAATATCCAACTTTTATTTATAATATTCCGGATAAATATCCGGTATTACATTTCTCCCCTTACACAAAATTTCGCCTCGAAATTTAATCTATACTAACTAAACTTCGGGCCATGAACTCGGGTACTTTTCCTTCATGTCACTCTCGGTTTCCCAAGTTGCCTCTTCGGGTGTTAAACCCTTCCGCACCACCTTCACTATCGAATAGTCTTATTTCGAGCCGTTTCTCCTTATGATCAATGATGCGCTCGCTCAACTATGAAGGTATTATCATGCCGTACTTCAACGTCTTCGTACTCAATGACATGATCTCGGTCTGGCTGGTATTTCTTCAGTTGTGACACATGGAAAACGTCGTGGAGATTACTCAGGTTCGGGGGTAAAGCTATCTGATAAGCTACTTCTCCTCGCTTAGCCAAAATCTCAAATGGTCCCACGTACCGTGGACTCAGTTTCTTCCTCTTAAGCGTTCGCCGACACCGATTCGGAGATAACTTTAGAAATACATGGTCGCCGACATAAAACGTCAGAGGTCTCCTCCTTTTGTCAGCATAGCTTTTCTGCCTACTATGCGCTGCTAGGAGTCTCTTCTTGATCAATGCGATCTGCTCAGAGGTCTGTTCAAGCATATCCGGCCCAAGTAACTGCTTTTCAGATGAATCTGTCCAGCATAATGGTGACTGACACCTCCGCCCATACAATGCCTCGAACGGGCCATTTGTATACTAGCATGATAACTGTTGTATATGCAAACTCAGCTAGCGAAAGATGTTGATCCCAACTTCCTTTGAAATCCAGGGCACATGCTCGCAAAGATATCCTCCAAATCGAATCGTTCTCTCGCATTGACCGTCGGTTTGAGGGTGATAAGCCGAACTGAACCTCAGCTTAGTCCCCATACCTTCATGTAACGTTTTCCAGAAACGGGATTTGAATCGCGTGTCCCGATCAGAGACAATGCTCTTAGGAATACCATGCAATCTCACTATCTCTTTGATATAAATCCCTGCCAATCGTTCCGGAGAATAGTGGATACTGATGGGAATAAAGTGTGCCGACTTGGTTAATCTGTCAACAACTACCCAAATTGTATCATGATTCCCGATTTTGGGCAGACCTACCACAAAATCCATGGTTATGTTCTCCCATTTCCATTCCGCAGCAGCTCTAGTCCTTGCAAAAGACCGTGGGGTCGACGGTGTTCAATCTTCACCTTCTCGATGTGTCAAGCACTTGGCCACGTACTCGTAACGTCTTTCTTCATTCCGGCCACCAAAGTTCGGATTTCATACTCTGTACATCTTGACCATGCCCGGATGTAGAGTATATTTACTCTTGTGAGCCTCATCCATTATCTTCCGCCTTAATTCATCAACCGGCGGTACATAGATTCGCTTCTTGTACCTGACCAAACCACTAAGTGATAGGTCATGGTCTTGGGTCTCACCTCGAGAGATTTTCTCACGTATCTCTTTTGCCCAATCATCTTGCCTGAGCTTTCTCAACTTCATCTCTCGATCATACTCCCTTGACTAACAAGAAGAGTTGCAAGATAGGCATCACCGGTGCATGAAGACCCATGCAGACTTGATTGGATAGATTCGATCTCTCGAAATCTTCCAACAATTTCTGTTCTTGTATCATCATATATGCCACCT
Source organism: Acacia pycnantha (assembly GCA_025563575.1). Classification (NCBI taxonomy): domain Eukaryota; kingdom Viridiplantae; phylum Streptophyta; class Magnoliopsida; order Fabales; family Fabaceae; genus Acacia; species Acacia pycnantha. The sequence continues at coordinate 1,242,420 of JAMWYP010000064.1, forward strand.
GCACCGTCTTCCCGCTAAGAGCATCAAGAACGACGTTTGCTTTACCCGGATGATACTTGATCTCCGTGGTGTAGTCTTTAATCAGCTCCATCCAACGACGTTGTCTCATGTTGAGTTCTCGTTGATCGAACAAGTATTTCAAACTTTTGTGATCACAATACACTTCTACGGTTACACCGTACAAGTAATGCCTCCATATCTTCAAAGCGAACACGATAGCCGCCAGCTCTAGATCGTGTGTAGGATAGTTTAACTCGTGAGGCTTCGGTGACGAGAGGCATAAGCCACCACTCGCCCTGTTGCATCAGACACATCCCAACCCTTGCCCACCGGCATCACCGTAAACAACATACTTCTCATCCGGATCTCGGGATGATTAACACCGGTGCCGTAGTCAATCTCTCTCTCAGTTTCTGAAAGCTCTCCTCACAGTCATCTCCCCATACAAAGGGTTGATTCTTCCTCGTAAGCTTTGTCAATGGAAGGGCTAGACGCGAGAAATCCCGTATGAATCTCGCGGTAGTATCCCGCGAGACCAAGAAAACTACGGATCTCCGTCACGCCTCTCGGCCGTTTCCACCCGTAACCGCATCTACCTTGCTTGGATCAACCGCAACTCCGTCGCTAGATATAACATGGCCCAGAAATTTCACTTCCGGCAGCCAAAATTCGCATTTGCTCAGTTTAGCATAGAGTTGCTTCTCCCTGAGTATGCTCAACACCTTTCGCAGATGTTCTTCGTGCTCTTCTTTGCTCTTGGAATAGATGAGAATGTCATCAATAAACACCACCACAAACTGGTCTAGGTGTTGTCGGAAGATACGGTTCATGTAATCCATGAATACCGCAGGTGCATTTGTCAATCCGAAGGGCATCACAAGGAATTCATAATGCCCGTACCTGGTCCTGAAAGCTGTCTTGGAAATATCACCATCTTTAACTCGCAACTGATGATATCCCGAACGCAGATCAATTTTGAAAAGACAGTGGACCCAGATAACTGATCCAAAAGATCATCAATCCGGGGAAGTGGGTACTTGTTTTTGACCGTTACTTTGTTCAATTCACGGTAGTCAATGCAGAGTCGGAAGCTTCCATCCTTCTTCTTTACAAACAACACTGGGGCTCCCCACGGTGATACACTGGGTCGAATGAACCCCTTCTTCAAAAGCTCTTCTAGCTGCTTCTTCAACTCCCGCATCTCGTTAGGAGCCATACGATACGGCGCTTTGATATTGACCTGTACCGGGCATCAAATCAATATTGAACTCCACTTCTCGGATAGGAGGTAACTCGTGAGATCCTCCGGGAATACATCGGGAAAATCATTCACCACGGGGATATCCTGGAGTGAAAGATCAGCTCGCTTTGATCGAAAAGAATACCATGTAGGCATGGCATCCCTGCTTCACACATCGATCAGCTTCTGTAGCGGAGAGAAAGTTAAGGCTCACTTCAACTTTTTCTCCAGGAAATGATATCTTCTTCTTGCCACAGTCGATCATTGCACCGTTGGCCGTTAACCAGTTTAGACCGAGTATGACGTCGATGCCGTGAAGAGGTAGACGGATAAGGTCCACTTTAGAAACTCGTCCATCCACATTAGCAGTACAATTCATACACGCGTCAGAAGCTAAAGATTTTACACCAAGCGGTGTAGACACTACCAAATCATAAGGTAAACTACAGGCATTCATTCCTAGGCGACTTGCACAATCATAGGAAATGAAAGAATGACTGGCTCCCGAATCATACAATGCCTCAAGTAGATTTCCGTTGAGAGAAATTGTACCTTGGACCATTTTCGGGGATTGTCTGGCTTCTGTGTCGGTAAGTGCAAAGATTCGGCCAGTGCTCTGAGGTCTCGCCTCTCCAATCTTCTCAGTACACTCTCTGCTATAGTGTCCCGGCTTATGACATCTGAAGCATATCTGCTTCCCTTCACAGTTCACGCCTGGGTGATGCTTCTTGCATTTGGGGCATGTTTGTGATCCCGGCTGCCTGGGATAGTTCTGTTGCCCAGCTTGGTATGGCCTTTTATTTCCACCACGGGGGTTACTCCAGGGTGCCTTCCTCTTTTGTGAGGAGTTATTGCGGTTGGATCCACCTCGACAAAGATTGTTGTTGTTGAAGTTCCTTGATCTCTGGAAGCCTCTGAGATTGCGCTCAGTCATCCGACAAGTTTCCACTGCGCTTGTCAAGTTTTGGAATCGCTGGGACATGAGCCTTTCACCAATTTCATATTTAAGCCCATGAATTAGTATATTCACCATACTGCTTTCATCATTGCCCCTTCGAAGATGTGCTGAGTATCGGGACAGTTGGTGAACCGGGCGTAGTAATCGTCGAAAGATTCCTCCTGTCCTTGTCGGATATGGAGAAATTCCGACTCCTTGTTCATTTTCACTGAAGGAGGGAAATATTGCTCATGAAATTTCTCCAGAAATTTCCCCCATGTCACGGGACAGTCATTGGTCTGTAGGGTTTCTGCCGTGACTTCCCACCAACGGTCGGCATCTCCTTCGAGTTGGTAAATCGCTAGTTGGGCTTTGCGATTCTCAGGGCAGTCAATCACCCTGAATACCTTCTCTAGTCTCTTCAGCCAATCCTCCGCCAAGTCCAGCTTTCCTCGAAAAGTTGGCGGCTTCAGCTTACAGAACTGATTAACCCAATACTGGGTATTCTTTTCCCTTCTTCCTCGTCGTGGAGGTGATTGTGATCTATCGGATTCCTCAGCATTTTCCTCCTGGTCTCCCTCACTTTGATTGTCATTGTCCTCCTCCTCTTCTTCTTCTTCATTCTCCTCGTTTTCCTCATTGTTATGCTCTTCCTCTTCGTGTTGACGTGCGTCCAATTGTCTTTGGGCTTCCTCATCCTGTTGATGTTGTCTTGCTAACAGAGCATCAATGAGAGCCCTCTGCTCTTGGAGAGTTCTCCTCAGTTCTTGTACTTCGTCCCGTTCCGGTTGATTTGGTATAGCATTTTGCTCGGGTATTACGTCCATTTGAGGCTGCCTGCCTCTGCCTCGACCTCGGCCTCTGCCTCGGCCCCTACCTCTTGGTGCACCGGCACCTCTTATGATGGCCATGTTTTAACTTTTCCTTTATATCAAATAACGGCTAAGTGTCAGAAAAATAACACAACACATGGCATCAAGTCATATATATTTTCATATTAGATGTAATGTACATGCTAACGTATATTACATCATCCAGCTGGTTTATGACCAGTGATTATATCATATATCCCACGTTGTCGTCATCAGATGAATGATCTGAGCCAACAGGTTTCTCTGGTTCTAAGGCATACTAGCCATTGACTCTACCCTAAGTCAGGATCATATTTTGGTTTGGGGTCATTAGAAATATCAGGGTTTCGTCTTCGTCCCGCCGTCTCTGGAATTACGGATCTACGCGTGTTACGTCCTATTATTACGGGATAGAAGATCTACGACTTTTTGTTTCTGTCCATCACTACCTATTACACTAGTGTCATATCAGTACTCATTGTCAAAAAGTGCTCAAAGTCAAAAGACTTAAGAACCTAACTCCGTTATCCGAACAGAATGGCCAGGTAAGTGTCTACTATGGGGGCCTCACCGGGTTAGCAGTGACTGATTGGCACACCCACGTAGACTAGCCTTGCCTTCGGCACCAAACCGTTCGTGGTAACATAGTTAAACACTTGCCAGAAAGATTGCTCTGATACCATAAAGTGTAACATCCCATTTTCTAAAGCGGAAATTTTTTTTTTTTTGCAATCAATCGTAGATGAGCAATGGAGCGTAAGAGTAATCGATCATAATATAACATGAACCATAGTGTAATAAAGTATTGATTACAGTGATCCTAAGGTTCGGAAAGTAATCGAAAGAAAGGAAAAGAAAGCGATAAGATAAAGATGACTTCTTCCGCAAGTCACTCCTGCTGCTTTCCCCGGACATCAATTCGCGGTCCTCCAGACCCTGAAGCTACGGTGAGATTCAATTCACCGCATTGAATCTCAGGTAACGGTTAACCTTATGCTCAAATAAAAACAGTATATAGACAATAGATATTCATGACATAACAAAGCAACATCTCATCGATAAGTGTGACACGCATGTAACATAAGCATGGAGCAATATGTAAGGTCCTACACAACAACATTGTGACACAGACAGTACATAAGCATAAAGCAGTATGTAAAGTCCTACACATATATAGCCTGCACATTACTCTGTGCCACGAACACGTGTCCTCAGCGCTAGGAAAACTCAAAGCGGTATTATCATGTCTTATAACCCGTACAAGGCTGTATGTATAACGACGACCCTAAGATGAGCCCCGGTATATGAACGTATCTATGACATATATGTATATGAGAGCTATAGGATTAGTGTTACGATGCGCGTCCGTACCTTCGTTTGATGTACGTAGTTGTTTCAAGCGAAGCGTGCTTCTCGACGGAACAGCGGTTTGTCCGACAGCGGCACGTTGGATAGCGTAACGGCAACAAATTAGGATTTCTGACGTCCTATAAGAGTAATATCACTTTCATTAGTGATTTGGCACAATAACTGGCATTTTAGGTAAAAATTACCATTTTGCCCCTATACCCCTACTTGGCGGAATTTCGCCAGCGCTTCCGCTACGTAGGCTATTTTCTTCCCAAAATTTCGCCAGAACTTCGACGCATTTATGATTCTTGAAAATAAAGACTAAAATAGCCCTCCCATATGATACCCAATCATACTTGAAATTTAAAGGCTATTCTAACAAATTCTACCCTTACTTCTAAAAGAAGCTATAAAGCTTCAACTTTTCGGCGACTCGATCCCTACTATGTTTACACCTCTGCATATTTTTCAACGCAAACAAGGCTCTAAAACATTTGTAGGAATCTTGTCACCTACTTCCTAAATCTAACTAACAATTCTACTAACTACTAAACTAAAAACTAAAGACTAAAACCCGAAAGACTTACCCGTTGAAGACTTCGGCGAGCTTCCGAAGAACTTCTCTCTTCTTTCTCTCCCTAGGAATTTCGGCCAAGGAGCTCAAAGAAGATGGTGTGCAGAATTTTGAAGGAGGGGGGGTATTTATAGGGTTTAGATAAGGCATTGTTTGGCATTTTGGGTTATAAAAAAAACCATTTTGCCCGTCGGCACTCCGATTCGTGTGATTTTGGAGAATTCACAAAATTCTGGATTTACAACTCTGAAGACATGTTCTCACTTAGTAGAAATGTCCAAGTTAACCTAAATTTTGATTCAATATAGGTCTCCAATAGTCCAGTTGAAGTTTCCTCGAAAAACGTGTCCGAACGCGTCCGGTGTCGGAATTCGTTTTCGGAGTTATCAATCTCTTCGAAATAATTCACTGATTCCAAATATGTCAAAATAAATTCAAACCCATTCCTAAACGTTGAGTTAGAATTTATTTTCCTCTTTTCCAAAAAATATGCCTATATGCATTTTTCCCTATTTTGTTTTATTAGGAAATGCACAAATGACTTCAGAATTTGCTTCCGTAAGAGTTTAACGGAAGACAAAATTCCACTGATCATTAATCTCTCTTGACTTTGAAATTCCTATTCCTAGATCTCTAGATAGGGTCCGTTTCCTAATTTAAATATTACTATTCACATATTTTACTTTAATTAAATTATATTATTATAAAAATGTGCAAGTTGTCCACTTGCTTCTCTATTTCATTTTATTTATTATTATTATTATTCTTTGGCCCAAAATTTCGTTTTCCCCCTTTAATTAATTTAATAAATATTTATTTTTTATTTACTTAATTATTTAATGATTTATTTATTTAATTTTTCCAAAAATTCCAACAAAAATCCCTAATTGGTCCATTCTTGTATTCAGGCCTAAAAATACCTAAACTCAACTATTTTTCATAAAATTTCCAATTAATTAGTAAATACATATTTACTAATTTTAAAACAAAAACCACCAATTTTAGGGTTTCATATAATTACTTGTGAATTTCCTTCACTCATGCTTAAGTAATTAGCCCAATATTACTTAATTACTTAATTATCATCACTTGATAATTTTCTTAATTACAATGTCTCATCATCTTCATATTATTGCATTAACCTTAGTATTTCCATGCCTCTTACATTATTCTATAATTTGTAAGGGTATTTTGGTCTTTTATTACTTTTGGCACATTCTTGTACAATTTTCCCAAGTTCATAATTTATTAAATTACCGTAATTAGAGATATTATACTCTCCTAATTCACCTGGTCATTTTATTGCCTTTTGGTATTTTTTCCATAATTTCCTAAGTTGATTACCCTTTACAGGGGTATTTTAGTCATTTTGGCACTTTGGCCCTTAAACTCCCTAATTTCTTGCAGAAATTCTACTTAGAAAATAGACTGTAATTATACAAGATCGGAGATTGAAATTTCACTTATCAGAAATATCCAACTTTTATTTATAATATTCCAGATAAATATCCGGGTATTACAGGACTTCTGGGCAATTTTGTGATTTTAAGGGACTTTTTTGTAATTATTTTCCTTCCTTGGGACCTGAATGTAATTTTCCCTATATTCTTCTTGTTGATCAACAATTATTACAATATCAGGTAACTCCATCATATATTTAATGCCGCCCAAATATGTTTCCAATTGAGATAATTGTCTCTTCAACATAGCGGCATCTCTTTTCGAAAAACAGTTGAGTCTCTGTAACATCCCGTTTTCACAAGCAGTATAATTTTTTTTTTATCAAACATCATTTCAAAATGATCAGAGTAGTGCACCGGAGCGATTGAGTAACTGATATATATATTAAAATACCCATGGTAGCATGTCTTGCTGTTTACACAATGCAGTACAAGGGTGTTTCAAAACTAATACGTAAAGAAGTCTTCACCGCGACTCCTAGGCGTGCTGCTTGTCCTCTCCTCGATCCTTGGTCCACCCGACCACGAAGCTAAGTTAAGAGCCGGAGTCCATGCATCGAACCCTGTAACGGTTAACCTCATGTTTATATACACCATATATGTACGACAGACATTTATAGAATTTTGGCAACACTTACTACGGTCAGACATAGGTTATACATATCAGATATGTATGGCAATGACAATACAGTCGGATGTAAGGTTAAATCACAATGAGAAATGTACATAATCAGATATGCACGGCCATAACAATACAGTCGGATGTAAGGTTAAGGCACAACGGATAGTCATACAGTCAGATGTAAGACATGACAGAGAATAATACAGTCGGATGTATAACAACAAGATGCAGTCGGATGTACAGAACAATAGTACAATCGGAGTACAGACAGTAGTACAATCGAAGTACAGGCATGACAGACAATTGGCATGACAGAACAACGATCTGATCAGGAGTACAGGCATGACAGACAATTGGCATGACGAGAACAACAAGACAATCGGAGTACGGACAATATACACACATGCATACAATAAACATCGAGTTAAGGTTACCAAGATGCGAACGTACCTTCGTTGATTGGTATTTCGCACGTTTTACGGAAAACGGTCGTTTTGACGTAAAAACAATAAACGTCCCTGTCGGACAGTAACAGAACACAGCAATTCGAGTTTCGACGTCCTATAAGAGTAATATCACTTTTATTAGTGATTTGGTACTATATCGGCATTTTGGGTAAAAATTACCTTTTGCCCTTCTACCCCTAATCAGCGGAATTTCGCCAAAGATTTCGTTACTCTGACAAATTTTCTTCCCGAAATTTTGCCAGAACTTCGACGCCATTTTGATTTTCGAAAATAAAGACTAAAATAGCCCTCCCATATGATACCCAATCATACTTGAAAATTTAAAGGCTATTCTTGCATTATAACACCTACTTGTGAAAGAACTACGAAGACTTCAGCTTTCGGGGACTCGATCCCTACCATGTTTCTACCTCGTCAGGCATATATTTCAATGCAATGAGGCCTAAAAACAATAGTAGGAATCTCACTCCCTACTTGCTAAATCTAACTAACAATTCTACTAACTACCGAACCAAAGACTAAAGACCGAAAGACTTACCCGTTGAAGACTTTTGTAGAACTTCCCCCAGAGCTTCTCTCTCTACTTTCTCACTCAAGAATTTCGGTCAAGGCAAGAAGTGAAGAGTGGTGTGAAGAATATTGAAGGAGGGGGGGTATTTATAGTCAAAAGCTAAGGCTTTGTTTGGAATTCTAAGTTGTAAAAAACCCATTAATGCAACTTGAGCAAGAAGTCAAAAACTCCACCTCACACACTCTTGGTCGACATCTTTGGGCTGTTTGGCAGCCAAGGATTGGCCAAGAAGTGATGACTCACCTCACTTTATGGCCAGTCCACCCGTATTTCCCGTTCGGTACCCGATTCGCGTAATTTCGGAGAAATCTCAAAATTCTGGATTTACAACTTTGAAGACCTTCTCTTCCTCATCAATAATATCTATTTAAACTTGAATTTTGACTTTAGACAGGGTTCCAACTGTCATTTGAAGTTTCTCGAAAACGTGTCCGAACGCGTCCGGTTTGTAACGCATTTCGAAATCATCAACTTTTCAGAAAAATTCACTGATTCCAAATATGTCAAAATAAATTCAAACTCATGCCTAGATGTTGAGTTAGAATTTATTTTCCTTATATCCAAAAATATACCTATATGCATTTTTCCCTATTTTGTTTTATTAGGAAATGCACAAACGACTTAATTTTCTCCAGGAAGAGTATAACGGAAGACAAAATTCCACCGATCATTATTTTTTCCTGACTTTGGAAATCCCATTCCTAGATCTCTAGATAGGATCCGTTTCCTAATTATTAAATTACTATTCACCCTTTTTCACTTTAATTAATTATATTGTATTATAATGCAAGTTACAACTTATAATATCATGATATTTTTACAAGATTTTCCTCCCAAATTTGTCAAACATTTCGGTCAAAATCTGGTCCCTTTTTATTTAATAATTAATTAATATTATATAAAATAATTATTTAATAATTATTTTTATATAATTTTTACAAAATTTCCCTATTGGTCCATACTTGATTTTAGGCTCAAAAATACCTAAACTCAACTATTTTTCTCCAAAATTTCCAATTAATTAGTAAACATGTTTTTACTAATTTTAAAACAAAATCACTATTTTTTAGCTTTACATAATTATCTCTGAATTTTCTTTGCTTATGCTTAAGTAATTAGCCCAATATTACTTAATTACTTTCTTATCAATAGTTGATAATTTTCTTAATTATCACACCTCATTACCTCATGACTTTTACACCGACACATTTGTTTCCATGTGTTCTGTATTATCTTAGCATCTACGGGGGTATTACGGTCATTTCAATACTTTTTGGGTATTCTTCTACAATTTCTCCAAGTTTGTAACTTAATAAATTACCTAAATTAGGGACAATATCCTTCCCTATTTCAAGTAGATTTTTACTTGCTTCTTTTATAGCTTTCACAGGGTATTTATAACCCATAATGTGCTTAGGGACTTATTTGCAAATTCCCAAACTTCTAGGGACCTAATTGCAAATTTTCTAATTTCTAGGGAGATTACCCTAACAACATGGTAAACTCATTACAAGGTGTTCGAGACCTCATATTCACCTATTTTCAAGAGAAGTTACCCTAAGTCAGATTTTAGGGTATTACAGTCACCCTGTCTTTTGTTTCGTTCTCAAGTCCCTGACCTTATGAAGTCTCCTTTCTGAAGTCTCCTTTCTGTAGTATTCTTGCGGTGAATATTTGAGTGTCATGTTAGTCAAGAAAAACTATCTCCTGCCCACATGTCATGTCATGGGTTCAAATGACATAGGGAAAGCAGGATATTACTCAGGCCGCAATGTTACTTTGTTTTTCCTATAAAAGAAAAAGGTATGCATGGAAGGAAAGTGTGATATATATATTTTAATAGGCATCTAGTGGGAAATTGGTAGAACTTTGCGTGATTGTGATTGTGATTGAAATTTGAATAGTCTTCCGTTGAGTTTTTTTCAGGCTGGCTGTGCACCTTCATCTTTTTTTCTCAGAACCTTCGCCCAAACATATATCCCGCAAAAGAAAACTTTGACCCCAAAATGGAGGGAGAAAAGAAAGAGAAGCACACTATTTTTGTAGGTACTCGGATCATCATCGTCGTCATCTTATGCCCAGTTGTTTCCTGCAATTTTCAACATGCATTGCAGGAAGCATGGCTTTTGTGGTTAATTACAACTTGACAGAATTCTATACCATGTCCGCTGAATTCCTTTACTATCGCAGTGGATCCAGCTTCATTACCTCCCTTTTCGATCGCCACCTAATACGCTGCTATGTATACTAAACATATATATATTGAACGCAACAACACTAGATGGAATGTTTAACCAATTAATTAATTACCACGAGTTCATCTATGCTTTTGTGTAGTTATTTATTTATTCTGACTATCTTATAAAATGCGCACATGCACTGGTCAATTAGTTCCGTCTACACCACTGCAGGAAGGTCAGGGCAGGGGACCATTACCAACTTCATCATCTTTGATACGACATCTCGTTTTCAATCATGTTGCCCGCCTTGATGAGAACATATATATTGCAAACTACAAATGCACACAGGCCGGATCCAGAAAATTATTTAAGGGGGCACTAGTGGTGGGGAGGATTCGGGCTTAAATTTTTTTTAAGGAATGTTTTAAATGTATTAAAAAATAAAAGAATATAAAGAATAAAAAAAAGAATATCAAAAAAATATTCATGAAATCAAGTGAATACTAATGATGTAATAAGAGAGCCAGTTATTTTATAAACTTGTCATTTAGAAAAACAAGGCTAGGTGCTGTTAGAAATGCAGCTCAATAAGTTCAAGTATATATATTTCAATAACAAAAGTATATTACAATAAAAATAATTACAATGTCATTCTTCTAGGTCTTATTTTTTGGAATTCCATATCATAAGTGCCTTATTATCAATGCTATCAAATACATCTTTAACAAAAAAATAATAATAATTTGGAAGAGACAAATTTAAGAGGGGCACTAAATACATCTTTAAAAAAAACAACAATTAACCAAATGAGAAATTTAAGGGGGGGCACTTGCCCCCCAATCCAATAAATAGATCCGCCTCTGCATACACACACATTTTCTCACATCCCCTGTTCCTATATGCTGCTCAGTTGACCTACATATATTACAAGATATATAGTACCTTCGATAGAAACACTTTTGTAGTACAATTTACACTATAAAAGTGTTCCTATAATTAGGACCGGAGAGAGATTTTTTATAATTATTCTATCGGCTTAAGAATAAATGTATATGATGCATGAAACCTACAACTGAAGAAAGACTCTAAGTAAGGTTGGTCAAGTTTCGTTTTCACACTCGCTGCCAAGAGTTTCATACGCGAAAGTAATCTAATCCATCCTTCTATATATCTGCATATTAGCCGATAACGCAAGAGACTTGATTGATTATAATTTTAAGTCTATATATATATATATATTGCTTAATCACTTTGCATATGAAACTCTTTTAACGTGAGACTGAAGGATTTGAATCGTCTTGTTCAAACCTTTCAGTTCACGTCATTTCCCTAAATCAAACCTTTAATACTAGACTAACAACTTGATTGTTTTAGACTATTTTAATAATTCACAATCATTGACGTGAAAAAGCATCATATCATCTTCGTTAGCACTAAATATTTCCTCACGTCTCTAATGTAGGAATTATCTAGCTAGATAACTAATTTCCTAAAGTACCTTATTTATTTATTTACATTAGAATTACTCTTTATAAAAACTCTTTAATTAACACGAGCAATTAATAGAGATAATTTTTAAAAATTATAAACTTGAAAAATAAAATAAATTGAAATATTATATTCAGAATTAAAGAACACTTCTCTAACTATCTCCCATATTCATGATGGGATGGAATATAATTAATCTACACTTGTTTTACTCTATTTTTTTTCCCAGTATTTGTATGCCTTTGTGAATACCATCTCACAGTTGACGAGCTAAAATTATGTGGTGATTATATTGGCAAATAACTAGCAGAATAACAGCATGTCACCAAATTAATCTTATTAGATAAATAAGTAGACAATACAATGAATTTAGTTCAAAGGAATAAAGCAAATATCCATGTCTCTGTTAGAGCAAAGATCAGACTACAGTAAATCAATGTTTATTGTCAACCAAAGTATATCAATTTAGAATGGCCAGTTGGAGCTCAGTTGACTGCGTTCATGGGAGGCACGTAGGCCCCTATATATACCACGACAAAACTAGCCATTTCAAGCCCACCACAACTAAGAGATTTTGTCTTGTTTAGATCCCAAACAATGGCTTTCAAGCTCAAGTCTCTTGTTAGTTTTACAGTCTCCCTCTACCTTCTGCTTTCCTTATTCGCAGTGCTATCTCTAGCAGAGAACCCAGTGGCCACCACCATAACCCCTCCAGACGCAGTCTGTGAAACCACCAGGTACCCTCCCCTGTGCAAAACCCTGCTTGGTAATCAAAACGGCAACGTCTTTGTCTTTGGCCGCATATTGCTTCGAAAGTCCTTATCCCAGTCTCGCCGATTCTTGAACCAGTTGGATTCCTATCTGCAACCTTCATCCTCTCTGTCTCAGCCCACCATTGGAGCTCTCGAGGACTGTCGCTTCCTCGCTGGCCTCAACTTCGACTACTTATCCGACGCCCTGGACGCTGTTCAGAATCTCAATGATTTCCTGTCTTCCTCTCAAGCCCAAGACCTTCAAACCGTATTCAGTGCCGTCCTCACCAACCAGCAAACATGTCAGGATGGCCTACAAACCACTGCTTCGGATGGAAGAGAAAAGGACGATATTTCTTCCGTACTCTCTGACGACACCAAGCTTCACAGCGTGTCTCTTGCTCTCTTCACCAAAGGTTGGGTGCCCAAGAAGAATATCATAACCTCATGGCCAAACAATGGGGTGCATTTAGACTTCAGTCATGGTCGTTTGCCATTGAAAATGTCGCCCCGAGTAGAAGCCATTTTCAACTCCTCAAAAAGCCACGGCAGGAAACTGCTTCAGTCGGACCAAAGTGTGGTGATCACCGACATCGTGGTTGTCAGTCAGGATGGAAGCGGAAACTTTACCACCATCAACGACGCCATCAACGCTGCCCCTAACAACACAGCTTCCGGTGCCGGTTACTTCTTAGTATACATCACCGAGGGTGTCTACCAAGAATACGTATCTATACCCAAAAACAAAAAGTACTTGATGTTATTGGGAGACGGCATCAACAGCACCATCATCACCGGCGACCACAACGTCGTCGACAATTATACAACATTCAACTCCGCGACATTTGGTAATTCACTAACTCATGCAAGAGGACCTTAATTAAATTTTAATTACACGTGTCATCTGAAATGTGAGCGTTATTTTTCAGCCGTGGTGGCACAAGGATTCGTGGCGGTGAGCATTACATTCCGTAACACGGCGGGGCCGGGCAAGCACCAAGCCGTTGCCGTGAGGAACGGAGCGGACCTGTCCACGTTCTACAGCTGTAGCTTCGAAGGGTACCAAGACACTCTGTACGCACATTCTCTGAGACAATTCTACAGAGAATGTGACATATACGGAACCGTGGACTTCATATTCGGGAACGCAGCCGTGGTTATGCAAAACTGCAACCTGTATCCCCGGCTTCCCTTGAGCGGCCAGTTCAACGCGATCACGGCGCAGGGTCGAACGGACCCCAATCAGAACACAGGCACGTCCATTCAGAACGCGACCATAAAGGCGGCCGACGATTTGGCTCCGTCGGTAGGGACGGTGAAGACGTACCTGGGGAGGCCGTGGAAGGAGTACTCGAGGACGGTGTTTATGGAGTCATGGATGGACAGTCTCATCGATCCTGCTGGGTGGCAGGTATGGGACGGCACCTTTGCTTTGAGCACGTTGTACTACGCAGAGTATAACAACAGTGGGCCTGGTGCTGACACGAGCAACAGGGTGACGTGGCTAGGTTACCACGTCATCAATGCGACGGATGCAGCTAATTTCACGGTGTCCAACTTCGTGATCGGGGATGATTGGTTGCCTCAAACCGGGGTCCCATACTCTCCCGGACTTTGACTCCTAGTACCCTTCCCGCCTCAGTCTGAGCGCTGTACATAAATTATCATTGGCTGTCGTCTTTATTTATAATATAATTCTTGCTTCCCACTCATAATTCATTCGTGTAACGTGTTTGTATGAGCAGTGGCTCTAATTATCCTTGCTTCATCACCTTTATTCAATAAAAAGCCCTTGCGTGCCGCATGAATTTCTTCTTTCCTGAGTTTTTGGGCAGATTTATTTGGGAAAATGATGCCTCTAATCGTTATATATAGTTCAAGGGAGTTTTGGTTTTGGTCCTTGATAATTAATATTTTTAGATCAACTCCTCCAATTTCAACTATTGCTTTGGGGACTTGTTGGCACTGAAACTATTAGATCTGCTGATATGTTTAACGGCATCTTTATAACAAACATTTTGGACTGTGAAAACTAGTTCTTGAACTCACGTAAACAAAGTTAGACAGAAGGAGTTGGCTAATACCAGAAAACCACTTCTTTGAAGCATGGCGAAGGGAGTTGGCTGTGAAGTTTTGGCTTGGTTTGGGTCTTTTATTTTGAATAAGCTTGACGGTCCCTATTGAGATGCTTTAACCTGCATTGACAGGAGATGAATTAAATGATTGAGATGCATGTGCCAGAATTATGTTCAGATCACACGATCAATTTATTTGTTACTGAAAACATCATTATATCAGTACTCATTTGTATATCACATTAAAGCACTTGATGGATCTTGACTCTAAACAATGACAGATCCTTCAAGGAACCAGTATCTAGTCCTTGACCAATTCATATAACACTCATATATTCATTCGATGCCCTTTAACATTGTCTTACATCAGATATATAGCCAGAACATAAAAGGATAACTGATAATAATAACTCCCTATGGATAAGACTCCTAATAACTTCCTAAGGATAATACAACATAACTTCCTTATAGGTAACAACTAATACATAACTGACAGAATATATAACTGCTATGACTTAATTAGCCCTATCACATGTTTCTTTCTTGAATAGACTAGGAGAGGGCGTTGTGGCTCTCTATCATTACCCTCCCCTTGAAAATGAGCCTTGTCCTCAAGGCGAAACTGAGGAAACTGGGTTGCAATGAGATCATAGGGCTCCCAACTAGCTTCTTCCATAGGGCGATTCTTCCATTGAATTAGGAGTTGAATGTCTGCTGTGGTGGCTGACTGTAGAACCTTAGAATCCAGAACCTTAGCAGGCTCCAGCATCATCTCCCATGCATCTGAGATAGGAAGAGGAGGCAAATCTGAGGTAGCCTCATAACCATGGGCAGCACGTAAGAGGGACACATGGAAGATTGGATGGACTCTGGAATCAGGAGGTAATTTGAGTTCATAGGCTACCTGGCCAATCTTGCGTAGAACAGGATAAGGACCAAAATATCTTGGAGATGGTTTATGAAACTCGTGCCTGAAATAGATTCATGTCTGTAGGGCTGAATTTTTAGAAAGACTAGATCACCCTCATTGAAATTGATGTCCTGCGGTGAGAGTCGGCATGTAGTTTCATCGATTTTGAGCGAGAAGTTAGATTGGTCTTGATCAGATTGAGAATTGCATCCCTTTCTTCAAAAAATTCTGCTAAGTCCTGAATGCGGGTATCCCCTTGAACAAAGGGCAGCAATGATGGAGGATCCTTTCCATAAATAACTTTAAAAGGACTATACCCGGAAGAGGAATGGAAACCAGTATTATAGGAATATTCAGCCCAATGTAAGAAAGAGCTCCAACGTTTGGGGAAATCTTGACATACACACCTTAAATAGGTTTCTAAACATCTGTTTACCACTTCGGTTTGTCCGTCTGTTTGAGGGTGGTAAGAAGTGCTCATTTTGAGGGTAGTGCCACTAAGACGGAATAATTCTTGCCAAAAAGCACTTAAGAAAATAGGATCTCAGTCCGAGACAATGGATTTAGGAAAACCATGGAGACGTACCACCTCTTTGCAAAAAAGAGTTGCAACAGATTTGGCTGAAAACGAACGAGGCATACCCACAAAATGTGCTGCTTTGCTAAAACGATCCACAATCACAAAAATGCACCCCCAAACATTAGAAGGTGGTAAACTAGTGATGAAATCCATAGAAATGTCCTCCCAAATGTTAGCTGGGATAGGTAGAGGTTATAAAAGACCACCCGGAGCTTGTGGAATGTATTTGCCACGTTGACAAGCGGTACATCGCTGAATAAAGCTAGTGACTTCTTTTTTCATATGCTGCCAATAATAGTGACGCTGTAAGCGTTTGAGTGTTTTGAGGACTCCTCCATGCCCTCCCATAGGAGTAGAATGCACCTCATTGATTAGTTGTGCAGTGAGGGATGAATCAGCCGGGACAACCAATCGATCTTTGTAGTACAAAAGACCATCATTAAGAGAAAAAGAGGGATTGATTGAGGGACGAGTGGAGTGATTTTTATGGCCGATGTGTAAGGGTCCTTATCCAAAAGAGAGGATAGATCTGCAAATAATGAAGCATGAGGGATTACTAAGGGAAGAAGTCACGAGAATGAGGCATACGAGATAATGCATCGACCCTATTTGAAGAACCAGTCTTGTAGACAATCCGAAAGTCAAATGGGAGGAGCTTCAAAATCGACGTTCTTTGGGTAGGAGTAGTTATTCATTGTTCCAGTAGATATTTGAGGCTAAAATGATCAAGTATGAACCTCAAACTTCCTTCCCAAAAGATAGTGACGCCACTTGTGTAGAGAAGAAACCAAAGCCAATAATTCTCTATCATACACCGATGCTTGCTGCTTCATTGGTGATAACCCTTTGTTGTAAAATGCAATGGGGTGCCCATCTTGATGTAAAACAGCACCAATACCCAAGGAAGAAGCATCACACTCTATGATGAACTTTTTGGAAAAATCGGGCAAATGCAAAACCGGAGCATGTGTTAATGCTTGTTGGAGATTCGAAAGGCAGACAATGAATTACTCTCCCACTTGAAACCATCCTTTTTAGTCATATCAGTTAAGGGCTTAGCAATCGGCCATAATTCTTGATAAATCTGCAGTAGTAACCAGAAAGTCCCAGGAAGCCACGAAGCTCAGAGATATCCTTGGGTAAGGGCCATTTATCAATGACGCTGATCTTGTCAGGGTCCACCTGAACTCCCTCGGCGGAAATGACATGCCCCAAGAATGATACATCTAGTTGTAGGAAGTCACATTTTTCAGGATTGGCATAAAACTCATTAGAACGTAACAACTGGAATATGATATCTAAATGAGTAATATGATCCTGAAAATTCTTGCTGTACACCAGAATGTCATCAAAGAATACCAAAATGAACCTCCTAAGGTAAGGTCTAAACAAATCATTCATAATAGCTTGAAAGGTGGAGGGAGCATTTGTAAGGCCAAAAGGCATAACAGTAAACTCGTAATGCCCAGAATGAGTGCGAAAGGAAGTTTTAGGTATATCCATAGGATGAACACGAATTTGATGATACCCAGAACGGAGATCAATTTTAGAGAAGTATGTAGCACCATACAACTCATCAATGAGTTCATCTACCGTTGGAATAGGGTATCTATCTGTACAGTTGATCTTATTCAGCTCCCGTAGTCAATACACAAACGCCATGTAGAATTCTTTTTAGGAACCAATAACACAGGTGGCATATGGGCTAATACTAGGTCGAATAAGACCCTTTTGCAGATATTCGCAACTTGTGTCTCAATTTCATCTTTTTGAGAGTGGGGGTATCAGAAGGCCGTATATTAGGAGGAGTAGAATTAGGATAAACATGGATGGTATGACTTCTATCTCTCACAGGAGGTAGGAATTGTGGTTCTTGAAAACATCACAAACTGCTGTATTAAGTCCTGTAGCACTTCGAATCTACGAACAATTTCCATGCCATCATAACTATGCAGGGAAATTTGAGAAGATGTTTTAGGAATTCCCTGCAACTTATAACGCTTGCCCTTCACCCAAAAGATCATAAATAATTCTTGCCAATTGGCCGCCACGGTATTAAGGGAGGCAAGCCATTTGATGCCCAAAACCATATCCACACTGCCAAGTTTCAAAGGGAAGAATTCCTCTGTGATCGATAAGGTTTGAACTTGGATAGTTAAATTCTTGCAAATAGAATTGCAAGCGTCATCGAGCCATCTCCAATCGAACGCCAAAACGTGGAAGGTGTTCGGTTGATATGCCAAGTTCGGTAACTAAGTTCTTTGGAGATGAAGTTATGCGTGGAGCCTGAATCGATCAATATCAACACGGATTTAGACAAAAGAGTCCCAAGGACTTTCATAGTAGTGGACGATGGTTTGCCCAAAAATGCATGCAGTGATATTTCTGCAAAAGCGCTTTGTGCGATTTCTTCTTCGTCATGCGTATCGTTGGCTGCATCGTCATGTTCATCGGTTAACTCCATGATTTTCAACGAGGAAGAGGCACATCGGTGACCTGGCGTAAATTTCTCCCCACAACGGTAACACAACCCCTTAGATCGACGTGTTTGCCGTTCTGCATCCGAGATTCCCGTCGGTGCAAGCGCGCTCGGATTTGGTGCTGAACCCACCGTGATTGGCGGTTTGCTATAGTTGGAAATTGCCGAATAAGGGGATTATTAATTCCCCAATTACTTACTGCTCCGTATATCGGGAATTATTCCAATTATTATTTTCGGATCCCTTAGATTGCGCCGACTTCCGGTGTGGCGGTTGGGAATTATATTTGGCTTCAAACTCTAATGCAAGGCTCGCGGCTTTATACACAGTCCTTGGTCTTTGAATTTTCACGTCCGCTCTCAATTCCCCTTTCAAACCGTTGATGAATAATGCCAAGAGACAATGCTCCGGCCATCCTTGTGCACTTGCAGATCGTCGCACAAACTCCCGCCTATATTCTTCAACAGATCCGGTTTGCTTGATGTCACATAGATATATATCGGGGTTCTGAAATTCATCGGCCCAAACTGTTCTTGCAATACTTGGATTAATTCGTCCCGAGAACGAATAGTACGGTTTGAAGACACCAGGTAAAAACATCCAAGGCTTCACCTTCTAAATACATTCTTTGCTACTTCAATTTTCAAATCTTCGGGGTTTGATAATATCAAGTATTTTTCTGCTTTCATCACCCAACCTCTCGGATCACCGTTTTCAAATTTGGGGAAATCGACTTTAGAGTGAGGTCGATTGCTAGGTTTCTTACTCCACCAAGGTGTTCCTCCTTCAAATTCTTCATATGGTTCTTGCGTTTTTCCAGAATCCTTCTCCTCATGCTCTAAAGTGACCATTGGAGCCTTCTGTTTCTTTACTTCTTTCATCTCTACATCTAAACTTAAGAGTTTAGATACAATAAAGTTTAGTTGTTGTGCTACATTGTCTGAGGCTGAAGAGGGTACTTCGATTTCTGGAGATTTAGAAGATTCTGCCTCTGGAAGAGGATTAGCAGAATCCATAGATTGTGGCTTCTTTCTATTGTTGCCCATTCTCACAAGAATTGGCCCAGAGATTGAAACCGCTCTGATACCAAAATGATGGATCTTGACTCTAAACAATGACAGATCCTTCAAGGAACCAGTATCTAGTCCTTGACCAATTCATATAACACTCATATATTCATTCGATGCCCTTTAACATTGTCTTACATCATATATATAGCCAGAACATAAAAGGATAACGATAATAATAACTCCCTATGGATAAGACTCCTAATAACTTCCTAAGGATAATACAACATAACTTCCTTATAGGTAACAGCTAATACATAACTGACAGAATATATAACTGCTATGACTTAATTAGCCCTATCACATGTTTCTTTCTTGAATAGACTAGGAGAGGGCGTTGTGGCTCTCTATCAGCACTCCTTGTTGGTAATTATTTTTCCTGCTAGAAAGTAGCTTATGACTAATAATATAATCAACCATATACACTCAAATTTAAAGTCAGGAAAAAGAGGTTCCCTTGAAACCATAATAATTCATCAATCATATGATCATTGCTACAAGAATATAATCATCCTGTTATAATACTGAGCCAACAATAATGCAGTGCTTTTAGTCGGTGTATTGTTTTTTTTTTTTGGCATGTTAGGCCCGTCAGACACGTCAGAAGATCAATTTAACAGAGTCCGTGCCAACTGATGTCAATCCCCAATGCAATATTTGATATGGGTAATACATACGATCGTTGGTCTCTCCTCTGAAATTTTCCTCCCTACCCCTCCGTCGCCTCAAACTTGGCCGTTTGCAGGTAATATGGGTGATCTTTTTTCTTTCTTTTTTTCTTCTCACAAGCATACTTCTGAAATATTTTTTCAGTGGTATTTCAACCTCCATAAGTACTTTTTTTTTTGGTAGCACTCCATATTCTAAAACATTTTTTGTGTGCAATTTTATACTTTAAAAATACATTGTTAATAGTAATGGGCCCAAAACTTAAGATACTGAGTGATCGTAAAAAATGCTTTAGAGTTTTGGGTATACTGAAAATTACTTTATAATATTGAGTGTCACTGAAAAAATATTTTAATATACTAAATGCTATTGGAAAAATACGTTCGAGCGCTAGATTATAGCTAAAATTTATTTTAATTAGGATATTGAATGCTATTAAGAAAATAATTTTAGGATAATGAGTGTAATTCCAAGGTGCAAGAATGCTACTTGGAAAAAAGAGAAATATTTGAGGAGGTTTGGATGCTAGTTAAAAAAAAATAATAATAATAAATAAAATCACCGTCAACGTTATTTCCGGCGGGGGAGGAAAAAATCAGAAGAGAGAAGCCGTGCACGGGTCAGGTTTCTCTCATCATCCTTTTCTCATTATCCCTAATAATCTCTAAATCATATCCATCAAATCAATCTGAAATGTCACAATACTACTATAATTTTTCTCTTCTCTTTTCAATCAACAGTCCAGATGAGACGAGGAGGGATGAGGAGAAAGAAAGATTATGAGAGGATCTCCTTCCCACAATTTGCTTGCATGCCTCTATATATGTGTCACCAATAATGCTTTAATTTATGTATAATGAGAGGAGCAACCTGAAAGGATGGGAAAGGGTCTGGACATATAAATTTGTGAAAAGAAATAGGAGAAGGCTAGCTTCATTTTGAGGCTTCTAACGAGATAACGTACATTTGAATAATGAACCAAGTGAAGCATGTGGGGGAATTAACGCAGAGAGAGATAAAGCGGTTATTTGTCGCTTGGAAGCATTTTGCCCAAACAGTTGAATCCGAGATAGACCCCATCAGAGAGGTTTGTTTGTTTTAGGCTTTCATCAGGAGAGGAGCGGGATATAGAAATTAAAGACCCTTATTCTTAGCAAGCCATATGTCTATTAACCATGGTTATGAAACCCGGACCGGACTGACCGATTCAGATCGGAAACCGGTGAACCGGCCGTGAGACCGGTCCAGTCTGTCATAGGAAAATGGGTTATAGTCTTTTTTTTTTCTTCCCAAAAACACCTTACAGATGGAGATGGAGAGCTTTGAGCAACAACAAAAAAAACGAGAGGGAGCGAGATGGAGAGAAACAGATTCAGTGAAACCGATGAGAAACAGATCCAAGTTTTACTTGTCCACAGTTTCTCCATTTGCCATAGCTCTATTTTCCAGATCTGAAGATTGCACTTGACTTCATGTACATCGACGATGTTGTGAAAGGGTGCGTGGAGGCGTTGAACACGGAGGAGAAGATCACCGGAAGCAAGGGAAAGTGGCGATGGGGCTAAAGAAAGAGAGAAGGAAACAAAAAAATGAGGAAGGGAGAAAGAGAGTGACAGACGAAAAGGAGAGAAGAAGATGGGTAAATGTTTGAACTTAGAAGAAAAAAAAGAGAAACAGGTGATGCGGCTTAACAAAGAGAGAAGGAGAGAATGAATATTCAAGAGATAGACTATATAGAATGTAAGACTGGAGAAATGGGAGTAGACTTGGGAATGCTCAAATCTTGGAAATGACAAATGGTATTGGAAATGATAAAATGTGGATAAAAAAATCTGAAATCAAAAAATAAAATTTAAAAAAGATTAAGTTAATATTAATATTTTAGTCAAGGCTGTTAAAAGGAATTATTTTCTTTATAATTTCTTATTAATAACTCTAAAATCTTAACTTTCTCACCGGTTTAGTTCCGGTCTAACCCACTGACCCTTGACTCAGTACCCTGACCGGTTCAGTGATCAGTCCGGTTTTAATAACCTTGCTATTAACTACTCCCTCCCTTCCTTCTTAAATATAAACTTTAAATTTGAAAATAGCTCCATCTTAAAATATAAGCTTCATTTTAATTTTATTACAACATTTATTACTTTTTTTTCAAAGTTTATTCTTGTTGACTATATATATATTGCATATTTTTTTGAAAGTGAATATATGAATTGCATTGACTAAGATGTTGGATGAGAATTATATTTACGAGGGACGCATAATTGGAAAAAATATCAATCTGTATATTATTATAAGAGTATGTTTGGTTCAACCCCATTGTAGGCATGCAATGATAATCATAATTACATTACTAAGATAAGAGTGTTTAGTTGCTATTTAACATCATAATAGAGTTTATCATGGAAAAGATATATGATTACTAAAAAAATTGGCAATCCTCATTCACTCCTCTCCCATTGTTCAAAAAATTCACTCCTCTTCCCTATAAATGCTCATTACCATCTCATTGCATGGTTAAAAAAGTCCAATTTACTCTTTAATCTCATTTGTCATTGTTTTACTTTCACTTGTCTCATTCCACCCGCTACGCCACACTGCCGCTGCCTCCTCCTCCTCCACCGCGCCGCTGCTACCACTAACCCCTCATCATCGCCATTACCTCTATCGTTGTCGCCACCTCTACCATGACAAATGTCGTCACCGCTAAAGCCACCCGGTCATCACCACTGCCACTTCCACCGTCGTCACCACACACTACTAGAAAATACAAAATTTGCGGCGGAATTTGCGAGAGAACATTTTTCCCTTGCAAATATTTGAATATTTGCGAGGAAACAAAAAATCCTTCGCAAATCCAGCAATTTTGCGAGCGAAACAAGTTTCCCTCGCAAATTTAAGTCATTTTGCGAGGGAACCTATTTTCCCTCGCAAAATGACTTAAGTTTGCGAGGGAAACTATTTTCCCTCGCAAAATTGGGGACTTATTTTTGGCCCAATTATCTTGCGCACTTCTTCTTCCAACCAAAATACCCTGCTTTCTCTCACCCTCACACACCGCCTCCCTCTCGATCCCTTTCATTTCCCTCACAATGTGCGCACCACGCCTCCGTCTCCGTCTCCGTCTCCGCCGGGTGATTTTACCGGTGCTTTTTAGGGTCTCAATCATTGGAGTCAGCTGCGAAGAAGGGGTTTCAAAATATTCTAGTAACATATATCTTACTTGACTAGTTTTATTAATTTTTATTATATTCAGAGGGTATTTCCACAATTATGCAAAAATTGATGCGTGGATGTGCGACTGCGGTGGTGCTGAGTTTGGAAATATCACCTTGTTGAATTATATTTAATTCACTTGATTTGCTTGCTCTGTACAGTTACTTGCGGAGGTATGGGGGTAAAGCACGTGTTTTTCTTTCTTATGGTTCACTTAACTATTTCAAGAATGGCTGCTTAAAATTTTTATTTCCTTTACCATTTCTTCTAGCACACTTATATTGGAAAACTAGTATGACTTGTGAATAATACTGGTATATTTAAGGGTTTAGGGATTTCCATGGAGCATAATCTTTTCCCCTCATGAAAATGTGTACATGGTGTATTTTCCTCCTATTGTTCGTTTTAACTACTGTCTTGTTCCATTCTTTTAACAAATTCAGTTGTCTTCTGTGTACATTTTAGGAGGGGCTGTATTATAATAATTGGCACTTCTGTTTCATACTTGGAGGATCCTTGCCAATTTCTATATGGTGAAGCGTGGTTTTTGCATTTAATTTTATGAACATACAGTTAGAGAAGTTTGGATATGATGGGGATCATTTCTCGGAAGTTAAGTCATATTTAGATTTTTTTTCATACTAATTAATTATTGTCAGTAATGATTTTCAAGTGACACCAGCTTCTTTTTGGCTGCAGTCCGACTAATAGAAAACCACGTGAAAGTATGAGGCTTATCGTAACTACTTTTATTGGAGTGATTTTTGGATTCTTCATAGGAGTATCATTCCCAAAATTGTCAATAACAAAGGTTTGACATACTTTCTGTTTCTTCATTCATTCACGGCGTACCTTGTAAATGAGTGAAATATTCAAATATTTAATGTTGATGTGATGCCATTGTAGTTATGAATTGAAAACTTTGACTATGATCTTACTGTTGAATCTCCCATATCTCTTGTTTCTTCATCCTTCTAAGGGTGCACCTTTTATTTGAGTGAATATCTGAATACTCTTTGATGATGTGTTGTTATTACATTTTTGTGGGACACTAACGGTGATTATAGTTTTGCAGTTGACTCTTCCATACAGCCTGCTTCCATCCATTGATCTCACTTACATTGAAGACAAATATACAGGTAGCAATACTTGGTCTTTCATGAAGGGTTCCAACAGAAGCTCATCACAAGATCAATCATTGATTGATTCATCAAAGGTGCACTTCTCATTGTTTGTAAGGATATTCATACCATCTTCGATTGAGGGGATGAGAATAGATGCTTAGGCTATAGTTATAAATAAGTCTTCAAATTCATCCAAGATTATGCACTTAAAGTATTATTTATGAAGGACGATACAGAAGGCAGTGGATTTCACTTCTGTCTTGCCTCACCAAACAAAGAATTTGCATACCAAATATACTTTTTCTTTACATACCAAATTTAGTTTTTGGCCCATTATGGTTAATTCCTTTTCTTCCCGCATTCCTTCAAATGCCTCAATTTGCATTATAAAATTTTCATGTTTTATTATGTGCCCCTAAGGATTAGGATTGAGTTCAGAAACTAAAAGGAAACAATTAATATAGTTCTTTGGAATTGCCCATGAATTTAGTTTCCGCATGCTCCCATGGTTGAATCTTTGTATAGCTGTATAGCATGTCAGTGAAACTTCAAAATAAAGATCTTGACATAAAAAGATAAACTATATGCTTAGAATGATGGATTCTCTTATGAGAAATACTTGAACACATCATTAGCAGTAGTTAATTATACTAATAGGTGTTTATCAGTGTCTCTCCTTTAAACATTTAATTTAGCCATGACACCCCCCCTCCCACATCTCTCTCTCTCACACTCACACAATCTCTGATCCTGCTAAAACCATAGGCATTCATTGGTCAATTTGTAATAGACTATGATGGTGAATGACCTCTGTCTCTGAAATCTCTGATCCAGTTAACATAACCCCATGCATTCATTGGTCAATTGTGATAAACTATGGTGAACAAATCTGACTCCCTCTCTCTCTCTCTGAGTAACACACAGTCACACACGCACAATCTATCTTTGGTCCTGTTAAAACCATGGGCATTCATTGGTCCATTTTAATAGACTATGATGGTGAATAAACTCTCTCTCTCCTCTCTGAAATCTCTGATCCTGCTAACTTAGCCCCAAGCATTCATTGGTCAATTGTGAAAAACTATGATGGTGAATAGATCTGACAGTCTCTCTCTGTGAAGATCTCTGGTCCTGCCAACTTTACCATAGGCATTGATTGGTCAATTGGAATAGATTATGATGGTGAATGACATGTTTGATAAGAAAATGAGGCAGGAAGTTGAAAGAGGGATGCATGTTCCAGGAATGTGCCACCACCTCTGAAAAACAACATTCCAAAATAGAGATACGTGTTCATCTGTGTTTTTTTTTTTCCCTTTGAGCACATTAATGAAACCGCATGGAATTATTGTTGTCAGTAAATATACTCTATATTTACTCGCTTCTCTGCAGATTTGGGTGCCATCAAATCCAAGAGGTGCAGAAATGTTACCTCCTGGAATAGTTGAAGCTGAGTCAGACTTTTACTTGCGTAGATTGTGGGGTAAACCTAGTGAGGTGTGTACGCTAAAAACATTTACCGTCGCTGTGCTGCTACATGACCTCCAATTGTTATAAGAGAAATTGCTTTACAAAAATGAGAGGTGAGGCTTCTTCCAATTTCCTTTAAAGGTTCTGCTACATCATATCTTCTATAGTTTGCAGTACTTCCTAGTTTTAGATTCTTTATTTTGTCACTTGCACGTTCTTGATATCATGCAAATGTAAATTATGAGGTCAAGTTTTCTGATAGATAAAATGTCAGTGCTCATTCATTAGTGGTAATTTGCATGGCATTTCAGGCATTAACGTGATGGCAGAAGTGGATGACCGTGGTGGTGATGACAATACTGGTGATGATGATGACCAGACTGCTGCTATTTAGACTTCTTTTTAGTTCATTTTGGTCACAACATTATAATTTGTAATATTTTGTTTTTCTTGTTATGTAAACTCTTATGATTGTTATAATTTATTTTTATGATATATATATAAATATTTTTATTTCTTAATTTTTAATATATTTTTTTGTAATTATTTTATTTTTTCTGATTTTTTATATTTTTTTAAAAAAATAAATTGAAATTTGCGAGGGAAAATGGAATTTTTCCGTCGCAAAATGATTTGCGAGGAACTTTTTCCGCCGCAAACCAATTTTGCGGCGGAAAATGGTGTTTTTGCGAGGGAATTTTTCCGCCGCAAAAAACAGTTTTTTTAGTAGTGACATTTACCATGCTAATAGTCGTCACTGTTGTTGTTGCCACCGTCTCTACCTCCTCCACTATTGCCTCCCCCACCACACCACCATTATTGTTGCCTCTACCACTACAACCACCGTCATCGGACGATCCTCGGTGAGGTATCACAACATGATGAGGTCACGTGATGACTCTTAACAATTTTTTCTATAAAGATTAAGATTTTGTGTGATATATTAATTTTAAATTATTAAAAAAATAACTCATTGCACCTTGCTTAAAAATCAAACCAAACACTAACTTTATAATTAATATTGCATTACTATTGCATCACATTGCACTACATTGCAGGGTAATTAATATTGGGTTGAACCAAGCATGTCCTTAAGTCACTTATATCTCATTCTTGCAAATCAAGGAAAACACATTAATGGATAATTTTTTTTTCATATTTGCCTTTATTTATGAAATGATGTACATTTTCTCTCACATCCTTTTATCTCTATGACTTTACACCCCGCTCTCTTCTTTCTTTCTCATGTGCCCACCCAATAGTGAATAGCGGTGAGGTATCACAACATGATGAGGTCACGTGATGACTCTTAACAATTTTTTCTACAAAGATTAAGATTTTGTGTGATATATTAATTTTAAATTATTAAAAAAATAACTCATTGCATCTTGCTTAAAAATCAAACCAAACACTAACTTTATAATTAATATTGCATTACTATTGCATCACATTGCACTACATTGCAGGGTAATTAATATTGGGTTGAACCAAGCATGTCCTTAAGTCACTTATATCTCATTCTTGCAAATCAAGGAAAACACATTAATGGATAATTTTTTTTTCATATTTGCCTTTATTTATGAAATGATGTACATTTTCTCTCACATCCTTTTATCTCTATGACTTTACACCCCGCTCTCTTCTTTCTTTCTCATGTGCCCACCCAATAGTGAATAGCGGTGAGGTATCACAACATGATGAGGTCACGTGATGACTCTTAACAATTTTTTCTACAAAGATTAAGATTTTGTGTGATATATTAATTTTAAATTATTAAAAAAATAACTCATTGCATCTTGCTTAAAAATCAAACCAAACACTAACTTTATAATTAATATTGCATTACTATTGCATCACATTGCACTACATTGCAGGGTAATTAATATTGGGTTGAACCAAACATGTCCTTAAGTCACTTATATCATTCTTGCAAATCAAGGAAAACACATTAATGGATAATTTTTTTTCATATTTGCCTTTATTTATGAAATGATGTACATTTTCTCTCACATCCTTTTATCCCTATGACTTTACACCCCACTCTCTTCTTTCTTTCTCATGTGCCCACCCAATAGTAAATAGCGGTAAAGTTGACAAAACCTCATTTATTACCTTATAAGTGACTTATATGTTGAATACAACTTTTTAGATACAAGACTTATAATAAGGTACAAAGTAATATAGTACTTACATATTTATTATTTTTAGCTACTTTCTTAATAAAAAATGATCGTTCTAAACTTATATTTAGGGACGGAAGCGTATTAAAAGCTAAATTAAGAAGCTATTATCTTTGACGCGGAGGGAGAGAAATAGAGGACGAACGCAAAGAATATTGCTGAAATGGTCAAAATCCCCGGTCCATGTCATTATATTACCTTGCCCTTATTTTTCATTATCTTTTCTTCAAACAAGAGGCCTATCTAGCACTAGATGTTATCCAGGCCGCAATATTAATTTGTTTTCCCCCCAAAAAATTAAGGTGTATGTTGAAGGAAGGTGTGTATATGTTTTTACAAGGGAATAGTATATAGGGCATCTCTTTTGCTCAACAAGACTAAATATACGTCTGGTTCTCTAAATTTATAATAAATTTCATTTTAGTTCCTGAAGTTTGTAAAATATATTTTTACTACCTTATCTTAATACACTTATAACTTATTAATCTCATCAAAGGAAAATGTCAAGGTTCAAAAAACTGAAATGGTACAAGGAGCATCGTAGGGATGAAAAATTTATGACGCATCCATCTAATGCCGAAGCTTGGCTTAGTTTTGACGAGGCAAATCTTTTGTTTGCAGCGGATCCCTGTAATGTCCATCTTAGTTTATGTCTGATGGGTTCGCTCCTTTCAACAAGACGGATAGGAATTATTCCTGTTGGCCTGTGATTGTGACTCCGTACAACCTCTCGCATTCTATGTGCACGAGAAGAGAGTTTTTGTTCCATAACGCATTAATTCCTAGGCCATCCAATCCAAAAAAGAAGATAGGTGTATACCTCAAGCCTTTGATAGATGAGTTGAACATGTTGTAGAGTGAAGGGATTCTGACGTACAATGTATCATTTAGGCAGAATTTCACCATGCGGATTGCCTTAATGTGGAAAATAAATGATTTCTTCCTTGCATATGGGATGTTGAGTGGCTGGTAAACACCGGGAAAGCTTGCATGTTCGGTATGTCTGGAACAAAACGTGGGTTTTAGCTTGCAATACAGTCGCAAGGTCTGTTGGTTTGACAGTCACCGACGATTCCTGCGCCTCGATCATTCGCATAGGAGAAATAAAAAAAAAGACTTCAGGCATGGTGTGGTTGAATGGTCAAATGCACCTCGTCGTTTTAGTAGTCAAGAAATATGGGACAGGGTGAAACATAAGCATTTCTGGATCATTTGATAAAATGAGTAAATATGCTCATTTTATACCTCTTTCTCATCCCTATTCAGCCTCAACCTTGGCACAAGCATTTATGGATCAAAGTTATAAATTACATGGTACTCCGGCTGAAATTGTGAGTGATAGGGATCCACTTTTCCTAAGTAATTTTTGGAAGGAATTTCTTTAGGTCCTCAAAGTTCAACAAAGCCATTATTCTGCTTACCATCCTTAAAGTGATGATCAAACCGAAGTCCTCAATAGGTGTTTAAAGTCCTATTTGAGATGTATGTGTTGGGAAGTTTCAAAGGATTGGAATCAGTGGTTAGCTTCAACTGAATGGTGGTATAACACTAATTATCATACCTCCACCAAAGCTACTCCTCATGAGCTTCTATATGGACAAACACCTTCAGTTTATGTTCCCTATATCTCTCGGTTAGTGATTGTAGAAGTTGTTGATAGAAGTTTTGAAGCGAGAGAAAGGATGATTGCTGTTTTGAAGCATCATCTCCACAGATCAGCTAACATTATGAAACAGAAGGCTGATAAGAAATAGACGGATAGGGAATTTGAAGTAGGTCAGTGGGTATTTTTGAAATTACAGCCCTATTGACAGATTTCAGCAGCAACGATAAGCAATCAGAAGTTAGCTCCTCATTTCTTTAGTCCTTATAGGGTGCTAGATAGAAGAAGACCAGTGGCATACAAGCTGGCTTTGCCTCCAGAGACTAGGATTCACTCTACTTTCCATGTCTCTTGCTGAAATTATGCCCAGACACTACCAAAAAAAAAAAAGATTTAGCGACGGACAAAATCCATTGCTAAACAGAGAAAATCCGTCACAAACAGATTTTGCGACGAAAAAAATCCGTCGCAAAAATCCTTGTAGCAAACGGAATTTGCGACAGAAAAAAATCTATTGCAAATTGCAACGGATTTAAATTCCGTCACAAATTGCGACGGATTAAAATTCCGTCACAAATTGTGATAGATTAAAATTACATAATATAAAATTAAAAAAAATTCCGTTGCAGATTGATGAATTAAGAAATGTTTTTTACCATAACCAGATAATGTCAATATTTAAGTAGAAATTTACGTTTTGTTGTAACTTATGGATGGTTATTTCTATTTTGAAAAGAGCATGAGTTTTTAAAAATAATGTGAAGAACAAAGTATATAAATGAAGCTTGAATGCAGTAGCTAATAAATACAAATCTTACATAAATTTGTGTATCCAGTACGATTAACTTTGCAAATCTAAAACAGTTAGGGAAATACAAAATTAAAGATACTCAAACTAACCGGAAGGAAAAAAGCTTGAAAATAATAGGAAGGGGGGAGGTTTCCTTCTTGATAATTAGCGGCTAGAAACTGAAGCTGTGTTCTAAAGCAACCATATCTAGCACAACTGATGCACTAACTATATTTTTGAGTTATTTTGAGTATAACTCAAAAATAAAGATGTTGTCTATCACTTGTCAACTTTAGTCCAATGAAAATGTCAAATTATGGCAAGACATCTTGTGATGAAGAGCTAAGTGGAGCTTGAGTCTTTCTCCTTTGCTGATGCTTCTTCTTGAAGCTTCTTTTTCCAATACTCATCAAGTAGTAATCCAAATATTGCCTTCCCAGGAACCACACCGATCCTGCAAACACCACACACAAACATCCAAAGAACAATGAGACCATCGTATTAAGCATATAACTTAATTTACCAGACATTTTGAAGAGAATTAAGGAAATTTATATGCAAACCGAAGGTGTTTGTTGAGAGATTTTCTAGTAACTTTAGGACCTGGTATATTTTTTATTTGTTGTCTTCTTTTTTTCTTTTTTCTTTTTTTAACAACGATCAACGCTGTGATGATTAGTAAGAAAAAGAATATCTTCGTGCTAGCATTTTCATAAGAAGTCTCAAAGCAAACATCCAAAGAACTTAACCTAAGTCTACCCTATATATTGAACCAACTGTCAGACTTTGTTTTTGTTTTTTTTCAATGATTGGCATCATTTGGAGTGATTTTCTGTGTTTCCTATCAATCTGTTAACCAATGTACAAATGCATGCAAGGAGTAAAACATGATTGGACCATCCTATCAATATATAATTATAATTATATACCGAACTTCGGTCTCAACATGAAAATTATAAATATTAACTTTTATCCCCTACCC
Source organism: Acacia pycnantha (assembly GCA_025563575.1). Lineage (NCBI taxonomy): Eukaryota > Viridiplantae > Streptophyta > Magnoliopsida > Fabales > Fabaceae > Acacia > Acacia pycnantha. The sequence goes on from JAMWYP010000064.1 coordinate 1,274,058, forward strand.
GTCCACAGTCCTATCAACAATGATTGGAAGAAAAAGTTTACATATTTTGTTTGCTACTTTTTCCCCTGAACAACAATGAAGAAGCATAAACAAGAATAGAAAACCAAAAACCAGATTATTACAGAGGCACAAGATTGTCATATCTGCTGCTCAGCTTCCTATTGAAGGCATTTTATGGCACGAGTTGTGTTTTGCAGCAGAATGTGAAAATCTGATGTATAATGTTCTTCGCCTACAAGCTCTTTACAAAACACCCTAAATTTCCTTCATAAACGTCATTGTTGGACAAATATACCCTAAATCTGATCTATTCACATGTATCTATTGAAAACAAGTAGCAGACCGACCAGACAAATATACATCTATAACATGTTTTCTTTCTTACATGATTATCTTGGGCAATGGGCACATAGCATAGACCATTTTCTTCTTTCCACCAGAAGAGAGTAAACTCTATCACATCAAAGAATGCTTTCATAGATATCAAGCCAGCTTATAGAAATGGCAATGGCAAGTAGTACAGAGAAAGTCTAAATGACAGGCCTGTGCCCTGTAACCATGTTAGTTGACTAGCACAGCACTGACACTTCCATGGATCAAATTTGCATGGTAAAGGGTTGTAAAAATCACACTGTAATACTTGGGATCCAGACGTAAAATCACACAGACAGTTTAAACATCAGATAATGTTTTCAAGTAAATGTTACTTTTTCCAAGTAGAAGTATAGGAAATGACATCAGCAATATGCAACATGTGAGCCACAAGACATGTATGCCAAGGCTAAAAAGTAAGTAAAACACAAATCCACTCTCAAAGAAAGAGTGAAAAGATGTTGTCTTTGAGAAGAAGAAACACAACACCCGAGATAACAGAGGCCATTTGTTAAAGAACTATGCCACATTAGCTAAGATCGTCCAACAAGCTTATAACTCATGGTTGTCTTGAGACTGTCAAATTAGGTCCAAAGAAATATAATATAACCTAAGCTTACTTTAAGTAGCGAAGTGCAGCGCGGTGGATCACCTACTATCTTAGCATTTCTCATACATCCAAAAATGAACCATATTGCTTAAGTCCATATATTAAATCATACAGAACTAATGCAAATAAAACACAATATAGGTGTTTCTAATATAATCAGGCATAACATAATCATGAAGATTCAAGTGATTGATGTTACTTGTCAAGTTTTTGCATGGATTATGAATTAATACGGCTGCTGTTACATCAATTATGTTGGATTACATTTACAGATTTGTATTTTATGGGGTAATACGCTGGGAAACTTTGGAAACTGAAGGATACATTCAAAAATTCATGAAATTCGCAGGAACAGGGACATTAATCTATATTGCCATGTTTTAAATGTTTTAGTGATGCTTCCCTAAAATTTTACCCATCATGTGTTTATCTTCGATCTTAATCTATAGCCATTTTCCTATTGCAAACATCATCATTGAGTTTCTTTACTATTGTCATACTATAACAAATCTCAGATATCGCTAACCTTGCATATATAGATCATACACCAGGCGACGTCCTAATCAGTTTCTGTGATTATTCCAGAAACTACAAAATCCTGAGTGTGTAAAGTCTAGAAAATTATAATGATACTAATAACAGGTTTAATGTGACAAAATTAAAGCGATCCTGTCGCATCATATTGAACGCCCCAATACAAATCGATCACTTCAGTGCCAGGAAACATAAAAGATAGAAACAGAGAAGCCTCTAAACGCAGCAATGTTTCATTAGTCGAATGCAAAAAGGTAAAATGGAGCGTGCGATGAATGAATATGTAATAACTAAACGAATTACCTTTCTTGGCCAGTAGTGTCCCAAATCTGGGCCTTAACGACCTTGTCTTCGACGCTAATGCTTCGGGTAGCGAACTCGACGCCGATAGTGGACTTGGATCCGTGACTGAACTCATTCTTGGTGAACCTGGAGAGGAGGTTGGATTTGCCGACAATAGCTAGATCGAAGACAGCGAGTGAGAGTCTGGCGAGAGGTGAGAGTGAGGAGCTCGAGCCCGGCGAGGGTTAGGGTTTTGCAATAAGGACTGAGGAAGAGAGAGTGGCGAAGTGAGGACTGAGGAGTCTGTGACTAACTTAAAGGAAATGGAAGATGGTGATGCAAGAGACCCTACCATTTTTTTTTTTTTTTTCCTACCATTCACAAACACAATTTTGCGATGGAATAAAAACTTCCATCGTAATTTTTGCAACAAAATAAAAATTCCATAGTCATTTTTACGATGGAATAAAAATTCTGTTGCAATTTACAACGACATTTTAAATGCTATTGCAAATTGCAACAGATTTTTTTAGTTCTTTTGTAAATTGTGACGAATTTTTTCCCTTCACAAATTCCGTCTTCATTTCAGTTTTTTTTAGTAGTGAGACCCAAATGTAAAACAAAGGCATCCACCAATTGATTGGCCAACAGTCCTGAATTCCCTTTATACTCAGCAAATTCAATCTCAGCGTGTTGGTAGGAAGAAGCGAAGGATAATTACAAAAGTTTTGGTACAATGACAACAAGATATCCAGTGGAAGAAGAGGCTACATGGGTTTCCTTATTCAATTTGAAACATCAATTTCCAGAATTTCCATTATTAAACCCTGGGTTGTTTCAAGAGGTGCAGGCAATATTATAGAATCTATAATTATATACTCAGGGACCTAATTGCAAGCTTTCTCTAGGGACTTAAGTGAAAAATACATAATTAGTAGGATAATTAGTTAATTATCCTACTCACCAATAGATCGATTAGAACTTGAGGAAGGCTATCATATTATAAATAGCACAATCCTCCCATTTGTACAATTATGTTTGTCATGACATTACAGAATATAGATTTGTGAGAGCCTTATTAGGAGCTATCTTCTCTTCTACTCTCTTTCTCGTGTCTCTCTTCTACATCTATTTTCTTAATCTTAGATCAATAAACATAACATGAAATGTGTGGAAAATCACTAGCTACTTGTATATTGCTCTTGTGGTTTGAGAGGAATCACAATTTTTTTTTCCATGCATGGTACAACTACGTGAAAGCATTCAATACTCCATCACTTTAGACTTGTCGATGAGGCTCAATCTTGCGATTTTTTTTCCAACTTAACTAAAGGATTATAACACATAACAAAATCATGAATATAAATTGTATCAGTTGACTTTTTGTACACTACTGGAAAAAGCCATATTTGCGGCGGAATTTTGCGAGGGAAAAATTTCCCTCGCAAATTCACCCATTTTGCGAGGGAAAAATTTTTCCCTCGCAAGTTAAGGTTAATTTGCGAGGGAAAAATTTTTCCCTCGCAAAATGACCCAAATTTGTGAGGGACCTAGTTTCCCTTGCAAAATATATGATTTTTGCGAGGGAACTTTTACTTCCCTCGCAAAAATTAGTAAAGTTTGCGAGGGAAACAACGTTCCCTCGCAAAAATGACTAATTTCTTCACTACGTCCTCTTTCCCATTGTTCTCTTCTAAACCGCACAGCTCCTTCTCCAATCCCTAATCTCCTCATTTTTCCCCATTCGATCGCCCAAAATCGCTGCTCCTCCCTCCCTCTCGCGGCGTCCACCGTCGGCCTCCCTCTCCCTCTTCCTCCGTTCCACCGTCGACCTCCCTTGTGTTCGTAGATCCCTCCGTTCACCGTCGCCACACCGGAAACCCTAGCTCTCAACTCCTTCGCAGGTTCGTTCCGGATCAAATACCTCTGTCTCGTTCGTGGCTCTCTGTTCTTCTGTGATTTCCCTTTCCAGCAACACTCTAAGCCCGGTTCTCTCCTCTTATGCCTTGTTTCGTGATGTCCCCTCGGTTCTCAGCCTAAGTAGATTTGGGATTGAGTCCGTGCTTCCTCTAGGTCGATGCAGCCTTGATTTATCTTGTCCATTTTGCTGTGTTCGTGCTCCTAGCTCAAATAGGTGACGGCTCTGATATTGTTCTTCTCTTCTGAGGTAAAACTCATGCCTTTCTCCATTTTTGAGGACAGGATATACTTGGTGGGTCTGTGGGCGAGGGCGAGGGATGTACTTCAGAAGGCTTTCTCTGATTTCTTAAATTGGTGGCCTTTTTGGCGGCAGGAGAAACATTTAGCGCGGTTGATTGCTGAGGCTGACGCAAATCCTCAAGATGCGACAAAGCGAGTACTCTATTTCTTGAACTCAACAAGCACGAGTTTGGCCATGCACTTCTATGATTATAATTTTGCCCCTCCTCTGTTCTTTTATTTATTTATTTATTTTGGCGAACTCCTCTGTTTGGTTGAGAGAATTGGTTGCAAAATCGACATTTTGTTTCGAATATCCATGCAAAAATACCACCCCGAGCTCTAGAAAGTAGAACATTTTGTTCTGATTTTCTTACCTAAATATTTCTATTGCTTGATTAGTTTTCAAGATATTGCATTGTATGCTTTTATTGTAGAGCACTTGGTTGCCCGGGCGATGGAGTAGAATAGAAGAAAATTAGATAGTCAATGTCGAATTTGAAGAAAAAGAAGAGTAATAAATTGAAGAACTCTGCTCATTTAAACATATAATTGTTGGGCAAATTCACATTTTTGTTCATTTGGGTTAGGTTACACGCATTATTCTTTAAGCAGAGGTTCTATCAAAATTTCTTCACAATTTTTGTGTGTATATGACCCATTTAGTTCTATATGAACTTTCTCTTTGTTTTTAGTCCGGAGTCTGTCATCAAACGTTTTGAAGAAAGGGATCGTCTTTGTAGACAAGCAGAGGAGTTGTAGAATATCTTCGAGCTCTTGTGGCAACTAATGTTATTCTTGAATATCTTCCCGATGAGAAATCGATAAGCCTTCTAGTCTTCCGACCTTGGTAATTAGTTTATATTCATTTTCTTGCTATATTTTTTCCTTCTGTGCTAGCCCTTTCTTCATTGCTCTTTTTTTATTAGTAGAGATGAACACAGTTCCTCCGTGTTTTGCTATATGTTATTCATGAATATTGTTTCTGTCTAACACGGGAAATTTATTTATTTATCTTTTTGGGCAATTGGTAAAAGTTTAGAAATGTGTCCAACTGATGTGCGTCTGACCTTCATGGCGCACTATTATTTCTGATGTGTGTCCAAATATTTTCAATATACTTTTCTTGATACGCTTCTTATTTTCGGATCTTAGTTGCCTCTACACTTCAAGTTTAGGCTGGGATTAATGCAGTTCCTAAAGGATGATTCTTTTCTTCCCCTTCTATTTATACTTAATCTGTAGTTGATGTATAAAATTGTTCTTTTCTTTTTGTTCTTATTTTTAAAAAGCTTTCTTTATTCTACCATTAGCAAGGAACGAATAAAATAATATATAGGATCTTTTTTCTTCTATTTTCTGTTTTCAAGTTCTTCAAATAATTCTGTCAATTAGTTTTTGAAAAGATGTTTATAAAATAAGCAGACAAAAACCTGTTTGAATAGTATGGATTGTGGTCGGGGCCTTGTAGCCCAATGACAACAAGCTTCTCCCTTAAGTCTTGAGTGTGAGGTTGGAAGTTTGATACCTTTGTGTTTAATGATCACTTGTTCTTTGATTGTTGGAAAAAATTCAACAATTTTTTATTTCTCAATCCATTTTTTCTTTTATGTTTGTTCAATAACTCACAAATGTATTACCCTTCTTAAGCTTGAACCAAAGGTATCAAACAAGTCTCGTTTTTCACAAGAGCTTATTTCAATCATCTTGTTCACCATTGCTGTGGGATTGGTTTGGTATGAACATCTAGTTTTCTTCTCCTTCTGTTGCTCGTGTATAACATCTACTTGTTACCTGAATTTTTATATCTGGTATTCCAAAATATTATTGCATTTTAGGTTTATGGGGGCTGCTGCGCTTCAAAAATACATTGGAAGCTTAGGTGGGATCGGAACTTCAGGTGTTGGTTCAAGTTCTTCATATTCCCCTGTAAATTAGGTATATTTTCTTATCCCAAAGTTTTGTTATTTGTTATACAGAAGGTCTTGCATGTACAAAATGCCTACAAATAAGAAGCTCTTCTATTCTGCCTTTTAAAATCTCTTTATCTTAGTGTCTTTTCCTTCCTTGCAGAATGTTAAAACATTCAAAGATGTGAAAGGTTGTGATGATGCAAAGCAAGAGCTCGAGGAAGTTGTGGAGTATCTAAAAAATCCATCTAAATTTACACGCCTTAGAGGAAAGTTGCCTAAGGTTTGAACAATCTTCATCTTTTTGTTAATCTTTTATTCTGCCTTAAATTGCTTTCCCCCCAATATTTTCCTTTGCCCTTTTCTTAGTAAGAGGCCCTAGGCTTCCATTGACGTCCATTACCATGAATGTACCATTGTAAATGCAAGTATATGCCCATTGACGTCTCATATATCCTGTCCTCAGAATGTATGCAAGTATATGCTTGTCACATCGATATCTTTCAATGAATGGTTATGTTACGTAATGTGGCTAATTTGATTTGTTGAGAGATATGGTATTTGATTATTTGGAGGTTGTTTGTTGAACTTCATTTGCAGGGACCAAGGGAAAGAATGCAAGAGAGAGACTCACAGATTGAGAACGACCCGTCAACCTCTTATTCCGTTAACAACAGTCTCTTCATTCAGGCTGCAGGCGGGATTAACAAGAAGGGGAGAGTCTTCGGGATGGGTGCCTCTGCCAGCGAATTGAAGTCGTCTATGAAGCGCAAATCCAGCACTGTTTAGATTTTTTTTTTTTTGTTCATTTTGGCCACAACATTATAATTTGTAATATTTTGTTTTTGATTTGTAAACTCTTATTACTGTTACTTTTTATGATATACAAGTCTAATTATTTTCTAATTTTTTATATTATTTTCTGCTTATTTATTTATTTTTTTTAAATAAATTGGATTTTTGCGAGGGACAACCTTTCCCTCGCAAACTTCCTGATTTTTGCGAGGACAACCTTTCCCTCGCAAAATCCTGAATTTTGCGAGGACAAATGTTCCCTCGCAAAATCAGAACTTTGCGAGGAAAGGTTGTCCTCGCAAAAATCCAAAATTTTGCGAGGGAAAAATTTATCCCTCGCAAAAATTTAGATTTTGCGAGGGAACATACTTTCCCTCGCAAAATTCATTTTTGCGACGGAAAAATGATTTTTCCGTCGCAAAAATGGTTTGTGAGGAGAATTTTGCGACGGACTGTTTTCCATCGCAAATTCCGCCGCAAACCATTTTTGCAACGGAAAATGCATGTTTTGCGACGGAAAAGTTCCGTCGCAAAACATGACTTTTCTTGTAGTGGTATGAACAAATAGATAGTATTCCTTCTGATCCTTATTATGAGGCATCATTTAACAATTCTCACGAACCAATAAAAACAGTTAAAGTGATTAAATTTGTCCCAAAATTTAAATAATTTTCAATATTACCCCTGCTAATTGAACTAAACTCTAATATTATATTAATTATTACTTTCACTCAGTACCCTTATTAATTATGGACATACATGAACAAAAATATTTAATGCTATTTGGAAATAAGCAAATGCTTTATAAAAAGAACCAAATACACTTGTTAGTCTGTGCTTTATAATTTGTGTTTTGGTTCTTCTTGCTGATCTGGTCATCTTTTGAAGTTTTTATTTTGTGTTCTAATGCTGCTGGTGTTAATTACTGTTAAAGGCATATATACGAGCACTCGTAATGATATTATAACTTGTGCTCTCTTTTTTTAAGAAAAATTTGAATATGTAAATCCAGAATATTAATAAATACTCCCTCCTGTCCTTTTTATAAGGTACAATATCTCTAATAGGGTTTGTCCTTAATATACCAAATTGGAGGGAGTATAAGGTTAAGAGATCGAGTTCATCAATTGTGCATATTACACTCAAGATTTCACATCAAGTGGTTAGAAACTGAATCAATATGATTTAAGCTTCATCAGGTGAACCATACGGTTTTGAAGTTAAGATAACAAAAAAGGCGAAAAATCGTAATTTAACCCTACCAAGCGGCTATATTGTTCATAACTTACTACTCATATCCCAAACACACATGCACTTGCTAACTCTACTTCGTGACTTTGAGCTCCAGTAAGTTTGTTAAAATGAAGTGAATTTAGTTTAAAAACTAAGCTCCTCCTGTGTGTGTGTTGGTTTTACCGTGATTCTTATGATTATTAGGAACAGAAATATCTATAAATTATGGACACTTTTTGAGTATCTTTATGTTTTATATTTAGTACTGAAGCCAAGCATGTTCTTAAATGAGCTCCTCCTCCAATGCGGCTCTTGATGTCACAGACTACTTTTGCTCTCGCGTCTCGAGTCTCGAGTCTCGATGACCTTGAGCCCACTATGTTTTGCCGCAGTCACTTGTTGACCTTGGCTAGTTGGCATTGATCTGAAATCGGCTCGACCTCGTCGTCCTCGATAGAGTTTGAAAGATTGTTGGTATCTGATTTCAGATATGGAATTGTTCTCCCTCCTCCGAAATCTACTTGCAGAACACAATGCCAGTGAAGAAGCTCTATCCACTTACAGAATTGGAATTTTTGTCTTGTATTTTTTTTTTCCTTCTTTCAATTATTTTCTTGAATCTGGTGTTAATGGCCGCTTTGATTGCCATTGATGGCGGTGAAGCTCTATGGACTAGGGCAATGGGAGGCATTTAATGGATTTACAAATGAACAATTTAAAAAAAAAAAAAAAATTTAAACAGCTCCAATCCAATCAGTCCATTGGATCGGTCTAGTCCAACCCGAGCTTGGGTTAGTGCTGCATAGCCTGCACTAGACCGGATCTCGGGTTGTCTTGTACAGCTTGAGGTCCTATCCAAACCAGACCTCGAGTTGAGGCCAAATTCGGTCTGGTCTAGTCCATGATCATACCTAATCCCAAGGAATCCACCACTTTTATCGGCAATAAAGTAACCATATTGGTTGTTGAAGAAACTTCATGAGAAGATCTCATCAAAAGAAAAAACACCCACAAACACTAGTAAGAGTTGAAGAATGAGAAGTCATCAACTGCATAGCAAATCGCATGGTCTCAACCATGACATATGATTTAGATTTTCTGTACTCATAATAATCTTTTGAAAGATAGAGCCAACAAGATATAAGACTAAAGTTACCAAACCCCCACCCAAAACTGTGAAACATAGCCTCCAGGTGGGGTTTTGCTGCTATTGAAACTCCCAACTCAAATTCCGCAAAGAAAATTAACACCTCCATGAAAAGCTTGAAGAAATATGAAAATAAATGGAGACCAACACCAAATATTCCACCCCACCGAAACCGGGGAGGGAGATGCCAAACTCGTCCAACGATAAGAGAAAAGCTCCCATTGCTCAAGAAGTCGAGAGGAGGGGGAGAGATAAAAAAGAGATCGACGCAAGAATGAATTTGTCAGTCTATATTATTTTCCAAATCAAAGAAGCACTAGTTTGCGTGGTAGGTTAAAGTTCTTTAAAAATATACATATAATACATACATGCATATCCGGGGCAGCCAAATGCATCAAAATTTGCATAAAAACTAGGAAAGGTTTTCAATGGTTCTTCATCCTCTCTCTGCGCTAGGGTTCATGATTTCCAAGGTTTAATTGGGACTTGATTTATTAGAGCTTATAAAAACTCAAGTAAGGATTTTAATTTATGTTTCTCTACCCTTAAAATTTTCCTTATTTGTGAAGGATATGAACAGTTGAATTGGTTAAGTAGGATTTTAGGGTGTGCGCCAAGGTTTCTAATTTCCACCCATCTAATCATCTTCTCGCTTGAACACATTGAATTTTCGTACCCTAAACCCTTAATTTAAAGGGGGAAAAACAAATGTTCATTGAACGTTAATGAAGTTAGTTTGTTGGTATATGGATCGAATTCAATTTTTTTAATCTTTTTAAAAAATTCAATTTTTGAACACATTTTTAATTTACCCTTGACACTTGGGAGTTAGGATGTTCAAAGTCCATTTTTTAAAATGGATGGATATAAAAAAAGTAACTAATTAAGAAAATTCAAATGTTCATTGAATAGTAACTATTTGCAATAGGAATCATATAATTAATAACTTCTGGAACTTTTCATTGCAGCAAATGAAATATTTCTTTTAAATACAAAGGCAAGTTAGAACTTGAAGATTACAAAACGAACAAACTTAGAAACAAATGAGGAGCAAAACTTTTTACTAAAAAAGTCAGAAGAAAACCAGTGGGAAAGATCTTCTCTCAAACGGGTTTGGGGTTTCTAATGTGTTTCTCTCCAATACCCTCGGACATTCATTAATAATAATAATAATATCAAACATTCAAGTTTAATTAAATGATAGTAATAGAATATATTAATAAAGTACCTTACATTCTCCCACTTGCGCCATATCCAATCAAACGTCAGTTCAAATAATCAGTAGGATGAATAAATATATGAATTAAATAGTGAAAGGTGAGGAAAATCAAGCTACTTGTATATTGCTCTTGCGGTTTGAGAGGAATCACAACTTTTTTCCACAGCACAACTACATGAAACCATTCAATACTCCATCACTTGTCGATGAGGCTCAATCTTGCGATTTTTTCCAACTTAACTAATTTAACATTATTTGATAGTTACTAAAGGATTATAACCAAGGTTGTCAAACTCACGAGTCTAAGCAAACTCGTGACAGTGACATAAACTTGTATCGTAAACTCGAATCGGTAAACTCGTAAGAGTTTACTTTTATCATTAAATATATATTAAAAGTGTATAATTAAATAATTTAAATATAAAAATGATAATAATTTGATTTAAATATATTTTAAATCCAAATAATTGAACATAATTTATTATATTCAATAAATAAATTTCTATAAAATTCATATATAAAGTCATTGAGGATGACAAGATTGAAAAAAATTAACACAATTTTATAAGCTACAAACGTAAAAACAGTAAATTCGGTGTGTAAACTCGTGAGTTTATCCGAGTTTACCGCTGACATAATTTTACTAGAGACTTAACTCGATTTAGTAAGGTAGGAACGTAAAAACGGTAAACTCGAAGAGTCAACTCGCGAGTTTGACAACAATGATTATAACACAAAACAAAATCATGAATATAAATCGTATCAATTGACTTTTTGTATGAACGAACAGATAGTAGTACATTATACAATTCATTCAAATATAGGAGTATATGTGGGCGTAAATAAATATAAGAGGTGTTGGTCTTAAAACGCTTGAAGCCTTCGTAACTCTTACGTTTTGAACGCCATGAGACAAGTGACCCTCTCTGCAGGCTCACTTGTTACATCCCGAAAAATGACTTCAATAATGTATCTATAATGATCATTTAACTTTAAGTGTAATATTTAACTCTAATAATTTTGTTTGTACAAGAATACATTGAATTTACACTAAGTTAAAACTTCATTAAAGGGTACACATAGTTTCAAAGCTGTGTTTTGGAAACAAGAGCGATGAGTGTCCGAGAGCGAAAGAAAGGGCAAGAGCGTGAGCGAGGGTCTGCGAGCGGTGGCTCGGAGAATTTGGGGGGAGGTGCCGATGATGGGGACGGAGGCAAGAACAAAGTGAAGGGGTTGTCGAGTGGGGACGGGAAGGGCTTTGCCGTTGGTCATCTGACGGAGATGAAGGGGAGTGGTGTTGCACCAAAGATCGGTGCTGAGCCTATTGCAAGGAGTGGCGCATCAAATTTTTCGTATCGGGATAAATTGCTCTCTCCAGGGTGTGGTGGATTTCTGGTGCAACACTCCGATTCCAATGATATTGTGAAGGGATGGAAATCTTATTTTAACCAGATGAATGCAAAGGAGGACCATGACAAACCAAGGGACTCGGAGGCTGAGGAGGACCCAATGGCGGAAAGGATGGAAGAAAAACCGGGGGCACTTAACTTCACAGCGGATGAATATGCGGCTTAGTGCTTGCCTTGGATGAATTCTCTCATTATTAAGGTCCTCGAAGCTTACTTTCCCATGTATGTTGTTCGAGATCGTATCAATCGGATGTGGCGTCTGAAGGATCCTTTGAAGCTGATTCCCCTTAGCAATGGATACTATATTGTCTCTTTTTCGAATAAGGAGGATAGAGAGTATGCATTCCATGAGGGGCCATGGATGATAGAGGATCACTACCTGATAGTCCAACGATGGCGTCCTAATTTTAATCCTTGGAAGGCGGATCTTCAGTGTAACATTGCTGCTTGGATTCGGTTACCAGACGTCCCCTTTGAGTTTTATAACGTGGAATCTTTACGTAGAATTGGCAATATGGTTGGGAAAATGATCAAAGTGGACCGGTCTACCTCTGTGTATGACAAGGGTAGTTTTGCGCATATTTGTGTTGAGATTGATTTGAAAAAGCCTCTGCTCCCTACGTACACAGTGTTTGGCGAGGAGCGTCCCATTGTTTATGAAGGCCTTCACCAAGTATGTTTTGTATGCGGAAAATATGGGCATAAAAAAGAAAGTGTGGGACAGGAAGAGACTGCAGAGAAAGAAAATGTGCAGAGTACGGCAGGACCTGAGGTTGGAGACAGTAATGGGGAGTCAGCATCGACGGAAACAGGGGTCGGTGGCTCAGCCACTTCTTTTGGTGAGGTAACAGGGGATGAGTGTCACTTTGGAAAAATCTGAATTTTGAAACGTGATTTTGGGGGGAATCAAAGAACAGCGAAATTCAAGGGTGACTTAAATGAGAATCCGAAAGGGATGAGTGGGCAGCGAGTAACTGAAGGAAAGAGTGATTTGCGGAGGATGAAAACAAAGCAAGAAATCAGGGTAGGAGTAAATGAGAATAAAGTGGAAGTGGCATCGGGTAGTGGTTCAGGGAAAGCAGGGTGGGTCCAAGTGGGTGCAAAGTGAAAGAATGTGGGCAAAGCGAAATTAAGGGGGAAGGAAAATAGGCTGCCATCTCAACCCAAAGCAAAGAAGATGCCGCAAATGGGCCAAACCGTGGAGCATAATTACTCTAATCCATTTAGTGTTTTGCAGGATAAGGATGCCCAGGTGAGGCTTGGTACGGGCAAAGTGTGTGCTAGAAATCTGCCTCTCAATGGGTTGACTCAAATATTAGGCCTGTTGTGGCAATCCCTCTTGTGCATGAGAGTTCTACTACACAGGCTCATCTGATACTAGAGATCAAGGAGGATAATGGACAGTTATCTGAGGTCTGAATGGAGAATTTAGACCATGGGGATGGATCAATGTGTGAATTAGATCAAACCATGGGGGCGGCTACTGTACTCCCAACGACCTCTACTGTTTCCTTATGAACTTCCTGATCTGGAACTCCAGGGGTACCGGTGCAAGAAGTTTCCCTTCACTCATTCGGGACCTAAAAGCTCACTATCATTTAGGATTCATAGCTATATTAGAAGCAAGGTGTAACACGGAGTCCTCTGTGGCCCGAGCTTCCCAGCTGGGCTTTCTGAATATGGAACTCATTAATTGTGAAGGATATAGCGGTGGGATTTGGTGTTTGTGGGATCATTGCATTTCCTCGGTTTCTGTTGTGAAACGCCATCACCAGTTCTTACATTTGCTAATAACCAACTCAGTTGGCAGTGCCTGGACTATGACAGTCGTGTATGCTAGTCCTTCATGTGGCTATCACCGTGTCTTATGGGAACAACTTGCACAATTAGTTCCTCCAATTCAAGGGCCATGGCTTGTAGGAGGTGACCTCAACAGTACTCTATTATTTGGTGAACGATGGTCCGCTGCTAAATTTAAATCTTCCACTGATCAAGATTTTCTTACTTGGGTTGAGAACCATGATATGAGAGATATGGGCTTCGTCGATCCGAAGTTTACGTGGAAACGAGGGGGCTCGGAAGCACGACTTGATCGGATGCTAGGAAATGCCCCTTAGCTGTCTATGTTTCCCAATGCATCAGTGGCGCACCTCCCATTTTTCAAATCTGACCACCGACCATTGCTCCTTTGGCTGGACATTGTTGGGACTCCCACTAAACCTAATAGGCCGTTTAGGTTTGTCGCTGCATGGGTACTTCATGAGAAATTTGAGGAGTTTGCAAAGGAAAATTGGCTGCAAGATAGCCCCTGGAACCAGAATCTTTCCCAATTTGTTGTTGCATGCTCTAAATGGAATAAGGAAGTTTTTAAACATACAGAGGAAAGGAAAAAACACCTGTTGCGACGGCTGGATGGGCTTAACAGGGCGATTACCTCGCATGGTATGAAGGCTAAGTATGATGAACTCAAATTTTCCCTTTGGAAGGAACTTGAAGATGTCCTTCTTCAGGAATCTCTCATTTGGACACAAAAAGCCAGAGTGGAGTGGACGGTATATGGTGATCGGAATACTCGTTTTTTCCATGCTCGCGCCAATCGCCAGCGGAAAATGAAAAGAATTGAGGCCATTAAGGATAGCGAGGGCTCCTGGGTTTTTGACCTTCCTCTGATCAAAGGCATGGCTACCTCTTTCTTTTCTACTCTTCTCACTGAGGATGTCATGAATCACCCTAAAATCCAATGCCCAGTGTCTTACCCATGCCTTGAGGAGGAATCTCTCCGGTGGTGTAACAGGGATATATCGGATACTGAGATCAAAGATGCTATTTTTAGTATGGGTGCACTTAAATCACCAGGACCGGATGGGTTCAACGCACTCTTCTACCAAAATCAATGGAGCACGGTATGTACATCTGTGCTAAATCATGTTAAGGCTCTAATTGCTAACTCGCAGGATGTTAAAAGTGTTAATGGAATGCTGATGGTGCTAATTCCCAAAAAGGACCATCCAGAAACTATGGGGGATTTGCGGCCGATCAACTTGTGCAACGTTATTTATAAAGCAATCTCGAAAATTATAGTATCAAGATTGAAACCCATTCTCCCCAAGATCATTTCTCCAAACCAATGCAGCTTCGTTCTAGGAAGGCACAGTAGTGATAATATTATTGTGGCTTAGGAGGTTGTTCATTCTATGAGAACAATGAAGAAGAAAAAGGGTTTTCTGGCCATTAAATTAGACTTGGAAAAGGCTTATGACCGGGTGAATTGGAAGTTCTTGCTAAATTGCCTCCATGAAATTAATGTGCCTAGTAACCTGACGGAGGTCATTTCTCAATGTGTTTCCTCGTCTAGTATGCAGTTGCTATGGAATGGGGACAAAGCAGACACCTTTCAACCTTCTAGGGGTGTGAGACAGGGAGATCGCTCTCGCCTTATTTATTTGTTATATGCATGGAGAAGCTGGCTCACCTCATTCAGGCCGCTATGAATGATGGAAGTTGGAAACCTATACGCCTCACTAGGACTGGGCCTCCTATTTCGCATTTCTTCTTTGCGGATGACATTATTCTCTTTGCATAAGCTAATATGGATCAGGTAGAAATGATTAACAGATGTTTGCAGGTTTTTTGTGATAGTTCCAGTTTGAAGATTAACCATAAAAAAAATCAGAGTATATTTTTCAAAAAATGTTAACCATGTGAGAAGACGGGAGATGTGTGAGGCCTTGGGATTTCAAATTACCAATGATTTGGGCAAGTACCTTGGGGTTCCTTTGCATCATAGTCGTGTGACTAAACAATCATATAATTATATAGTAGACAAGGTTCAGACACGATTATCGAAATGGAAGGCGAAAACTCTTTTGTCGATCGGAAGGGCTACGCTTGTGGCTTCGGTTACTACGGCGATTCTGGGGTATGTCATGCAAACAGCCCTACTGCCAGCTAGCACGTGTTATTCTTTGGACAGGTGCAATCGTCAATTCCTGTGGGGTCAGTCGGAGGAACAACGTAAGATCCCTCTAGTTGCATGGGATACCATTTGTTGGCTGAAAACTCATGGTGGGCTGGGGCTTTGTCATACGAATCTCTCTAACCAGGCGTACTTCATGAAACTGGGGTGGTGTTTAACAACAAGAAGAGATGCGCTGTGGGTCAAGGTCATTCGTAGCAAGTATAATTGTGGGTCTGAGTTGCTCCCAAAGATTGATAAAACCAGATCTGGATCAAACATATGGAGTGGCATTAAGCGCACTGGGGATTCGGTAAATGAGGACACTGAGATTTTAGCGCATGATCAACCGAGATGGAGGTGGAATAAAATGGGGGCATTTACTGTCAAATTAGCCTATCACGCGATTAGCAATAACACCCAGACACCTGATCCTGTATGGAGTAAGATCTGGAAATTAAGGGTCCCTGAGAGATGCAAGATGTTTATGTGGCTCGCTGTTCATAAAAGACTGCTAACTAATGTCGTGAGGTGTAAACGGGGATTATCTATTGATGCAAGGTGCCAGGTATGTAATGAGGAACTGGAAACCATCCAGCATGTCTTGCGTGATTGTCCAGGCACACTTGACCTATGGAAACAACTCGTTCCCGTGCAGATGTGGCAGAAATTCTGTGCATTGCATTTCGATCACTGGGCACGTTGGAACCTAAGCCCCATTGGTGCGAGTAATCACTCATCAGAATGGAAGCACACCTTTTCTGTCGTGTGTTGGTGGCTGTGGAGGCGTCGAAACAGTGCTGTCTTTGAAGGCAAATGGATCTCAATCCTACAAACCATTTCTAGCGCTTCTGTAGTTCTAAGTAGCATGGAAGAGGCCCGTCGCAAGCTTTTGCAAGACCATAGCTCGTGCTTGGAAAACAGGGTGAATGAGAAGTAGTGGCGTCCGCCTCCGGAAGGTTGGGTGAAACTGAATACTGATGGGGTTTTCTCTCATCTAACGTCGGGCATAGCGAGCGGAGGTATCCTGCGAGATGAGCATGGTAACTTCCTGAGAGCGTTTGTATTTAAGGGAGAGGATGGGGATAGCTTGACAGCTGATATGGGGCTGCTTGCATGGACTTAAGTTGGCGTGGGACATGGGTTTCCGCAAAATCTGTCTAAAGGCTGACTCAATGGAGGCCATTGAGTTGATAAATAGACCATTGAATGAAGCGCATGAGGACAGGAATCTTATTGCTGAAATAAAGAGCGTATTCTCTCGGGAATGGATCATCGAAGTATCTTGGATTTGCCGCTGGGAGAACTCGGCTGCTGATTTGCTGGCTAAAGCAGGTCTCTCCATGATGTCAGGTCTGCAGATTGTGTTTCATGCTGATCTGGGCCTCGAAGAGGTGCTTGCGAAAGATAAAGTGTAGTTTATTGTTGTTGGCTGCTCAATTTTATCAAAAAAACTTCATTAAAGGGTTAATGAAGTCAATTAGTAGGTAGTAATGTAGTATACTTCTCTGGCCTATTTATAAGGCATTTCTAACATTTTTCACACAAACCAAATAAAACCTTAAATATCATTAACTCTGTTATAAAATTCGACAACTTTCCAATTCCTCCCCTATTTAACATACTCCTTCTGGTTCTTTTTATAAACAACTTTTTTCCTGAATGCGCAAAACGAACAGGTGGTTAAGAGTTGTAAAAAACAATAAATGTGTCAAAAATATCATGTTTCTTCCAAATATGCCTCTACTAATGAAAAAGCATAGGAGAGAGAACGAGTAAAAAATATGAGAGAGAATGAGTATAAAATATGATAGAGAATAAATAATAAATGATTAAATGAAAGAATTAGTGGTGAGTGGAGTATAATTAATAAAATTTTGTGTATTTAATAGGAGTAGAAAATGAAAGAGTAATTTAAATATTTGAGACATGAGAAAAAAGTTGCTTATATTAGGGACCAATCCCAAGAGAGAGAAAAATTGCTTTTAAAAAGTCCCTGAGAGTACATAATACTAAATAAAAGTGAAGTCAACACAATAATAAATGAAGAGTTAAATTGCACATTCATATTCATATTAAAGCATTAATAAGATGCCTTATTAGGACCAAAAAAAATTCTCATTACGCCATGCACTAACTATATATATATATATAGAGGACCAGCCGAGTACATGGGAATTCAATATTCGATATTTCCCCCCGAAGAAACTCAATAGTTGAACACATACATTGAATTGAATTTAAAGTTCACTTTTGAAAATGAGTAGTGACTACTACTCCATATTTCTAAGAGGAATGAATTCTAGAACAGTTTTCTAAGTGACGTTTCATTGCAGCATATCAAATTAATGTTTGCGTTGATGGGTTGGGAGGAGGAAAACTCACTGGTGGTGGGTTTAATGTTGGAGCATCGGACTACTAAAAGTCATATTCAGAAGATCAAAAATAAAATTCATTCATTCATTATTCATTAATAATACTTTAATATCAAACTTAAAGTTTAACTGAATTCTAGCTATAAAAACCCAAAGTGTATCGTATTGAGCAGAATATCTTAAACCTGAAGTTGAAGATTGAAAATGTCAGCATCTCTATATTCAACCATTACGCATAACCACAACACCTCCAAGTTCACAGTGACATATAGAGGCAAATCCATAGAAACCACAGTCACCGATAAGGCTTTCGTAGCAGAACAATGGGTACAAGAAATTCTAAACAAATATGTTAAAAGTGCTAAAGTGTTGGTTGGATTGGACGTGGAGTGGAGGCCCATATTCATACGCTACACCAGCAACAAATCAGCAACATTACAACTCTGTATCAACGACAAGTGCCTTATTCTTCAACTGTTCTACATGGACCAGTTTCCGAAGTCTTTGAAGAGCTTCTTCATGGATTCAAAGTTCACTTTTGTTGGAGTGGAAGTAGAGAATGACATCAGTAAGCTTGGTGATGATTACGGTTTGAAATTCAGGAACAGCCAGGACATTAGGAAGCTTGCGATTCAGACCAACATGTACTGGAGTATTTCAGAGAGGTCTGGTTTAAAGAATTTGGCTATGATAGTTGCGAATGTGCAGATGAATAAGCCGAAGAATGTTAGCCTAAGTAACTGGGAGGCAACAACATTGAGCTGGGAACAAATTGAGTATGCATGCCTGGATGCTTATACCTCTTTCTGTGTTGGCCACAAGCTGCTTATAGGTTAAGGATATATATATAAATATATATAAAATCTGATATTTGTGTTTTCGTCGGCGTTTCGTGTTTTGCGCTTTAATTTGATTTGTGTGCTTTGTTATTTTGATGGTCCTTTCAGGCAGACTTTTATTTTTATGCTTTTAATTTCTGTTTCGGTACTTCTTCTTAATCTGGTCACGTGTAGGTTTTTCTTTGGAATTGTAATGTTGCTGGTGGTAATTAATTAGCGTTAATGGATATTTAGCTTATGGTTTGGAAAATCCAACTGCAATTAATCAGGTTAAAATGAAGAAAATTTAGTTTTTAAACTAAGCTCCTCCTATATATAGTATATCTGTTTTACGATGACTCTTATAATCTTATTTTCTTAAAATCAACAACTCGCCTTAAGCCTATACACACACACATGAATAGATACATGTGTGTGTATCTATGTATGTATAGATGTGTGCGTGTGTATTCTTGATTTAATTATAACCACTACACGCGGAATGGGAGAGGAATGTCCCCACTATATTCTTGGTTTATATACCTCTATATTTCCTGAGACTGGACTCATAGCTTATACAGTGTCTCATCATATCTATTTGTATCTTTTATATTACACATGTCGACAAGTTGATGTTTCCTGAGACTGATGAAATCATACCTTGGTTGTCACAGTAGAGAGTTGTAGCTTTTGAACCCTAGCTAACAGGAAGAGAAGCCATCATCGTGACCATATTAAACTAAATTAAAATGAAATTTTAAAAGGAATTGGTGGAAGGGAAGATTTTAACAATAACACGTTCCGTTAAACTAAATTATCTTAATAATTAAATTTATTTTTTTGATGGATTAATTGAAGGGTCAAGTGAAATTATTTTCGAAAGGGACTCTTTGCTCATAAAAGAAAAATAAATTTTAAAGATCGGTAGATCAAATGAATTTTTCTTTTTCCAGAAAATAGTATTTCATTATAACTAGACTATCGAGAGATACAAGGACCAGGATCAAAATAAAAAGGTTTGCAAAAACAAAGGCTAAATATATTATAGGGCATAGAGAATAACCTAACCCCAAAATAGATGATAGGGAGCCACCGCTACAACCAATAACCCTACAACCTTCATCATCCCTTCAAAAGAATTTGTGGGCAAAGAAAAACCATCACCAGCAACACAACCATTGTAAGAGGTGGTTGTTCCAAGAATGATTCCAAGGAATCCATCGCTTTTATCGGTAATAAAGTAACCAGATTGATTGTTGAAAAAACTTCATAAGGAGATCTCATCAAAAGAAAAAGCACCCACAAACACTAGTAAGAAAGATGAAGACTGAGAAGTCATCAACTGCGTAGAAAACAACATGGTCTCAACCATGACATATGCTTTAGATTTGCTTGAAGAAACTTCATGAGAAGATCTCATCACAAGAAAAAGCAACCACAAACACTAGTAAGAAAGATGAAGATTGAGAAGTCATCAACTGCATAGAAAACAGCATGGTCTCGACCATGACATATGGTTTAGAGTTGCTGTTACTAATGACCCATAATAGTCTTTTAAAAGATGGAGCCAACAAGATATAAGACTAAAGTTTTAAAAACCCAACCCCAAAATCATGAAACCAAGCCACCAAGTTAGGTTTTGCTGCTATTGAAACTCCTAACTCGATTCTGTAAAGAAAATCAACACCTCCATGCAAAGCTTGAAGAAACATGAAAATAAATGGAGACCAACACCAAATATTCCACCCCTGCCGAAACAGAGGAGGGAGATGCCAAACTCACCCAACGATAAGAGAAGAGCTCCCATTGCTCAAGAGGTCGAGAGGAGGGGGAGAGATAAAAAAAAGAAGAGATCGACACAAGAATGAATTTGTCAGTCCATATCATTGTCCAAAACAAAGGAACACAAGTTTGCGTGGTAGGTTAACGTTCATTAGAAATATACATATAATACATACATGCAGAGACGGAGCTTTTCAAAGGGACTTGATTTACTAGAGATTATAAAAACTCAAGTAAGGGTTTTAATTTATGTTTCTCTACCCTTAGAATTTTCCTTATTTGTGAAGGATTTAAACAGTTGAATTGGATAGGATTTTGGGGTGTGCATCAAGGTTTCTAATTTCCACCCATCTAATCATCTTCAAGCTTGAACACATTAAATTTTCGTACCCTGAACCCTTAATTAAAAAAAAAAATGTTCATTGAACGTTAATAATGAAGTGAGTTTGTTGGTATATGGATCGAATTCAAGTTTTTTTTAATCCTTTTAAGAAATTCAATAATTAAACACATTTTAAATTTAACCTTGACACTTAGGAGTTAGGATGTGTAAAGGCCATTTTTTTAAAATGGATGGATATAAACAAGTAACTAATTCAGAAAATTCAAATGTTCATTGAATAGTAGCTATCAATAGGGATATAATTAATAACTTCTGGAACTTTTCATTTCAGCAAATGAAACATTTCTTTTAAATACAAAGCCAACAAAGGCAAGTTAGAACTTGAAGGATACAAAACAAACAAACTTAATTAGAAACAAATGAGGAGCAAGACTTTTTACTAAAAAAATCAGGAGAAAAGTAGTGGGAAAGATCTTCTCTCAAACGGGTTTGGGGTGGAAGCAGATTTGCTCAGAAGCCCTCCCCTCAGTATCCCTCAGTATCTTTGCATCCGGACCATCCAAAAATTGATCTAAACATTCAGAGAGAGACATCTCATGTACTTTTAAAATTTTGATCTTTACCGCATGCGGTAATTTGAAATAAATGAGGTGTCTCTCTCTGAAAGCTTTGATCAATTTTTGGACGGCCAACATGCATGGATACTAAGGGATACTAAGAGGAGGGATTCTGAGAGAATCCGGATCCGGTTTGGGGTTTCTAATGTGTTTCTCTCCGATACCCTCTGACATTCATTAATAATAATAATAATATCAAACATTCAAGTTTAATTAAATGATAGTAAAAGAATATGGGATGGGATGGGATGGGTACGTAGGATAGGAAGAGGCCTTCTAGCTATATATTGTAGGACAAAATTCATGGAATACAAAATAAATAATAAATTATACTACATGAATTTTCCTATACCAATAGCGGAAGACTTATAAGAATTACCTCTCACCATTGCATGCTAAGCTTAGATCATCAGAGAGAGAACTCACAAACCCTGATGAAAGATAGCTGCAAAAGAAAGTGAAGACATAAGACAATTGTTAGGTCTCTTTTTAACTGGTTGTGAGGTACAACGATGACAACTAGGTTAAAAGCCGTTACCAATTAGGGAACCTCATATTAGCATACTAGATTTTTTTCGACGCTCATATTAATCGGCCGTAAACTCTAGTGTTTTTTCCCACCACTAGAGATATCACATTAATAGCCAATAACCCTAATCTTGAATTGGGCTGACTTATGGACCACACTCATGATATTTTAATTAATTACCTAATTAATAAGAACTAATAACAATTATAATATATTAATAAAGTATCTTACATTCTCCCACTTACGCCATATCCATTCAAACGTGAGTTCAAATAATCAGTAGGATGAATAAATATATGAATTAAATAGTGAAAGGTGAGGAAAATCACTAGCTACTTGTATATTGCTCTTGTGGTTTTAGAGGAATCACAATTTTTTTCCTGGGCACAACTACATGAAACCATTCAATACTCCATCACTTTAGACTTTGTCGATGAGGCTCAATCTTGTGATTTTTTTCCAACTTAACTAATTTAACATTATTTGATAGTTAATAAAGGATTATAACGCATAACAAAATCATGAATATAAATCGCATCAATTGACTTTTTGTATGAACGAACAGATAGTAGTAAATTATACAATTCATTCGAATATAGGAGTATATGTGAGCATAAATAAGTACTACCTCCTATTCTAAATATAGGATATAGTTTATAATAGAGGGAGTATAAGAGGTGTTGGTCTTAAAACACTTGAAACCTTCGTAACTCTTACGTTTTGAAGTACGCCATGAGACAAGTGACCCTCTCTGCATGCAGGCTCAACAAGTGTACGTAACATCACGAAAAAGGACATAATTAATGTGCCTATAATGATCATTTAACTTTAAGTGTAACATTTAACTCTAATAATTTTGTTTGTACTAGTACTTGAATACATTGAATTTACACTCAAAAGTTAAAAGTTCATTATAGGGTTAATGAAATCAGTTAGTTGGTAGTATACTTCCCTAGTCCTATTTATAAAACACTTCAAATATTTTTCACACAGACCAATTTCCAATTCCACCTCTATTTAATATACTCCCTCCGGTCCTTGTTATAAGCAAATTTCTTCATGAATGCGCGAAACAAATTAGCGGTTAAGATTAGTTAAAAACAATAAATATGTCAAAAATATTATGTTTCTTCTAAATATGCCCCTATTTAAGAAAAGAGTATAAAAGAGAGAATGAGTAAAAAATATATAAGAGAGAATGATTAATAAATGATTAAATGAAAGCAAATTAGTGGTAAGCGAAGGACAATTAATAAAAGGATATGCATTTAATAAGGGTAGAAAAAGAAATAGTAGTTTAAACTTTTAAGGCACATGAAAAAAAAGTTGTTTATATTAAAGACCATCCCTAAGAGAAAGAAATTGACTTTTAAGGACCAGAGGAGTACATAATACTAAATAAAAATAAAGTCAACAGTGTTAAAGTGTTAAATTGTACATTCATATTAATGGGGGATTCTCACTACGCCTTGTACTATATATAGGACCAGCGGAGTACATGTGAATTCAATATTCGATATTTTCCCCCGAAGAAACAATAGTTGAACACATACATTGAATTGAATTTAAAGGTCATTTTTTAAAATGAATAGTGACTACTCCATATTTCTAAGAGGAATGAATTCTAGAACAGTTTTCTAAGTGACGTTTCATTGCAGCATATCAAATTAATGTTTGCGTTGATGGGTTGTTGGGAGGAGGAAAACTCACTGGTGGTGGGTTTAATGTTGGAGCATCGGACTACTAAAAGTCAAATTCAGAAGATAAAAAATAAAATTCATTCATTATTCATTAATAAAACCCTTATATCAAACTTAAAGTTTAATTAAATTATACCACTCTGATCCTATTTATAAGTCCCTTTTGACCAAAACACACATACCAATGAGAGTTAGTTAGCTCAATGATTGTGGGGTAAATTTTCAACTTTGCCCTCATTTATGAATGAGTATCTTTCAACTTTTTATTCTCTCTCTATTTCTATTGGGTATCTTTCAACTTTTTCTTCTCTCTCTATTTTCATTGGTATAATTAATATGGGTAAAATTGTCACAATCTCATTTATTACCTAAAAGATGACTTATAAATATGACCAAATTTTTTGACCAAAGGGGACTTATAAATAGGACCAGAGTGGTATTATACTAGCTAGTACTCATTAGAATAGTAAAAGGCGTTCTAGGTTTCTGGCTATCTAGCTATAAAAACCCAAAGTGTATCGGTTTGAGGAGAATATCTTAAACCTGAAGTTGAAGATTGAAAATGTCAGCATCTCGATTTTCAACCATTACGCATAACCCCACCACCTCCAAGTTCACAGTGACATATAGAGACAAATCCATAGATACTACAGTCACCGATAAGGCTTTCGTAGCAGAACAATGGGTACAAGACATTCTAAACAAATATGTTGAAAATTCTAAAGTGGTGGTTGGATTGGACGTTGAGTGGAGGCCCACCTTCATTCCCTACACCAGCAACAAATCTGCAACATTACAACTCTGCATCGACGATAAGTGTCTCATTCTTCAACTTTTCTACATTGATCAGCTTCCAATCTCGCTTAAGAACTTCTTCATGGATCGTAAGTTTATTTTTGTTGGAGTGGAAGTAGAGAGAGACATAAGTAAACTTGGTGATGAGTACGGTTTGAAGTTCAGGAACAGCCAAGACATTAGGGATCTGGCGATTGAGAACGAGAGAAACATGTACTGGCGTATTTGTGACAGGACTGGTTTAAAGAATCTGGCTATGATAGTTTCTAATGTGCAGTTGAACAAGCCTTTGAATATTTGCCAAAGTAATTGGGAGGCAAGAACTTTGAGCAACGAACAAGTTGAGTATGCATGCATGGATGCTTATGCCTCTTTCTGTGTTGGCCACAAGCTGCTTATCGGTTAAGGATATATATATGTATGCGCGCATGTTCCGTTAATGATTGTGTCTCCGCCAGCATTTTTCATTTTGTGCTTTGCTTTGTGTTTTGTTATTTTGATGTTCTTTTGATGCAGGCTTTGATGTTTATGCTTTTGATTTGTGTTTTGGTTCTTCTTGCGGATCTTTTCATCTTTTGAAGTTTTTATTTTGGGTTCTAATGCTGCTGGTGTTATTAATTACTGTTAAAGGCATATATATGAGCACTCGTAATGTTATATTCACTACAAAAAAAACTGTTTTTTATGGCGGAAAAATTCCCTCGCAAAAAAGCTATTTTCCGTCGCAAAATTGGTTTTGCGGCGGATCATGGTCCCTCGCAAAAATGGTCCTCGCAAATCACTTTTACGACGGAAAAAATCATTTTCTCTCGCAAATTATGAATTTTGCGAGGGAAAACCTTTTCCCTCTCAAATTTTAATTTCTTTTTAAAAAAATATAAAAAATCTGAAAAAAAAAATTACACAAAAAATATAAAAAATTAGAAAATAAAAAGACTTATATATCATAAAAATAAATTGTAACAATCATAAGAGTTTACATAGGAAAAACAAAATATTACAATTGCCCCAGTACAAGTCCTATTCTTTTTACAAGTTCCAGTACAAGTCCTATTTCTTTTATACAATCAACAAATAATGGAATGACAACAATATTGACAAAATTATCTTACAATTCAAATAGGTGAATCAAAACATCAAAGAACCTTCCATCAAAGTATATGCCCAAAACTTACTTCCTCAGGATCAGGGACTTCCAAGGTGGTTCCATGTGGGGCTTTAATTGCTATTAGAGTTTCATTATGCTTAGAGAAATGCACAAAGACATCAGTTAAAGAATGGACACTTGTAATAGTCAGAAAGAGAAGGATAATATAGAAATTGTCATAATAGGCAAACCCAAGCATTAGTGTAATCACAAACTCACATGCATTCCCCTACCAAAATTTTCAAAGCAACAGTATTAGCCAGCAGCTTTGAAACAACAAATTTCTTTCTCCAACTCAAAACAACTATACAACCTTATTTGATCATCTAATCTTTGCTCCTCCAAAGAAAGCTTCTCAACATTTGCCTGCAACACATCAGAGACCCACAGGACACAGAATAATTTACAGAATGCCCTACCACACTTTAAGATATTAAGACTCTATTTTCCTTTTTTATATGTATCCTAAATCTTTCTCTTGAAGTTATGCCATAATTTTGTCATTCTTTCTCTTGAAAATAACCTAGACAGCTACATGAAGCAGAAATCAAGAGACATAGACATGATAAAAAATGCTTCCAAAATATAAATTAGGAAGAAAAAAAAACTAATTAAACCCAAACGTCCAAGCCTAATAAGGCTAGAGTGCAGCAGGAAAGAAGCAGTTATTAATAGTTGAATTTTTAACATCTCAAATGATGGTTCCAATCGAGAGCGTCATAATGGAAAAAATCTTAACTTCATTCAGGAAATAGTGCATCAGAGTCTAACATCAGTATATTAATGTTGGGTATTGCCCAGTAAAGAGCTGAAAGAGACAATTTGCTCCTTATCTAATATAATGACAGACCACTTTTCATCTTTGAAGCATCTCACAAACATGTATAAACCTAAGTACAACTATTTAACTGACCTAATAAAGGTGTGAGTTAACTTCAGCAAAGTCTGATGCAAAGTTTCCAGCAGGGCATGACCACGTAAAAATGACTGCATATTCTTTGCTATTATCCTGAGATTCCTACACAAAAATGACCACGTAAAAACATGCCTCTCGTCCATGCCATACATAAAAGTTTTCTTTCATTCATACTGTTCATGAAAGCTCAACTAGATGGTTACCAAGCATGGACTGGAATGGATGGTAAAACGCAATTCCAAATGGTACCAAATTTTTTTGTTATTAAGCTGAGGTAAATAAATGAAGATTATATTGCAAGCAATTTCTTAAATGTTTCTACTCTCAAGACATTTTGTTTTTTCATGAGCCTCCATTATTAGATGGTAATGGTACAAAGCCATTGAGCAACTCCGTTATCTGCCATAGCATTAAAAAAATGGCATAAATAGATCAACAAGCACTACAAAAAAAGTGCCACTTTGTGGCGGTTAATTTGTAGCGGTCAAAATAAACCGCTACAAATATGCGAATTTGTAGCGGTTTATACCGAAACCGCTACAAATTTGTAGCGGTATAACTCACGCCAAGTGGCGCGCTGGTTAAATAACGATATTTGTAGCGGTTATCATAAACTAACCGCTACAAAATATGGCGCGAAGTTGGCGCCAAATTTGTAACGGTTATTTTGTAACGGTTTATTTATAAAAACCGTCACAAATATGGCGCCAGTTTGGCGCCTTATGGCACGCCATTAGTGGCGGTTTTGAAACCGTTACAAAATGCAAAAAAAACCGTTACAAATGTGAACCGCTACAAAAACTGTTACATCAACCGCTACAAAGTGTGTAATATTGAAATTTGAATATTTCGAATCCCGCCAAGTTTAGTTTTTAAAAAAAACTATGTTCATATTTGTAGCGGTTGTTAGTATAACCGTTACAAAATGTGATATTTTGATTTTTTTTTTTAAAAAAAAAATACCAATAAATTTTTGTAGAGGTTTTGAAACCGTTACAAAACGCAAAAAAAAAAACCGCTACAAATGTGAACCGCTACAAAAACTGTTACATCAACCGCTACAATGTGTGTAACATTAAAATTTGAATATTTCAAATCCCGCCAAAGTTCATTCATTTGTAGCGGTTGTTAGTGTAACCGCTACAAAATTTGAAAATTATATATATATTTTAAAATACTAATGAATTTTTGTAGCGGTTTTTAACCGCTACAAAACATTAAACCGCTACAGAATCCGTCACATCAACCGCTACAAATGTTACGTATATCCCTATAAATATCCCCACCACACCACACCTCACACACTCATTCATTTCTTCCCACTCACTTCTCTCTCGTTTTCTCTCATTTCTTCCCACTCCTTCTAAAATCTTTGATTTCAATGTTTTATTTTTACTTCTTATAATACGATACTATTTTTTTCCTTATCCGAACTTTAAGTATATTTCCTCAATATTCCTTCTATCATCATCAACTTTCTTTATATAATCAAATATCATCTAATGCACAACATAATTTTTTGCTCGAGGTGGACAACACAATAAATCCTTATTATCTACATATTCTCAATATTATACCTACATAATATTTATACTTATCTAACTTAAGTTAATCAGTTTTTAAATATTAACTATTATCATTTAATTTGTCACTTAAATAATAAAAATATTCAATATAATATTGTAACAATGGACACAAATTACGATTTTTTTTTTCAATTTTTCAATATTTTGTAGCGGTTGTAAAACCGCTACGTTACAAAATTTGGGCGCCATTTTTTTTCAATATTTTGTAGCGGTTTATCATAACCGCAACAGATATAGTAGCAGTTTATATGTATGTAGTATCGGTTTTTTTTAACCGTTACAAATCGGCTTGCCACGAGCGTTTTGTCGCGGTTCCTCTAACCGCTACAAATGTCGTTTGTCACGTCAAAAACCGTTACAAATAGGTCATTTTAACCGCTACTAATTGTCGTTTTTTTTGTAGTGAAGTTATATATGAAAGTAAGCAAAAAACCCGTCAAGCTCCATAATATTCATGCCTTTTATATCATAGACTCAGACTTTCAGCTTTAATTCATGACATACCCAATATTCTTCATCAAGCACGACTTCTCGAGCAACAAATTGGCCAAATTCAAGTATCTTATCCCCAAACAACTCATAATCCTGTCTTGTGGATGTTAGAAAGAGATAGAAACCACCTCTGATCAGCTTCGACCAAAAACTTCATTCCAGAACAAAATAACGGAAGGAAATAGAAAATTGAAACTTCTTTGAGTTGAGTTTGTGGGCAAGGGAGGCAAGCTTCCGGATTCAAGGGTTTATAGCTTCAGACTTTCAATTTAAATTACCAGATAGAAGGAACGATTCTGCTAGTAGAGACAAACAATTGCTCCAAAATTGAAATAGGGGCGAATGTGACATTTTCTAGTAGTGATTTGTGTTATCTTTTTATAAGAAAAAATTAATTATGTAAATTCAGAATATTAATAATTAATACCTCCTGTAAGTCTGTTTTGGAAAGCTGAACAGCAGCAATCATGTTAAAATGTAGTGAATTTAGTTTAAAAATAAAGCTCCTCCTGTTTACCCTGATTCTTCTGATTATTAGGAACAGAAATATATATAAATTATGGACACTTTTGAGTATCTTTCTGTTTTATATCTAGTACTGAAGCCAAGCATATTCTTTCTAGCTAGTTCGGATCGCGGGAAGAGTGTCGAAGCGCCTATTACCATCACACAATATAATCATCTACGAGTATTAAACAAAGCACATAAATGGCGCAAGAAATCATTTAATTCTATTTCTTGATCCTTCTTTTATACGTGGCTATGTATATATTTACAATTTAGTGTAATTAGTAAGGATAATATTAAAAATCATTTAGATTTTAGGACAATTTTAATGCTTTTAACTTTTTTATTGGTTTGTGATAATTATTAGTTGGTAGTCCTTATTATAAATCCATTTTGACTAGAACTTTTGGTCCTTATGGTAAGTCACAGTAATAAATGTATTTTTAACAATTTTGCCCATATTAAATGCAATAAACAAAAGAACTTATTGATGTTAGACTTTTGAAACCAATCATAGGGTAGAAGTTTAGCTTATAATCATTGAGTGTACTAAACCTTCTTACTATGTGTGAGAATTAGTTAAATTGGACTTATATGTTAGTATTTTAACAAATTAATATTTTAAATCCAATTAGTTGAAAAATATTTAATCTTCACAAACAGTGAAAAACCGTATAATAGTCAATGAAAATTAAATATTTTTCAATTAATAGGATTTAAAATAATAATTTATTAAAATACCAACATATAAGCATGTTTGGTCACCATTTAATTGCACAGTCATAGCTAAAAATTGTTGAGTTAGTATTTTCCGTTAAGTTAAACTAACGGTGTTAACTTTCAGGGACCAAACGTGTACTTTACAAACTTAAGGGACTAAAATAATACCAGAGGTAAACATAAAGGACCAAATGTATACTTTAGCCAAAAATCTAATATCAAATTATATTAAGGAGCAGTTAAGAATAAACCGTCACCGTGAGAGGTGAGCAAAAACCCGGTGGTCTATTTTAACCTTGTCTGGTCGGAGAAAACCCGACCCAGTCTAGTCCAGAAAAATGTTTCCTGAATCCGAGAAAGACCAACCAGCCTCACCTAAATATATTCTCTCCATTAGAAACGCATTCGTGTGAGAATCCCTAGCCGTCTATCCCTACCTCTCCTCTAATCGCTAGTCGCCACTTTCATTTCGTCAGCCTCGCTCATTCTTGCTTTCGTCCCTTTTCTTCTATTAGCTCCAAACTCTCCCTCCACACCATCATCGTTGCCTCTCAATCTATGTCTACCATCGAGTTAAATGTGAGGGTAACTAGATCTAAATTGTGTCGCCTCTTTGTCTTCCCTGCAATAGTCATTAAGTTGAAACTTGCCGCCTTCTTTCTGCTGATTCTTTCACGGTCTTTCTTCTCTTCTTGAATTTTTTTTTTTTTTTATCCGTTGCTATGAATCTTTATGTAATTAGTTCATAGCCAATTACCTTGGAGTTAGATTTGAAGATCACCTAAATAGATCGGGTGCTTACATTTTGTTATTCTGGTGTTGTACTCTGAGGGGAGAAAAGGGAAAAAAAGAAGAAGAGGAAAGTGAGGTTTTGATTTGGACTATCTAGACCAATCCATTGGTCCGGTGGACCAAGTCCAGTCTAGCCCCACATTTGGACTAGACCAGACCAAGAACGGTATTGTTCAGCCCGAGGTCTTATCCAAACCAAATATAGGGTTAATGACTAACACAGTCTGGTCTTGTTGAAGCAAGCACGTAATCATTGAAGGTCACAACGTGCCACATGTATAATAGAGAATAGTCTAAAAGAAATGAAGGCATGTGATCTTCACGTGATTATGTGCATTATTCAACACAATTGGTTTATATTTGCTAGAATAAACTTCTTGGATCTTTCTCTTTGTTTGGATGAAGAGAAAACCTATATTTGGATGAAGAGAAAAGTAAGGAGAAAATAGAGGAATGAGAATACGAGGAATGAAAATTTCCTAAAATGGTACAAAAATTACTATTTAGAGTTTTCCTTTCAAATATGATTTCTGGAAAGAGATTTGCCGTGTCTCCCGAAATAACCAAGTTCGAAATTGATTTGCAGAAATAGGGAACCTGGGTCGTTTCCCAACGAACTTGCAGCGGGTTTGATTAACAACAACAGTGAAACAGAATGGTAAAATTGGGGGTTTTAGGGTTTTATGATTCAGCAGATTAAACCGAAATAAATTGAAATAAACAGAACTATGTAGAAACAGATAGAAAAACGTTGATAGGCGAATCCGGAGAATCGAAATCTCTGCATTCATCCGGAGAATCGAAATCTCTGCATTCATCCGGAGAATCCCTCACCTAGGCGATCGTCTAGAATTTATTCGAACAGTGGCGTATCACTGTGCAATCGCACAGCAACACTAAAACCTAGTCCGAATTCAGTCCTTGGGATGAACCAAACCGAATATTAAATCTAATATTCGAACTATTTCCAGAATTCGAATCCGATAAGATGAAAACAGAATTGATTAAGTTACTGATTAGGCACAAGTTCTCTGGACGAATCATGGAATCCTCATCGTTGGGTCAATCACAGGGGGTTTAGCGAGCATGGCTGGAAAAGCGAAGAAAAGATGAAGAACGCGAAGAACCCTAAGAACATGCGAAGAAGCAGTTGAGAGAATTCGAAAACTTCTATTCGATCCACTCTAATGTCAAAACGTGAATGCCTAATGTTTGTGGCGGTGCCTTACTTAAAAATAACCTAAAACGAAAATGGGCTCTAATGGTTTTAGCCCAAAACAGAAATAAAATAAAGCTGGCCTTAAATTACAAAATTCGGGTCCAAATAAAATCCAGAATTGTACATTCGAATTTGGCTCCAAAATTGACCGCCTTCTTGACCGAATTTGCTCTTGATGTCTTCATAACAATTGTAGCTCTCTGAATCATCTGAAATATGAGACAAAAATGAGGCAAATCCGATGTCTGGTTCAAGAGTTATGGTAGAAATAGTGAAGCAACACAAAACCGGGATTTTATTATTAAAAATGGCTAAAATGCAATAAAAGGCCCAAGGCCCAAATAAACATAAAACCCTTTATTTATTAGCTAAAGGGTCCTAAATTATTATTCAAGAGACAAAAATAAGTGTATAAAATATTCAATTATCAAATTCCCCCACACTTATCTTTTTGCACTCCCGAGCAAAATTCAAAGAGAAAGACCTAAAGGAAAAACTCTTCTTTACTAATAATTGCTAACAATAAAAAAATTGAATCAATGGACAAAAATTTCCAAAAGACCAATCAATCAAGACCAAAATCCCTTCATCTCGAATTACAATTCACGGTAGTCTCAATCAATGATGCTAATCACAAAAGATGGTCTCACAAATGATGCGCTCAATCAATCAGTCTCTCAAGTGTTTAAGGTAAATAAGTGTATCGCTCAAATTCTACTCAAGAAAATTGTTCTACCATAAGCTTGCTCAACTTCTACGTCTCCACTACTCATAACACATACATGCACAAATCAAGAGAGCTTGTAATTAAATGTTGTAATGGGGCTAGGGTAAAGGTAGGTAATAGTATGGAATGAGAGGCTAAGCACCAAAGAAATCAAAAGGAAGAGCACTGATTAATACAATCATTCTCTATGTATGAAACTTTTATTCTACTCATATATCCATTCCTTTCTATGTATTTTCTTTTCTTTTTTTTTCTTTTTTTTTTTACTTTTCTTTCTTTCCTTTCATTGTATACGTAATTACAATGTCAAAATCAAATATCTCCCCCCACACTTAAACTGTTGCACTCCTGAGCAACCCCCACTTAAACACAAAACAAGTTGAAACCAATGCTCAATAAATCTTCAAAGTGCGGAATAAAATGGTTTTACGCTTAGGCTTGTAATGTGGCTTAGAAAAGAATGGGTCAAAAGGCACAAAGGGGCTAGCAAGGGAATCATAATGCAAGGGAAAGCTATTTGGCCAAAGTGAGGAAAATAAAAGAAAGAAAACAAGCTTCCATCATACTTATGCACGTAAGTGAAAAATGTAGTTTCAAAAAGAAAAGGAGCAAGTTCTAGAGAACAAAAATCATGAGAGATGCACACATGAAAGAAAGAATGAAAAAGATGAATTCCATTCATGCGGGCCCAAAACCTCACAAGGTCAATACCAACTTAGGCAATCAACAACATCAAATCAACTATCAAGACTTGTAATCGAAGAGTCAAGAATTGTAGACCAACCAGAATAATCCATTAAAACCAAAATGTCCACGTTCATAATATGTAGCAATCATAGAAGAGAGACTTTTTTTCAAAAAGCAAGGTAGAAAAAAATAAGAGAGAAAGAGGGAGGAGAAAGAAGAATACTCCCCAAGGGTTTTTGGAGGAAGAAAGAGGAATCCTCTCCAAGGGTTTATGGAGGATAGATGGCGTCAATGAGGAGAGTCTCTGCTTCCTCAGGCTGCTGTGGGGATCCCTCATGAAATGGCTTGAGGCGATGCCCATTAACCTTAAAGGTTCTTCCCATGGGTGAATCACATAGCTCAACAGCACCAAAAAAAAATATGTTAGCACAAAAGGGCCATCCCATCTAGATCGAAGCTTACCAGGCATAAACTTCAGACGGGAATTAAATAGAAGAACTTTCTGGCCCACAGAAAATTCTTTCCTCAGAATATGCCTATCATGGAATGCCTTAGTCTTTTCCTTATACAACCGTGAGCTTTCATAGGCATCTAATCTAAGCTCATCTAACTCTTGCAATGCAGCCTTCCTCTCCATCCCGGACTTAGCCAAATCCATGTTGCATTGCTTAATAGCCCAATAGGCTTGATGCTCCAACTCAACCGGAAGATGACATGCCTTACCAAAGACAATCCGATAGGAGACATCCCAATCGGAGTCTTGTAAGCGGTGCGATATGCCCACAAAGCATCATCTAGTCGCTTACTCCAATCTTTCCGGTAGAGTTGACAAGATCTTCTGAAGGATTTGCTTAATCTCTCTATTTGAGACTTCAGCTTGACCGTTGGTCTGTGGATGGTATACTGTGGAAACCTTGTGAAGCACTCCATACTTGCGCAACAAGGCACCCATGCTTCGATTGCAAAAATGGGAACCCTGGTCACTGATAATAGCTCTAGGAATGCCAAACTGCGAAAATGTTAGACCTAACAAAGTCCACCACCACGTAAGAATCATTAGTCCGGTGGCTTTCGCCTCAACCCATTTCGAAACATAATCAACGGCCCAACAATATGTAAGTGTAACCATATGAAGCGAGAAATGGACCCATAAAATCAATACCCCACACATCAAAGATCTCACAAAACAATATAGGGTTTTGGGGCATCTCATGCCTACGGAAATACTCCCGCTCTCGACAACTATCACATGACTTACAAAACATATGGGAATCATGAAACAAGGAAGGCCAAAATAATCCACTGCCTAACACTTTCCTAGCAGTTCTTTGAGGTCCAAAGTGACCACCACAGCGAAGCATGAGCAAAATGCAATATAGATTGAAACTCACAATCGTGCACACATCTCCTAACTACTTGGTCACTACAAAATTTCCACAGATAATGGTCATCCCAAACATAATATTTAGACTCACTTTTCAATTTAAGGGTTTGGGCCTATGGAATCTACAGAAAAACACCAAATGACCAAATAGTTAACCAGATCAGATACCATGGAAGCTTATCTAGCTTATCTTGCACCGTAAAAGCTTGCTCATCGTGGAAATCATCCCGAATAGAAGAGGTGAGAGGGAGAATGGGTGATGCGACTCAAGTGGTTAGCTACCCGCTTTGTGCTCCACTGCGTCTCGAATCTCAACATCAAACTCTTGGAGCAAGAATATCCACCGAATGAGCCGTGGCTTAGCATCTCGCCTTTTTCAACAAGAACTTTAAAGCAAAGCATGGTCGAGAAAACAATGACTCTACTAGCTAGCGTGATATGACCTAAACTTATCAAAGGCAAATACAATAGCCAACAACTCCTTCTCAGTAGTGGTGTAGTTAGACTGAGCAGAATCCAAAGTCTTGGAGGCATATGCAATGACATGAGATGCTCTGTCTACCCGCTGTGCCAAGATAGCACCAACTGCATAGTTGGAAGCATCGCACATCAACTCAAACGGGAGGCACCAATCAGGAGGCTGGATCACTGGGGTTGTAGTCAGGCAACGCTTCAAATGATCGAAGGCTGCCTTGCAAGCATAATCAAATACAAAGTCAGTGTCCTTATGCGAAGGTTGGACAAAGTGGGCCGGCCTTGCTAAAATCTCGAATGAAACGCCGATAGAAACTGCATGACCAAGAAAAGAGCGAACTTCCCGCACGAAGCGGGGTAAGGCAAAGCAAGAATGACATTTATCTTAAGCGTGGTCTACCTCAATTCATTTCCTAGACACTATGTGCCCCAAGACTATACCCGACTCAACCATAAAGTGACACTTCTCATAATTCAAAGACAAGATTAGACTCAATGCATCTACGCAAAACTCTAGATAGATTATCTAAGCATGCATCAAAATCGACCCATATACAAAGTGAAATCATCCAGTGAGTGGCTTGGTTGAGTCTTCTATAGTCAATGCAAACTCTCCAACTATTCTGAACTCGAGTAGGAATGAGCTCATTCTTTTGATTGGCTACCACAAGTGACTCGGATTTCTTAGGAACCACCTGGACCGGACTAACCCACTGGCTATCGAAATGGGATAGATTATGCCGCTTGCGTGCTTAGTGACTTCTTTCTTCACCACATCAAGGATAAAAGGATTAAGGCGTCTCTAAGGGTTGCCTCACCGGCTTAGAGTCCTCTTCCAATAGAATCCGATGCATGCACATGAAGGACTAATGCCAACTATGTCACCCAATGTCCACCCAATGGCTTTCTTGTTCGCCCTCAATAAGCTTAGCAGCCTTCTCTTCTTGATCTCGGCATAAGATTATTTGCCACAATGATAGCAACCGCTCATTCACCTCCCGTAAATGCATACTGGATGGTCCGGAAGGGATTTCAACTCTAGTTTGGGCGGTTGCTCAGGTGGAGGGGAGAAGCTTGGGTGGTTGTTGCAACAACTCGATGTCATCACACCGGGAATACCCGAAACCATATTCAAAGAAGCACAAGCAGAAGGACCGTGTCTATACAGCTCAAGGTTAACATCGAATTCGCTCATCAAAATCGAATTAAGCTCATCAAAATCAAAATCGGGATGCACGTTAGGATCGGGATGAAGCTCAAACTCGAATCAATATCGAGTCTACAAGTAATGTAGAATCATCAAGCAAATCGAATCACCAAACAATGCAGTCTTAACCAAATTAGTGCAAACACAAAGCACCATTCATTATCATCGCATGCACAAATGGGGGTATCACTCTCAGATGAAAAATAAGGATAATCAGCACACCAACCATTAAGAACATCATCCACAACATCATCAATCACATCAATACAGAAGACGGAATGCTCTGTTAGTTCTCTATGTGTTTTGATGATTAATAACAATTGTAAACAAGTACGAATGCTTTTAAAATGACAAAAGAGTCAAAATCACTCTGTCACCTCAAAACTCGAGCCTAACGAAGCAAACTCGAGTTTTCATAAACGAGAGAGCTCATCGAGGATATTTACTGATAAGAACTCGAGCCCGAGTAAATGACTCGAGCCTAAAACCCTCATGATATAATAATAAAGAGTTTACAAACAAGTAAACTCGAGCCTGTATAGACAAGCTCGAGTTTTCCCATGGCGGGAAGTTTTTCTAAGAGTAAATACCCTTTTGGGTCCCTGGAAAAACACACTCTACCCATTTTGGTCCTTGAGTAAAAAAAATGACATTTTCAGTCTTTTTTAGGGACTAAAAAGGGTTTTTTGGGAATTTGTGAGGGATTACAATGCCCACAAAAAATGACTAAAAGGACTAAAAGGGACATTTTTTTTACTGTTTAAGGACTAAAAATGACATGTTTTTTACTCAGGGAGCAAAATGGGTAGCTCGTGTTATTTCAGGGACCAAAAAGGGTATTTACTCTTTTTCTAATTAAATTGTATCTCTTTAAACTCCAGAGTTTATTCTTTTTGAGTAGAGTTCACTTGTTTCTATGGCTATAATTTAATGAACACTCGAGCCCAAGTATATGGACTCAAGCCTAATACTTTTGTGTAGAGTTTACTCTATGGTTTGACAAACGAAGAA
This sequence comes from Acacia pycnantha, assembly GCA_025563575.1. Classification (NCBI taxonomy): domain Eukaryota; kingdom Viridiplantae; phylum Streptophyta; class Magnoliopsida; order Fabales; family Fabaceae; genus Acacia; species Acacia pycnantha. Next base: position 1,311,551 of record JAMWYP010000064.1, read on the forward strand.
GAGTTTACAAATAGGTAAACTCGAGCCTGTTATTACAAGCTCGAGTTTTCCTTGCGCAGAGCTCCCAAGTTTTCCTTCTTTCAAACTCCCAGTTTAATGATTTCATCCTGATTCTTTTAAACTGCAAAACTTACCATGTTTATACGAATTGATTGCATTCATTCAAACGTATTTAACTACTCTATATTGAGAATGTTTCAGGTATTAAATTGGATCAAACGAATCATTGAATAAACGCGAAGAATCAGAAGGCAGAATGATTTCACGCGTCCAGGAATTGAATCGGCTGAAATTCAGGACCTAACGGCTATAATCCTCATCAAACTGAATTTCAAATGAAGAACATGCTAAGTTGAGAAGTAACGGTCACATAGCAACTCACCACTATATAAAGAGCTGATTACAAACTTAGAAGGACAACGAAAGATTAAGCGAAACGAAAAGCAAGCTCAAGAGTTCTTATACATTCATTTTCTTTCGTATTGTATTTTGATATACAAAGAGCCTCGGTGTTTATCATTATCTTCTGCGTGAGAGAGATTTTATTCAAATTATTCATTCATTGTAAAAGATCTCAAGTCAAGGGGACTTGGAGATTGGGATTTCGAGATTACAACTTGTAAGGGGAGTGTATCCTGAGAGGATAATCCTTGAGTACAGTGTGTATCCGAGTTAAGTGATAGTAGAAAAACCCGGAGAGTGCGGGACTGGACGTAGGTCAAGAATTTAGACCGAACCAGATAAACTTTCTGTGTCAAGCTCTTCTTCCCTATCTCTTTACGTTTAGCTTGACTTGGGTGCAAAGTTATTATAAAAGTTTTAAAATCCCCAATTCACCCCCTCTTGGTGATTTCCTTTCGTTTTCATTTGGTATCGAGCCGAGGTTGTCAATTTGAAGGATTAACATCCTAGACACAAAGATCCAATGGAAGGAATTCTACCAGATGGAGCCTCAATCAACCGACCCCAGGTTTCAATGGAGAACACTACTCATTACGGAAGGCTAAGTTCGTGGTCTATGTAATGGCCTCTCGAGTTTGGTTTGTGGAGGGTCTTTGAAAAAGGAAACTATGTTCCTTCCTCGGTTGTAGCCGACATCGAACTCCCAAGAAAGAAGAAGAGTACGATGACAATGATAAGAAACAAGTCATTTTAGAATCTGCACTTTGCCATCTGCTAAGCATATGTGGGATGCTCTTGAAATAGCTCATGAAGGAACAAGCGCGATCAAAGAAAATCGTATCAATACTCTCATGAGTCGAATACGATCTATTGAGATGAAGACCGGAGAATCTATTGGTGAATTTCAACTCGATTCACTCACTTCGATCAATCAACTCATTGCCTTGGGAAAAGAATATGAACAACCTGCCCAAGTGAGGAAAATACTAAATATTCTCACCAAGGAATGGGAAGCCAAGGTCACTGCAATTGAAGAATCTCGAGGCGAATCAATGGCCTCAGTGGCAAAGACTATTTGGCAGCCTTTTCAATATGAGGGAAGATCAAATTCAAAAGGGACTAAATGATATCAATGTCAAGAACAAGGGAATAGCTCTTAAAACCATCAAAGAAGTTAAATCGATGACGATGAAGAAGATGAAGATGAAGATGGTGAGCTAGGAATGATGGTCCGAAGATTCAAGAAATTCTACAAAAAGGACCAATCTCACGAAGGTTTCACAAAGGAAATTCTAGCACGAAACTAAGAAACCAATTATATGCTATGAATGTGAGAAACCAGCCACATCAAATCGAATGTCCGCGGTGAAAAACAAAGAAAAGAAATTCAATAAGTTCAAGAAAAGAGCTTATGTATCGGCTATATGGGGAAACAGCTCATCGATGAAGATGAGGCGTAAGAGGAACAAAGTGCCAATCTCTCGCCTTGTGGCTCAAGAGGAATCGGACAACGAAGAGGTAAGTAATTCGATTTACCTTATGATGAATTATCTTCAACATATGATTCTCTTTATACTGAATTTAAGAAAACTGCAAAAGAGCTCTTATTTTCAAAAAGAAAAATCAAACTATTAGAAGAACAAGTTCAAACGATTTCTACACCTATCTCGCTTGTGAAAAGGAAAACTCTACTTGTTCTAATCATGATGCAAAACCAACTTATAATGAATTGTCTACGAATACAAACTTGTTCAAAATGAATTTGATGAACTTGCTGAAAAATATTTTGTTTTAAAAAGGAAGAATACAACACTTGAACAACAAGTAGAAAATCTTTCAGTTCCTGAAAATATCATATGTGATGAATGTTCTATTCTGAAAAAAAAAATGAATACCTTACAAAGACTCTTGAAAAATTCACTAGAGGAAGTGAAATGCTTGAGGTAATTTTAAAACAAAGAAAGATTTACAAATGACAAATCAGAATTGGTTACAAGCCCGATTATGACAAAAAGAAAGGCAAAAGAAACATGGACAAAGATCTTACATGAATTATTTTCAAAAATCATGTCCATACCTCAAATCCTTTTGCACATTGCAACTATTGTAATAAAAAAGGTCATACTACTTCTTCATGTTTTCATAAGAAAGATAGATCAATTAAACTGGAGACCAATCCAAATTTGCTTCAATCAAACATAAGGATGGTGGCAAGGTAACATTTGGTGGAAATGAGTCTGGAAGAATTGCTGGCATTGGCAAAATTGGAAATAGCAATGGACCTCAAATCAAAGATGTTTATCTTGTGGATAGATTATGTCACAACCTCCTCAATGTGAGTCAAAGCACGGACAAATGAAACCTAGTCATCTTTGATTCAGAAGAATGTTTGATTGTAAGTAAGGATGCTCTCTCTTTAGATAGTATTAAATCCAAAGCATTATTCAGAGCTCCAAGAGAAGGTAATTGTTATACTCTTAATCTGTCTAAAAACAATTCGATTCTGAAAAATGTTTTGTTGGTAACTTAGATGAAAGTTGGTTATGGCATAAACGTTTAGGACATGTCAATATGATTCAACTTGATAAACTACGTAAAAGGAATTGGTTATTGGTTTACCAAAACTTTCTTTTAAAAATGATATGATTTGTGATGCATGTCAAAAAGGTAAACAAACCAAATCTTCTTTCAAGTCGAAATGAAATATCAACTAATAGACCTCTCCAATTACTCCATATGGATTTAGTTGGACCACTAGAGTAAAAGCCTTGGCGGCAATCTTTATACATTGGTTATAGTAGATGATTTCTCAAGATTTACATGGGTCATTCTTTTATCATCAAAAGATAAAACATTTGATCAATTTATTGTGTTTGCCAAGAAGGTCCAAAACGAGAAAGGATTATCTATTGCAGTGTATTCGTACGGATCATGGTGGAGAATTTGAGAATCATGCCTTTGGAAAATTCTCAGTGATAGTATGGGAATCAATCATAACTTCTCGGCCAAGAACCCCACAAAGAAATGGAGTTGTTGAAAGAAAGAATAGAGTGCTTACTGAAATGGCAAGATCAATGCTAAATGAGAACCAAACATCTCAAGTGTTTTGGGCAGATGCTATGAGCACCGCTTGTTACATATCAAACAGGCATATCTCCGAAAGAAATTGGACAAAACTCCCTATGAACTCTACAAAGGAAGAAAACCCAACTTAGCTCACTTACATATCTTTGGATGTAAATGCTTCATCCACAATAATGGTAAGGACAACTTGGGAAAATTTGATTCCAAAGCTGATGAAGGTATATTCTTGGGTTATTCAAGTAGAAGTAAAGCATATAGAGTTTATAATACTCGTAATCACACTGTTGAAGAATCTATGCATATTGTTTTCTGTGAAACCAAATCTAACAAGTCCTTGGATGATGATGATGATTTTCCTGTGACAAACCAAACTTGTTTCAACAAATACGGAAAAGATTTGCAAGATGATTCTGAAACTGAAAAACATTGTGAAAATGCTTATGAAAACAGTGTTCAAACTCAACCAAAATCATGGAGTCATCCTCTGGATCAAGTGATAGGTAATGCAAATCAAGGAGTAAGAACCAGAAAAAGCACTTTGAATGAAGTTACTTTTTCAGCTTTCATTTCGAAAATTGAACCCTCTAAGATTGATGAAGCCCTTTCAGACAATGATTGGGTTATAGCAATGCAAGAGGAATTACATCAATTTGAAAGAAACCAAGTTTGGGACTTGGTGCCCAGACATAAAGACCATCCGGTCATTGGTACTAAATGGGTATTCAAAAATAAATGTGATGAATCCGCCATAATCATTCGAAATAAAGCAAGGCTAGTTGCAAAAGGCTATAATCAAGAAGAAGGAATTGATTATGAAGAAACTTATGCTCCAAAGAGCAAGATTGGAAGCTATAAGAGTTCTTCTAGCCTTTGCTTGTGTTAAAGGATTCAAACTTTTTCAAATGGATGTAAAATCCGCCTTTTTAAATGGTTTTATACGGGAGGAAGTTTATGTTGAACAACCTCCGTGTTTTCAAAATGAACATCATCCGCATCATGTTTATCACCTCAAGAAAGCCTTATATGGTCTTAAGCAAGCTCCTAGAGCTTGGTATGAGAGGTTAAGCACTTTCCTTCTTGATCAAGGATTTGTTAGAGGAAAGCGCAGATACAACTCTCTTTATAAAGAAGAATAAACTTGGTGATGTTTTAATAGCTCAAATCTATGTTGATGATATTATTTTTGGTGCTACTAATGATACTATGTGTGAAGAATTTGCCAAGACAATGCAGGAGAATTTGAAATGTCCATGATGGGAGAACTTAATTACTTCCTTGGACTTCAAATCAAGCAACGCCATGATGGAATCTTCATTTCCTGCACCAAGTATCTGAAAGATCTATTAAAAAATATGGTCTAGCTGATTGTAATGGAGCAGATACTCCAATGAGTTCAACCGCAACTCGGATGCCGATGAAAAGGGACTAACTTCAACATCACTAAATATAGAGGAATGATTGGATCATTACTCTATCTTACGGCAAGTCGCCCAGATATTCAATTCAGTGTTGGAATGTGTGCTAGATTCCAATCGCCCCCATGGAGTCCCATCTTCGAACATGTTAAAAGAATTTTTAGATATCTTGCCGATACAAAGACTCTTGGATTATGGTTTCCCAAAGATCAACATGAACACTTAGTAGCCTATACCGATTCAGATCATGCAGATACAAGACCGACGTAAAAGCACAAGTGGTCAATGTGAGTTCTTTGGAGGATCATTAGTGTCTTGGTTCAAAAAGGCATCATGATGGCCGTGTCATCCACCTGAAGGCCGAGTATGTTGCTGCTCAAGTTGTTGTGCTCAAGTTCTTTGGCTCAAACAACAATTGTGTGATTTGGGAGTTCATCTCAAAGAAATCCCAATTCTTTGTGACAACACAAGCACAATAAGTTTGGCAAAGAATCCTGTTCAACACACTAGAACCAAACATATTGATGTCGACATCACTTCATAAGAGATCATGTTCAAAAGAAGGATGTCAAAGTCATGTTCATCCCAACTCACTTGCAACTCGCCGATATCTTCACCAAGCCACTAGCAAAAGAACAATTTGTGTTCATAAGAAGAGAATTGGGAATGGTAAATCCCAATGAGTTGTAAGTAATTCAAATGTTAGTTATGTTTTTTAATGATTATTGTCCACTAACTTAAGCATCGGAGTATGTAGATATGTTTTGTGCAGGATGTATATTGAAATCAAAATCCCAAACAATCGAGTGCAAGTAAAGCTGTCACAAACTCGAGCCTACCAAAGACGACTCGAGCTCGAAAGAACCAAACAAGAAATGCAACTATCGTGTCGCCAAACTCGAGCCTATTAGTGAACGAACTCGAGTTCGCGAGAGCACAGAGAGCAACTCATCTCAGTAGATCGTGACGTGACTCGAGCCTATTAGGTGAACGGACTCGAGTTCGCGAGAGACAGAGCAACTCATCTCGTAGATCTTGACAGACTCGAGCCTATTAGTGAACTAGACTCGAGTTCGAGTGGAGACAGAGAGCAATCCACCTCGTAGAGTCCGAGACTGAGACTCAGCCTACGATGTGATCGACTCGAGCCTAGCAAGAAATTTCAAGGGTTCACACATACACTCTTGAATTTGTGTAGTAACGTTACACAAACTCGAGCCTACACTTAAGAACTCGAGTTTGCGTCGATAAAATTTCTTTAAAAACCCGTCTTTTCGTCTCTCTCTATCTCACCTCGAGCCTAAACCTAAGTTCTCCCAAAATTTCTCTCAATCTCCTCAAACGAAAAACCAGAGAACATGGCGTCCAAACGATTCGCAACCCAAGATTCCAAATCCTCCCGATCCTCAAGAACCCCAAACCGATCAATACACAAATCTCTCAACGTCCTCTCAGGTAAAATCGCTTCCCAAACGATTCAAGCATGGAATTGACAAGCAAATTCCCGGTATTCCTATTACCCAAGCCAGCTCCAATAACCATACCAAGATGAATACCTCAAAGAAAGCTTCAACTCGGCGACACACCACCATCGAAGGGGCAAAGAACAGATACACAAGTCTCGAAAGACCACAACTAGTCAAACTAGCTCTCTCAAGCTCAATCATCCTCCCATCACCAACAACACTGCTCCTCGTATCTAGAGAAAACCCAGCCTTATTTGAAATTTACAATCATTCCTCCATCCCTAAAGGATTCTCTAGTGAGGATGTCACTCTATATGGTGAGGATGCCATACGATTCCAAGAAAACTATGAGGCTAAGAGTTTTTGCCCTTCTGTGTATGTCAATCTAGATGCTTTAAAAGAGGAATGTAACCTTGATCTTGTTGGAAATTATGCCCTAGGGGCAAGTCATTGTACTTATCAACGATCCCCATATGAATTGGGTAGTCGCAATGTCTTGCTAGAGGCCGCTTGCGACTTGTGGGCTGGTACAGATTGGCCCGCCGCCAATCTCATGTGGGCCCGGAGGTCGCACACAAGAATGGCCCAACACGAGCAAGAGTGTCCAGATTCATTGAATCTTAAATGTGTTTAAGATTTAATGAATACTTATTTAATCTAGGATGTGTGTGTATATATATATATGCATATATAAATATATTAAATTCGAAAATAATAATGATATTATTTATTGACAATAATATTATTTTATATAGTATTTAATTTATTTGATAAATTAAATAACTATAATAAATTGAGATATTGTATCTCGATTTAATTTTCGAATAAAGATATTGCATATCGATTTAATTTGAAGCGAGATATCGGATCTCATTTTAAATTAAATGTAATGATATCATATCTTGATTTAATATATATTAAATTTGAAAATAATAATGATATTATTTATTGATAATAATATTATTATATATAGTATTTAATTTATTTGATAAATTAAATAACTATAATAAATTGAGATATTGTATCTCAGATTTATTTTTCGAATAAAGATATTGCATATCGATTTAATTTGAAGCGAGATATCGGATCTCATTTTAAATTAAATATAACGATATCATATCTTGATTTAATTTATAAATATAAATTAAATCGAGAGGTTTTTAATTCGGATTAAATAAATAGATTTGATTAGATCTATCAGATAGATTTAATTAATTTTTTTTTAATCCATATTCAAAATTTGTTTTGAATATAATACGCCTGCAAGGTTTAGAAAAACCTACGGGACATTTTGTCGAGCGTATTAGAAAGCCGCGAGAAACCCTAGATAGAAAATTTTTACTCCATTGCGTGTACGGATCCCAACAAAGGGCATCAGAGCCAACTCAACCGTGCGTTTAAATTAGGTTTTACGCGTGTTTATATATATGATATATATGCTAAAACCGATCTTTGTATGCGTTTGAATTACAAAACTCGCGTTAGGGTTTCTACGGATAGCTAGTCGGATATTGCGTCAGTTCTCTGAATTGTTCGGATCGGATTTGTGTAGGCGATTCGCGTGGATCGAAGCGTTCGAGATCGATGTCGATCGATTCGTTAGGGTTTGAAATTTTCGAAAAAAAAATCACGTTTTTTTTTGGAAATTATTTTGAAAAAATCACGTTTTTTGGGAAATTATTTTCGAAAATAATATTTTATTTTGAAATTTCTAACGAGACCGCCGTAAGGATCCCGGCTGATTGTCGTAGCGTGAGAATTTAAATCATGATATTATATTATATTTATAATATAATATAAATTAGAAAATTTAAATCATGATATTATATTATATATTGTATATAATATAATATAAATTAGAAATTTAAATCATGATATTATATTATATATTATATAATATAATATAAATTAGAGAATTAAATCATGATATTATATTATATATAGTATATAATATAATTTAAATTAGAGAATTTAAATCATGATATTATATTATATTTATAATATAATATAAATTAGAAAATTTAAATCATGATAAGATTAATCATAATATTTTATTTCATAATTGTATGACTTAATATATGTTGTGATTTACCTTTCAAATGTTGTTTGGGTATGGTGAACAACATGGCTCTAGAGTTTTACAATTGTTGTAAATTTTAAATATGGCTGTGAGTCATGCCTCTCTCTCTCTAAATACTCTTGATGTACTTCTTTTTGTTTTAGAGAAGTCCTCTCATTGGCTTGAGAGGATTTTAGGTTAAGGTTGAGCCATGTTGTGTCACAATTTTAATTATGTCTTGATTTGATCATTGCATAATTAATTTAGAATTTTAATTATGTTTTGATTAGATCACTCATAATTAATTTAGAATTTTAATTATGTTTTGATTAGATCACTCATAATTAATTTAGAATTTTAATTATGTTTTGATTAGATCACTCATAATTAATTTAGAATTTTAATTATGGTTTGATTAGATCACTCATAATTAATTTAGAATTTTAATTATATTTTGATTAGATCACTCATAATTAATTTAGAATTTTAATTATTTTTGATTAGATCACTCATAATTAATTTAGAATTTTAATTATGATTTGATTAGATCACTCATAATCAATTTAGAGTTTTAATTATATTTTGACTAGATCACTCATAATTAATTTAGATATTATATGAGATACAATAGTGATTGCATTCATATAAGTATAATTAATAGGATTAATCTAATTATACCCTCTAAATAAAATCTTAAGTCATAATGCCACCAATAAATGAATACTTGTCAAAACCTAGATCGCCCATTTGTATGTTCCACCAAAGTGGATGCATCCGAGTTATCTTGGTGAGACAAGAGTGAGTAATGGTGATACTCAATATTCATTATTGTCCGACTTAATTGAGATTATCAAAACGGTTTTGGATCTCAAGGCATTAGATGGGATTAAACATGCCACGTCATATGATGATTGAATCCCATAAAGATCTAAGAGTTACATATGATGTAATTGGCAAGGGGTTTGCCTACCTAAATAACTTAATTTAAGCATCCTGCGAAAGCGGACTTAAATTTAAGCCAAATATGGATCTTAGCCCACTAATTATAATGAGGGTTGTTAATTCAGTGTGAGGTTACTACTTAAACTTTGCATACCTTTAGTTGTAGAATCATGTAGTCTAGTAATACTTCAACACCATCAATGCGATCAGTCCTTGAGAAGGACGAACTCGATGAGACAAACTCTCTTGACATGTTTGGGAACTTAAGCGTTGATCCTAAACACGAAAGAAAAGAGTATCTCATCAATCAACCCATTCTTGACGAGCCTTCAGCTACTCGATCCAAGAGCTCAGACTGATGCTTATACGAAGCATAAAGATGACTCGTGGATGCAGGATGCTCGATGCTTGCCACTATGCTTCTAGACCTCAATAAAGATCTAGAACATGTGGAGTCTTTTGAGATCATTGTTCATCCTACGGAAATGTTCCATGTGAGCAAGGCTTGAGAGGCTTGAATTCCCATGTCCCAGGAGTTAGCTACGGATGTGATCTTGAACTCACTCCCGAGGAAGTTATGATAACTTTGTCATGGATTACAACATGAACAACATGGAGGAATCAATTTGAACTGCATGAAATGCTCAAAAGCTGCTGAGCTAAGCCTTACGAAGAGGCCCAATCTGTTTTGTCCGTTCGTAAAGGAAGGGGAATGAAACGGAAAGCCAAGAAGGCAAAACCTCCGAAGGATAGAGTCTGCTTCTTTTACAATGAACTTGGTCATTTGAAAAGAAATTGCAAACTCTACCTCGAAGATCTGATAAGAACAAGAAGGATAGCGGGGCTATCGCTTCAAGTATCTATGTCATAGATATTCGTTTTCTACTTCCTCAACATGGGTATTGGATACTACATGTGGATCTCACATTTGAATAAATGTAGGATCTCAAGGACAGTAGAAAATTGAATGGACATATCTATGACATAACTACTAAAAGGTTCAAGTCAAATGATTTGAATCCGACCTATCTATGGCATTGTCGTCTAGGCCATATAAATGAGAAACGCATTCGAAACTCCATAAAGATGGATTTCTTAACTCATTTGATTTTGAATCAATTGATACATGCGAGTCTTGTTTATTGGGAAAGATGACAAAGGCACCTTTACTGGACACAGTGAGAGAGCCACCAATTTATTGGGCCTCATACATACTGATGTGTGTGGACCAATGAATACATCTGCCAGAGGAGGTCATTTGTACTTCATTACATTTATAGACGATTTCAATAGATATAGATATATCTATTTAATGAAACATAAGTCGGAATCTTTTGAAATGTTCAAAATATTCCAAAATGAAGTGCAAAATCAACTTGGCAAAACAATTAAGACACTTCGATCGATCGGGGTGGTGAATATTTGAGCCAAGAGTTCATTGACCATCTTAGGAGTTGTGGGATCGTCTCGCAACTTACTCCTCCAGAACACCTCAATGGAATGGTGTTTACGAGCGGAGGAATCGAACTCTATTAGATATGGTTCGATCTATGATGAGTCAAACAGATCTTCCACCTTCCTTTTGGGGCCATGCCCTAGAAGCAATTGCGCTCACACTAAATCGTGTTCCGTCAAAGGCGGTTGAAAAGACACCATATGAGATATGGACTAGGAAGAAACCCGGTTTGTCATTTCTTAAAATTTGGGGATGTGAGGTTTATGTCAAACATCAAGCCTCTGATAAATTATCATCCAGATCCTCAAAATGCCTTTTTGTGGGGTATCCTAAGGAAACTAAAGGATACTATGTCTACAATCCCACCGATCACAAAGTGTTTCACATGGATGGCAAAGTAAATATCTTCAAGGCACGACTGGTTGCAAAAGGATTCACTCAAACTCATGGTGTGGACTATGATGAAACCTTTTCCCCAATTGCAATGGCCAAATCAATCGAATCCTTCTTGTCATTGCATCATATTATGACTATGAAATATGGCGAGATGGACGTCAAAACAGCCTTCCTTAATGGAAAGCTCCTTGAGGATGTGTACATGACACAACTTTGAGGGTTTTGTGCGTCCGCAGGACTCAGTAAAGTTTGCAAGCTTCAAAGATCCATTTATGGTTTGAAGCAAGCATCTCGGAGCTGGAATCATCGTTTTGATGAAGTAGTCAAAGAGTTTGGATTCATTCAAAACATAGATGAACCTTGTGTTTACAAGAAGGTTAGTGGGAGCACGGTTGTATTTCTAGTGCTTTATGTTGATGACATCCTACTCATTGGAATGACATTCCTACCTTGCGAGTGTCAAGTCTTGGTTAGGAAAGTCTTTCTCAATGAAAGATTTAGGCGAAGCCACTTACATCCTTGGGATTAGGATCTATAGAGATAGATCTAAGAGGATGATAGGCCTAAGTCGAGCACATACATAGACAAGATCTGCATAGATTCGGTATGCGGGATTCAAAAGGGGTTACATGCCCATGTCTCATGGCATCCATCTCGGTAAGATCTGTGTCCTAGTACACGGATCAAAGAGACCGCATGAGTAAGATTCCATATGCCTCCGCCATTGGATCTATCATGTATGCCATGTTATGTACTCGACCGGATGTGTCATTTGCCTTGAGTATGACCAGGCGGATATCAACAAGATCCCGGTGAGGTCATTTGACTCTTCGTCAAGAATATCCTTAAGTACTTAAGAAGGACTAAGGACTTATTCTTGGTATATGGTGGCTTGGAAGATGAGCTCTGTGTGACTAGTTACACAGATGCGAGTTTCCAAACTGACCAAGATGATTCAAGATCGCAATCAAGGTATGTATTCCTGTTGAATGGTGGTGCGGTGGTGGAAGAGCTCTAAGCGAGCACCGTAGTTGATTACGCAATAGAAAGCGAGTATATAGCAGCATCAGATGCAGCCGAGGAGGCCTTTTGGATTAGTAAGTTCATTAATGAACTAGGGGTGGTTCCTACCATCTCAAATCCAATAGACTTGTTACGTGACAATAGCGGTGCTATTGCGGACCAAGGAGCCTAGGTCACATCAAAGGACCAAGCATATACTCAAGCGATTTCATCTTATCGGAGAAATCAATGATAGAGGTGAAAAAAAAAAGAAATATTATGCAAAGTACCCGGAGAAAGCAAGTCATTATACTTTAAACGTTAATGTTATTTAAAGAATTCTCCTTTAGTTATCATTTCATTTGCATGTTTATAGTGATAACTGTATCCTGGATATATCTAATAGATTATCCTAAATGTCCACAGTCGGTCATCTCACGGGAGCAAAGATGAAATAAGACCGGTGTGACTTTGATGAGTATGGGGATACGAGTCAAAGTCATAGGCACTTGTAAGAGTACAAGGTCTTTGGACCGACCCACTATGAGAAAGGCTGCATGGAATAAGTCATAAGCTTTTCTCATGTATAACTTAAATGTCTAACGCCCTTTGACTGAGATCATCATGGATTCCTACATGATGAGTCGAGTCTTTGACCTAGTCAAAAGTCACCTTTGACCGGGTGATGATAAAGGCTAGGATCGGGATCGGTGGTTCTCATGCGGAGGAATGTGAGTGGTCAAGATGGGATTTGTCCCTCGCATTTGTAGAGAGATATCTTGGGCCCCTCGATGAGTGAGCTCGAGAAATGTATGGCCATACTACGATGGAAAGGAGTTTCCATCTCAATTGTTAGACTACTCAAGAATCGAAAGTAATGGTCAAGAAGGAAGTTGACATTTTCCATGCCTCATCCTTGACCAAATTATCGCGTGACAAAAGGGACGTGACATGGTTGTACGATAGGTTATATCGCATAAACAATGACGTTGATCATCTTACTAAGCCGCTTGCACAAGTAAAACATGAGCGTCATGTTAGGGCAATGGGAATTAAGGTAATTAATGATTGCACCTAGTGCAAGTGGGAGTCTGTTGGAAATTATGCCCTAGGGGCAAGTCATTGTACTTATCAACGATCCCATATGAATTGGGTAGTCGCAATGTCTTGCTAGAGGCCGCTTGCGACTTGTGGGCTGGTACGGTATTGGCCTTGCCAATCTCATGTGGGCTGCGGTCGCACACAAGAATGGCCAACACGAGCAAGAGTGTCGATTCATTGAATCTTAAATGTGTTTAAAAGATTTAATGAATACTTATTTAATCTAGGATGTGTGTGTATATATATATATATGCATATATAAATATATTAAATTCGAAAATAATAATGATATTATTTATTGACAATAATATTATTTTATATAGTATTTAATTTATTTGATAAATTAAATAACTATAATAAATTGAGATATTGTATCTCAGATTTAATTTTCGAATAAAGATATTGCATATCGATTTAATTTGAAGCTGAGATATCGGATCTCATTTTAAATTAAATGTAATGATATCATATCTTGATTTAATATATATTAAATTTGAAAATAATAATGATATTATTTATTGATAATAATATTATTATATATAGTATTTAATTTATTTGATAAATTAAATAACTATAATAAATTGAGATATTGTATCTCAGATTTATTTTTCGAATAAAGATATTGCATATCAGATTTAATTTGAACTGAGATATCAGATCTTATTTTAAATTAAATATAACGATATCACATCTTGATTTAATTTATAAATATAAATTAAATCAGATGGCTTTTAATTCGGATTAAATAAATAGATTTGATTAGATCTATCAGATAGATTTAATTAATATATTTTTTAATCCATATTCAAAATTTTGTTTTGAATATAATACGCCTGCAAGGTTTAGAAAGACTGACGGGACATTCTGTCGAGCGTATTAGAAAAGCTGAGAAAAACCCTAGAAAGAAAAAGAGAGACGCAAGAATACTAAGGCGTTAGCACGCTGCCGTCGGTGTTGGAGGCCGTTCGTGTGGATACGGTAGAGGAAGGCGATTCTAAAGAGTCGGCTACGCTGATCGAAAGGTAGCCCACCAGTTTTAATTGTTTTGCAAAGGTACGATTCGGAAACCCTAAACCTTGATTTAAACGCCGTTGAGCGATCCGCCTAAGGGATCCGTAAATTTTTTTTACTCCGCTGCGTGTACGGATCCCAACAGATCTTACCCACTGGCTTAGACAATTTGAACCTCTCATATCCATTAGAGCCTCATATAGTCCATCCTTTGTTAAAACCTTTTACTATTGTATGCAGAGTGATAATTTATTGGATGCGGATAGAAATTTGGTTGAGGAAAGGATTACCACATCCATTAGAGGAAAGCAGAGATAACCATCATTCTTTGCATACCTTAATTCCCTCCTCCAAATCCAAAATCCTCCTCCGATTGCTTCTCCAAATTATACGAATAGGCAAATTTTTTTCACTCCTCGGACAGATGAGCTGTGCACGATGCTTTAGAGGTTACAGATTTCCTCCGGTCTGATGCCTCCTAGCAAAGAGTCAGCTTGGTATATATACACTAGAAACTTAGTACAAAGGAGGCAATTTCACTCACTTTGACAAAAAGGACTTCCCTATTTTTGCCTCTATCATAGATCAAGTCCCTCATAACATAGGAGATTGGATCTTTAAAGAGATGTTCAAATTTCGTTTCCATGGAAGAAAAGCATCCCGGATACCCTTTGCCGTCTCATCTCGGTGATTATGTTTCATGAAAAGTGCAGTATTTACCAGTAATGAGAAAACTGAAAAACCAACCAAATTTGGCAGCATATCCTAAATTTGATGAGGATAAGCTTTGATCAGGAAGTGATCATTCAGAGCACCCTCAAGACCTACTAGAACCCAGAGCTACTCAATCTAGAGTTCAAGAAGCTCAAAGTGCACCACCTCCACCACAATCCTTTCCCTACGATTTGGATGAAAGTATAAAGACTTACATTGCCCAAGTTGTGTCGATCTTTCTTCCAAGATAGAATCGAGGATTCGCACAGTCAGAAAGGATATGAGGTTCTACGATGCACAAGAAGATCTCATTCTTGAACATGAGATTATCAAAGAGAAATTGCAAGGTCTCGGGGATCAAATTGGAGATCGCTCGGTTAGCATCTCCTCTTTTGGTGTCTATGTCCAGCCTCCATGACAAAATGGACAAAATTTTAGAAAATCGAGTCCATCAATTCCATTTGGACCTAGCTCTTGACACCTCCACCTTCTTCTTGAACCAATCCCAACCTCCATAGCCCCAGAACCATCTACCCATGATCCTATTCTTGATCAACCTCTATCTCATCTCATCCTCCACTTTTCGATGATGCCAAAGGGGGAGAAGAGTTGAAGTAAAGAAGGAGAAGTCAAGTTGTCAAGCTTTTTTTTTTGAGATACATGTATGCTTGAAACTCTAAATGTCATTTTGTAAACCATTAAATGTTTTAGCTTATGCAATGACAATATGTGTTATGATTTATGTTAAGCTGCTAACTCTGATAGAATCAAAGTTTAAATGTTAAAATCTAATTGATGCATTTACACCTGAACACTTATGCTTCAATGATTTCAAATGATCAAAACAGTGTTCTTAAAGGAGTTAATTGTTTACAAGTGTTGTCATCGTCAAAAGGGGAGAATGTTAGTTCTCTATGTGTTTTGATGATTAATAACAATTGTAAACAAGTGCGAATGCTTTTAAAATGACAAAAGAGTCAAAATCACTCAATGGCTCAAAACTCGAGCCTAACGAAGCAAACTCGAGTTTTACGCAAACAGAGAGCTCATCAGGATATTTACGGCATAACGAACTCGAGCACGAGTAAATAGACTAGAGCCTAAACCCTCATGATATAATAATAAGAGTTTACAAACAAGTAAACTCGAGCACTGTATAGACAAGCTCGAGTTTTCCCATGTGCGGGAAGTTTTCTAATTAAATTGTATCTCTTTAAACTCGAGTTTATTCTTTTTGAGTAGAGTTCACTTGTTTCTATGGCTATAATTTAATGAACACTCGAGCCCAAGTATATGGACTCAAGCCTAATGCTTTTGTGTAGAGTTTACTTTATGGTTTGACAAACGAAGAAGAGTTTACAAAATAGGTAAACTCGAGCTGTTATTACAAGCTCGAGTTTTCCCTTGTGAAGAGCTCCCAAGTTTTCCTTCTTTTCAAACTCCGAGTTTAAGCTCAAACCTCGAGTTCACTTCAATAAGTCATGGAATAGATTAAGCTGAACTCGAGCCTAAGAATAATGAACTCGAGCCCTTCATACGAAGAAAGAAAAGCAAGTGTACAAACTCCAGAGTTTGTACTCGTGCTCCAGTCCACTCTAATCGAGCAACCAAAACTCTTAGGCATGAATAGTGTTAAACTCGAGCCTAATCACTAATGGACTCGAGCACTGCTTATCTGTGAGATATTACTCCGGTGTTCATTCGACAAAAGCTTAGAGAGTATTCGAACTCGAGCCTACCTTCGTGAACTCGAGTTCACATGGTGAAACAAAATACAAACTCAGAGTTTACATCAAACTCGAGTTTGCTCTCACGAAGATAAACCGAGATACTCTAAAAGCCTTACGAACTCGAGCCCGACTTGGAGAACTCGAGTTTACCACGGGAAGCAAATATGATCGTTCGCGATTTCATCTGATTCTTTTAAAGCGCAAAACTTACCATGTTTATACGAATTGATTGCATTCATTCAAACGTATTTAACTACTCTATATTGAGAATGTTTCGGTATTAAATTGGATCAAGCGAATCATTGAATAAGCGAAGAATCGAAGGCGAGAATGATTTCACGCGTCCGGGGTGTAGCTGGTGAAATTCGGGACCCAGCGGCTATAATCCTCGTCAAACTGAATTTCAAATGAAGAACATGCTAAGTTGAAAATGCGGTCACATAGCAACTCACCACTATATAAAGAGCGATTACAAACTTAGAAGGACAACGAAAGATTAGCGAAGCAGCAAGCTCAAGAGTTCTTATACATTCGGTTTTCTTTACGTATTGTATTTTGATATACAAAGAGCCTCGGTGTTTATCATTATCTTCTCGTGAGAGAGATTTTATTGAGTGAGAGTAGAAAAACCCAGAGAGTATGGGGACTGGACGTAGGTCAAGATTTTGGACCGAACTAGGATAAACTTTCTGTGTCAAGCTCTTCTTCCCTATCTCTTTACGTTTAGCTTCAGCTTGGGTGCAAAGTTATTATAAAAGTTTTAAAATCCCCAATTCACCCCCTCTTGGTGATTTCCTTTCGTTTTCATGCTCTTCCCTAGGATATTTCATGGCATCAAAGATATTGAAATTCACAGATATATCACCAAACTCCATGGAAAGAGTACCAGAATGCACATCTATCTTAGTCCTAATTTGTTTTCATGAAAGGTCTCCCTAGAATGATTGGTGACCTACTACTAGGAGACTCACCCTCCAAATCCAAGATGTAAAAATCAGCAGGGAATATCAATTCATTAACTTTGACTAATACATCTTCAACCAAACCAGAAGGATGGGCATTACTCCTATTAGCTAACTGAACAATGACACCGATTGGACGCAAGGGACCAAGACCAAGAGATCTATAAACAGATGCGAGGCATGACATTAATAGAAGCACCTAAATCTAGCATGCAATCATCAAATCTATAGTTACCAATAAGGCAAGGGATAGAAAATGTCCCTAGATCTTTGCATTTACGAGGCATGGTAGTTTGGATGAGTCTTGACACATTCGATTCAAACTCACTCGTTCATTCCCCTTGATCGCCTCTTGTTGGTGCACAACTCCTTGAAATTTGGCATATTTAGGAATTTGTTTAAGCTGCATCTAAGAGAGGAATGTTAATCTCTACTCGTCGAATGTCTCAAGTATATCCTTCTCTTGTGCCTTTTACGCAACTTCTTGGATTGAAGCGCTCTCGAGGGAAAGGAAGAGGGATAGGAATGTCTTCCTCTTCACCTTGCTGCACAGCCTTTTTCTTTTGAGTCAATCTTCACATTTCTGACTCGTTTTCGATGTGGAAGTCACATCTGCAGCCTTGCTTAGGTTCCTCCAATTGCTTGACGCATAGTAGTGATATAGCACTCACATTTCCCTTAGGATTGGGAATTGTTTGTGAAGGAAGGGAGTTGGATCCACGAGGTTGAAGCTGGTTCAATGATGTTGCCAATTGCCCAATCTGTGTTTGCAAACTCGAATGGAAGTGTCGGTTCTTTGTTGGAACTGCATATTGGTGTGACAAATTGCTTCATCATATCTTCAAGTGAGGAACCACCACCACTACTAGCTCTTTGTTGTGCGCGCTGTGGATGTAGACATATGGTGGTCGAGGGGTAGTCTTGGCAAGGATAAAGGAGGTGCGGTGATCTTTGGAAATTCTGTGGTCCAGATCTTGTCTCTGCTTGGTAGTTCCCAGTGCAACGTCTTGGTTACTCGATTCGATTTTGGTATTGGTTGCTCTGGTTCGATTTTGGTTCCAGCGAAAGTTGGGGTGATTTCTCCAACCGAGATTATAAGTGTTGGAGAAGGCATTATTTGTTGGTATTGTGGCCTTCTGGAAAAACACCCACTGCACTCTACCGGTGATCTTGGTAAGTAGGATCACACAAGGTAGGGCAAGAGTCGGTAGAATGATAAGGGTCGAACAAAACCCACAAGAGTACCCGGTCGAGGAGGGGAAGGCAGACTGTCTATGTCACTTGCTAATTTGCCTCACAAGGAAGTCAAATCATCAAGTCTATTCTCTAATCTCTGAGAATCATCTTGGTTTGGAGATGCTTGTACATGGTAAACAGGGGTACTATTGGCTCGGTGCCAAAGCTGAGAGTTATACGCCATAATGGATATCAAATCTCTAGCCTCCTCAGGTGTCTTGTTACTCATAGCTCCACCACTAGAAGCATCCACCAACCCTTTGTCTACCGGTGATAGACCATCATAGAAGGAGTTAATCAAGTCTTTTTCAGTTATCTGATTGTGTGGACAGCTTGCACATAACCTTTTGAACCTCTCCCAGTACTCATACATAGTCTCTCCAGCGATTTGTTTAATGTTGCCAATTTCCTTCTTGATCGCAGTTGCTCTTGAGGAAGGGAAATATTTGTCTAGGAATATCCTCTGAATATCAGTCCAGCTCCCAATAGATGAGGGTGAAGGTACAAACAACCAATCCTTGGATCCACCTTCCAATGAGAAAGGAAAAGCTCTCAACTTGATATGATTTTCATCAATGGCATGTGGCTTCATTGTCTTTGCACACTACATGGAATTCCTTCAAATGCTTAATGGGGCACTCACCTGCAAGACCATGAAACTTAGGCAACAAGTGTATTAGACCAGATTTAAGCTCAAAGTTAGCGGCAAGATCAGGATATTGGATGCACAAAGGTTGATAATTAACATCAGGTGCACCCAATTCCTTCAAAGTATGATGATTTGCTGTTCTCCTGCCATAATGTCTCGAGTTAGTGGACACAAGACTATCGAAATACTATCGAATCACGATCGAAAGATCAATAGAATGGACACAATCCGAATGGCCACTATCAGAGTTCAGTTGAGTGTCCAGCTCAGTATTAATCTTATGACTTAAGCTTACAACTCTCCACAGTATCAAATGATTTTTAAAATTTTTGGGACTTGGACAGGGCAACTCCTAGACTATTGGGGAACTCAAAAATGGAATAAAAAAACTTCAAAAATTGAAAAAGTGGTCTAAACGATGGAATTTGGCAAAACGGAGGATAGCCCTTGGAAAATGGAACATTTGCAAGGGGGTCTAGTGATTTGCCATTTTCTATCACTGTACCAAATTTCAGCCAAATCAGAGATACCCCGAAAAAATCACCCTATTGGAAATCAAAAAATCAGAACTTAAAACAGCGAAAAAAGTGGTCTAAACGTTGGAATTTGGGGAAAATAGGTGAGACCTCATTTCCTTCCGGAAGTGACTCTTGCTTAGAACGCCCAATCCCTTGTGAATAAGACCTGGTTTGAGTGATCGAGTCGAAAAATTCCTATCCGACCACCCGAACCACCTAAACCCTAGCTATTTACAATACTGTTACTAATCAAACCGATGCAAATTCCCTGGCAACAGCGCCAAATTTGGAAAGAGATTTGCCGTGTCTCCCAAAATAACCAAGTTCGAAATTGATTTGCAGAAATAGGGAACCTGGGTCGTTTCCCAACGAACTTGCAGCGGGTTTGATTAACAACAACAGTGAAACAGAATGGTAAAATTGGGGGTTTTAGGGTTTTATGATTCAATGATTAAGCGAAATAAATTGAAATAAACGAACTATGTAGAAACAGATAGAAAAACGTTGATAGACTTAAGCAGTTAAAAGCGACCAACCCAACGTTGATTCGAATCATGCATCATTGAGCGAAATATAACTAATCACGTTTGGTTCGGATGAATCGAAATCTCTGCATTCATCTGGAGAATCCCTCACCTAGGCGATCGTCTAGAATTTATTCGAACAGTGGCGTATCACCGTGCAATCGCACACAACACTAAAACCTAGTCCGAATTCGAGTCCTTGGGATGAACCAAACCGAATATTAAATCTAATATTCGAACTATTTCCAGAATTCAAATCCGATAAGATGAGCTGGGCTTAAATTACAAAATTCGGGTCCAAATAAAATCCAGAATTGTACATTCGAATTTGGCTCCAAAATTGACCGCCTTCTTGACCGAATTTGCTCTTGATGTCTTCATAACAATTGTAGCTCTCTGAATCATCTGAAATATGAGACAAAAAGGAGGCAAATCCGATGTCTGGTTCAAGAGTTATGGTAGAAATAGTGAAGCAACACAAAACTGGGATTTTATTATTAAAAATGGCTAAAATGCAATAAAAGGCCCAAGGCCCAAATAAACATAAAACCCTTTATTTATTAGCTAAAGGGTCCTAAATTATTATTCAAGAGACAAAAATAAGTGTATAAAATATTCAATTATCAATTTCTCTTCTAATTTCATTTTAGTTCCTGAAGTTTGTAAAATATATTTTTAATACCTTCTCTTAATACACTTATAACTTATTAATCTAGCTCATCAAAGGAAAATGCCAAGGTTCAAAAAACCGAACCGTTAATGAATTGGTTGAGTCAGTGAGATTAACTGGTCGAGGCAGGGTTAGTGGGTTAGATCGGGGTTAGGCCGTTAATGATTACAATAATATAATTTAATTAAAATGTGTAAAAATATTCATATTTTATTATAAAAATAATTTATAATATTATTTAATATGACACTCACTTTAATTCACTTTATTTTTATTTTTTGTTTTCCTTTATTGGTTTTGCTGTCATTGATTGGACCATCACGTCACATATTTCCTTTCAAATAATTTTAATTAAATACCATTGGGAAAAAAATGCATTTCCCCCAACCCTCTCTCTTTCATGTGCCCCTTCCAACCTATAACATATTGTCAAATCCTTATTTACTCTCTCTTTTGTATTGTATCTCTTGTTTCAGATTTTCTTTCATATTTCTTCTTCAACCTTTGAACTTCTATCACAGCCTCGGAAGAAAAGGCCACCGACATGAGCGAAGAAGATCCCATGGACTCACTTTTTCCCTGAAGCAACAAGTCTTTATCTCTTTTACTCACTGGCGACCCACAAGTCTCCAACCAGTGAAGGTGTTTGAACTATCCACCCAACCGGCCCAAATCCAACGATTTCATCTTTGGCCATCATTGACCTCATCTCTATCCCACCTTCTTTAGATCTGGTTGCTCTCAGTATCATCTTTCTCTCTTCTTCTATCATCTTCAACCTCTTTTCTTGCGGGGCGAAATTGGCATGGAAGCTTATCTCTGGTACGGAGGGTTTATGGGTGGATATTTTAACTCATCGTTATATGCTTAGAGAAGGAGAGTCCTTACTTTCTTATAGAGTGGGAGACTCTAAATTATGGAGATTTATTTGCTCCCAAAAAGAGACAGTTGACAAGGGTACCAAATGGCAAGTTAGAAATGGTGAAGTCATTAATTTCTTTAATGATTGCTGGATTGGCGAGGGTTTGAAACTGCGGGATTTTTATTTAAGGCCTTTGCTTGAGGAGGAAGAGGAGTCTCTAGTGGCCGATTGGGTTGTTGGAGGATGTTGGAATGCTGAGAAGATGTCCTCTATTATTTCGGTGGAAGGTATTCGTAGAGTTGCTGCAATCCTTCCTCCCAGATTGGGGAATGCTGAGGATTGTATAGTCTGGGGGGCATCAAGTGACGGAAGGTTTTCTCTTCGAAGTGCTTATTTCCTTATCCACCCTAGTCCTCTTCATTTTAGGGATAGGCTCTTTAATTCTATTTGGAGTTGGAAGGGAGTGGAGAGAGTTCGGGTCTTTATGTGGAAGGCTTTAATGGATAAACTCCCAACTAATTTATGGAGGAGTTCTTGGTCACATACGTCAGCGTTGTGTGGGCATTGTATGTCGGGGTTGGAGGATATATTGCACATCCTAAGAGATTGCAATTATGCTAGAAGAATGTGGGCTGGCTTGATCAAGTGGCGGTATGTTTCCCGCTTTTTCTCTTGTAATTTTCGTGATTGGTTGTTTTTGAATCTTAATCATGAGGTAGGTTTACATGGGGGCCAATGTTGGGGTCTATATTTTGGTGTGGCTATTTGGAAATTATGGGAATGGAGGAATCAATGTATTTTTAATAATAGTTTTGTGAAGCCTTGTAATCCTTCTATGGTTTTGGCTATGGTTTGGACGAGGTTTGTTTTGCTGGATGACTATGTGGGGCGACCTTTGTCTCAAAGCTCTCTTCTATCCTTGATTTGGGAGAAACCCTCCAAGGGCTGGATTAAATTGAATGTTGACGGAGCTATGGAGTTGCAATCTTATATGGCAGGTTGTGGGGGGTGTTTTCCGTGATTGCTTAGGTAACTGGATTGTAGGGTTTAGCAGGAGGATTGGCATTTGCCAATCGGCTACTTCTGAGGAGTGGGCGGTGGCGGAAGGGCTTCAATTGGCTTGGGACTTAGGGATGAGGAAAATCATTTTAGAATCAGATTCGGAAGAGGTAATTAATTGGATTCTTGATGATTTCTGCTTTACTGGAAGCAATTTGATTGTAAAAATCAAGAATATGCTACATTGGGATTGGCAAGTGGATTTCCGGGTAATCCCTCGCGAGATTAATCGGGTTGCGGATGCTTTAGCTAAGGCAGGTATTGCTAATTCTTCCATTTTGGAAGTTTGTCCTAATTATCTTAGGTCTTGGGTAATTCAGGAGAGTTTAGGATTAAATTCCTCCCATGTGTAATTTCTTTGTTGTAATTTAGGCGTTTCGCCTTCTTTTATATAAAAAAAAAACCTCTTTTGGTTTCTCCCTTTCTGAAAAAACAATCACAGCTTTTTTATTTTATTTTTTGACTTAAATGTCCCAAAACGACTTCGTTTTGAAACATTTTGAAAAAAAAAAAAGCATTAATTTGGGCAACCCACCCCACCCGCGCCGGTTTTTGAGTTGAGGCAAGTTAGCGAAGTCAACTTGGATTTCATCGAGTTTAGTCTTCCCCCAACTCATATAGCAAACCAGACCAAACTGGGTTCGGTTCACTAGTTTTCAGGCGGACCAACCGGTGTGGTTTTTTTGTACATTGGAAAGTGTTGACTTAACAAGTTTAAATTATGTTGACAAAACATACTTATATTTTAATAATTTAATATAATATTTTATATTTTAAAATTAGAATATGCCAACATTAATTTTATATTTTACATTATATTATATTTTTCATAATATAGGAATATTATATTTTATGTTTATAATGTAAAAAAATTATATTAAAGGATTAAAATTTAAGCATAATTTGTTAGCATTTAATTGTAAAGTGTACTATTTAAATCTACGGATTTGGCTACGGTTCATTTTCCTTGCCATCCACTTCCCATCATCTTCTCCATCTCAGGCGTTGGATTGAAATCTCAACGGTTCAGATCTAATGATTTATAAAAATATTATTTTAAAATATTCTAAAATATTTTTTAAATAATTTAATATTTTTATAACTTTTTTCCATTAATCAATGAATTTACAATGCTGAGATTAAGGGATTGACAATACTCAATTATGAATTTTATAAGCTTAGGGACTAGAATGAAGCTTACTATAAACTTAGTAGATCAAACATATATTTCAGTCATTGCTTAGGCCTATTTGGATGGACTTTTTTGATAAAAAAAGCACTTTTTTAATGCAAAAAGAAATGTTTTTTAATTAATTTATGTGTTTAGATGATATTTTTTTAAAAAAGTAAAAGTCAAAAAAAAAAAAAGCCAAAATGTTGCTTTTTCTAAAAGCTTTAATTTGGAGCTTAAAAAAATAAGCACTACAAAAAAAAAAACACTTTTTTAAAAGCCCATTCAAACGGGCAGATTGGGATAAGCTTCAAATTTGCTTCAAAAGTTTCGCTTAGAATTAGTGAGTATCCGAAAGATTTTTTTTTTTTGAAGCAATACCAGAAGTATAAAAAAGTAACAATTTTGCCCAACCGTTAATAAAGTTTATTTTGACAATTAATTGGCCTAATTAGGCTGAGGTGGCTCTACCTGTATGTAGGATATAATGCCATCTCATCATCCAACTCATGCCAAATGGCCTCCACGCCCTCACTTCACCCTCACCTCACCCATCACCCACCTCTTCCCCTTCAACTTCATTTTCTGCCATCCCAGTGCTCTTCCATCTCATCGCCTTCTTCCCATAATCACATTAATCAAGACAGAAAATATACAAAAGGCAAAAGCAAAGAGTTCAACAAATCCAAAATAAGAGACAAAATTCGGAATCAAAAGCATCAACCGTAATTCTAATCTCCTCCCTCGGCTCTCTCCTTCTTCATAACCGATTCTTCTGTTCTTAATCATCTACAGCTTCACCCATCACCACCACCCTCCGACCGTGACTCCAACGACGACCCATTTCCAAAGTGTCAAAGGTTCAAAATTTATCAAGCTTGGGCAAATGCGGCGTACAGAGACAAGGGGGAATGGTTTTTTGTTGTTGTTGTTGCTAGGGGTAACATTAAGTGCCATGTGGCACTGAGGTGGCATATTGAGTGTCACTTGTCATTTAACGGTTAAACCTAATGACGGTAATTTTGAATCGACATTGTTCCTAAATTTTTTTTCTAGATATCGGGTGTTTATAGGTGGAAACTTCCAAAACAATTTTTTTTTTCTAGATATCCGTTCTTATTAATCTGACATTTTAATTGAAATCATTATCGTTTCTTTCACCTTCAAAATCATCCTTTTAGAAACCATTAGTAGTACTTTTTTCCTCGATTTTAAACTATTGGAAGGAAAAAAGTGAAGCTATTGATTTTTGAAATCCAACGAGGAATATGAATAATACTCCCTTTGGTCTTTATTATAAGACATTAACTAATAAGTTTATTTGGTCATTTTTATAAGACACTTGCTTATTCCCAAGGAACATTAATTATTTTTTTTCTATGTATGTCCAAAATTAATAAGGATAGTGAGTGAGAGTAATAATTAATATGATATTAGAGTTTAATCCAATCAGTAAGGATAATATTGGAAATTACTTAAATTCTAAGACAATTTTATTGACTTTAATTATTTTTATTGGTTTATGAGAATAGTTAGTTGATGCCTTATAATAAGGATCAGAGGGAGTATTATGTTACTATTTCCCAGAGAACTTATGGAATAATTTTCCAAGTGACGTTCCACTCTGGAGTAGTAGAGTACGTATCACTAGCATATTTATCCATTCTCTGCATGGCAATCAAAATGTACTGTAATTAAACCAGCTATGAATAAATTGGAATGGAGAAGGTCAGTATCTGCAACTTATTGGTCTTTATAACTTAAATAGAATACCAAAAGTCCAATAAAAAAAAGATAACATTTCGGATACTAAGAGTTAAAAATAGGAAGAATAAGTAGTCCTCTCATGCTTGACGCTATAAAATACCCAAAATTCGTAGAGTTCTACAAAGTTCACAGTGACTGCCTAACTGGTTTATCTGAAACCTTGAAAGGGAAAATGTCAACATCTCATCCTTCAGCCATTTCTCACATCCCGGCCGCCTCATAAACCATAGAAAACACTGTCACTTGTAAGTCCTCGATCTGGAGCAGACGAATGGTTCAAGAGATCAGAAACAAATATAGTCGCAACGCCAAAGTGGTTGTTGGATTGGACTTAGAGCGTAGGCCAGATGCTATTAACGCTGAACAAGCAACGTTACAACTCTGCATCAACGATAAGTGCCTCATCCTTCAACTCTCGTACATGGACCAGTTTCCCACTTCACTGAAAAGGTTCTTCATCATGGGCTCCAAGTTTACTTTTGTTGGAGTTGAAATAGAGAGAGATATCAGTAAGATTGTTGATAAGTTTGGTTTAGAATTCAGGAAAAGTGAAGACATTAGGGAGCTTGCGATGGTTACTAACAGGTACTGGAATGTTGGAGAGAGGACAAGTTTGAAAGAAGTGGCTATATGATAGTTTGTAATATGCATCTGAAGAAGCCTATTAATGTTGGGATGAGTGATTGGGAGGCAAGAATGTTGAGCTCGGAACAAGTTGAATATATGCTTGCATGGATTCTTATGCCTCTTATTGTGTCGGCCATAAGCTGCTTATCGGTTAGGTTGTTAAGGATGGCATCTTTCCATGTTCCAATGTTTATGATTCGATCAGCCTGTGTTTTGTACCTTGGAAATTGTAATCTTCGATTTGTATGTCTTTTTGGTGGTCTGTATTGTTGAAGTGGTAGGCCCTTGTTGTTATGTTTGTGCTTTGTGTGTTTTTGGTTATTTCTCTATTTTGTCATTTGTGGGTTTCCGTTCGGGGATGTTATGTAATGCAATTAATCTTTGGTTATTTTGATGATATCTGCTTATGGGTTTCTCCCACGCTACTAAATATAAGATAACGTTAATTTTTAAAGAGATTAAAAACTAATTAAAATATTTTAAAATATTTATATTTATCATTTTTTCTTCAAATTATTCTGCTTAATTTATAAATTGATATATAATATAAGGATACACAACATATAATATGATTAAGTAATTTGTTTAGTTTTATTCCTTAATCTCTAAAAAAAAGTCAATTATATCTTATATTTAAGACCGGAGGTAGTGTATATTATTATGATTTCTCCTATCTTTCTAATTTATGTTCTATAATTTTTAAGAAATACTACCTCATAACCTTAATATAAGATTCAATTGGCTTTTTCGGAAAGATTAATAAAACTAAATAAATTTTAAGTATTTATATTTGTTCTTTTTATACCAAATTAATATATGCTTAATTTATAAACTGATAATACATAATATAAGCTATAATGAACTAACTTCCTTAATCTCTCTTAAAAAAATCAACTAAATTTTATATTAAGGATGGAGATAGTATTGTGCTTTTTTTTAAGAAGTATGCTGAAAGTAGATGAAAGGTTTTAAGAAATATATACTATGTATTTTCTGGCACTTTGGAATTTGGGTTAAGTTATTTTTGTTGGTACTCTCTCCCGTTTTTTTTAATGAGTAACATTTTCTCACATTCACATAGGTGTGGTCCTTAATATAAAAAACAAATCCACTTTGTCTCCATTTTTTAACTGATTTTTTTTTTTTACTTTCATTAAATAAATGTCACATATTATTTCTTCACAATAAATTTCCACCAATTATCTCTTATATACACTCTTTTCTAAATAAGGGCATAATCAATCATCAATCATATCGTTCAAAAAAAAAATCATCAATCATCATTAATCAAATATATATATCTCACTAAACATCTAAGCCAATCAACCATTGGTACACCGTAGCTTGACAACTAAGCATTCACTTCATCATTCATTCGTCATTAATTGTACACGAATCCACGTGTGCGTCTTCTGCATATCTATTCTTTTTTTTTTTCAAACCCAGTCGCATTCTGTTCAGTTTTCAACTTAATCTTCAATATCAATCGTGGTCCAAATTAATATCATTAATTACAGTGGCTATTCCAATGGACCTATTCAGTTCCCCATGCATCATAAGTGGGTTTTGCGTTTCCCATGCATACTTTCCGATGATTGACAATGCAAATCTGCATCTATTTATACCGTATTGTTGAGTATTCCGTTGCACAGATGAATATCTCATCAATTCTTCGAACGAGCCAGAGGTTAGGGGAGACCTCTGTCACTTTCTCTCTCAACCACCATCAACTACCATAGCTGGAAATTACCTTCGTATAAGAGAAAAGAGAGAGAGGAAATCGAACAGACCCAGTCACCAGGGACGGACCCAGGAATTTTACTTACGGGGGGCGAAAATAAAAAATGGTACATCATGAATAAAAATATTTAAAATACGATAAAAACCTAATATACAAAAAGTTGGAAGAAATAAATTAAGTTTATTTCACTTAACTCTTACGTGTTTTCATATTGTTAAACTCATCTATAATTGAACCGATTAAAATTAAATATTAGTCATCATCAATATTCTCATAGCCATCTGTTAACAAAACTCAAAACTTGTTTAAAATACTAACCCTAATATATTCTCTAATCACTGTAAAAGTAGTATCACTAGAAAGATAAAATTATGTATAATAAATTTTCTGAAGGAAATTTAATGAAAAGAAGTGATTTTAAGTACCTTATTGATTCTCAAAATTTGTTATAAGTTAACACTGCAAAACAAGTAAGCTTTGGAATATATATTAATGTTGTGGGCTCACCTCTTTACTTTTTCTTAAAATATATATGAAAGCCAACTTGTGTCCTTAAATATATATGAAACCAAACAAACCTCAGTGTACATATATGAAAGCAAATTAGCAATAAACAAACCATATTTATATTTTTTAAAAAAAAAATTAGGGGGGGCGGGGGCCACCCCTAGCCCCCCACTGGGTCCGTCCTTGCCAGTCACCACCATCTTCCTCCAAATCCGGCGCCGCCAAAACTCCCAGCATCTTTGACTTTTGCCGTCGCTTCCCATCGATTTTTGACGAGCATTGTTTCCTCACTCCCTTCTTTCTCCAACGCTGTTATATGGCTACCTTCAAAGTCTCAAGAACTAGAAGAAGAAATGGTAGACGAAGGCACAACAAACTGCATCGACATCCTTCTGACCATCATCATCCCTCCTAATGGGATCTTCCTCAAGTTCGGATGTTGTTCTTTGTCTATGCACTTTATGCCATCACCAAGTGAAAACCATTTCCGTCTTTTCCTCCCGCAAAGATGGTGTTGAAACACGCTCTGCCTCCCCTCGTCAATTTCAATATAATATAATAGAATATTATATTATATTATATTTTCCTGAATTTTCTTATTTTTTTTTTCAATTTTACCTTCTTAATTTATTAATTATCATTAGGTTGCTTTATGCAGATTTCACAACATTCACGAGAGAAAATTATATATGTTCACCTTTTGCATAGTACTTGATCCCATGGAGAAGGAATCCATGAATTCCATATTATTATTTATGGGATTCAGAGGATAATAATTTTTGTGGAAATTATAATTATACTTATTATTAATATTTATTTATTTACTTACTATTATTATTATATTGATAACGATTTTAATGGATTGGGAGATTTAAAATTTGACTTTGATTTCAAGAGAAAAGAATTTATTATTTTTATCTTTATGAGTGCACAAATAAAAATTGGAGATGTATAAATAAGAGAGAATCCTCATGATAACTAGAAAGTGAGATTAATGATCGAATTCAACATTATAAGGAATTGACGCTGTGAAAGAAAAATTATGTATAGAAGAAAATTAAAAATGATAAAAATTAACTAGAAAGTGAATTCACAAATCTCACTTTCTATCCCCTGATATAAAAATTATATACAGGAAAAAAATTCCCTCAATCATGATGATACTACAAGATTAGAAGGAATTAAAATAATCATCGAAATAAAAGACATGGAAAGTGAGATTACTATGAAATTTGAATTTGAAATTGAAATATGGAGGATAAGTAGACGAAAGGCATAGGAAGTGAGAGATTATTGGGAAGGAAAAACTCATTATTATGTATATGGGAAGTTGTGATCTGAAAAATTAAATAAACTAGTAATTAATATGGCCATATTTCAGATTTGGTAACATATACTACCTTATTAAGCACTAACCTCCCACCGTCCACGAATTTAACAATAAGTTTGTTGCAATAAAAGCATATTGATTTTAATTGGTCTTCAAGGATCGGTAATATCAAGTTAAATTTGTTTTTTTGAAAATTTTATTATTTATTCAAATTTCAAAGACATATTGGAAAAATATATTATAAATACTAATTGTTTTAATTTCATATCTTAACTGCAAAAGAGAATATCGTGTTTTAATTTTTCCCCAACATGATTTCCATATAATTATATATTGATAATTTAAATGTCTTTATTCTCTTGAATGCGTTGATGCGTTTTTATTCAATGACTTCTGTCTTCGTTTACACGTTCATTTTGGAGATGGGTATTATTTTCAAATTAATACTTAAATATTTAAAAAGGGTTGTTGTCATTATTTTGACGAAAAAATATTAATCAGAAACGGTAATTTAGCCTATAAATTATTAAGAACTTGCATGTGATTGGATAAATTATTTATATATCTAACTGATTCCTATTTAAGCGGTGACCTCCCATATGATCGGATCAACATAGGTTTAATCTATGTGCATGAACTGTAGCATTTAACATTGTATAATTTTCCGCGTTTCCATCTCTTTCCCCATGTACGCATTTATTTTCAGGCGTGGAGTCAAGATTTGCCAAAACATCATTGGTTAGTATAGTTGGGCGGTGCCCTGGCTTAAAAAACTAGGCAGTGGATTAACCTATATTGGTTTATTAGATCAAATGGCCCGTTTGGGATAGCTGTGGGAGAAGTGACTTATGTTTCTGATGGACTTTTCTTAATGGACTTATTTTCTGATGGACTTTTTCTAATGTGATTTGTGTTTGGGATAGCAGTGGTAGAAGTGGCTTATGTTTCTAATGGGCACGTGTTTGGCATAGCTTTTAAAAAGATGGATGAGATGAAAAATGACTGAAAAGGGCATGAATCAAATTCACACAAACACACACATATGTTGTATAAAATGTGATAATTTGGGATAAAATATTAAAAATAAATATAAATTTACTAAATAAAATAGTAAAATTACCATTAAAAAAATTACAACATAATGAAGTGCTTAAATAAACCTAGTCCCTACAAGTTGGTCTCTAATTTGATCACGAAGACGATTCATTTGTGGTGAAGATAATGATGAGGATGCTTCATCAATTGGATTATCATTATCAAGTGGATCATCTTCATCACCCATATTTCCTTCTTCAGCTTCATCAAATTCCACATCATTTTGGGAATATCTCCGGATAAAATTATGTATCGCCATTGTAGCGCAAACTATACGGACTTGTGTTCGAAATTTATATGAGTGCATATTTTGTAAGATGTGAAACCTATTCTTCCAGACTCCAAAGGTCCTTTCTATCGTGCATCTCAAACTTGAATGATAAAAATTGAAGTACTCATTGGGATTTCGAAATCCCGACTGTCGCCTGAATTCTGGAAGGTGATAACGCTCACGTTTATACGGTCGATAGCCGGCGTCGACCAAGTAATATTTTCCTGATAAATGGAAACAAACAGTAAAAGCCATCTACCTCGTGCCTCTCTGGTTTAAAGCCATGCTTTAAAACCGCAAGCCACGGGTTCGAGATCTGGCATTCAAAAAAAAAAGAAAGGAAGAAGAGCAAAGCAGAGCAATTACGGTATCGGCGAGATCGACGGCAACACAATGAAGCTCTTCCTCACGGTCCGACAGAGATCCGGCGAGATCCACGGCTTAAGGAGACGAGGAGATGAATAGTTCAACCGAAGAGGAGAAGAGGAGATGAAGTACAGTTTAACCGAAGAGGAAACGAGGTAGGTCGGATTTAATGCTTGAGGGTAGCTCGCCATTAATTGCATTAATTGGAACAGGTAGATCGCATTCAAGTTGGAGTTGAGCTTCGAATTCAATTTGGAGAGGGTGAGCAGTCGAACCAGAAAAAAGGAAAAAGAAGAGAGGAGAGAAGAGGAGGGTAGGACGGTCAAGAGAGGGGAGAGAACACTGGAGCCCACTTATTTGTTTGATGGGGAAGAAGTTAATGGGGTAATAAGCTCCATTAAGCAGCTTCCAAAAAACTACCCCATTACACTTGTAAGTCCATTAGATTTTTAGAACATCCAAACACTCAAAAAAAATTTGATGGACTTATTACCCCATTTAATGGACTTATAAGTCCATAGGTGGGTTTGCCAAACAGGCCCAAAGTAATTGAAATTTTACGTGCAGAAAAGTATAATAGTATGGCGGTCATCGAACTTAGGGGCCTCTGCAAAAGGTTGGTGATCAGTCGTCCCTTTGACATTTTGGTTTCTAATGAAAGACAGTGATTTGAGAGAGAGAGAGGGGGGGGGGGTACGGTGAAATAAAAAATGGTAGAAGAAGGCACAATAAACTGCATCGACATCCTTCTGACCATTATAAAGTAATTTTGTAAATAAAAAAGAAAAGGAAATTACAAAGTGTTCATAATCGTTATCCATGAATTCAGTATTATCATTTATGGAATTTAGATGATTATTATTTCTATGCCAATAAGAGGATTAATTATTCTTATTACTAATATTTGTTTATTATTATTATTATTATTATTATTATTATTATTATATAAATAATGATATTAAATTGATTAGGAGATTTAAAATTTGAATTTCAATATAAAGGAATTGATTAAGGCTCACCACAAATTATGAACATTTAGAGGATTATTATACCGAATTCAAATGATTGTATTTATTATTCTTTTTATTAATTTATTGATTTAGATTAGTATGCTGTATGAGTATGAATTGAGAATTGAGATTGAACTGGATTAAAATGAATTAATATAGTAAAGGTCAATAGTGGACTTTTTTGTGAGATTTTGAAGGTCTTTTATAAAAATAAGAAAGGATATAAATCTCAATCTATATTTAATCTCCCAAGAAGATGGTTTTAGTTAATCTTAAATTTGTATATTCATTTTATGGATATAAACATTTTTATTTATTATAGTATTATTATTTGATAAAATAAATATTTAAATGTACAAATTAGATAACTAATGCACTGGTAGTCTATAGAGAGATATTTCAAAAACTCAATATAGAATGAATGAATTCAAAATGACATTGCATTGTTTAAGGCAAACATAGAAAACATAAATCTGTGCAACGCAAGGGTTGCTTGTCATGTTATATATATCAAATTTGATTGTGTTTCTTTTATGCCATACTTTGCATGACCATATAATTTTATTTTTCTATCATACACAAGCAAATCACATATGGTA
Organism: Acacia pycnantha; assembly: GCA_025563575.1. Classification (NCBI taxonomy): domain Eukaryota; kingdom Viridiplantae; phylum Streptophyta; class Magnoliopsida; order Fabales; family Fabaceae; genus Acacia; species Acacia pycnantha. The sequence goes on from JAMWYP010000064.1 coordinate 1,345,293, forward strand.
AAAATAAGGAACTGATTACGTATATATTTGTATGTACCATAATTCCGCATACAAAATAATTACAAATTTAATGATCATTATATTAATATGTATTTTCGTCACATCATGTACTATAATTATGCAATATGCAACCTTTTATATCACCGTTCATCTTTATACCACTGACTGGAGTCTTAGGCTAACCCATAGTCTAACAGAAACTCATACATTTGATTGGATTGTCCTAAACCCACCAATTCTTAAGATTCACCTGGCTAAAGTTGTAGAACTTAAGTCTAGACTATGGCTCCTCTCCTTAAAAGAACTGGTGTAAGGCCTCCCGCTAGATTCCTTTTAGGTCTCGAATTTGAATCATAGAGGAAACACCGTTGTTGACTTGGGAGAGACAGACCCCTAAACCGGAATGATAATATTAAAAAATAGTAATAATCAGCATGCTTAACCAAATATTTTTAAGTGGTTGGGGTTATTTTAATAATTAGTTATAGAAAAGTATATTTTTAATGGAGGTGTTTTTTTAAATCGGTGGAGAAAAAAATTTGAATCGTGATAATAATTTTGGAAATTAACTCTTAGGCTATAATAATAGTGTTAGAATTGGAATAATAAAATTTATACCACTCAATGCTTATTTGTATTGCACGTTTGCTTTTGACATATCTTTTTCGAATAAAGTTTTAAGAATCATTTACCTTTTTTAAATTAAAAGTGAATGCATCGTAGTTAGTAATATGTATGACATATAATTTTAAGGGGATAAAAAATTTGATCCCTATTTTAAAAGGAATGTTTAACTAAATATTTTTAAGTGGTTAAGAAAATTTTAATAACCAATTACAAAAAAAAAGTACATTCTTAATGGATGGCTTTCTAAAAAAATATAAATCGATGGATGAAAAAACTTGAATGGTGATTCTAATTCTGGAAATTAATTCTTAAGCTCTACGTTTTTTCTGGGGTTGATATTATTAGAGAGTTTTGATATAACTACAGCTAGAACTGGGAATCAGGGCCGGCCCGGCCCGACAGGGCCTAGCCCTACAGGGCCAGGGCCTAACAGGGCCGGCCCTACAGGGCCTGGAGTAAGGAAAACATCTGTTTTTCAAAGCCCGGCCCGATAGTACGAGAGCTGGGCCGGCCTACAGGGGCGAAAATTACTATTACAAATTTTAACTATTTTTCCTTCAATTTTTCAAAGAAATATAATTAGTAAATTGCAACCATTAAAGTTCTAATCTATCAAATAAATGCCATCAACATTAATATCTAAACAATATAAATCATTCAACAAATAAACACATTCATTAATTCGTAGTAAAAAACAAATAAGCACAAAGAATATGTTTTTTCCTCTTTTTTTTCAAAAAATATTAAACAAAGATATTGTTTTATGTATGCCCATGACAAAATGCCTTTCCCTCTCATAATTTTGTGTGTGTCTGCAGATTGCTTCGGTTCATGCATGATTTTACTGACAGGTAAAAATAATTATACTTATTTTACACAAAATATATTTATAATTTATTATTTATATAATATTGTAATATCAAAGTATGTGTTTATTTAATATAAAAACATCCCTTCCTTAAAATTTATAATAACTAATTATGTGTTTTAATACAGAATAATAATAAACATAAAAAAGGGTTATAGTTTAAACTAAAAAAATCTAAGTAATTACAAATAAACACATTCATTAAGTGGAAGTTTAGGTTATTTTTTATTTTATTTTTAAAAGCTACAGTTAAACGGGCCTGCAGGGCCGGCCCGATTAAGCCCAAGGCCCTACAGGGCCGGCCCTGCCGGGCCAATTTCAAATTTCTGGCCTATTTTTCAAGCCCGAGCCCTCCAGGGCCAGGGCTTAAACGGGCCGGCCCGATGGGCTTGGCCCGATTTCCCGGCTCTAACTACAGCGCTACAATTGAAATAATAAAATTTAACATAAACAATTTCTATTTCATATTGTTAGTTTGCATCATATGTGTGTGTGATCCTTAGGACACTGGTAAGAGTGTAAGACTACAATATTGGAAGGATTTGAAAAAATGACCGAAATACAAAATATGGAAAGTGAGACTAATATGGAATGGCATGGGAGTGAGAAATTACTGGGAAACAAAAATTCATTAAGGTATATATGGGAAGTTGTGATCTGAAAATTGAATAAAGTAATGAATAATTAATAAATTAAAAATACCTTTCAATTCATATTATTTGCTTGTAGTCATCTTTTTTTTTACATCTAAATTGTATATTTAAATTTAAATTTAAATTTTAAAAAAACATTATGAGTTATTCTGAAGATACTCTATTTAATATTTAAAAAGAGAAAAAGAAATATGAAGGATCAATAAAAAATAGAAATAGAGAATACCTTGTAAAGGGAAGACTGATTAATGTGGTTGCATGCACCTCTTAAATTAATAGGGTATATTGTATAAAAAAAAGGTATTGACACATGGAAAGCTACACACAAGGGAAAGCCAATTTAAGACGTGCACAATACCAAAGGGAAAAGAAAATTTCAAATTGATTATTTGTCATGGGAGAAGCAAAATAACATGGGGAAGAAACATAGGGTGTGGGAAAATGTGAGCGTGCATGGCATATAAATGAGAAAAAAAGGTAGGACTCATGGATTGGTCACTGCCATAAAAAAACATGTAGTTGATTTATTTTGGTGACTAATAATAAGTGCATCCAAGGATATAGCTCTAATATTTTATTGACTATTGACTAAATTTACATTCAAGGACGTAATTTATTGTATTTAGGGATATTTTATTGGTAGTTATTTTAGCTAATAGGCCTTTAAATTTTGGGGATAGTTTCTATTTATTCTCTATGATTATAAGAAGATTTCTTATAGGGATATTTTGTATTTAATTATTTTAGATGATTTGCCCCTAAATCTCTGTCAAATTAGGATAGTTTTAATTTAATTTATTATCCATGATTCTAGGAAAATTTAGGGCTACAATAATTGGCACTAAACCTAATTTAGCCTATATGTATCCACTGTTATGCGGCTCATGAAGTAAGAAGCTCATAGTATAATATTCCTTAATTACCATTATGGATGATTGAGGGAATTGAATTTTTTTATCATTTATGAAATTTTTGTTGTTGTTTTTATCTATTCCATTACTCCTCATTGCTTTGGAATCATATTATTTAAAGTAATTAAGGAAAGGGACATTTTAAGTTAGTAAAACTTGCTTCCTTAATGAAGAATGCTCACAGATATATTGGATAGCAACACAAATCAATTATCATATCTAACAACTTACTCGATAAAACAATTTCAATGAGCACGAATGAAAATATATAAAATCAAAACCCAAGTGTTACAACTCAATTCAAATTACAATAATCCAACTAACAATGATTTAAAACTTCATACGTTTTAAGACGTGGTGCATAACTTAAAATTATTTGAATGTAAGTAAGGTGTTGGTGTTGAAGTGATTTGAATTTTGGAATTAAAGTATCCAAAATATTAAATTAAGCCAAATAAAAGGTCATGTAACAATTGTCATACTTTTAATGTTTGAATATTTTTTTTTAAGAGTTCAACAATATTTTGTCGTCTCAATAATTGAATTTAGATTAGTTGGTCATTTTCTAATGCATGTAATAAGTAAGTCACACATGATTTACACCGCGGGTTATATTAAAATAGCTTTTTGAGCCTATTGGTTTATGATTTTTTTTTCTTTGTATGTCTTTATGTTAACAGTATTGAAGATGCTCTCAATTTGCGCAACTGGCAGGTACTTAAGGCAAAGGCTTTGAATGACATAAGCATTGGTGAAGAGATTTTGATATACATAATAGATATGAACCCATCTGAATCTAAATTGCCTTTCAATATGACAAGGAGTCAATTTCCCATTATAATTTCTTTTGCAATGACGATAATCAAAAGTCGAGGTCAATGGATGTCTAATATAGGTCTATACCTACCGAGCCCGGTTTTCTCACATGGGCAACTATATATACACTATCGAGGGTTAAGAGTTTCAATGGGTTGAAATTACTTATATTAGATGAGTTCAATAAATGTAGTAGTACCACAATAAATGTAGTTTATAGAGAAATTTTTCAAAACATTTTATTGCAATAATAACATGAAGATATTCTGATACACAGAATGGATATGAATCCATCCGAAGGTAAACTACCATTCACCATGACAAGAAGACAATTCCCCATAATCATTTCATTTGCAATGACGATAAACAAAAGCCAATGTCAATCAATGACAAATGTTGGTCTTTACCTACCAAGCCCGGTTTTTTCCCATGGCCAACTATATATGTTGCACTATCAAGGGTAAAGAGTTACAAAGGTTTGAAAATTCTTATATTGAATGAATTCAATAAGTGCACTTCTACTACAACAAATGTTTATAGAAGTTTTCCAAAACCTTTTATTAAAGTCCTAGAATTGAAGTTGTTCTTTGTATGCAACAAGTTTGCCATTTGTATCATCTGATTGGTTTAATTAAATGGTGAACATATTACTTATTATGATATATTGTTAATTTTTTAAAAAATTATAAAGTATTAACATATTTGTGCAACGCACGGGTCGCAAGTCTTGTTGAAAAGAAATGTACAAAAGTTACACATTTATTATTTTTAATTAACATTTTAAACTATGTATTTTTGATAATTTTTCCTTATAAAAAAGACAGGATAGAGTAATGATCTGTTTTTTGTGGGCCGATCTGAAATCCTCCACAGAGGCTGTATTCTTTCTTGGACCGAAGACAAGTTTCTTAAATTTTGACTTGGTTTGGAGGTTTGTTGGGGAGAGGCCGGATCGCTTTTAAATCTTCTTCCCTATTTCTAGTGATAGTATTCTTTCTAGTGATAGTCTTTGTCCTTTTCATTGCAATAGTGAGGAGAGTGTCATCCATATCCTCAGAGATTGTGAGAATGCTGTTAACTTCTGGAAAGGAATTATAAACACTAACTATCTTGTTAAGTTTTTTTCAGGTAACCTGCAGGTTTGGCTTAACTGGAATGCTAATCGTAGCCCTGGAAAAGGGAGATTCCAGAGTTTCTCGTGGCCGAAAGTTTTTAGCCTGGGATGCTGGATTCTTTGGACTTCCAGATGTAAAGCCCTTTTTCAGGGTGACACTACTAATATCAGGGAGATGCTTCATTTATGTAACTATCTTCTTATGGAAAATATTACTAGTCATACCTTATCTCATCAAGTTTTTCATATTGACAGGATTGAGGAGAGGACGTGGACTCCGCCTCCAGCGGACGTGATCCGTATTGATGTGGACGGATCGGTGCGTCAGCATTATCAAGCTGCCTGCGGTGGAGTCATTAGGGATTCTCAGGGTCATTGGCTATCGGGTTTTTGTAAATCCCTTGGTCTGCATACTGTCGTTGAGGCTGAAATATATGCCATCATGTTAGGCCTCACGATGGGGCAGCAGATGGGTTTTCAGAGAATCCTTATCTACTCTGATTCTCTTGACGCCATTAATATTCTCATGCGAGGCGGCCACTATGATGATCATCCATTAAGAGATCTTATCAGGGAGACCAGGGATCTTCTGTTTCTAGACTGGGATGTTGAGCTTCATTACACTCCTAGAGACAACATTCCCTGTGCTGATTATATGGCCAAGAGAGGCCATGATATTCCTTTTGAGGATGGAGTGGTGTTATTTCCTATGGTTCCTGAAGGATGCCTACATATGGCTTTGAAAGACCAGTTAATCTGTCGCTACTAGTTTTTGCTAGTTTGTCGTATTTTGGATTGGACACTTAGTCTGGTCCACTTTTTGTTTGTTCAAGCTTCGGCTTGCCTGAATTTCCAAAAAAAAAAAAAAATCTTCTTCCCTCTTACTAGGCCAATAGCCTCTTGCCTTCATTGTTGCCATCTTTTGAGTCTTTTTCTAATAATAATACTCTACCCTATCATAATTATAAGATATATTTAATTTTTTTTGGAAAGATTAAATAAACTAAATAATTTATTTAATCATATAATATGTGGTGTATCTTTAAATTTTATACAAGTTTATTAGTTAAATTAATTAGTTTAGAGAAAAAAATTAAAATATTCTAAAATAATTTAATTATCTTCATTAATCTTTTCAAAAATGTTAAATTTATCTTATATTTAAGGTCAGAGGGAGGAAGTAATAGATTTTTTTGACATCGAATAATAATAATAATAGATTTGAAATAATAGAATGATCAAGTTGATGATTTTTTTATGAAAATATGATAGGATAGGACCAGGTGGATGTAAAGTGTGTATATTATTTGATCTTAGCAAAAAGTTTATATATTAATTAAAAAAATTAAATATTGTATTCATAAATCACATATACTCCAATATATATCTTAGACTTTAGATTAATGCGTTGTAAGATACCACGAATCATTAGAATTTTTATAATATAAATATTCAAAATTCATATATGATGTGAATATTTATAGAATTTTAAGAAAACTTAAAAACTAGAACCCCTTAGGGGAAAAAAAAGAAAAGAAAGGCAAAAGACCTAGACTATCCAGCCGCGTAGGGAATCAATAATATTCGCAATTATTCCATGGCCACCAAACCTAACCCAACTATGGTTACTTTATCTAACTATAGTCGCAGCCCCCGCCACTTGACAGCACAATCCTTCCAGACCGGATGCTATTGAGCTGACACGTGGACGGCCCGATGTAGTCCCAACCGCCCTTCCCTGTCATTATTATTTATCAGGTTAAAATTAGGGTTCCTCGTCTCCAAGGAAAGCTTATCTGTTATCTCAAACCGATTTGCTCTACAGATCTTCTCTTTTGTTTCTACCTTGTTCGTCTTGAGATCATGGAGATGGAGCGCGTCTTTGAGTTTCCTCATACTCACCTGGATCGTCGGCCGAGGAAGAGGCCGCGTTTAGGTTGGGACGTCACTGAGACCCCTAAGGTAACTTCTTTGATCCTGAACTTTCAGATCTGATATGTTTTCCTGCTGTTTTTTGCTTTCTTGTTGTAGATCTGGTGAACTTTGTATAGATTAGGTATGTATGATTCAGGTATGGTCGTAGCTATTTCCATAATTTATTTTTATACTGTTCTTTTGTCTTTCTTTATGGATCTGCCTAATTTCGTTTGTATTTTATATAAATTTTGTTTCCGATCAGAGATGGTGAAAAAATTGATCTGGTTCGTGATCTGGGACTTATTCCCTTTTTTGCCCCGAACTATGTTATTCGCTGCTTTGCTGGTTTTTGGGAACGTGGTAGCTTATTTATGTCTGTTGCTTAGATTAATTTTATATGGTTTCTGTTTTTAAATTTTCTTGACCCGTTATTAATCAGGTGTTTCAACCTCCTCCGTACTTGCGCATGTTTTTTGTTAACACCCTAATCGATCTTTATGTTTCAATCTGGATCTAGCCTTTTGTATGATTTATCGGGATTTCCCTGTGTTTTTATATTTGCATATAGATATAATTTTCCCCCTGAAGTGTCTGAGTTGAAAACAGAGTTTTGTTTGATAATTTTTTAATATCTTTTCCTTTTTGTTATTTCGACCTCCTTAAAATTCTGTATCTTTGACGGGTTCTTGGCTTCTTGTACTGTGAAATCTGTTTATCTTGTTTTGATTTCATCCTTGACTCTTTAGCCTGTTATATACTTGATGTTTGATGCTCTTGATAATGAATCTAGTGTACTAGAAGTCATATTTATTCCGCTGGTTTCCTTAACTAACGATCTGAGACAGTGGCAAGTAATATAAGTGAGGGTTCATCATAATGGGGTGGAATATTTTTTTGTTATTTCTGAGTGGTACATGAATGGATGACTGTGTGTAGGCTCAGGTAGGATTGTTTTGTGGACAAGATGTTGGAAATTTTTCAAGCTATGCATCTTCAAGTGGGCCCTCAGAGCATACAAATAATTCTGTAAATGTTAAGGGAGTAGCTCGAAATGGTTCTCCCCCATGGCGAGATGATGACAAAGATGGGCATTACATGTTTGCGGTTGGAGAGAATTTAACTTCTCGCTGTAATCACACTTTTCTATCATTAAGAAATTTCTATTCATATATATCATGGTCAAATTGTATTTTAATGTTTAACAGACTTTCATTAAAATTATACATTTGTGTCATTTAGTTGGTCATCATTCTCTTTAAAATAATGTGTTACTTAATCTGAATATCTCATAAGTAAATAGGTTTCTTCATTTTTGGTTTTAGGAGGATGATTCAATTTGATCATGTTAAATGTTCTAGGTGTGGGGCCATATTGGGCATAAGAAGTATTTTTGTGGTTCTGAGTCCATCTAAGAATCTTGGCATCTATGATTTACATTTGTTTTAATTTATATTTGCAGATAAGATACATAGCAAAATGGGGGAAGGAACTTTTGGTCAAGTCTTGGAATGCTGGGACCGAGAACGGAAGGAGATGGTTGCAATAAAAATTGTTCGTGGGATAAAAAAGTATAGAGAAGCTGCCATGATAGAGATTGAGGTGCTGCAACAGCTTGCTAAACATGATAAAGGTGGCAATCGGTGCGTATTCTAACCTGAAATTCTGACAATGAGCCAATGAAATATTAAATTCCTATTGTGGCATTCGGTTAAATGGGTGTATTCCTTGCAGTTGTGTACAAATACGGAACTGGTTTGACTATCGTAATCATATCTGTATTGTAAGTATTTAATTATTTTATAATGGATTAATGCCCCCAACTCATAAATTTGGGGATTAAGACTTTTGGATGAATTTAAATGGTTTCGACAGGTCTTTGAGAAACTTGGGGCAAGCTTATACGATTTTCTTCGGAAAAACAATTATCGCTCATTTCCCATTGATCTTGTTCGCGAGATTGGCAGACAACTATTGGAATGTGTAGCATGTGTGTAGTATATACTTAAACCAGATTTCTCTTGGTCTTATTTCTGCAATAGTCTGCATGGGTTGAATTTGTCATTTGCATTGTTATGCTATTGGTGGTGATCATGTTTTAATTTAAATCTGTAACCTATCCTTGAAAAATTGTTTATTATGCATATATGTAAAAGACTTCTTATTGGTATATATTTCTACGTGGTCTCTGTTGCTAATGGTCTGAATTCTCCTTTATGAATGTGCAGTCATGCATGATTTGCGCATGATCCATACTGACTTGAAGCCAGAAAACATACTGCTAGTCTCATCAGACTATGTTAAAGTTCCCGACTACAGGGTGTGTTTTGTTTTCATACCTGTCTTTCTGATGTTCATGAAGGAAATTTTCAGAGATCATCAATTTCTCAATTTTATCTTTTATTGTAACAGAGCTCTTCCAGATCGCCAAGTACTTGTTTCAAGAGAGTACCAAAGTCAAGTGCTATCAAAGTTATTGATTTTGGCAGCACCACTTATGAGCGGGAGGACCAGACTTACATTGTATCAACACGTCATTATAGGGCACCTGAAGTTATACTTGGTATGTAAATGGACTATAAAAATTACTGTTTTTTTTCTTTGTTTTCTACAAGTCTACACGTCTCTTGAGTTTTATGGTCATTGGTGCCCTGATTACTTTTGTAGTAAGTGACGTGTCAAATGTTTTGTCTGGTGACTTCTATGGTTCTGATGATATCAGATTAACTAAAATGTATTGTCTTTTCAGGACTTGGATGGAGTTATCCATGTGATATATGGAGTGTGGGTTGCATATTGATAGAATTATGCACGGTAAGATTTACTCTATTGTTACTTGTGTCATACGCATGCTGTCCCATTTTTGGTTTTCTTATCAAGTACGTGTTTATTTTGCAGGGTGAAGCTTTGTTTCAGACTCATGAGAATTTGGAGCACCTTGCAATGATGGAAAGGGTGCTGGGACCATTGCCTCAGCACATGTTGAAGAGAGTAGAGTAAGTGATTGCACCTTGGGGTTTTTGGATATCAGTTGATTGTTTTTCAAAGAAGTCATCAATAATAAATAATGTTGTTGCCTTTTGTAGCCGACACGCTGAGAAGTATGTTAGAAGGGGTAAATTGGATTGGCCAGAGGGGGCCACTTCTAGGGATAGTATTAAAGCTGTAATGAAGCTGTCTAGGCTTCAGGTGAGTTTGCAGTTCCTGCCTTGGTCAAGCCTGTGCCTGTGTATCATGTGGTGTCTGGTTTTGGTTTTTATAGTAAAGCTGTTGGATTTATTTGACTCAAATGTAATGTGATGGTGCAGAATCTGGTAATGCAGCATGTGGATCATTCGGCTGGAGATCTGATACATGTGTTGCAGGGTTTGCTTAGATATGATCCTTCTGAAAGATTAACTGCTAGGGAGGCTCTAAGACATCCCTTCTTTACTAGAGATCTCCTTAGGAGATAGCCTTTTTTAAACACTTGATGCTTGCGGTTGGAAGCCCGTTACTGCAATGCTTAATTTTTAGGTTCACCTCCTCCACTGATAAATTTGTTTTTATTTTAACCCGTAGAATACAATGTAAATACAAGATAATGTACCATGTTTATTTTAGCCCTTGTAATTTTTCTTCAGCTCTAAACGCTGTGCAACTTTATTATTTTTCTTTAAAAAAACATTGAATCATTATTTTTGAAATTTAAGAATTTTAAACAAACTAGAGTGAAAGGAGAAGAATGCCGCATGTGGGGATTGTTGAACTTTGTTTTTAAAGTCGAGGCAAAATGATTTTTATCTGTTTCAACTGCTCAAAATGATACTGCCTCAAGTCCTTTAAATGATATAATACTTCTCCAAAAAAAAGTTGACTGTGTATTTAATTAGTGAAGTTAACTGTGTATTTAGTTAGTTTGATTATGTCAATGATGTTAGTTGGGTTAGTTAATGTCATTTTTTAAGGATATCGTAGCCATATTCTTTGTTTTCTCATATCTTTATCTTCGTGATTATTGTTAAGATTATTGTTAAGGGAGGATTAATAAAAATAAATTTAAAAAATATTTTAGGTTGAAGATCAATTAATATGTTCTGGAGAAGTATTAATGGGAACAAGTGTGTAACAGCAGGACAAAGAATGTGAACGTGAACCACAAAAGAAGGTAGAAGTGGATGTTTTCAATGCAAATCAGTTGCAGTGCTGCTTTTACTGATGAATCAGAACATTTAAGTTGGTAATCCATGATAACGTTTCCAGATAAATTGTTGTAACGGTGAGCCTGAGGCGAACAGTCACATGACAAATAGGGATTTTATTTAGATTCTTGGATTGAATAGCACTTCAACCATTTTTGATAATGCTTTGGAACCTTGGAGGTGAGACTACAGGTTGATGACGACTTCTTGAAAGTATTTTAGAATTGGAATTTTCATAAAGGTCTATATATGAACATATAACAATTATGTACGAGAGAATAAACAATAAAAACTTACAATAAAAACTTACAAGACTGCCGACTGCCGAAAATAATGATAATGAAATTGATGAAATCCGAATCTAATATATGTTGTCTCCTTAAGACAATTTGTTTCTTTTATACAGATGGCCAAGGATTACAAACAATTGTCTCCCAATATAGAATAGATTCCCTCTCCAAAAAGATGACACTATCAATCAATAGTTCCAACAAACATAATCACGTGCTTTTAGAATCACACAATATATGAGATGATTGTAGAATGTTGTATGCAATATATGAGAGCAAAGTGTCTAAAATCTAGTAAAAAATTGAGTGGATTCTTTGTCTACTTATAGACAACGAAACAGTCAGATGGACTCTCGTCGGTGAATTGACGTGACTAGCAGTGGCGAACCAGTACAGACAAACTGACGCGACCGAGGTGGAGACACACTTCTTATTCATAACCCCTAGGATTTAGACAAAAAATCCAACATGACTATTATTACACGAAAAGGTCAAAGCTGAGAAAGCCGAACAGATAAAACAATTATATACTCCCTCCGGTTCTAAATATAGGAACACTTTTGTAGTGTAATTGTGTTCTTATAATTAAAACTGGAGGTAGTATTTGATATCTCATGACAAAGCAAAACAAAAAATTGACTCAGTTGATGGGGAAAATACTTGTTTCTTTCCAAATTTGATATTTTAAGAGAAAATATGCTGGAATTTTATGAGATTAATATGTTCACTTTCTTTATTATTATTATTTTTTACCATCCTTCATACATGAATTCCATTTTGGGTTGAGGGGCAATTTCGCACAGTAAGTTTTCTCCCACTGAGACTCAAGATAACTGATGACCAGGTGTTAAATTTCCTAAGTTCACTTAAGCAAATCAAGGGTAAGAGTGATTAATGATCAATCTAAAATTAGAAAAGAAATATAATAAATTAGGATTTCAATTGAGGGCCATTCTCTACGGACAAGAGAGGACCAATGACGATGAAGATTACAAAAACAAAAAGCCGCTGCCTCCTCCTTTCTTCTCAACGATCCATGTCTCTGCCAACAGTGCCGCCTCCTCTTGGCTCAATTGCAAAAAATAATACTTCCTCATGTAATCTGTACTACAAAAGTGATCATATAATTATAATTAAGATTAGAGGTAATAATAAAAATTATAATAATAACTACGGAGTACTAACTCCTTTCTTTTTGTTTTTTTCAAAAACTTCTCATCATTATTATTCTTTCCTTAACTTAAAAACTTGTAGTTTAAGTTGAAATCCCATGAATAATGCATCCAAATTGATATCTCAAAATTTCAAGAAAATATTTTTAATTTAACATTGATGACTTTTCAAATATATTAAAACATATTTCCTCTGGTCCTTATTATAAGACATTAACTAACAATTTTCATAAACCAATAAAAACAGTTAAAGTCAATAAAGCTGTCATATAATTTAAGTAACTTCCAATATTACCCCTAATAATTGTACTAAACTCTAATACTCCCTCTGGTCCTAATTATAAGAACTTTTTACCAGAATTTGGAGAGATTAAGGAGAGAAGTTAAATTAGTTAATCATAATTATTTTCCGAAAATATCCCTACTAAAAATTGAAAATTACATCAAGGCAAAATTAGTTGAATCAAGGGTGGACACCTAGTATAGAAAGTAAGAGAGGCTGGGTCACTTTTGATGCTTTCCCTGTTTGTATTTCCACAAAGTTGGTTCAGTCGAAAGAACATGCAGCCGTATGCAAAAGGTAAGAATAATTTTAAATTGTAAAGTAGGAATAAAGAAGCTTACGTGACATACATAAGGACTAGAATCTCCTCACACTAATATTTGAATGTCAACTGGCAATATGTTAAATTTAAAATACATAATGAATAACGAATATTAAATCAATTAGAAGACGAAATTCTATGCATTAATAGACAATCATAATTTCATAATAATAAAAAATATAATGATTGTTAAATTTTACCAGGCGTGTATATTTGTTATTATCATCAAGGTATAAATTGAAAAATAAAAAGCATAATTGAGGTGTATATAACATTAATGAGTTGCAAACATTATTTACTTTATAAAATATATAGGTGTATTATTCGATTATTATTGTATTTAATTATTATTGAGAAAGTATAAATAGGGGTATTATAGGAAAAAATTGACAAAAGTTAAAACTTGCTCTTATAATTAGGACTAAAACCAACTCCAAAATGTGTTCCTATAATTAGAACCGAAAGGAGTATTATATAATTATTACTTTCACCCACTACCCTTATTAATTAGGGACACATGTGGAAACAAATAATTAATGCTCCTTGGGAACAAGCAAGTGCCTTATAATAAAAAAGGCTAAATAAACTTGCTAGTTGGTGCCTTATAATAAGTACTAGAGGGGGGTATCTCATATCTATTAAAAATTGGAAGTGGTTATCCTTATCCAATTAATTTTTGCCATTTATATGCTGAGCTTACAATCCCATGTCATTTTTGTTTTTGTAAAGGGAAAATTACACTCAGGTCCAAAGGAAGGAAAAAAATTACAAAAAAGTCCATTGAAATAACAAAATTACAAAAACATCCCAAGGGAATTTTTGTTATAAATACATACATTTCCTGTTGTTAATACATACATTCCCTGTTGTAAATACATACATTTCTTGTTGTAAATGGTTTGAGACTTTTTTGATATTATTTGTACGGAATTAAAATCCAGGTTTTTAAATGTTGTTGTAAATACATACATTTCCTGTTGTAAATGGTCAGGTGTTTAAATGTTGTTGTAAATACATACATTTCCTATTGTAAATGGTTTGAGATTTTTTTGATATTATTTGTACGGAATTAAAATCCAGGTTTTTAAATGTTGTTGTAAATACATACATTTTTTGTTGTAATTACATAAATTTCCTGTTGTAAATGGTCAGGTGTTTAAATGTTGTTGTAAATATATGCATTTCTTGTTGTAAATACATGCATTTCCTGTTATTAATACAAATAATATCAAAAAGTCCCTTGGGACTTCGATTTACAACAAGAAATGTATATATTTACAACAACATTTAAACACCTGACCATTTACAATAAGAAATGTATGTATTTACAACAACATTTAAAAACCTGGATTTCAATTCCGTACAAATAATATAAAAAAAGTCCCAAACCATTTACAATAGGAAATGTATGTATTTACAACAGGAAATGTATGTATTTACAACAAAAATTCCCTTGGGATTTCTGAGTAATTTTGTGATTTCAAGGGACTTTTTTATAATTTTTTTCTTTCCTTGGGACCTGAACGTAATTTTCCCTTTTGTAAAGATGCTTTCCATTTTTACCAAACAAGTCAACAACAAACAAGACGTCACAATGCAAAAGACCTAAACCTGTAGAGGTCTTTTGCACAATTCCATACGTTGATCCTTCTTCCATTGTAATTGGACAATTCCCACCAATGACCCTTTTTAGAAAAACTCAAGAGCCCCGAAATTACTCATGCAACACGCCTTAACCTATAAAGGCTTTTTTTTTATAAAGAAAAATAGGGAAACCAAAGCTTGAAAGAAGTAGCAGGGACTAGACGGATGTAGCCCTTAATACAAACGACTAGAAAAGAAACTAGTAATGACAAGCCAACTGGTAACCTATAAAGGCTTTAAAAGCCTAAAACCAACCACGAGTTACCACCGACAACAAATTATAGAGATGCATCCAAAAGCTTATTCAACATCGCGTTGGAGTTTATCCTTCTTCCTTTGTAATTGGACAATTCCCACCAACGACCTTCTTTAGAAAACTGAAGAGCCACGAAATTACTCATCAGAGAATGAAACAAATAATTGTTCATACAAAATATGCTAAACCAACATGCTTAAATATAGGTTTAAGGTGCAAATTTACCCTAAAAATTTATGCTCAGTAGCAATATTTCTCTGAAAGTTTTTCAGATTTAGTGTTGCTTCGGAAGCTTCAAAATATAGGCATGTTGCTGCCTCACTCAGTTAAAAAACTAACTTTGATAGTTGAATTGTTAACAATGGGGCCATCTTGTTCTATTTTAATACTTTCAGGCAATCTTAAAACTAAAAAATACTTTTGGGGTAATATTGCTTCGAATGAAAACTTCTCGGGTATATTTATACCTTAACCCTTATATATAGAGTTGTTTTGGATCAATCCATACACATAGGGAAGCATCATCATGGCTTTTCAAGTTCAACCAATTCTTAAGCAATATTTCTCCGACGAACCAAGTCAAAAACTTTACTTGTCTCTCTGTTGCTTCATCACCCTTATGTTAGTGTTCAAGTTATCATCAAGAAGAAAGCAATCTAATTTGCCTCCATCTCCACCAAAACTTCCCATTATAGGTAATCTTCATCAACTGGGTCCACTTCTCCACCGATCCCTCCGAGACCTCTCCAATAAATACGGCCCTCTAGTTTTGTTGCAAATGGGTCAAATCCCAACCCTAGTTGTGTCTTCCGCAGATTTAGCCAAACGAGTTCTGAAAACGCACGATGTAGATTTCGCAAACCGAGTTCAAAACGTAGCTGCAAGAATTATACTCTATGGATGCAGCGACGTGGCCTTCTCAAACTACGGTGAAAGCTGGAGACAAAAGAGGAAGCTTTGTGTTCTTGAACTCTTAAGTTCGAAAAGGGTTCGATCGTTTCAGTTCATAAGGGATGATGAAATCCAAGATCTAATTAGTAACATAAGAAAAAGTTGCTGTGTGAACATAAGTGAGATGTTAAGTGCTGCTTCTAATAACATAATTTGCAGGTGTATTATTGGACAGAAGTTTGATACAGAAGAAAGTAGTAGGTTTGGAGATTTGGCTAGGAGGGAGGCGATTCATCTTGGGGTTTTAACTTTGGGAGATTTGTTTCCTTGGTTGAGTTGGGTTGATCATGTGACAGGGAAAGTGAGAGAGTTTAAGAGAAATTTCACTGAATTGGATCGTTTCTTTGATGAGGTTATTGCAGAGCATAAGGAAGCAAAGAAGGATGATGATGAGAAGAAAGACTTTGTGGATATTCTTCTCCAAGCTCAAGAGTGTAAAGATCAACTTGACTTTGAGCTCAACCAAGATAACTTCAAAGCTATCCTAACGGTATGATCCTCGTACGTACAGTGACTTCGTGTGTGTGTGTGTGTGTCTGATTATATTACATCGATGAATTTCCAGGTTATTACTTCCATGACTAGGTATATCTATTCTATCTACCGACTACCGCACATAGATTTGGTCATGACTTGCTTGACTTTGTATATTGCAGTTGATCAAAATAGGCAATAGTATGGTTAATTACTAGAGTTGGATTTCTTTAAAGAATTGAGCTACATCTTGTACAATAAAGTATTTTCTTGGATGCATCTAGCATATTAAAGTATTTTATTGTGCATCATATTTTAAAATATTTTCTTAGATGCATTGAGCTAAAACATTTTGTGGTATATTTAACACACTAAAAAAATATTTTAGGATGCGGGATAATATTATTTCAAAGTGCTCATACAAAAAAAACTTCCAGTGCTCGACAAAACAAAAAACTTTAGAGTGCTAAGGGAAAAAACACTTCAGAATGTTAAATGCACCATAAAATATTATAGAATTCTGAATGCATCTGAGAAAATATTTTAAAGTACTAAATGCACCTTAACCCTTCTTTAAATAACAAAGTATGGTTCAACTTTTAGCCAAAGAATGGTTTCTTCATATATAGGTTTCTCTATTCAATATTTTTGTTTTTTTAAATCTTTTTGGGTTAAGTAGTAAATCCGCCTTGGAAGTACAGCTCAAGAGCAATTTTGCCCTAGAAGTTTTTTTTGGTTCAATGTTGCACCGGAAGTTTAAAAACGTAGTAATCTTGCCATTTTCCGTTAAAAAGTTAATGGCAAATGTTAATTTTTAATGCCCAACGTTAGTTTTTAATGGAAAGGGTAAGATTGCTACGTTTTTAGACTTTCGTGGCAACATTGAACCAAAAAAAAACTTCCAAGGCAAAGTTGCTCCTGGCCGTGTACTTCCGGGGTAGATTTGCTATTTAACCCAATTTTTTTTGGGTGATCAACTGACTTATTCAATTTTGATAATATTATTATAAGATTTTATTGATTTATTAGAATTCAATAAAATATTTTGTTAGAATTTTAAATGCTTGCTACTGCACAGCTGGTGATTAGAGTAAGAATAATTTCCAATTCGGGTAGTGTTGGATTGGATTGGATTGGGATTATTCATATAAATTTTGATTAGTATACTTATTTTTTCTTTATAAATTTCAGGACATGTTCTTAGGAGGAAATGACACAACTTCAACAACAATGGAGTGGGCAATGTCAGAACTTATGATTCATCCAAGAACAATGGAAAAAGTACAGGAAGAGATAAGAACAGTGGTGGGCATCAAATCAATAATAGATGAAACTGATATTAACAAAATGAACTTCTTGAAATGCGTCATCAAAGAAACCCTAAGGTTACACCCACCTCTTCCTTTACTGGTTCCTCGTAGAACACTGTCGAATGAAAAACTAGGAGGATACGATATTCCTCCCAAAACAATGGTGTTTGTGAATGCTTGGGCAATTCAGAGGGACCCACAAGTATGGGAAAGGCCTGAAGAGTTCATGCCAGAGAGATTTGAAGAGAAAGAGATTGATTTCAAAGGACAAGACTTTGAGTTTATCCCATTTGGTTCAGGAAGGAGGATATGTCCAGGGATGGCATTTGGGCTAGCTTCCATTGATTATGAACTCGCTAATCTTCTTTATTGGTTTGATTGGAAGTTGCCTGAATCTGTGAGTAAGTTGGATATGGGTGAGACATTTGGGCTTGTGGTAAAAAAGACAGTGCCACTTTATCTTGAACCAAAACCCTACTTGGTTCCTATCTAGCTAGCTGCTGGGATTTCTGTTTGTGAATTAGTTCTTGTGATGTGATGTGGAAAAAGCTAAATAAAATGTGATGGTGTTTTATGATGATGAATGTTTCAGGTGTGTGTTTAAGTTGAAATTTCATCTTTTATATAAAACGATTCTACTACCTTGATATTAAGAATGCTTGATTTGGATGTTGTCCTGACTGTTTGTATGAAAATAGTATTCATAACCAATAAATGAGTTGGTATGTATAGATGAGATTAAAAAAAGATACTATAATTAAAATTATTGTCTTTGTACTTCAAACACTATATGAAAAGAGTGGTTAGTATACAAGGCTTCCACCAAATAGGGTCTGAAAATGGATGGTTGTACGCAGCCTTACCCTCGTAAGGGGAGGGGACTATTTTTACGATTTCAACTCATGACCTCTAGGTCATTGATCCAACCATATTTTGATGTGTTATTTCATGATTAATTTGGGGATTTAATCATGTTAATTGAGTCAAAAATGTATTATTTATGATTAATTTGGATTAATGAGTGATTACATAAAAAATGTGTTAAAAAAGATAAAATTGTCATAATTATTGTAATTACTCTTAATCATTGTTTCTTAGGAAGATTTGATGTTGGATTGATTGATTTAAATTGTAGGTGCTTGAAGAAATTGGACCAAATTTAAAAGTGGAAGTTTGTGCTCAAATTATAAAAGTTTCAATTTAGTCCCTCCACAAATGTTTTAACAGTTTCACTTGAGTCCTTGACTAAACTACTGCGTTTTGGCAGCAAAGTTCAGGTCAGGGATTGGAAAGCTTGACCTGGACATTACAGAAACAGTAACACCGCGATACAGAGGGGTTCACATTAGGTGCTTTTCCCTTATGTGCTTGTTATGTGCTTTTCCCTCTAATTAGAGGGATTAGACATTTTTTTTAAAATTTTTTTATAGATTCTTTTTATTTAGATTAGATTATATATTGCATCGTGAAACTTTTTTTGCACCCAGTATCTCAAATTAATTAATTTCCAGTCCTGCATTCAGAAATATTTTTCCTGTAATTCAAGTATTCTGGAAATTAATTAATTTGAGATACTGGGTGCAAAAAAAGTTTCACGATGCAACATATAATCTAATCTAAATAAATAGAATCTATAAAAAATAAAAAAAAATAAAAAAAATAGTCTAATCCCTCTAATTAGAGGGAAAAACACATAACAAGCACATAAGGGAAAAACACCTAATGTGAATTCCGATACAGAGTGGAAGAAAGAATGGAACCAGCGCCGTGGAGGGACCGAGGGAGATCGGGAAAGGGGAGGAGAGACCATCGACCCTTTACCATCACGCCGTCCGACCATCACCACCACAGACGGCGTCTTCCTCCGTCCTCCGCGCCACCGCCGATCTGCATCACCAGCGTCGTTGTATTCCACCACCAAAACAGCGCGCCTTGTGCTGAACCAAAGGAGGCCGAAGTCGAAAAAGAAAGAGGGAGGAGAGGAAATCGACACCACCACCGTCCGTTCATCACCCACTACCTTCGACCACCGTCCTTCTCCTCTGTTCTCTGCCTTCTCCATCCTGCCACCGTCCTTCCTCTGTTTTTCCTCCACTACCATAAACCACCACCGGCAGCACCTTCTTTCTCTTCCCCATTCCAGATTCGTCCTCTCTCCTTCTCTCCACCATCGACATTGATTCTTCATCGTCTCCTCCATTTGAACAACCACCGTCACCTTCTCTTCCATTCTACTCACCATGGCCGACAGTGTGAAGGAGCTCGTTGGAGCTGGAGTTGAAGCAATGAGAGGCTAAGTTCGTTGCCTCTTGGAGGTGGATTAAGTGGCTGGAGTTTTGGAGCTTCCATTTGGGGCGTTTCTAGTTTAATTCATTTTCTCAGCAGTGTTGTGTTTTATGATTTCCTAGTTATAGGAATGTCATTCAATAGCTTGAGACTGAGCTGCGGTTTAGTTTTCTTTGTGGATTAAACTTATATAATTGGATTGGATTTTGTAGTTTGTTGGATTTATATATATGTATTTTCTTCATTGATTGTATGATATTGTGTTTTCTAGGTGCTATCATTGTTAGATTGTATGATTAAATTGAATTAATTGAGTGTCGTGTTATTGCATTCATATCAAGAAAAAACAAGTTACGTTAATCTAATTCTAATCGCACACTTCAATAGTATCTTAAGAGGTGATTACTAACTATATTAGTAGGAGTAATCACTAATTAAGAACATTAAAGTTTACTTGGGGTTTTTAATCAAGACTTGGTGAAAATTTACCTCTGCATTTAATTAAATTATGATAGTCACTATTTCATTTCCAAGAGCATTTATCATTATACATTTCATACCCATTTTCATACTCCATTCCATTATAAAGAAAATACTAAAAAAATAGTAGTTTAGGATTTAATTTTGTTACATCCAATTAGTTGTAGTTAAAAAATAATTTTTAAAACAAATCATTTGTTTTCATTGCATTTGCATGATATTTAGATTACTTAAGAATTAATAAAAGGCTCCTCGAGAAGAGAGAACGATCTTAAGTTTGCTTATATACAATCTTTAATTAATTTTTTATTGTGGACCCCAAGGCTAACGAAAAAAAGGGTCTCATCAAATGACGCCGTTACCGGAGAGCTAAGTAATTGACTCCCTAGTAATCTAATTGTCATATTCATTTTTAACAAGGGGTTTATCATATAAAGAAAATGTTGACCAAATTCTAATGTTTAAACCACTTTTTGATATATATTTTTTTTTGTTGAAATTTTCCCAGATTTTTCTTGATTCCTAGGGTGTTTTTGCTCTCATTAGATAGGATTTCCTTGTTTGTGGGCATAAAACTCCTTGATACTTTTAATTTATTGAGAATTAATTTTATTGAACTTTCATGGCTTGGTTTGAAGGTAATCATAATCTACCTTTCAATTTTCAGTCTTTTGTAGGCAATTATGACATCGAGAGGGATGATAATGTCTTTTCTCAATCAGTGTAACAAAAACTAGACCTCATGTTATCCCAAATGAAGAATCAAAAAAGGGATTTAGATTGTCAAGAAAATTCACTATTTCAATCTCACTCTTTTATAGTTCTATTGAAAAGAAAGAGTCTATCTTTCAAAGCATCGATTCCATTCAACAAAAATTGCGATTTCTTGAAGTCAAATTGGAAATTCAAGATAAAAGTCCAATTGGTCAAGAATGGCATGGTCCATTCCACCACTCATACAACAATAACCTTACCACTATGCTCACTCTCTATGCTTCAAACAAGAAAAAAAAAAAAAAAAACTCCACAGGCCATTCATTCCAGGGCAGCCATTTTATACTACTCCTTCGACTTTATTTCCTATATTTTTTCCCTTGAACTAATTTTTTATTGTGCACATTTATACAAAGTAGTTTTCAATTAAATAATTAAAAAAGGGACATTTAAAGAAAAAAATATAAATTTTTTTGTAAATATTGATCAGTAATTTAGTTTTCAGAGAAGTAGTTGTATGCTTGCGCTAGTTTAGAATCCATGGCAGGTAAATAAATATTGTTGTTAAATTCGCGAGTTGACTCTTTTAGTTAACTATTTTTACGTTTTTAATTTACCAAATCGAGTCGAGTCACTAGTAAATTCATGGCCTTTGTAGACTCGGTTAGACTCACGAGTTTATACATCTAGTTTACCATTTGTACGTTTCTAACTTACAAAATCATGTTAATTAACCCTTAAACTTGTGTTAACTTTTTTTATTTAATCATGCTCAGCGGCTTTATATATGAGTTTTATAGAATTTTTTTTAATATGGTAAATTTTGAATATTGATAGATTTAATTTCAATTATTTGGATTTAAAATATATCTAAATCAAATTGTTGTCATTTTTTTTATATTTTAATTATTTATTATACACTATTAATACTTATTTAATAGTAAAAGTAAACTCTTACGAGTTTACAATTCGAGTTAACGTTTACGTCATTGCCACGAGTTTACTTAAACTTATAAATTTAACCACCTTATGTAAATCTTATCAAAAAAAAAAAAACGACCTTAGGTAAATGAGTATACATTTTATAATTATAACTGAGATCCTCAATGTACTAAATTGTGGCATAAATAGGAAGAAAATGAACCGACACGTACGAATTTAGATCCATTAAGATGAGCAGGAAATTGGACTCAGATAACCCCAACTCTCATAATGATCATATACACACGTATATATAACTTTAACCTAATATTTCGTTTTTTTGACCTGATACTTTCACCAAATATTAAACAAAAAAATAAAAAAAGATTCGGAATCATCACACAAGACTATAAGAGGAAGAATAGGTGTATCACTTATTGAAAATAATTAGGTGCTGGCCGGCGGTCATAAGAGTAAATAGACACTACGAATAGGTGTATCACTTATTAAAATTCCATAAATGATGCATCAAAATTGATATCTCAAAAAGTCTTTCAAAAAATCTCTTTAATTTTGTATTAATGACTTCTTCAATATATCAAAATATATATTAAATCTATTAAAAATGCAAAGTCATCACCTCAACCTATAAAGGCTTTGAAAGCCTAAAACCAACCACGAGTTACCACCGACAAATTATAGAGATGTATCCAAAAGCTTATTCAACATCGCGTTGGAGTTTATCCTTCTTCCATTGTAATTGGACAATTCCCACCAACGACCTTCTTTAGAAAACTGAAGAGCCACGAAATTACTCATCAGAAAATGAAACAAATAATTGTTAATACAAAATCAGCTAAACCTGCATGCTTATATATATATATATATATATATATATATATATATATATATATATATATATATATATATAGCACAGTTCACATGTGTACGTGTGACCTATATGTAGAAAGTTGTGTTCTATCCATTAATTAAGCTATATATGACGAAGAGGTTGATTTCTCAAATTTTATGTGACACACTCGGACTTATCTTTAGTTTTATAAAGAGTAAATACCCTTTTTGGTCCCTGGAAAAAACACGGATGCCTTTTTTGGTCCCTGAAAAAAAATAAGTCACTTTTAGTCCCTAAAATGAAAAAATAAGGTCTCTTTTAGTCCTTTTGATCATCTTTTCTGCACATTTTAATCCCTCAGAAATTCCCAAAAAGGTCCTTTTTAGTCCCTAAAAAGGACCAAAATGACATTTCTTTTACTCAGGGACGAAAAAGGGTCAAATGTGTTTTTCCAGGGACCAAAAAGGGTATTTACTCTTTTATAAACGTATAAATATAGATTCTGGGAAAATTCCAAACATAGCGGGAGATCAATGTCTCCATTAAAAGCTCTCTCTTTTTCTATTCCATTTAATATATCCACTATTTGATCAAATTTTAATGGTTGAGATTTATTCTATTAAACATGCATGGCAGGTTTTTATTATATTTAATGTTATAATAACATTTTTATATAGTATTAAATCTCAACACCACCATGTCCAAGTGCTTAAATCTACTGAATGTGGGTTGTTTTAACTTAACTATTGGTCTTGTGTTCGAGCTCTAGATATGCAGCTATGATAATTACTTAGAGATAGCAAGGTTCCCTATTGTGGGCCTACATTCCTTTAACCTGACCTTGTTAGTAGCACAAGTGACTTTTACAAACTTACTTAAATATAAACACACACCGATCCGTCTATATATGTGTGTGTATATGCACATGTCCATCCATATATATATATATATATATATATATATATATATATGCACATACACATAAGCCTTATCCTAAAGGTCGATCTCCTGTCTTTGTGAAAAGTTTAGTAACTGATGAACTAATTTTTGCATCTGCATATATAATTTCAGGATATGTTTTTAGGAGGGAACGAGACAACATCAACGATGCTGGAGTGGATTTATTTTTTGCTACGCTGGAGTGGATTTTGTCAGAGCTTATGAGAAATCCAGGAATTATAAAGAAAGCCCAAGAAGAGGTGAGAAAAGTGTTAGACATCAAAAGTGGAAGAAAGTTCATATTAAAAAAAAAAAAGGAAGAAAGTGACCTAAACGAAATGAAGTATTTGAAACTAGTGATCAAAGTGTAGGAAATTCACCAGAAACGCGGAAGCGAATCATACCGACACGATATCGGAAAAGTTAAAACCTTCATCGTTTTGATTACCTGGAAAGATGCAGCGATCTGAAAGCCTCTCCACGAACAGTCCAAGCTCGCTCTATGATCGATCTTTCAGATTATCTCTCGAGGGGGATAGGATGGTTGTGTGGGCAACCGTTCAGATGATGAACGTCTCCTCTAGGGTTTGTTTCGATGAAAGCCTCCTTGTGTTTCGTTTATGGATAACACCTCTTCCTCTCTAAACCTTTGGTAAATACCGAAATTCGAGAGCATGAGGATATTTCTCTCTATCACAAGCAGTCTAAAGTGGGTTTATATACTACTACATCCAAGACCTAACCCCAAACCACATGGGCCATAGAGTTCTTGGGCTGTAGCCTCACTTAAGCCTTATTGGGCTTAAGTGACTAAAGAGCACATTAACCCAACAATCTCCCACTTGCTCTTTAAGATACAAACTTGAGTTCGTAAACCCAAGACCATGTAGCCCATAAGCCATCATCATCTGATATTATACCCCATCCCTTATCTCGAGCTAGCCTGGGGATCTACCATTTGTCATTTATCAAGGCTCATGATAGTCTACAGAAGATTATCTAGTTCAGTGCTACTCCACTAAAAGCCCGAACGTGAACTCCAAGAATAATGACACTTATAACACGAATATGCATTACCCTTTTATAGAATGTCTATGATTTGATTGACTAGTTTCCTGTAACCCAATCAATTATTTATTCCCTTGACTGTGATAGTTTCTCTAATAGATTACATGCACTGGCCAGTGTCTTCAATATCCAAGTACCGAAACATACCAATGGGACATTTCCTATAAATTCCATGTTGTTTATCTCATAAACACCGATAACCAAATAGTCTCAATCCCAAAATACCAAGTTATTGGCCGTCATATAGATCAAACCTCACCCGTTGGTAAATCAAAGAATGAAAACTATTCGACTACCTATTTAAAATAAACTTAGGATTAAGAGCAACTACATGACTATAGTTAGCTGGAGATTTGATTCCTTATGACAGAAAGAACAACCTTAATCAAATCTCTCCTTGATCCATTCAATGTAAGTATTAACTCACACCAATATTTTATAATGATTCGGACAAAACCATTTCATAAAATATTGCAGCCTAAATAAAGTGCCCAACTTAATTTAATAGCTGTGAACCTATTCATCAATTGTGAGAACCTATGACCATGTCCTCTATGAACGTATCCATATGATCATATACTCCACAATTGATCTGGACCTTAGAGTTTGTAAATAGTGTGCGAAATAAATGAAAACATACCTCATTTATTAACATTCAGAAAAAAATGCAATGTCATAATGTCTTGCTCAAAGAATACAAAATAACAAAGTGAAATAACAACTACCTAAAGCTATAGCAAATCTGGAATCCTCCTAAGACCCATAGATGAAACATGCCTCTCGAACACACGTTCAGGCAAACTCTTAGTAAAACGGTCAGCAAAGTTCTCGTCTGATGCTATCTTTGCTACCAATGTATCTCCTCTTTTAATTATGTCACGGATCAAGTGGTACTTTCTCTGTATGTGTTTTTGTCTCTTGTGATACCTTGGTTCCTTGGACTGTAGCACGCCCACTGTTGTCACAGTAAAGTGTGATAGGACAATTAACACCTGGTATCACCTGAAGGTTTGTTAGGAACTTCTTTAACCATGCAGCTTCCTTTGCCGCCTCAGAAGCAGCTACATACTCAGCCTCTATGGCAGAGTCAGTCATACATGATTGTTTTACACTTCTCCAACAAATGGCACCGCCATTAAGGGTGTACACATATCCCGAGGTGGACTTACTTGAGTCAATATCTCATTGGAAATCTGAGTCCGTATAACCAATGGTTTCAAGACTCCCACTAGAATAGACCAACATATAATCTCTTGTTCTCCGTAGGTACTTGAGTATATATTTAACCGCTACCCAGTGTTCCTCTCCAGGATCAGATTGGTACCGGCTTACTACTCCCACTGCATAGCATATATCTGGTCTGGTACAAAGCATAACATACATGAGACTACCTACTGCTGAAGCATAAGGTATCCTACTCATGCGTTCTTTCTTCTCAGGAGTTTTAGGAGATTGCTCCTTAGAGAGATGAATCTCATGCCTAGAAAAGATACCGCATTACCTTGGATCCTTTTATACACACACGGCTCATCAGGACTTTTCTCAAAACCATAAGACTCAATGGCTTGATCAAATCTGATGTTCCATGATCTGGACGCTTGCTGAAGTCCATAAATGGACCTTTACAACTTGCATACCATTTCTTCTTGCCCTTTGGCTATAAACCATTTTGGTTGCTGCATATAGATTTCATCTTCCAAATTTCCATTTAGAAAAGCAGTTTTGACATCCATTTGCCAAATCTCATAATCAAGATTTGCTGCAACAACTAAGAGAATCCGGATGGACTTGAGCATGGCAACCGGCGAAAAGGTTTCTTCATAATCCACACCTTCTATTTGGGAGTACCCTTTCGCCACCAATCTAGCTTTGAAGGTTTCAACCTTCCCGTCTGATCCTCTCTTTCTCTTGTAAATCCACTTACATCCAATGGGTCTTACCCCTTCAGGTGCATCTACAAGAGACCAAACTGAGTTGGAAGTCATAGAATCCATTTCACGATTCATAGCCTCAAGCCATTCCTGAGCATCAACATCTCCTAGTGCTTCATCATAACTCGTGGAATCATCATCTTCATCAATGATGATATCTTGATTTGACTCACCCAACAAGAGATATCCTGCAGGTTTATGAATCAATCTCCCACTACGACTTTGTCGCACTTGATGTTGTGCATCTACTGGGGGTCCATATTTTGTGGGTTAACAATTTCTTGATGAGGACCCTCATTAAGTGGATTAACCAATTCATGATTTTGTTCATCATCATGCTGAACTTCTGGTTCTGTCTCTGGTTCCTGTGTATGTTCAGGTATATTTTCCCCTCTTTGAACAACCACAGGAATAAAAGCTGGAACCGCCTGAGGTTGCGGTGAAACTTGATCTGAGACTAGCTCATCAAGAATAACCTTACTCCTTGGCTTATAATTTGTCATCTAGTCCTCCTCTAATAAAGTCGCGTGAGTGCTCATTATGACCTTCTTTTCTTTTGGATTATAAAACAACCAACCTCTGGTTCCTTTTCCCCTCTTTGAACAACCACAGGAATAAAAGCTGGAACCGCCTGAGGTTGCGGTGAAACTTGATCTGAGACTAGCTCATCAAGAATAA
This sequence comes from Acacia pycnantha, assembly GCA_025563575.1. NCBI lineage: Eukaryota > Viridiplantae > Streptophyta > Magnoliopsida > Fabales > Fabaceae > Acacia > Acacia pycnantha. The sequence goes on from JAMWYP010000064.1 coordinate 1,372,949, forward strand.
CCTTACTCATTGGCTTATAATTTGTCATATGGTCATCCTCTAAGAAAGTCACGTGAGTGCTCACTATGACCTTCTTTTCTTTTGGACTATAAAACAACCAACCTCTGGTTCCTTTAGGATAGCCTATAAACATGCATACTTCAGTACGCGAGTCCATCTTATCTGGTTTCTGTTGCAAGACATGTGCCGGAGCACCCCAAATCTGAATATGATTCATGGTGGACTTACACCCTTTCCATAATTCTATTGGTGTCTTTGAAACCGACTTGGACGGAGCTAAGTTCAAAAGATACATAGCAGTTTCTAAGGCATATCCCTAGAATGAATCAGAAAGAGATGAATAACTGAGCATAGATCTTGTCATTTCTAAAAGGGTTCTATTTCTCCTTTCAGCAACTCCATTTTTTGGGGTGTCCTTGGAGAAGATAATTGTGAAACTACCCCTCTTTGGTCGTAAGACTGAACTCTCCAGATAGGTATTCACCCCTCAATCGATCGAAGAGTCTTAATTTGAACACCAAGATGCTTTTCGCCTCGACTTGAACTCTTGGAATTTTCCAAAAGCTTCAGACTTGTGACGCATCAAGTACACATGTCCAAATCTAGAGTAATCATCAGTAAATGTGATGAAATACTGATACCCGCCTCTGGCTTGGACATTTATTGGTCTACATACATCAGTATGTACCAATTCCAGCTGAAGTGTTTCACGTTTTCCCTTGGCCTTGAAAGATCGCTTGGTCATTTTACCCTCTAAACATGATTAACTTCACAGGGAACATGATTAAGGAAATAAAGACCATTAGACTTTACACCAGAACAAATAAAAGAAGATGAACTTCTTATTGAAACTGAGGAATTAAACTGAACTGTCAAGCCTTTTTTATCCAAACAATTAACAGAAATTAAATTCCTCTTAAAATCTGGAATAAATAAACAGTCTTCTAAAACCAAAGTTCTGCAATTATCAAAAGATAAAATAACTTGTCCCACTGCTTGTGCAGACACAAGCTCCCCAGTTCCAAGCTTCAAATATCTTTGTCCTTTACTTACAGGCAAGCTATGTTTGAACCACTGCAAAGAGTAACAAACGTGGTTAGTGGCTCCTGAATCAATGATCCATTTATCATCGTGATTCTCCACTAAACAAGCCTCAATCACATGTAAATTACCCATATCAAACACGCCATCAAGAGTCTGGAGCATTGTTGCTCCACTCTCAATCATGCTTACTTGCTCCTGAAGGTGATTGGCGAGACTGGCCAAAATATAGCAGCGAATTGCCACATTCGCCTTCTCCCATCTTTCCTTCTCCTGCTGAAATTGAGTCCAAATTGCATCAGACGCATCTCGCAGCAGCCGCGCTTGCATAGGGGTAGTTAGAACAAAGTTGAGCTTTTCATATTGAAGAACAATATCCAAATTAGTTTTCCATTGTTTGTAGTTTGTACCATCCATAGGTTTTTGGCTCAAGATTGTAGCTAAAGGATTGAATGAAGACATTTTCTGAAAATTAGGAAAAACACACTAACTACAAACTATAATTAACAACAAAACAGATATAGCGCTAGTAGATTCTAATAACTACTATTCGTTTATTGTTTAACAGTCCATTAGTTATCTTTACAAGACTTACGATGGGCAAAATTCTTGTAAAACTAATATTGTTATTTTGGGCCTTCAGTTCCATTGCCAGAGCCTCGATGGGAGGGTTAACAATTTTACCAAAGTTGAATGTAATTAACCATTGTTTACTTTCAAAATTATCTTTAGTGTCTAAGTGTTGCCGACGATGGGCCGTGCAAAACTTTACTAAAATTGTGAAAATATTGGGGTTTAATCTAGCGAAATCTGATTATCCTTATCCGATGGGGCTTCAGCGATAACCATTTCACTAATAAACCCACAATTGGGGCCCGTAGGTTTTAAAATTAAATGCTTAATTTAAAACCTTCACCCATTCAATATTTTAAAATTTAAAATTTTTAATTTCCAAGAATTTGTTTAATTTTGAGTAACTACTATAATTGAGTGAGATCAACCCATAAATTATTAGGTATCTAAAATCTAGTCATGATGACCATTTTAAATAACCCATAAATTACTCTCAAAAATACAATTCTCTTAGGAAATTTTCAAATTGAGTGAGATCAACCCATAAATTATTAAGTATCTAAAATCTAGTCATGATGACCATTTTAAATAACCCATAAATTACTCTAAAAAATACAATTCTCTTAGGAAATTTCCAAATTGAGTGAGATCAACCCATAAATTATTAGGTATCTAAAATCTAGTCATGATGACCATTTTAAATAACCCATAAATTACTCTCAAAAATACAATTCTCTTAGGAAATTTCCAAATTATTTGTCTAGATTTTAATTCCACAATTAATTAATCCAATCATTATTCTAGATTTTAATTTAAAATCATAATAATTGATAATTAGTTTAGTGGATAACCTAAATAATCTCGCATAATAACTATCATCCTAGTTGATTCAAGACATAATAGGTACTATGCTGTTATGACATGTGATTATGCAACAATATGACATCTTCCTATTTTATATGACATGTTATTACAAACATCATGTTAATCGCATATATAATTCATACAATTCAATAAAGAAAAACATTAATAATTAAAGAAAAATAACTTTAATCCATGACATTCCTATTTAAAAATAAAAATAAAAATTACAACTTTGGAATTCCTCTTTCGTTCAGCCCATAGTATCTGTCTCAAGCCTCTTTAGGGTATTCATGGGCCCAAAGACCCATATTGTGCTAGCCGCTCACAATATGACGAACCAAGATTTAATTGAACTTTTTTGTTTATTTTATATTTTTGTTTTGCTTATTTTCCTACCTCTACCAATTTGCCCAATTTTTCTTATGACATAATTTTAGGTGGGAGTTGGGCTCACCTACAAATTAAGAGCAGGGTGCTACTCCAATCACACACAACCTAGTCTTTTGTCAGTCACACACTACTTTAGTTAACCTTAATGTGCCTAGATCATTGGTTGGGGCCGGTAGAGCATCAACCATATGGGAATTACTTCTAAATTTCATGCTTTACCTAAGTATGCCCGCTTTCACAGCGCCGTAACAATCTCAGGAACCAAACTTTCTCTTCTTTGATGAGCTTGTTGAGCTCTTCGACTGCTGTTTGTCCGATAATTTTCAGTTCTTCACTCATTGCTTCTTTATCGTCAAGACCCTGGATTCACAATTAAGTCCAAGCTCAAATTTTACAACTTTTTAAAATTCCAAATAAGTCATTTTGAAATTATTGAAATCCAACTTACCTATTTGTCGTTTACCAGTTTTGATGTTATATATATATATATTTGTCTTTTTCCCTTTTAATTTTGAAACATTAAAAGCTTCAAAATGTGGTCTTAGGCCTAACTTGACTTTTGGGGTAAAAAAAAAAATCATTAGACTTCAATCTCAATCCAAACATAATTTTTGGGCTTAAATTGGCTTTTGGACTTTAAGCTGATTTTTAGAAGGCGTTTGGGATTACAAAACCCCTATCCAAACAAGCCTATGTAGGAATATGGTTTGCTTTGCCAACGCCTACTTCATGTGTAATATAGAAAATGGTGAGAGGTGTTAGTTTTTTGGGACACACACATATATATATATACCTCTGGTTAATATAAGATACTCCATCCGGTCCTAATTATAGGAGCAAATTTTGGAGTTGGTTTTGGTCCTAATTATAAGAGCAAGTTTTAACTTTTGTCAATTTTTTCCTATAATACCCCTATTTATACTTATTATTAGGAGCATTTATATATATGTGTGTGTACATATATATGTATATCTGTGTTTATGTGTGTCAATATATATATGTGTAGATATATATATATATATATATATATATATGTGTGTGTGTGTGTGTGTGTGTGTGTGTGTGCGCGCGCGCGTCTATGTATGTATGCATGCATGTGTGTAGATATATGCATAGGCGGACACAAGGGGGGCTAGGGGTGGCCCCCCCCTAATTTTTTTTTTTTAAAATAAAAAACTACTTGCTTCACACCAACTTTCTTTTGTGTATTTGTCCTTTAACTTTCCTTGTGTGTTTGTTCACACACAATCAGATGCATGCTTTACTTTTATACATACGTATACACTCCATTTAATCATCAATATAAAAGTAAATAACTAAGTTATTGAACTTAAAAAACGTCCATATACATATTACCTCGATAATATTTGAAACTTTATAATCAACCCCTAAAACACTTACATTTGTGTAGATACTTTCATATAATTAATTTTGTATATCACTTATCTACACATAACTTAAAGTTTAGGGAATTATTTACATATCAATAAAGGCTAATAATATGTTGACAAAAGTAAAATTTAGTAATTGATAGCTGGGGGTTATCAATAAAAGCTTTAAAAGACTTACTATTAAGTTTTAAAGGTTAAAAAAAAAATTATTTATACATTATACAAAGTTATTGAGAGTTTTGTATAATTTAGCGTAATATAAATAAATTTTTATGTTATATAAAAATACCAAAACATTTAGTGTAAGATAACAAATTTTTATGTTATATAAATAAATTTAGCGTAGTATAAATAATTTAGCACAAATTTAATTATAGATGAGTTTAACAATATGAAATCACGTAAAATAAGAGTCAAATGAAGTGATATTAATTTTATAATATATTTATTTCAATTTTTTGTATATTAGGTATGTATTATATTTTAAGTATTTTTATTTGTGATATAATATTTTTATTTTCGCCCCTCTTGATTAAAATTCCTGGGTCCGCCCCTGGATATATGGGTGTGTGTGTCTCAGATATATGTATACACACATATATGTTTATATAGCAAGACCATTATTTCAATTAGAAAGCGTGTGGAAAGAAAATTAGATCTATATGTATACACATGACTATATAAAAAGCAACTAATATACATATATACTAAACTAATATGTCATAAATGTCCAACGTAAGGCAAATTAGAAACACTTATAATTATGACAACTTATGTCATTTTAAATTTATATAAGGACATTTTAGGAAAATGAGTAAAATTAACTAATTTAACTCCTCTCCTTAGTTCTCCCAAATCGATTAAATTGCTCCTATAATTAGGACCGGAGGGAGTATTTACTTAATTTGATTAGTTTAAAGAGATTAGTTAAATTAGTTAATATGATATGTATTTTCTGAATTCTGAAACACTCTAGTCATCTTCCTTAATTCCTTAATTCTCTTTCCTTCTTGATTATTATTAGAGGAGCATAAATAGGAGTGAATTAGGAAGATGTTGATAAATATGAAAACTATGTCTTATACTTAGGGCCAAGATTAACTCCCAAAATATGTCTTATATTAAGGACCAAATGAGTATATATAATCAAACACAACCTTGAATATATAATCAATAAATGAGAAACTATGCTTAATAATATAGCTTCTCATGACAAACTACATATAATAGTTAACTACGGAGTATAAGAATTAAGTGATGGAAGCTTGTGTATATATGATATGCAATCTTGAAACTTAGAATTGATCGGGTGATAACTTATATATATGTTTAGTTAATTACAAGCAAAATATTAGTCTAAAAGTATTTTTCCCCTTTGATTTGATTATTTAGGTCCTCAAGGAGGTACTTTACAAATTACTATTAAATTTTTTAGTTAATATTAGGGGGAGGGGAGAGGAGGATAGGAGAAGTTATGAGCTTTGTTTAATTGGAAAGATGGGGGATGGGAGGTATTTTAATAATTCTTGCTTGATCTACTAGGGGAGTGGATTCGTGGAAGCTAACTAAAAGTTGACAAATATACCCCTACTATTTTATTTGGATTTTTTTTCATGCTTATAATTCATGCTAGTTTTAACTTTGGTCCCAGATTTTTTTTCCTTCAAAAAATGCATTATATATTTTTTAAAAGCAAAACACAATTTTTTAATGAGAATAGATATTAAAAGCTTAAAATATTAAATATTATAAGAGTTCGCAGGGAAAAGAAAAGAACTCCTAAACCGATCCATTAATTATGTCGATGACTCTACAAGATATTGGTGAAAAAGATTGAAAGGTGGAGTTTAGAAGAATACTGAAGAGGAAAAACGACCAAGGAGTTAAAAAAAGTGAAAAAGCTAGAGAGCAAAAAAAAACACTGTTTACTTTGGTACATAGTACCCTATTTTTTCTGTCCTTAGGTGTGTCTGGTTCAACGGAAGTGAGGTTAGGTGAGGTTCATGTCAATTAAGTTTGGGGAGGTAAGGTGAGCTTTGTTTGATTCAAGAAGAGGGGAGGTGAGGTTTGGTTTATTGTTTGGTTCAGGAGGGTAGGTGAGGGAAGCTAATTATAAGTGGACAAATATACCCTTTTCTCTTTAACTATACATTTTCCTTCTTCTTTTACAATTGTTTTTTTTTTTTTTTAATAAAATGAGCACCTACGTGATTTTAACATAAAAGAAGAAGGATTATAGAGACCTCTTCTTCACGTGGTGATCTGAAACTGAAAGTCTCATGCGAGGGGCTTGAGGAGCAGGTGGCAGCGACGCCGGAGGAGCGAATTGAAGTGAAGAAGCATTCTGGATGAAAAGAGGACCGAAGTTTCTGGAGGAGTGTAGCACGAATGATTGCATCTGATGAGGGAAAAAAAGGTTTTTAAGTTATAGGGTTAGATGTGCAATATAATATCAAAAAATTACCATGGGCAGTTTGGTTAGAATGAGTCACAAATTTTCTCTCACCTGAGAAAAAACACATATTTGGAGGTTTGAGAAAAGAGTTTTGGGTGTAGTTTTTAAAGAATAACTTTTAAAATTTACGAGATAAAAATAGGTTTTGGAGAATAGCTTTTACGATTTATGAGGTAAAAATGCTTTTAGAGAATAGCTTTTGGATAAAAATGATAATGTTTGGATATTGTTATCAGAATAGTTTTTTCAGGGTCAAATTTACCAAAAAAGATATTAGCTTTTGGTATAATTGAATATAAAGGATAAGGTTGCATTTTAAATATTATAAACATTATATTTCATAATAAATACCAGCAATTACATAAATTTGTATATAAAATTAAAATACTTAAGGATACTGATTGGTACTGAAAAAATACTTCATGATTTTAAAAATTTATTTTAGGATATTAAAAAAAAAATATTTCAGGGTAATGACTGATCTTGAAAAAATATTCCAGGGTACTGACGGGTACTAAAAAGATACTTAAGGATACTGAAAAAACACTTCATGATCTTGAAAATTTATTTTAGGATATTGAAAAACTATTTCAGGGTAATGAATGATCTTGAAAAAAATATTTCAGGGTATTGACTGGTACTAAAACGGTTTTTAAGGATATTGAAAGAAATACTTTATGATCTTAAAATTTATTTTAGGATATTCATGAAAAAATATTTTAGGGTAATGATTGATCTTAAAAAAAATATTTTAGGGTACGTACTTATGGGTACTAAAAAAGATATTTAAGGATACTGAAAAAATACTTCATGATCTTGAAAATTTATTTTAGGATATTGAAAAAATATTTCAGGGTAATGACTAATTTTGAAAAAATATTTCAGGGTACTAAAGGGTAACTAAAAAAATACTGATAATGGTAGAGGAGAGAGAAAAATATGAAAAAAAACTTTTTCCAAAATCTAGGTTTTGACGCAGAATAGCGTTTGGACAAAAGTTGGGGTGTTTGGCAAACTCATGGAAAAACTTAGGTTTTGATGTAGAATAGCTTTTAGCAAAAATTTGGCAAACTTATAGCAAAACCTAGGTTTTGATTCCCCCCAAACAGGCTAGTACTACATGACAAAATTTTTCTCACCCCTCACCTCCCCTCTTTCCAACTAGATAAGGTTTTTTCAATGTTTTGGAACCCGAACCAGACCGGCGAACCGGCCAAAAAACTTGTCTGAATTAAGGAAAAAACCTGGATTCTGAGTTGACCTAGTCACAAAGTTAGTTCTTGGGGTTTTTTTTTTATATATATAACCTGTAACTCACTATCGGATTGACGGTGAGAAAAGAGCAAGACATAGAAGGAGAAGGAGGGGGGAGAGATCTGAAAAGTCACTAAGATCTGAAGAGATATGAAGAGTCACCAAGTACTCATTGTCGGATTTTTCGTCAAGAAGGTCATGGTCACTTGAAACTTGCCGTTGGATTGATGGTGAGAAAAAAGCGAGACATAGAAAGAGAAGGAGGGGGGATCTGTACAATAGCTGTTGGTTCTCCACTCCGCTATGATCAAGTCTTATTGAATCTACTCCCAATATCGAACTTTGTGGTCTGATCAGACCAGATCAACTATTGATGCCAGATCCAGAGCCGCTATTGCTGGCCAAGTCTAATCCTAATCTCATTCCCGTCGGATTTGTCACAAAGAAGGATTTTCCTCGTGCTGGTCGAAGCCCTCTCTTACTCATTTCTATGTGAAGGTGAGACTTGCAATGGAGAGAGAGAGAGAGATTGATGGGAACAAATGAGGAGGGAGTTAGGGAGGAGAGAGAGAATGAAAGCACAGAAGAATTTGACACACACATGTTTAAGGCTCACACATGCCAAAAAAATCCCACTTTAGCAATAGAAAAATACTTAGTAATTGTGATATAACACCATATTTAATTTTCTTTCAGTTGAGTGGGTTGGAGATTTAGTTACCCCGATTTTACTCCAGTCTGATTTACTGATCTTTGAGCCAATACTCTGACCGGTTTAGCAGCTGGTCGGGGTTTCAGAACCTTGAAATATTTTATCTTCAACACTCACCTAACCTCACCAAACAGATCAACAAGTGAAGAATTTGAAGAGGAATAAACGTTTTAAGTGTGATGGTAGCAGCTGGTCGGGGTTTCAGAAGCTTGAAATATTTTATCTTCAACACTCACCTAACCTCACCAAACAGATCAACGAGTGAAGAATTTGAAGAGGAAAAAACGTTTTAAGTGTGATGGTAGAATTGTAATATTAGAAAAATGGTATAGGCCATTCAGTCAATACACATCAAATTATGGGGGTGTTTGGTATAATGACGGAATGGATGTATTAGTCTTATTTAATTTTTATATTTATATTTGGAAACTATTTAATAGAAAAGTAGTTTACGATAAAGCTAGACAAACAACCTCGATCGAGTTAATTAATATTAAAATATAGCATTTTAAATTGAATAATTAACTATATAAGTACGTTCATCAAACCATGATATGCTCTGCCTCTTCCGAATAATTAAATGGACTGAAATTTGTACATACGGGTAAGCCGTATCCTATGACCATCAGCATTGGATATATATTGGATTAAGTAGTGGGTGTTCTTTATGTCGAGCATTCCCACAAATTGTAACCATTTTAACCAATAATTAAAACATCTTTTTTTCAAAGTCCGGCCCAAAAGCACCAGGGCAGGGCTAGCCTTCTAGGGCCCGAAAATTATTATTCCAAATTTTAACTATTTTTCCTTCATTTTTTTAAAGAGATATAATTAGTAAATTACAACATGAATCATCCAACAAATAAGTATAGTTATTAATTCATAATCAAAAGCAAACTATATTCACAATGAACACATCCATAATCTTTATTTGCAACAAATAATAAATCAAATCATAAAATTAGAGTATAGTTATTATGTATTTGCAGTTAAATGGATAAATAACTCTATAACAAATACAAAATATATATAAATTAATAAATTAAATAAGGAAAAAAAGAAAAAGCTACAGTGAAAAGGGCCTGCAGGGCCGGCCTGAGGCCCTCCAGGGCTAGCCCGTTTAAGCCCGAGGCCCTTTAGGGCCGGCCCTACAGGACTAATTTCAAATATCTTATCCATTTTTCAAACCCGGCCCTTGACGGGCCAGGACTTAAACGGGCCGGCCCGATTTCCCGACTCTACATATATAAACTACTAGCATTCCTCATCACTTGAGCCTTGTATATACCTACAAGTTTGAATCGGAAATGGTTTTTCTGATCAATGCCACGTTTTACTTTTACCTTGTGGGCTTCATCACCTTTTTGGTGATAAAACTAACAAGACCATCAAAAACCAAACCTAATCTTCCACCATCTCCACCAAAATTTCCAATTATAGGAAATATTCATCAATTAGGCACTCTTCCCCATCGTTCTTTCAGAAACCTCTCTGAGAAATACGGTCCTCTCTTATGGCTTCAGCTTGGCCGAATTCCTGCTTTACTAGTCTCTTCTGTAGATCTGGCCAGAGAACTTATGAAGAACCAAGACGCGGCTTTCGCAGGCCGGTTTCAAAGCATATCTGCCCGAACTTTGCTCTATGAATGTAAAGATGTTGCCTTTTCAACCTGCAATGAAAGCTGGAAACAGAAAAGAAGAGTTTGTGTTGTTGAGCTTCTCAGCCTGAAAAGGGTTCGTTCTTTTCAGGCAATAAGGGAGGAAGAAGTTGCAGAAATGGTGGGCGAGATACGAAGGGCTTGTTTGAGTGATAATAATTGCTCTGTGAACATAAGTGACCTTATAAGTGCCACCACCAACAACGTTATACTCAGATGTATAATTGGACAAAAGTATGATACAGCAGAGAGTAGTGGAACATTCGGCACGCTTGCTAGGAAGGAGATTGTTCATTTTGCTGAGTTGATGGTGGGAGATTTTTTTCCATGGTTGGGTTGGGTTGATGTTCTAAGTGGCAAAATTAAAGAGCTTAAAGACACGTTTAAAGCAGTAGATGGGTTCCTTGATGAGGTGACTGAAGATCATAAGAAGACGAAGGACGATGATGAGAAGAAAGACTTTGTGGATATTCTTCTTCAACTTCAAGAGACTGATAAGCTTGCATTCGAGCTCACCAAATATGACCTTAAAGCCATAGTAACGGTCTCTTTCTCATCCCTCTCAACACACACACACATATTCATTCATTCATTTATTTTATTCCATTCAAAGGCCCATAATTAAATAGTACGTTGATACAAATAGATAGTTGATTTTGGTGGGACAGTTCACACACACACACAAACTACCTCTAGTCCTAAATATAAAAGCTAGTTAGATGTTGAGTTTGGTGTTAAATGTAAGACTTTAATCCACTTTGTCCTCCCTATTTATCACTTTTCTCTGAATTATTCGGACCAGGCTTCTCTCCTTTGCTTCTATATATGTCCGCTCCCATCCTTTTCCTAAAGCACACCGTTTTGTGTGTAAAATAAACAATTGACGTTTGAGTTTAAGTTGTGAAAGCAAGAGAAAAGTGACTTGTTAAATTACTAACTGGTATTGAAAAAATATTTCAGATACTAATTGACACTGAGAAAATACTTCATGATCTTGAAAAATTATTTTAAGATATTGAAAAAATATTTCAGGTACACCCGTACTAATATTTCCTCCTTTACTATAATTGTTTGTTGCCGTCTTTTTTTATGAAATTGCGTAGTTTTAGTGCAAAATACATATGCCACTCACTTTTTCTGTTTTTTTTTTTAAAATAGCATTCATTATCCTGAAATATCTTTTTAGTACCAGTCAGTACTTTGAAATATTTTTTCAAAATCCTAAAATAATTTTTCAAAGTCATGAAGTATTTTTTCAGTACCAGCCAGTATCCTGAAATATCTTTTTAGTACCAGTCAATATCATGAAATATCTTTTTAGTACCAGTCAATATCATGAAATATCTTTTTAGTACCATTCAGTCCTGAAATATTTTTTCAAGATCTTAAAATAATTCTTCAAGATCATAAAGTATTTTTTCAGTACCAATTTGTAGCCTAAAATATTTTTTTTTAGATCATGTAGTATTTTTTCAGTATCATTTTGTGTCCTTAAATATCGTTTTAGCACCTCTCAGTCATTTAAAATATTTTTTCAAGATGATGAAGTATTTTTTCAATACAAAAGAATACTTGAAATATTTTTTAGTATCAGTTAATACCTTAATAAATCATTTTTCTCCCTCTTTCACATCTTAACACCTCAACACTCAACTGTTCATTTTACACACAAAACGGTGTGCTTCAGGAAAAGGATGTGAGTGGGCTATAGTAGCAAAGGAGAGAAGCCTAGTCCGAATTATTCCTATGAGAGAGTTTACCTCGAGGGTTAATTTTTATACAAATGATTTAAGAAGGTATTTTAGGGAAACCAAAACACAATTTTGACAAATAATTAATCTAACTAACTTCCTTAATATGAGGTTTGCAATTGTACCAAAGAAGGGGGAAAAAAAAGATATGAGGTTACAGAACATTGAGAAACAGTAATATGTTACCTATCTGGTGGTGCTTGAACACTTACAACTTTTGGTTTGATTTAGGGTCAGAGTTTAGGGTGATTTTTGTTGGACTTTGGCCCTTTTAGTTATGTTTTGCTTTTTTTTTTTTGCCCAAAAGTTATGTTTTGCTTTGGTCTTTCTTTCTTGTAATCTTTAGTTTAATTTGATAAAATTATGTTTCTGGCAGGAAAAAAAAAGAACAAAACCATTTAAAAAGCTAATTTTTGTATTTTGATATATAATTTCAGGATATGTTTTTGGGAGGGAACGATCCTACAATAACGACGGTGGAATGGATTTTAACAGAGCTTAAGAGAAACCCAAGAACCATGAAAAAAGCCCAAGAAGAGATCAGAAAAGTGGTGGGTTCTAAATCAAAAGTGGAAGAAAGTGACATAAAGGAAATGAAGTACTTGAAACTTGTGATCAAAGAAGCTCTAAGATTACACGCACCAGCTCCTTTCTTGATCCCCAGAGAAACAATCAGTGATACAAAATTAGGAGGATATGATATTCCTGCAAAAACAATGATATTTGTGAACATGTGGGCAATTCAAAGGGACCCAGAAATATGGGAAAATCCTGAAGAGTTTATCCCAGAGAGATTTGAGAATAGTGAGATGGATTTTAAAGGACAAGACTTTGAATTAATCCCATTTGGTTCTGGAAGAAGGATGTGTCCTGGTATGGACTTTGCAATGGCTTCAGTTGAGTACATGTTGGCCAATCTTCTTCACTGGTTTGACTGGAAGCTTCCTGAAGATGGTTCACCTGAGTGTGCGATTGATGTGAGTGAGACTTATGGGCTCACAGTTAAGAAGAAAGTCCCTCTTTTTCTTCAACCTATACCATTTTCTTCTCTCCAAGCTCAATCTCCTTAATTTGGTCTATGAAGTTGGTATGTGGTTTTTTTATGAAGTTAGTGGCTGGAAAGAATAAATGAGTGTGATTTGTGGTTGATTGTCATATTGTCAGGTTTTAGGTTCCTAGGAAAATGCCACGTGTGTGTGTTACTAATGTGTTTGTTATTGCTTTCAATTTGTGGGGTGTGAGGGCTTGTTTGAATTAAAGTCTGTAAAAAAATTTATTTGTATTGCATTTTGCAAACTAAGAATGGTGTAAGAAGTCAATTAATGTACTACGGTTGGTTTAGATATGTTTTTTTTTCCTTTAAAGAAAAAGTCGATTTGAATACCCATTTAAATTTGGGAAAAAGACAGAAAAATACAATTAAAATTGGTGGAAGACAAATAAGTATGTTAAATTTCAATAATTCCAAAACGACCAATTCAGAATTTAGAAATGTTACAAAATTTAGAAATTACCTAACTAACTCTAGTTTTTTTAATAAAAAACCTGCAACCCCCTTGCTGGCCGCCAGAGCTCCGACGGTGGCGACAACCTTCACTGGAGCTTTGGGGACCTTGTTGGCGACTAGCCCCAGTGCTCCAGTGCCAGCGACCTAATATTTTTTTTTTTTAATTTCTCAAGTAAAAGTTATTAATATAGATACGTGAGTTTTTAATAGCGATATTAAAATTGTAAATGACGGCCTATTATATATATTTTTAATTTCTCTAGTAAAAGTTTTCAATATGAATACATGAGTTATTAATAGCAATACTAAAGTTATAAAATGAATATTTATTGCAACAACCTTGAATATTATCAATAAATGAGAAAATATCCTTAATAATATAGCTTCTCATGACAAACCACATATAATAGTTAGCTACGAAGTAAAAGAATTAGATGATGGAAGCGTGTGTACATGATATGCAATGTTGAAACTTAGAATTGATCGGGTGATAACTTATACTACTATACACACACACACACCGTTCAAACATTAGATTCCAATCACATATGGGACCATTTGTTCTCCATTTCACACTCCACTGTGAAAAGTTGCGGCTACCCCACACGTTTGATTCTTTCTAATTTCAATCACATATGGACGAAGTATATGGCAGCATTTCATTGCTTTTATTATTATATGCATAAATCCTTTACTTTTGGTCAATGTCTCCCACTATCATCCAAATAACCCCACTTATGCCTCATTTTTCCTTATCCGGACAAGACCTATTTACTCACATATTCAAACAATATTGTCAATTATCATAAGAAGACGAAATGGCACACGCATTGACAGTCTTAATTTTCTTCCACTCTCTCAAATAATCATTCACTTTTTTCTTATGCATTCACGGGTGATGAATGCATGTCTCATTCGCTCACTCTTGTTCATCTAGGGGGGCACGCATGTTGAATTCATTCGTTCTTGTTCCCTCACGGATGAAACACTAGTCACGCCAAATAAATTTTTATACACCCCTCTCTTCATTTTCAGACAGCAAAGGGAAATAGTAAAGAGAGAGCTACGATTGTGAGACACTTTCTTATGTTATTTTGAGAGTGAAGGCCAAAAGTTTTAGGAGGCAAAATGAAGAAGTTGCTAAAGTCCAAAGGATCAAGACAAGTAAGTAAAGTTTTTAACTTGTCATTTGATGTTTATATGGTTTATCCATGATTTCTTTGGTTTTTGGAGGAATGAAACCCTAAGGGGACATGCTGCCCAAATTTCTAAAATAGGTTAGAATGTGTTAAAAGTTCAAATAATGAGTTAGAAGAACAAATTGTATAAGTTGCCAAAATTGCCAGTTTTAGTTTTTTGTGAGGAAGTAGACTTGTGCACAATTTTTGATCAAGTAAATGTTCGCCTCGCAAGTGCACGAGTTTCGCAAGTAATAAAATGATAAGTAAAAGTATCGTTCCCACGAGGATTTGTTTAACAAATTGGTCAAGCAAGATGCTTAGTGAATTTCATCAAGTTGAGCTAGAACAAAGTTTTGATTTGGAATAATAATTTTTAAGGATTATTTCTAAAACATAAAATTGATAAAGGCAATTGATTCCTTGACTTCAAGGATAATTGAGCCTAGGATTCTTTTTCCCCTTTATGCATTTCATAAAACTTGGTTACTTTCCTCTTTAGTAGCATTTCAATACATATGTGTGTTAGTCTAAGGTTCAAAAACACTTGACACGCTCTCTCAAGTCAAAATCAAGTTTCTCTTCTCATTAAGATGCACAATCTCTTGCTACACTTAATGAGAATCAATCTTTAAGTAACAACCCTAATGTGACAATGCAAGATTAATAAATATATCTCTATTTTACCAACAAAACATCCATTTATCAAGTAAACTTCAAGACAAGCATGACTTCAATCAAGTTCTACACATAGATTAGCTCTCTCAAGTCAAACCTAAGTGAACAAATCATCTAAATGGAGGCCAATCACTTAGAAGCATTAAGCCACGGTTGAAATCAACACACATATATATTTATCTACCAAAAGAGAGGAATATTCAAGTATTAATCCATACAAAAGGGTCAAAAGAACCCTAGAATGAAAGATTTAACTACTCATGTCCAAATACAAAGAGATTCTAAGCAAAGACACTGAATACATGAAGAAGCTAAGAAGAAAAGAGGAGAAAAGAGGAAGAACCAAGGTGAAAAACCCCAAAATCTCTCTTAGGATGAACACCCAAGCCTCCAAAGTTGCCAAGATCTCTTTCCCAAGCTCTTCCTTTGTGTGCCCACTATTTCCTTGTGTCAACAGATATGTTTTCGGCCCTTTACTTTAGGTTAAATAGGGTTTTTCTGCTTCTGAAATGAAAAACACGCAGCTGTACTTTCTGTACTTTTTCATGACTGGCTACGGTCAGTTGTCAACTTGCCACGGCCGATTACAGAGCTACTTGCTACAGCCAGTTTGTCCACTTGCCACAGCCAGTTGCATAGGTTCCTTCTATCTTTGCACTGTTGCACCTCCTTTATTCTTTCCTTGTTTCTTGGTTCTTATAGAGCTTCAAAACTTGTCTCCATCCTCCTACAAAAGAGGGAAGATGTATCAATTCTCAATTGAATCACAAACTCTATAAGATATAACAAGAATTTTGATTTTTGCTTGATACTTTGATATGCACATTTTCTTCTATACACTTCATTTCCTATGCATAGTTTGAACCAAAAATAGGTAAAAAGAGAGAGAAAATGTGTTGGAATGTAGTCAATTTCTAAGAGTTAACAGTAAATGACGTCCAAAAATTATGAAAGTTTTTACATTTGTAGTAGACATAAAGAGCTTTATTTTGATAGGTAATTTGTAATTTTTGGAGCTCTGTACAAGGTGTTAAGAATTTTACAAACTGACCTAAGGTTGTGGAAGTACAAACTGGACAATGGGGAAATTTACTTAAACTTGGAATGACATGGATTTTTGTGACTGTTGGAAGTATTTTTTGCTGAAAACAGACATGTTAAAGGTCACATAGCTTTTGGAAGTACATCATTTGGATTTTTGTGCAATTAACTATGAATTTTCAAAGTTCAGTGAAAATTCTAGACAAAAATGGAAATAATCACGTTTTTGAGAAAATTGTATTTGGGCTTTAATTAAGAATTTTGAGTAAGACTTGAAGGGCTAGATAGCTATGTGTGGTCAAAATACATAAATACATAAAATATGATAACCAACTAATACAAAAAATAAAAGAATAAGTTTTTGGGTGGGTCTAGTAAAAGATGATCTTAATAATGTTCTAAAGATTAGATTGAACAATGACCCATCTCTATATATTATAGGATTTGACATTTGTATAGGCCCAAAAGGTAAGTAGAGCAAGAAGAACTCTAGTGAAAATACAGAGTTGGTATGGCGTCTAGGTAGTAACTCTTCTCTCACATACTATGTGTGACTTTATATGCATGTGAACCATGATTGTGATTCATGTTATGAAGTAGGGCCAAGGGGACCAGTGGTACTTGGGTCGCAAAACTAAATTTGTATTAAAGTTGAATGCCCATCACTGAGGGCCAGGAAAATTCAAGTTTCGCATTTTGCAGTCAACATTGCATGTAATCCTTTATTTGCATTTGTTGCTGTGTGTAATTTGTGATCTCTACTATGCATGCATTTTATGTAAGATTAACGGTTACTCTGGGATTCATTTGAATCTCAAACATTCCACAAAGTTCAGGGCGTGAAAAACATAGTGGATGTGGCTTGAAAGACAAGGCGGTGGACATCAGTAAATGATTATGCTGGGCCGTGTTACACCCCTACCAGCCTCACCTTCACAGGTGGCGGGTAGTGTGATACCTCTTATTTATTAAATCCAACTGTCTCACTTTTCCAATAATATACATCACATATCAGAGCAATATAGCGCAGCACAGTGGTCAAACAGTTTGTGCGTAGTATACTGATAATAAATTACAAACCTCGGTTAAAAAATATAATTACATAAAATCTTAACAACAATTCTCTGATTGTTCCGGAACTGGTTCAATACCTTCTTATGCTATTATCTGCTTGGAAGCTACATCCAAGAAACTGTATAACATACAGGTAACCACAGAGGCTGGAATCCCGAAGGATTCCAGAGTAACCGTTAATCTCATATCCAAAGTATATACAGAGTATGTAAGAAAACCACAAACACAAACCATAAGCATTCAGTAGGTTGCACATAGCGAGCCACAAAGCCTAAACCAAAACAAGCAGTTAACACAGACTACTTAAACAAGGCACATATCGATGCTCAGGGTCGCACACAACAGGTTCCAGTACCAAAGCGCTTGGAAAACAATAACACCGAATGCACAATCATGGTAATGTTGGGATCCGTACATGCAGCGGAGTAAAAACTTTTACGAATCCCATCGGAGGATCGCTCAATGGCGTTTAAATCAAGGTTTAGGGTTTCTGAATCACACCTATGCCAAACTATTTGGACTGGTGGGCTACCTTCTCGATCAGCAGAAGTCGACTCTTAGAATTGCCTTCCTCTACCGGTATCCACACGAACAGCCTTCAGAAACACGAATGGAAGCGTGCTAGCGCCTCTGAACTGTGCGTCTCTCTATTCTATCTCTAGGGTTTCTCGCAGCTTTCTAATACGCTTGACAAAAAGTCCTGTAGGTTTTTCTAAACCTAGCAGGCGTATTATATTCAAAATTTTGAATCTGGATTAAAAAATATATTAATTAAATTTATCTGATAGATCTAATCTAATCTATTTATTTAATCCAAATTAAAAAGCCTTCAGATTTAATTTATCTTTATAAATTAAATCCGAGAAATGATATCTTTATTCAAAAATTAAATCTGAGATACAATATCTCAATTTATTATAGTTATTTAATTTATCAAATAAATTAAATACTATATATAATAATATTATTATCTATAAATAATAATAATATTATTTCGAATATATATATATATATATATATATCCATCCTAAATTAAATACAGTATTCATTAAATCTTAGACGTATCTAAGATTCAATGAATCTGGACACTTTTGCTCGTGTTGGGCTATTCTTGTGTGTGACCCTGCAGGCCCACATGAGATTGGCAGTGGGCCAATATTGTACCAGCCCACAAGTCGCAAGCGGCCTCTAGCAAGACATTGCGACTATCCAATTCATATGGGGATCGATGATACGATACAACCTATCGTACAACCATGTCACGTCCTTTTTGTCACGCGATAATTTGGTCAAGGATGAGGCATGGAGAAAGTCAACTTCCTGTTCTTGACCATTACTTTCTCGATTCTTGAGTAGTCTAATGGAAACTCCTTTCCATCGTAGTATGACTATACATTTCTTAGACTCACTCATCGAGGGGCCCAATATTATCTCTCTACAAATGTGAGGGACAAATTCCATCTTGACCATTCACATTCCTCTACATGAAAACCACTGATCCCGATCCAAGCCTTTATCATCACCCGGTCAAATGTGACTTTTGACTAGGTCAAAGACCAGCGACTCATCATGTAGGAATCCATGATGATCTTAGGTCAAAGGGCGTTGTGACGCGGTTATACATGAGAAAAGCTTATGACTTATTCCATGCAGCTTTCTCATAGTGGGTCGGTCCAGCACCTTGTACTCTTACAAGTGCCTATGACTTTGACTCGTATCTCCATACTCATCAAAGTCATATTGGTCTTATTTCATCTTCACTTCCGCGGAGTTGACCGACCAGGGACATTTAGGATAATCTATAAGATATATCCAAGGATCAGTTATCACTATAAACATGCAAATGAAATGATAACTAAAGGAGAATACTTTAAATAACATTAACGTTTAAAGTACAATGACTTGCCCCAAGGACATAATTTCCAACAGACTCCCACTTGTACTAGGTGCAATCATTAATTACCCTAATTCCCATTGCCCTAACATGACGCTCATATTTTACTTGTGCAAGCAGCTTAGTAAGAGGATCAGCGACATTTTTTTCTCTTAGTACTTTGCATAATTTTTGTATCACCTCTATCATTGATTTCTATGATAAGATGAAATCGCTTGAGTATATGGTTGGTCCTATGATGTGACCTAGGCTCCTTGGTCTGCGCAATAGCGCCACTATTGTCACAGAACAAGTCTATTGGATTTGAGATAGTAGGAACCACCCCTAGTTCATTGATGAACTTACTAATCCAAAAGGCCTCCTTAGCTGCATCTGATGCTGCTATATACTCAGCTTCTATTGCAGAATCAGCTACAGTTCTTTGCTTAGAGCTCTTCCAGCTTACCGCACCACCATTCAAAATGAGTACATATCCAGATTGCAATCTTAGATCATCTTGGTTAGTTTGGAAACTCGCATCTGTGTAACTTGTCACACATAGCTCATTTTCCAATCCACCATACACCAAGAATAAGTCCTTAGTCATTCTTAAGTACTTTATGATATTCTTGACAGCAGTCCAATGACCCTCACCGGGATCTTGTTGATATCTGCTGGTCATCCTCAAGGCAAATGAGACATCCGGTCGAGTATATAACATGACATACATGATAGATCCAATGGCGGAGGCATATGGAATCTTACTCATGCGGTCTCTTTGATCTTGTGTACTAGAACACAAATCATTATTGAGATGAATGCCATGAGACATGGGCATGTAACCCCTTTTGGAATCCTGTATACTGAATCTATGCAGTATCTTGTCTATGTATGTGCTCTGACTTAGGCATATCAGCCTCTTGGATCTATCTCTATAGATCCTTATCCCAAGGATGTAAGTGGCTTCGCCTAAATCTTTCATTGAGAAATAATTTCCTAACCAAGACTTGACACTCTGCAAGGTAGGAATGTCATTCTCAATGAGTAGGATGTCATCGACATAAAGCACTAGAAATACAATTGTGCTCCCACTAACCTTCTTGTAAACACAAGGTTCGTCGATGTTTTGAATGAATCCAAACTCTTTGACTACTTCATCAAAACGATGATGCCAGCTCCGAGATGCTTGCTTCAATCCATAATCTTTGAAACTTGCAAACTTTACTAGAGTCCTCTGGACGCACAAAACCATTAGGTTGTGTCATGTACACATCTTCAAGGAGCTTTCCGTTAAGGAAGGCTGTTTCGACGTCCATTTGCCATATTTCATTGTCAAATTAATATGTGGGAGTAACTTTCAGTTAAATTAGAGCAATAAGTGACGCTGAATAGAGAAGGGAAATGAAGAAGAGAGGGAGAGAGAGAAGAGAATTGAAAGAGGGGAAGACTCGGAGAGAAAAGAGAAACTCAAGAGGAAAAACAATTCAACGATATTACTAAAAGGGTGGAAAGCTAATGTGCTGAGTTGCTATTTATAAGCCTTGATCTAACTTTAAAAATTAATCATAGACATTATGCATTCTAAGATAAATGAGAATATCAATTAATTGCCTAGCAAGGGCATACTTCCAAGCTGCCCGTCATTAGAGCTGGGAATCAGGGCCGGCCCGGCCCGACAGGGCCTGGCCCTACAGGAATAAGGCTCAACAGGGCCTGAAGTAAGGAAAATATCTGTTTTTCAAAGCCCGGCCCGATAGTACCAGGGCCTGAAAATTACTATTTCAAATTTTAACTATTTTTCCTTCGATTTTTTTCAAAGAAATATAATTAGTAAATTGCAACCATTAAAGTTCTAATCTATCAAATAAATGTTATCAACATTAATATCTAAACAATATAAATCATTCAACAAATAAACAAATTTATTAATTCGTAATAAAAAACAAATAAACACAAAGAATATTTTTTTTTTCCTTTTTAAAAAAAAAATATTAAACAAATGAATTGCTTTATGTATGCCCATGACAAAATGCCTTTCCCTCTCGTAATTTTGTGTGTGTCTGCAGATTCCTTCGGTTCAGGCATGATTTTACTGACAGGTAAAAATAATTATACTTATTTTACACAAAATATATTTATAATTTATTACTTATATAATATTATAATACCAAAGTATGTGTTTATTTAATATGAAAACATCCCTTCTTTAAAATTTATAATAACTAATTATGTGTTTTAATACAGAATAACAATAAACATAAAAAGGGTTATAGTTTAAATTAAAAAAATCTAAATAATTACAAATAAACACATTCATTAAGTGGAAGTCTAGGTAATTAATTTTTTTTTTTTAAAAAAAATGCTAGAGTTAAACGGGTCTAACGAGTCAGCCCGATTAAGTCCGAGGCCCTACAGGGCCGGTCCTGCAGGGCCAATTTCAAATTTCTGGTCTATTTTTCAAGCCCGAACCCTATAGGGCCAGGGCTTAAACGGATCGGCCCTATGGGCTTGACCCGATTTCCCGGCTCTACCCATCATAGACAGATTATCCAAAAAAGAATATCAATTAATTAATGATAAAAGATAAATCAAATAAAAAAAACCATTTTTTTTACCAGTCTTCTCATATAAAATTAATGTAGATAACTAAAATATCTAAAAATCGTAATTACTTTTTATTGCAAATTTCATAAAAAAACTTTTGTAGATAACTATTGGAAAAATATTATATAGTTCAAAGGGTATTTTGTTCAGAACCCCTCATATTCCATCCTCTTACTTTTCTACTCATATAATCAACATTTGAATGGTTCAGATTTAATTTTATAGAAAATACTATTTTTATTTTATTTATTGTAGTATTGAATTATTTATACCAAAATTTAACAATTTAATTTTTTTTTTATAATTTAATATTTTAATAACTTTTTTATAAGAGATCAAATCTGCATTATTTAAAATTGATCTTATAGTTATAAAAAGAGAAGAGAAGGGATTCCGGTTATTTTGCCTTTTAGATTTGATAATTTAGGTCCTAGCAAAGCATCAATCAGTTTTTAACAAAATGACATTTTTAGTTAAAATTAAATTATTTTGCGCTGCTGGGGTTCACATTAGGTGCTTTTCCCTCTAATTAGAGGGATTAGACAATTTTTTTTTAAAATTTTTATATATTCTATTTATTTAGGTAAATTAATTAATTTGAGATACTGAGTGTAAAAAAAATTCAGGATGCAACATATAATCTAATATAAATAAATAGAATATATAAAAAAATTTAAAAAATAAAAATAAAATTGCCGAATCCCCCTAATTAAAGGGAAAAACACTTAAGAAGCACATAAGAAAACACATAATGTGAATTTAGTTTTTTCTGCGTGTAAGTATAAGATTATAAAAGCAAATGTCTAGTGCGTCATGAGTTGAAATGAGGGAGAATCCTTACCAAGGCCCAATTAAAGTCTAAAATTGTAAAAAAGGCCCCAACAACTTTCACATACCAAAAAGGGCCCTAGGGCATTTTCTGGTATAAACGTTAACAACTAAAACAACCAAATTGACAACAAAATAAATAACCATTAACAACTAAATCAGTCGTATTAACGACAATATTTTAACAACTAAATCAGTCACTTTAACAACAATATCAGCTCCGGTTAGCAACTAAATCAGTCAAATTAACAACTAAATTTTAATGAAAAATCTCAGAAAAGGCCCTAGGACCCTTTTTGGTATGTAAAAGTTGTTGGGGCCCTTTTTACAATTTTGGACCTTAATTGGGCCTTGACAATGATTCTCCCTTAAAATAATTGTAGAGACAGCAAACACATTTTTCGATACCCGATAAGTTTGGTTTGCGTGGATAAAAAATAATGCACTAGTAATCAAGTAGTACTCTCTCCCCCTCTCTCCCACCCTCTCTCTCTCTCTCTCACGCTAATTATAAGATTTAATTGACTTTTTTTTGGAGAGATTAAAGAAGCTAATTAAATTACTTTAGAGAGTTAATCTTGATCTTAAATAAAAAAACATATTTTTCATATTTGTTAATCCTTTTTCTAATTTACCCCTAATGATGCTTCCTCAACAATAATTAAAGAGGAGAGGGAATGAGGAAATAAGAAAAATAACTAGGGTATTTAGAAAGGAAAAAAAAGTATTTTTAACTAACTTAATTAATTTCTTTAATCTATTTAAATGAGATAAATATGTCTGATGTTAAGAATAAAAAGAATATTATTTTTCAGTTTTTTAGCACTATAATTTATTTATAATTTTGGGAGCTGGAAACACTCAAACAACAGAAAATTATATCAGAGTGCATAGATATGCACTATAAATAAGAGTAGGGTGTTTTTATCGAAAAATTATAGTAGGGCGTTGGTTGTTAATTAGCTTACCTTATTGTATATATAAAAAAATTTATAAAAATTCTCAAAGTCAATACCATTAATTATAATTATAATGGACGGGCTAAAAAAGTATAATTATAATGAATTAATTACTTATAGGGTTTAATTTATAAAAATAAAAAATTGAGAAAAAATATTGAATACTTCATATATTATTTCCTCGAATTCTTATTTGGAACGCTTTATAAATTTACATGAACCAGGAAAAAAAAAATACACATGCTATGAAGTTAATTAAAAGAAGCTATTTCTTGTAAAATATCTAAATTACTCTTAATAAGAATCATTACTATTTTTTGAAGAATATCATTTGGATCCCAAATAAGGGAATTGACAAGTCTCATAACTTGTTAATGGTAATTCTTTCACTTATCAATGGAGACTTTTCTAATATTATTCTATAGTTGGGAAGTTAATGATACTCTTTCTTTAGGTGTGGACGAGGGAATAATTCATACCATTCTGGTTCTATATTTATAAGTCTGAATTAACTAACTCTTACATACTAAGGAGAGTTAATTAACTTATTAATTATTAGCTAAATTTTCATTTTTTGCTTTCTCTAAGATTGGTTTAAAAAATTAACATGAATAAATTCTTTTTGTTTATTACAATTGTAAACAACAACAATTAGAGAAATATAATGGAGAATATGAAGAATCTTATATTTATCACATAAGAGCAACATGCCCATACAAACAAGGTTGTCAAACTCACAAGTCTAAGCAAATTCATGACAGTGACATAAACTCGTATCGTAAACTCGAATCGGTAAACTCGTAAGAGTTTACTTTTATCATTAAATATGCATTAACAGTGTGTAATTAAATAATTTAAATATAAAAATGACAATAATTTGATTTAAATATATTTTAAATCCAAATAATTGAAATTAAATATATCAACATTCATAATTTATTATATTTAATAAAGAAATTTCTATAAATTTCTATAATTTATTATTAACACAATTTTGTAAGCTACAAACATAAAAACGGTAAATTCAGTGTGTAAACTTGTGAGTTCATCTAAGTTTACAGCTGACACAATTTTACTAGAGACTTAACTCAGTTTAGTAAGGTAGGAATATAAAAACGGTAAACTCGGAGAGTCAACTCGAACAATGCATACAAACATTAACCCACTTAGGTTATCTCTTGAGGGGGTGTGCACATGTTAGATATAATAGGGTGATGTTAATTGATTAGTTAGTTAGTTAAGACTCTAATCTATATAAAAGGTCTTATTTAATACTACCTCCGTCCCTAATTATAGGAGCAATTTAACCGATTTTGGGAGAATTAAGGAGAGGAGTTAAATTAGTTAATTTTACTCATTTTCCTAAAATGTCCTTATATAAATTTAAAATGACACAAGTTGCCCTAATTATAAGTGTTTCTAATTTGTCTTACGTTAGATATCCATGACATATTAGTTTATATGTGTGTGTGTGTGTTCACACATATATATCTACACATATATATATTGACACACGTAAACACAAATATACATATATATGTAAACTTACATATATATAATGCTCCTAATAATAAGTATAAATAGGGGTATTAGAGGAAAAAATTGACAAAATTTAAAACTTGCTTTTATAATTAGGACCAAAACCAACTCCAAAATTTACTCCTATAATTAGGGACGGAGGGAGTATGATTTAGTGTGTTAGATAGATCTTCACCATATTATTGAGTTATTTTGCTGTGGGCAAGGCCAGCGTAATGATTCGCACAAAATCTTAAACCCATGAAGCTACTGTGAATGCCATTCTTTAAGCCTCAAGCAAGTATTACCCCAATGCCATGTACAACCAACACTCCCCTGCCAACGGTATCGACAACGATGATCAATCTTGCTGCGGCAACATCGACGGTGGAGCCACCAACAAGAAAGACAACCAGATTATGCTTCTTGGTATGGATTTCACATTGAAGTGGGTGTTGATTGTGGCTATTCCAGGTAGTGATCAGAGAGATGAGAGGCGAGTAGAACAGAGATGATTTCAGCAAAGCACCAAATTAAACTCAGTCGCTGGCTTCAGTCGGCGAGACTGAGACATGGCTGAAAGGAGTACTTCAATTTTCCTTTGAGCGCGATCTTCATCGCCTTACGCCAGACAGAATAGTTCTCACTTTTGGTGAGAATTTGTGGCACAATCATCGTCCCCTGCATGTCAGACGGATGCAAGTGCAGAGGGTGAGCGAAATCCACGCAAGTCGCTGACGTAGATTCGCCTTTCTTCGAATCACCAATCATTGTTCTTGGTTAGATCCGTGCCCTGACAATTTCAGAGTCGCGAGAAGGTCTGGAATCGGAAAAGCACGGCGCCGTTGACGCTGCAATTGAATTCCAAAATTATTATCATCACTTCGCGAACTTCCCCTGCCTTCTCGGGTTTTGGTACAGCGTAAAATGTGGGAGGCGGAAATTTTGCCATCCTTCTTCTTGGCAATGGAGATGCTTCACGTAGTCGTCGGCGATTTCTGCGCTAATGAGTGAGAAGTTCTTTGCGAACCAGAGACAACGGCAAGATTGGGGCGTGGGGCGTGATTTCTTGTTCTTGCCCAGCTCGCAATTTTCGGTTCTTTCCTAGATCGCGTTTTCTTCTGTCAGATCGTGATTCTCGGTTCCTTCTCTTCTGTATTGCGATTGTTCTGGCATGGACTCAGATTGCGATCACGTTGACAATCTTTGATTTAGGCGCTTTGATCGATTTTTTTTTGGTCGGGTCTTTCCTTGTTTCGCCTAGATCTTGAATTCCCAGTGGGTTTCTGGCTGGGGCTCCACCCTTTCTTGCATCTGGTTCTTGAGTGCCGGATGAGTCTTGGGCTTCTTCTTGGTTTTGGGCCCCGTGGGCAGGATGAAGCTTACAGTGGAAATCCATAGAAAGGGTTGGCAGATAACAATTAGGCTAAAAAAACAGCCTGACTTTAATACCATATACCATGTAAAAAACAATAGTAATTAGAAACATATAATTGAGAATATAAAGAATCTTATATTTACCATATAAGAGCAACATGTTCATACAAACAATCATTCACTTGGGTTATCTCTAATCTATTCTCACTAGAGGGAGATAACCAACAAACCCTAATTCTAAGGGTTTAGGAAGGGCTTCCTTCTGCATAAAACCATATTAGCTAAGACATTTTATATAAATTAATTACCTAACTAATCAATTAATATCTCTAACAACAATTATAGGAGTAAAAATGTAAAAAAGAAGAAGTATTTATCAATTGGATTTATAATAAATTTTTTGTTGTTGATA
Organism: Acacia pycnantha; assembly: GCA_025563575.1. Lineage (NCBI taxonomy): Eukaryota > Viridiplantae > Streptophyta > Magnoliopsida > Fabales > Fabaceae > Acacia > Acacia pycnantha. The sequence goes on from JAMWYP010000064.1 coordinate 1,400,086, forward strand.
AAAATAGACTTATAAATAAAACTATAAGGATAAGTAGATGTGGAGGCGGTGGGTGCATGAGGTTTAGATGCTATTATATTATTTTTAATATTTTTCCCTTTACAACACATCCCTCCCTGCTTTTTTCATTTAATTCTTTTGTGCCTCCTCCTCCTCCTCTTATATATCTATAATTTTATATACCTTAAACCTTTTCACTTCATAAAAATCCTCATTCATGACTTTTATGATGATTTTTTAAGATTCTCATAAATCTAAAAGACTTAACTAGTAGCAAACGCATTCTATAATATCCGGATTATTAAAATCTTTTAAGGGGAAATATATAATTTATCTATTAAAACTAATTACAAGGTAAAAATTGGGACACCTTAACCTTATCTTTTTATATATATATATATATATATATATATATATATATATTATCGTTTGTTATGCCACTTGACATAAGGTTTTGTCAAGTCATCTCAAAACTACATTGTTTTAGGAGTTAGGGATTTAATGAATGGTGTTTTGATAAAATTCATATAATAAATACAAAAACAAAAATATTAAAGCATCATTTATTAATTCTCCTAACTCCCAGAACGACGTAGTTTTGAGGTTATGAGAGTTAATGAAGGATCTTTTGGTAAAATTCTATAATAAATACAAAAACACCTTTAATTAATTTCCCTAACCCTAAAATGACGTCGCTTCGGGAGTTAGGAGAATCAGTGAAGGGTGTTTTGGTAAAATTTATATAATAAATACAAAAAAATAAAATAAAATCGCGACACCCTTCATTAATTTCTATAACTCCCAAAACGATGTAGTTTTGGGGTGACTTGACAAAACCTTATGTCAAGTGACATGACAAACGATAAACCTATATATATAATAAAATTATTCATAAATCCTCAAGAGCTTGTCTTATTTTTTAGCTGGGCACCAAACTCCAAAAATATTTCTATTTTCAATATAATTTTTTGGTCGCATTAGGATATGAATTTCTAACGAGAAAATTCTTTTTTTTTTTTTTGATAAAAAATAAGACACCTCAGCTAATTCCTATGGGGTTGTTACTAACGAGAAAATTCTAATGTTCTATGAAAAAGCGAAATTCATTCTGTTACTTCGTTTTGTTAATTATTTCATATATTTGTCGCTAGAAGAGTTATTTAAGTAAATTTTGTTGGAAAAAAATATTTACATTTTACGATTTAACTTTAAAGTTATAAAGAGAAATGATCGATCAGTATGATAAATATTAGTATTTTTAATTTGTTAACAAATTAAAGATGAGGTGAGATATACAGCTATGACCTTCAGCATTGGATTAGTATTGGAAGTTCTTTATGTCAGTGCATTCCCACAAATTGTCACCATTTTAATCATTTCAAGTTCTTTAAGCTTATTAATTTGACTTTTTATTGTTAGCAAGAGAGATAATTATCTCAATGGTAGTGAAAAACCATAGGATGAAGTTATTTTGCACTCCAACAACTAATATTATTATTATTATTGTTAATATAAATATATAATAAATATAGTTAGGCTAAAGTATAATTTTAGTCTTCTTTAAATTTACATACGGTTTTATTTTACTCCCTTTAAGTTTGTAAAGTACATTTCTAATCCTTAAAACTTAATAACTTTAAGCTACTTATGACAAAAGTTAACTAAGTGAAGTTAAATACTACATGTGTAATGCTGACAAAACAAGTTGATCACTTGCAACACAACTTCTTATTTGATTATTTCTAATTTCAATCACATATGGACGAAGTATATGGCAGCATTTCTTTGCTTTTATTATTATATGCATGAATCCTTTACTTTTGGTCAATGTCTCCCACTATCATCCAAATAACCCCACTCATGCCTCATTTTTCCTTATCCGGACAAGACCTATTTACTCACATATTCAAACACTATTGTCAATTATCATAAGAAGACGAAATGGCACACGCATTGACAGTCTAAATTTTCTTCCACTCTCTCAAATAATCATTCACTTTTTTCTTATGCATTCACGGGTGATGAATGCATGTCTCATTCGCTCACTCTTGGTACAAGCCACATGAAAAATAATAATCATGAAAGCTGAAAAAGTTGGATTATGACTATACCGCTACAGGATTATATTGCATATGGATACCTATGCCACGAGGAGGACCCATTTGCCACCCTGGAGCTGGAGAAGTGAAGGATGAATCCCTTGTAGAGATCAAGAGATCCTACATAATTTCACAGGCTACAGTAAGATATACACTACAAACATAGAAGCCCAGACATGTGTGATGCATACAAAGTAAACATGAAATAAAGCTCTATTATATTTATAGGCGCATCACATTTATTTACCACAACTCTTACTAACGAAAATCTAAGCACAGTTAAGCAACCGGCCAAGCAAAGAACATGGGCAAATCATTTGCCAAGAGAAAATAAGCAACAACAAGCACAATGTAATGTTTAAATGCAAAATATGACCTTCAATTCCCTCCTATCATGTGAAAAAAAAAAATTACAGGGTGATAAAACAGAGCATCGTTCTGGTACAGCCAAAAAATCCTCATTATGAATGAGTATACGGGGCAAAAATTGAAAGACGCACTCAGAATCGAGGGCGAGACCTCGAGAGGAAGAGATCGTGGCCAGCGTGAGAGGCCGAGATCCTGATCCAGAGAGATGGAGAAATGCGAGATTCTGAGCTGGCCGAGATCGAGAGAGATGGTGAGAGGTGGAGGCGCCGACTGTTGACCTTCGGGCGGCAAGGAAGAAGACGAAGACCTAACCAGTTGAGCTAGTGTTTGAGTGTTTTTTTTGTTCTACGTATTCTCTCATGCTTATTGTCTCTATAAAAGAGGCGAAAAATTACAATTTAAAAAAAAATAATAAATAAGACTTTCAGCGGCGACACTAAGTCGCCGCTGAAAGACACTTTCAGTGGCGACATATAATAGTCGCTGTTGAAAGTCATACCTTCAGTGGCGACAACATAATGTCGCCGTCGATTGTAACACTTTTAGCGGCGACTTTTATTGTTGCCGCTGAAAGTCAATACTTTCAGCGGCAACACCGTTGTCGTCACTAAAAGTCAGATTTTCAGCAGCGACATTAAAATTCGTCACCAAATGTTGCCATTGAAAGTTTTTTTTTTTTTTTTTTTTGTAGTGGTGAGTTTGCCTCATGGGTTAATTTCAATACAAATGATTTAAAAAGGTATTTTAGAGAAATAAACACAAGTTTTGACAAATAATTAATTTAATTACCTTCCTTAATATGAGGTTTGCAATTGTATCAAGAAAAATTGTATCAAAGGAAAAAAAAGAAGATATGAGGTTATAGAATATAGAGCACCAGTAATATGTTATCTATCTGGTGGTGCCAGAATACTAACAACTTTTCGTTTGACTTAGGGTTAGGGTTTGTGATGGTGGTGTTATTTGAGTTTAGGGTTATTTTTGTTGGACTTTGGCCCTTTGTTATGTTTTGCTTTGGACCTTCTTTCTTGTAATCTTTAATTTAATTTACTAAAATTTTATTTCTGGAAGAAAAAGAAGAAGAAGAAGAAGAAACCATTTAAAAAGCTAATTTTTGTATTTTGATATATAATTTCTTAGATGGTTTTGGCAGGGCACGAGACTACAACAACGACGGTGGAATGGATTTTAACAGAGTTTAGGAGAAACCCAAAAACCATGAAGAAAGCCCAAGAAGAGGTGAGAAAAGTGGTGGGGTCTAAATCAAAAGTGCAAGAAATTAAAGTGACCTAAACGAAATGAAGTACTTGAAACTTGTGATCAAATTAAAGAAGCTCTTAGGTTACACCCACCTGCTCCATTTTTGGTGCCTAGCTAACAATGTTTGATACAAAATTAGGAGGATATGATATTCCTTCAAAAACAATGATATATCATATATGTGAACATATGGGCAATCCAAAGGGACCCAGAAATACGGGAAAATCTGGAAGAGTTCATGCCAGAGAGATTTGAGAATAGTCATATGGATTTTAAAGGACAAGACTTTGAGTTCATCCCATTTGGTTCTGGGAAAAGGACATGTCCCGGTATGGCCTTTGGACTTGCTTCAGTAGAGTGCATGTTAGCTAATCTTCTTCACTGGTTTGACTGGAAGCTTCCTGAAGATGGTTCACCTGAGTGTGAGATTGATGTGAGTGAGACGTTTGGGCTCACAGTTAAGAATAAAGTCCCTCTTTTTCTTCAACCTATACCATTTTCTTCGCTCCAAGCTCAATCTCCTTAATTTGGTCTATGAAGTTGGTATGTGGCTTGTTTATGAAGTTTGTGGCTGGACAGAATAAATGAGTGTGATTTGTGGTTAATTGTAATATTGTCAGGTTTTATCTTCCTAGGAAAATGCTACGTGTGTGAGTTACTAATGTGTTAGTTATTGCTTTCTGTTTGTGAGGTGTGAGGGCTTTTTTAAATTAATGTCTATAAAAATGAGTTTTATTTGTACTGGATTTTGCAAAATAAGATTGGTGGAAGAAGTTAATTAATGTAATATGGTTGGTTGAGATATGCTTTTTTTCCTTTAAAAAGAGTCAATTTGAATACCGATTTAAATTTGGGAAAAAGAGAGAAAAATTTCATTAAAATTGGTAAATAGACAAATAAGTTTGTTGAATTTCAATAATTCCAAAGGCAGTGATTTAGAATTTTGAAATGTTGTAAAATTTGAGAAATTCCCGAACTCCAAAATTGACGCCTTCACGGGTACTCACGGCTCACAACAACCTCTCAAAGGACAAAAGGGTCAGATCTCCAGTTCCATGGGAATTGGAAGTGGGTTCCTAAGGGGCTAAGGAAGGGGTTCTAACGATGTTTATCGAAGTGGGACTTCCATGGAACTCACTTCCAGCGTACCAAACACTCAAATTTTGGGTTCCACTTCTCACCCCTCACTTTCATACTACCAAATGGGGCATTAGAATTTTTGTAAGGAAACTATTTTACAGGTATCTATAATTTTTCTCATTTTTTAATTTAGCATTTATACCTTTTTTCCTCTTTGGTAAATCATTTGATACAGAAGCTAAATATACTAACAAAGTAAAGTTAGAGGAGTTGACAGTACAGGTAGAGCAAAACTAAAAGATTTAATAAAAAGAACAAATATACATATATCAAATTAAAAATTAAAATAAGTATAAGTAGTTAGAAAATAGATTATATATTTAAACAGAAATATGAAAAAAAAAGTAAGAAATTATCCTTGATTACTATAATTATATTTTTATTTTTATATTTTTTGTGTAAAAGAAGTAAGATACACATATATAATTGTATAACAAACAACCTAGTCTTTTGTCAGTCACACACTACTTTAGTTAACCTTAATGTGCCTAGATCATTGGTTGGGGCCGGTAGAGCATCAACCATATGGGAATTACTTCTAAATTTCATGCTTTACCTAAGTATGCCCGCTTTCACAGCGCCGTAACAGTCTCAGGAACCAAACTTTCTCTTCTTTGATGAGCTTGTTGAGCTCTTCGACTGCTGTTTGTCCGATAATTTTCAGTTCTTCACTCATTGCTTCTTTATCGTCAAGAGCCTGGATTCACAATTAAGTCCAAGCTCAAATTTTACAACTTTTTAAAATTCCAAATAAGTCATTTTGAAATTATTGAAATCCAACTTACCTATTTGTCGTTTACCAGTTTTGATGTTATATATATATATATATATATATATATATATATATATATATATATATATTATATTTGTCTTTTTCCCTTTTAATTTTGAAACATTAAAAGCTTCAAAATGTGGTCTTAGGCCTAACTTGACTTTTGGGGTTAAAAAAAATCATTAGACTTCAATCTCAATCCAAACATAATTTTTGGGCTTAAATTGGCTTTTGGACTTTAAGCTGATTTTTAGAAGGCGTTTGGGATTACAAAACCCCTATCCAAACAAGCCTCATGGTTTGCTTTGCCAACGCCTACTTCATGTGTAATATAGAAAATGGTGAGAGGTGTTAGTTTTTGGGACACACACACACACATATATATATATATACCTCTGGTTAATATAAGATACTCCATCCGGTCCTAATTATAGGAGCAAATTTTGGAGTTGGTTTTGGTCCTATAAGAGCAAGTTTTAACTTTTGTCAATTTTTTCCTATAATACCCCTATTATACTTATTATTAGGAGCATTTATATATGTGTGTGTACATATATATGTATATCTGTGTTTATATGTGTCAATATATATATGTGTAGATATACATATATATGTTTATATATATATGTGTGTGTGTGCGCGCGCGCGTGTGTCTATGTATGTATGCATGCATGTGTGTGTAGATATATGCATAGGCGGACACAAGGGGGGCTAGGGGTGGCCCCCCCTAATTTTTTTTTTTTTAAAAATAAAAAACTACTTGCTTCACACCAACTTTCTTTTGTGTATTTGTCCTTTAACTTTCCTTTGTGTGTTTGTTCACACACAATCAGATGCATGCTTTACTTTTATACATACGTATACACTCCATTTAATCATCAATATAAAAATAAATAACTAAGTTATTGAACTTAAAAAACGTCCATATACTGATATACATATTACCTCCATAATATTCGAAACTTTATAATCAACCCCTAAAACACTTACATTTGTGTAGATACTTTCATATAATTAATTTTGTATATCACTTATCTACACATAACTTAAAGTTTATGGAATTATTTACATATCAATAAAGGCTAATAATATGTTGACAAAAGTAAAATTTAGTAATTGATAGCTGGGGGTTATCAATAAAAGCTTTAAAAGACGTATTAAGTTTTAAAGGTTAAAAAAATATATTTATACATTATACAAAGTTAATGAGAGTTTTGTATAATTTAGCGTAATATAAATAAATTTTTATGTTATATAAAAATACCAAAACATTTAGTGTAAGATAACAAATTTTTGTTATATAAATAAATTTAGCGTAGTATAAATAATTTAGCATAGATTTAATTATAGATGAGTTTAACAATATGAAAACACGTAAAATAAGAGTCAAATGAAGTGATATTAATTTTATAATATATTTATTTCAATTTTTTGTATATTAGGTATGTATTATATTTTAAGTATTTTTATTTGTGATATAATATTTTTATTTTCGCCCCCTTGATTAAAATTCCTGGGTCCGCCCCTGGATATATGGGTGTGTGTCTCAGATATATGTATACACACATATATGTTTATATAGCAAGACCATTATTTCAATTAGAAAGCGTGTGGAAAGAAAATTAGATCTATATGTATACACATGTCTATATAAAAAGCAACTAATATACATATATACTAAACTAATATGTCATAAATGTCTAACGTAAGGCAAATTAGAAACACTTATAATTATAGCAACTTATGTCATTTTAAATTTATATAAGGATATTTTAAGAAAATGAGTAAAATTAACTAATTTAACTCCTCTCCTTAATTCTCCCAAAATCGGTTAAATTGCTCCTATAATTAGGACCGGAGGGAGTATTTACTTAATTTGATTAGTTTAAAGAAATTAGTTAAATTAGTTAATATGATATGTATTTTCTGAATTCTGAAACACTCTAGTTGTAACATCCCATTTTTAAAGCAGATTTTTTTTTTTTTTTCAATCAGAGTAGAGCATTGGAGCGAAAGAGTAACTGATTCACATTCAATCAATAACCATAGTGTAACATAGTATTGAGTACAATAATCCTAGTGTTTGAAAATAAATATAGGAAGCGGTAAAGATATCTTCGGTCGAAAGCCTACTCCTGCTGCTTGCCTCGATCTCCGATCCGTGGTCCTCCGGACTCTGAAGCTATAGCTGAGATTCAATTCACCGCATTGAATCTCAGGTAATAACCTTATGCTCAAATAAAACAGTATACGGATGACAGATATTCAAAACATAACAGCAGCATAACATCACATAAGCATATAGCAGATGCATGATTTCATGATTGTGACACGGACCGAACATAAGCATAGGACAGTATGTAAAGTCCTACACAAGAATAGCCTGCACAAAAACCAGTGCCACGATGTACGGTCGTGTCCTCAACACTAGGAAAACTGAAAACGGAATTACTATGTCTATAACTCGTGTAAAGCTGTATGTATAATTGGTAACCCTGAACAGAGTCTTTAACCGTGAATGTATCTCGGTGACCCCTAACAGAATCTCTATCCGTGAATGTACCTATCACATATATGTATATGAGAAGCACTAGATTAGTATTACAGTACGCGTCCGTACCTTCGTTGACGGGCGTAGGTACTTCTGACGGAAAATCGTACTTTTACGGAAACAATAAACGTCCAACGGCTCGTCGGACGGCGTAACGGCGGCAGATCAAGGTTTCTGATGTCCTATAAGAGTAATATCACATCTATTAGTGATTTGACATCATAACTGGCATTTTAGGTAAAAATTACCATTTTGCCCCTATACCCTTAATCGGCGGAATTTCGCCAGCACTTCGTTACTTTGACTCCGATTTTCCAAAATTTTGCCAGAACTTCGACCCAACCATGATTTTCGAAATTCTAGACTAAAATACCTCTATCATATGATATCTAATCATACTCGGAAGATTAAAGACTACTCTAGCATTACTACTCTAACTATCGAAAAAACTACGAAAGCTTAAAGCTCGGTACCGAAAAACTTACCCAGAGATTCGCTGAAAATTTCCCCGACTTTCTCCTTCTCTCTTCCTCTCTCTAGATTTCGGCTAGGAGCTCTCAAAAATTTGGTGTGAAGAATTCTAAGGATGCTAGGCTATTTATAGAAAAAACCAAGGGCATAATGGTCATTTTTGCATTTAATCTCTACCCTTGGATCCAACTTGTTGAAGAAGGCAAAATCTTGGCTCTTAAAGCCCTTGGTCGACATGCATGGCTGAGTTGGCACCAAAATTGCATCATCAAGATGATGCAATCAACTTGTTAAAGAAGGAGTTATACCGATAAAACCTCGGTCGGTGTCCGAATCGCGTGATTTCGGAAAATCTCAAAATTCTGAATTCATAACTTTGAAGATCTCCTCTTTCTCATCAATAATATCTAATTTAACTTAAATTTTGGTCCTATTCAGGGTTTCAACGGTCCAGCCGAAGTTTCTCGAAAAACGTGTCCGGTTACGGAATTGAATTCCGGAATCATCAACTTCTGGACAAAAATTCACTGATTCCAAATATGTCTAGATAATCATAAACTTATCTCCAAATATTGAGTTATAATTTATTTTGTTCAAATGCTAATTTTATAACTATCTGCCTATTTCTCAGATTTTCCCTATTTCGTCTTATTACTAACTTCTTCTACCGATCTCAGGAACGACTTCCGTAACAGCTCAATTCAGGATAAAAATCCACTCATCAATATTATATTTTGACTTTAGAAATCTTGTGGCTGGTTCTCTAGATAGGATCCGATTCCTATAGGTAATTATTTACTTTTTACAATTTTACTTTAATTTATATTCAATTAGAGTTTATGTTTCATACTCCATCCTATTTCCTTTTTACTATTTTTTTTTCTTTTCTCCTTATAGATGTCGGCCAAGACACACAAAATATTTATATTTATTTTATTATTTTTTTAAATTAATTATTTAATTATTATTTTGATTATTTTTACATAATTTTTTCATAACTTTTTCCTATTGGTCCATACTTGTATTTAGGCTCAAAAATACCTAATCTAATTTATTTTTCTCAATATTTTCCAATCAATTAGCCAATATATTTATGCTAATTTTTAGCCATAACCCACTAATTATAGGATTTTACATAATTACCTTTGAATTTTCCATTGCTTATGCTTAAGCAATTAGCCAATAATTACTTAATTAATTTCTTACCAACAATTTATAATTTTCTTAATTAGAATAACTCATTATCTCATTACTCTTGCTCTAACATTTGTGTTTCATCTTCCATACATTATATCAGAATTTACGGGGGCATTTTGATCATTTCAATACTTTTTGAATATTCCTCTTTAATTTCTCCAAGTTTGTAATTTATCAAATTACCAAAATTAGAGATATATACCCTCTCAATTTTAATAATTATTTCACTGATATTTAGGATTTTTCACAATTTTTCCTAAGTTTTTATACATTCCAAGGGTATTTTGGTCATTTTGACCCCATAGTTCTCTTTCCTAATTTTCCTAAGAGATTTTTCCTTGGAAAATAAGATAATTATTACTTAATATTTGATATCTCATATTCACATATTTTTGATAGGTATAATTTTACTAAATTATAATACAGATTTTTAGGGTATTACACTAGTCATCTTCCTTGATTCCTTAATTCTCTTTCCTTCTTGATTATTATTAGAGGAGCATAAATAGGAGTGAATTAGGAAGATGTTGATAAATATGAAAACTATGTATTATACTTAGGGCCAAGATTAACTCCCAAAATATGTCTTATATTAAGGACCAAATGAGTATATATAATCAAACACAACCTTGAATATATAATGAATAAATGAGAAACTATGCTCAATAATATAGCTTCTCATGACAAACTACATATAATAGTTAACTACGGAGTATAAGAATTAAGTGATGGAAGCTTGTGTATATATGATATGCAATCTTGAAACTTAGAATTGATCGGGTGATAACTTATATATATGTTTAGTTAATTACAAGCAAAATATTAGTCTAAAAGTATTTTTCCCCTTTGATTTGATTATTTAGGTCCTCAAGGAGGTACTTTACAAATTACTATTAAATTTTTTAGTTAATATTAGGGGGAGGGGAGAGGAGGATAGGAGAAGTTATGAGCTCTGATACCAAAAAATGTCTCCCTGGCGAATCCACGCCGTGACAACAAATCGTACCTCAGCCGCTAGTTTTACGCCCCGCCTCTCGGCCAAAGGCAACCAGCTCACTGGCCATGTCGGGGTAAGAGCCAATGCTTCGCCACAGATCACACTGTGAGAACCCCCGATCATGAATCGAATTTGCCATCAGAAAAACTAGCTCTGATACCATAAGTGTAACAACCCAATTTCCAAAAGCAGTATAATTTTTTTTTTAAAACATCCTTTCAAAATGATCAGAGTAGAGCATTGGAGCGATTGAGTAACTGATATGTACATATAAAATGCCGTAAGTCATTTGGATACAACGGTACAAAAACCGTGTGGTTCAAAGGTATAATACAACGAAAGAAATCTTCAACTGGATCTTCTACGTGGCTCGCTTGCTTCTCTTCTCGGCTCTCCGGTCCTCCGGACCTGAAGCTATAGGCGAGATCCAATTTACCCATTGGATCTCGAGTAGCAGTTAACCTCATGCTTATAAACGGTATATGTACAACGGTATTTCTAATTTCACGGCATTGATCAAGCCGGTACAACAACATAAAGCGTAATAGTGATCTAAGTACGATTCCTTAATCACGGTGTGTCTAAGTACGGTTCCATAGGCACGAGTATCTAAGTACGGTTCCATAGACACGGGTATCTAAGTACGGTTCCATAGACACGGAGTATCTAAGTACGGTTCCATAGACACGGGGTATCTAAGTACGGTTCCTTAGACACGGGGTATCTAAGTACGGTTCCATAGATACGGTGCATCTAGCACCGAACGGAATGGCCGAGTAAGTGTCTATCATGGGGCCTCACCGACTTTACGGCGACTAAATGGCACACCCACATAGACTAGCCTTGCCTTCGGCACCAAACTATTCACATAACATATTATCACATATAATCATTCAATAATCATCAGATTAGTGTTACAGTATGCGAACGTACCTTCGTTGACGGTATACGGTACTTCCTTCGGAAAACGTTCTTTTCTACGGAAAAACGTGAAACGGCTCATTAGGCGTAACGGTGCAAACTAGGATTTCGACGTCCTATAAGAGTAATATCACTTTCATTAGTGATTTGGCATTATAAGCGGCATTTTAGGTAAAAATTACCATTTTGCCCCTATGCCCCTAATTGGCGGAATTTCGCAAGACTTCGTTACTCTTACAAATTTTCTTCCCGAAATTTCGCCAGAACTTCGACGCCATCTTGATTTTCAAAAATAAAGACTAAAATAGCCCTCCCATATGATATCCAATCATAAAAATAAAGACTACTCTAGCCTTACTAACTATTGAACTAAAGACTAAAAACTAAAGACCGAAAGACTTACAGTTGAAGACTTCGTGAGAACCCCCCAGAGCTTCTCTCTCTACTTTCTCTCCCTAGAATTTCGAAATAGGCAAGAAGGAATGGTGTGAAGAAAAGTGAAGGAGGGGGGTATTTATAGAAACGGTGGTAGGGTTTCGGCCGTCGGATCAACTTTGTGAGAAGCGATCTGGGGGCGTCCAAAGCAACTTTTCAAAAACCCTTTCTTCCCCCTTTTGTGTTCACACTTGACCGAAATTCAAGGGGTTTGGCCAATGGGAGGTGGCCATGTGTCACCTTCCGAAGCTTTGAGGCCGATTTCTCCGTCGGTGCCGATTCGCGTGATTTCGGAAAAATCTCAAAATTCTGGATTTACAACTTTGAAAACATATTCTCACTTAGTAGAAATGTCCAAGTTAACCTATATTTTGATTCCATATAGGGCTCCAACAGTCCAGTTGAGTCTTTCTCGAAAAACGTGTCCAAACGCGTCGGTGTCGAAACTTGTTTTGGAAACACCCATCTCTTCGAAAAATTCATTGAATCCAAATATGTTCATGAAAATTCCCAATTCTTTTCCAAATGTCACAACATAACCTTTTCGTCCTCTTGGCTATCGGCCTTTTCTCAGAATTTCCCTATTTCGTCTTATTAGGAAAAAGCACAAACGGCTTCAGAATTAACTTCCGCAAGAGTTTAACGGAAGATAAAATCCCACTGATTAATATTTTACCTTGACTTTGGGAATCTCATACCTAGATCTCCAGATAGGATCCGTTTCCAAATTTCCATTTTACTATTCACCCTTTATCACTTTAATTAATTATATTATTATTATAATAAAACTTATATATTAAGTTTTCTTTTATTTATCATTAATATTTTTTTTTCTTTTTATTTTTTTTTCTGCCCCTTTTTTTTCGTTTTTTTTTTTATTTTTTGATTAATTATTTAATTAATTATTTAATTAATTAAATAATAATTTTTACAGAATTTTCCCATTGGTCCATACTTGATTTTAGGCTCAAAAATACCTAAACTCAACTATTTTTCTCCAAAATTTCCAATTAATTAGTAAACATGTTTTTACTAATTTTAAAACAAAAATCACTAATTTTTGAGCTTTACATAATTATCTCTGAATTTTCTTTGCTTATGCTTAAGTAATTAGCCCAATATTACTTAATTACTTTCTTACCAATAGTTGATAATTTTCTTAATTATCACACCTTATTACCTCATGACTTTTACACTGACACATTTGTTTCCATGTGTTCTGTATTATCTTAGCATCTACGGGGGTATTACGGTCATTACAATACTTTTTGAATATCTTTATTCAATTTCTCCAAGTTTGTAATTTATTAAATTACCCTAATTAGAGATAACATACTCTCATTATTCAAATAATTATTTCACTTACTTTTAGGATTTTTCACATTTTTCCTAAATATTTATGTCCCTTAGGGGCATTTTGGTCATTTGACACTTTGGCCCTTAATTTCTCTAATTTCCAAGAGATTTTTCCTTAGAAAATAAGATAATTATATCTTATTATTTGATATCCCATATTCACATACTTTTTATAGGTATAATCTTACCAAATTATAATACGTATTTTTGGGGTATTACAGGGGATGGGAGGTATTTTAATAATTCTTGTTTGATCTACTAGGGGAGTGGATTCGTGGAAGCTAACTAAAAGTTGACAAATATACCCCTACTATTTTATTTGGATTTTTTTTCATGCTTATAATTTATGCTAGTTTTAACTTTGGTCCCAGATTTTTTTTCCTTCAAAAAATGCATTATATATTTTTTAAAAGCAAAACACAATTTTTTTAATGAGAATAGATATTAAAAGCTTAAAATATTAAATATTATAAGAGTTCGCAGGGAAAAGAAAAGAACTCCTAAACCGATCCATTAATTATGTCGATGACTCTACAAGATATTGGTGAAAAAGATTGAAAGGTGGAGTTTAGAAGAATACTGAAGAGGAAAAACGACCAAGGAGTTAAAAAAAGTGAAAAAGCTAGAGAGCAAAAAAAAACACTGTTTACTTTGGTACATAGTACCCTATTTTTTCTGTCCTTAGGTGTGTCTGGTTCAACGGAAGTGAGGTTAGGTGAGGTTCCTGTCAATTAAGTTTGGGGAGGTAAGGTGAGCTTTGTTTGGTTCAAGAAGAGGGGATGTGAGGTTTGGTTTATTGTTTGGTTCAGGAGGGTAGGTGAGGGAAGCTAATTATAAGTGGACAAATATACCCTTTTCTCTTTAACTATACATTTTCCTTCTTCTTTTACAATTGTTTTTTTTTTTTAAAATAAAATGAGCACCTACGTGATTTTAACATAAAAGAAGAAGGATTATAGAGACCTCTTCTTCACGTGGTGAAACTGAAAGTCTCATGCGAGGGGCTTGAGGAGCAGGTGGCAGCGACGCCGGAGGAGCGAATTGAAGTGAAGAAGCATTCTGGATGAAAAGAGGACCGAAGTTTCTGGAGGAGTGTAGCACGAATGATTGCATCTGATGAGGGAAAAAAAGGTTTTTAAGTTATAGGGTTAGATGTGCAATATAATATCAAAAAATTACCATGGGCAGTTTGGTTAGAATGAGTCACAAATTTTCTCTCACCTGAGAAAAAACACATATTTGGAGGTTTGAGAAAAGAGTTTTGGGTGTAGTTTTTAAAGAATAGCTTTTAAAATTTACGAGATAAAAATGGCTTTTGGAGAATAGCTTTTACGATTTATGAGGTAAAAATGCTTTTAGAGAATAGCTTTTAGATAAAAATGATAATGTTTGGATATTGTTATCAGAATAGTTTTTTCAGGGTCAAATTTACCAAAAAAGATATTAGCTTTTGGTATAATTGAATATAAAGGATAAGGTTGCATTTTAAATATTATAAACATTATATTTCATAATAAATACCAACAATTACATAAATTTGTATATAAAATTAAAATACTTAAGGATACTGATTGGTACTGAAAAAATACTTCATGATTTTAAAAATTTATTTTAGGATATTAAAAAAAATATTTCAGGGTACTGACGGGTACTAAAAAGATACTTAAGGATACTGAAAAAACACTTCATGATCTTGAAAATTTATTTTAGGATATTAAAAAACTATTTCAGGGTAATGAATGATCTTGAAAAAAATATTTCAGGGTATTGATGGGTACTAAAACGGTTTTTAAGGATATTGAAAAAAATACTTTATGATCTTAAAATTTTATTTTAGGATATTCATGAAAAAATATTTTAGGGTAATGATTGATCTTAAAAAAAATATTTTAGGGTACGTACTTATGGGTACTAAAAAAGATATTTAAGGATACTGAAAAAATACTTCATGATCTTGAATATTATTTTAGGATATTGAAAAAATATTTCAGGGTAATGACTAATTTTGAAAAAAATATTTCAGGGTACTAAAGGGTAACTAAAAAAATACTTAAGGATACTGACTGGTACTGAAAAAATACTGATCATGGTAGAGGAGAGAGAAAAATATGAAAAAAAACTTTTTCCAAAATCTAGGTTTTGACGCAGAATAGCGTTTGGACAAAAGTTGGGGTGTTTGGCAAACTCATGGAAAAACTTAGGTTTTGATTTAGAATAGCTTTTAGCAAAAATTTGGCAAACTTATAGCAAAACCTAGGTTTTGATTCCCCCCAAACAGGCCGCTAGTACTACATGACAAAATTTTTCTCACCCCTCACCTCCCCTCTTTCCAACTAGATAAGGTTTTTTCAATGTTTTGGAACCCGAACCAGACCGGCGAACCGGCTAAAAAACTTGTCTGAATTAAGGAAAAACCCTGGATTCTGAGTTGACCTAGTCACAAAGTTAGTTCTTGGGTTTTTATATATATATATATATATATAACCTGTAACTCACTATCGGATTGACGGTGAGAAAAGAGCAAGACATAGAAGGAGAAGGAGGGGGGGGGGGAGAGATCTGAAAAGTCACTAAGATCTGAAGAGATATGAAGAGTCACCAAGTACTCATTGTCGGATTTGTCGTCAAGAAAGTCATGGTCACTTGGAACTTGCCGTTGGATTGATGGTGAGAAAAAAGCGAGACATAGAAGGAGAAGGAGGGGGGGGGGGGATCTGTACAATAGCTGTTGGTTCTCCACTCTGCTATGATCAAGTCTTATTGAATCTACTCCCAATGTCGAACTTTGTGGTATGATCAGACCAGATCAACTATTGATGCCAGATCCAGAGCCGCTATTGCTGGCCAAGTCTAATCCTAATCTCATTCCCGTCAGATTTGTCACAAAGAAGGATTTTCCTCGTGCTGGTCGAAGCCCTCTCTCACTCATTTCTATGTGAAGGTGAGACTTGCAATGGAGAGAGAGAGATTGATGGGAACAAATGAGGAGCGAGTTAGGGAGGAGAGAGAGAATGAAAGCACAGAAGAATTTGACACACACATGTTTAAGGCTCACACATGCCAAAAAAATCCCACTTTAGCAATAGAAAAATACTTAGTAATTGTGATATAACACCATCTTTAATTTTCTTTAAGTTGAGTGGGTTGGAGATTTAGTTACCCCGATTTTACTCCAGTCTGATTTACTGATCTTTTAGCCAATACTCTGACCGGTTTAGCAGCTGGTCGGGGTTTCAGAACCTTGAAATATTTTATCTTCAACACTCACCTAACCTCACCAAACAGATCAACAAGTGAAGAATTTGAAGAGGAATAAACGTTTTAAGTGTGATGGTAGCAGCTGGTCGGGGTTTCAGAAGCTTGAAATATTTTATCTTCAACACTCACCTAACCTCACCAAACAGATCAACGAGTGAAGAATTTGAAGAGGAAAAAACGTTTTAAGTGTGATGGTAGAATTGTAATATTAGAAAAATGGTATAGGCCATTCAGTCAATACACATCAAATTATTTAGTGGTATAATGACGGAATTGATGTATTAGTCTTATTTAATTTTTATATTTATATTTGGAAACTATTTAATAGAAAAGTAGTTTACGATAAAGCTAGACAAACAACCTCGATCGAGTTAATTAATATTAAAATATAGCATTTTAAATTGAATAATTAACTATATAAGTACGTTCATCAACCATGATATGCTCTGCCTCTTCCGAATAATTAAATGGACTGAAATTTGTACATACGGGTAAGCCGTATCCTATGACCATCAGCATTGGATATATATGGGATTAAGTAGTGGGTGTTCTTTATGTCGAGCATTCCCACAAATTGTAACCATTTTAATCATTTCAATTTCTTTAAGCTTATTAATTTGGCTTTATATTGTTGGCAGGAGTGATAATTATCTCTGGCTCTATAGCTAGTGAAAAACCATAGGATGAAGTTATTTGGCAATCCAACAACTAATATTAATATTATAATTGTTAATATAAATTATATAATAAATAAAGTTAGGCTAAATTATAGTTTTAGTAGTTTTTAAATTTGCATGAGGTTTTATTTTTACTTCATTAAGTTTGAAAAGTATATTTCTAATCCTTAAAACTTAATATCGTTAATGTTCTGAGCGGAAAAAGTTGACTAAGTAAAGTTAAATATTATACATGCAATGTTGAAGAAGCAAGTTTCGGCAACACAATACCTCTTTTTATTTTAATGCTAAGACATTACTTAATTTAAATTAAGCTATTTCTAAATAAAAATATCATTTAAATAAATTATTCTAAGAAATTTCTTCGCATTGTGAACATTCGCCCAATAAAATATTGCTAAAAGCTGTCATCTCTTGAAATTTGTCAGTAGAAATATCAAAAATTTCTTGAGCTTCATCACTTGTTATATTATCCACCATTGCTTCTGCACACAGCGTCATTCCTATCTTATGATCGAAGATCCAAACATCCATCAGAATCAACTCTTGCATGTATAAACTTAGAGTTGGGGATCAGGTCCGGCCCGGCCCTCCAGGATTGGCCCGTGAAGGGCCAGGGCCTGAGGTAAGAAAAATATCTTTTTTTCAAAGCCCGGCCCGAGAGCACCAGGGCCAGGGCCAGCCCTCTAGGGCCCGAAAATTACTATTCTAAATTTTAACTATTTTTCCTTCATTTTTTTAAAGAAATATAATTAGTAAATTACAACATGAATCATCCAACAAATAAGTATAGTTATTAATTCATAATCAAAAGCAAACTATATTCACAATGAACACATCCATAATCTTTATTTGCAACAAATAATAAATCAAATCATAAAATTAGAGTATAGTTATTATGTATTTGCAGTTAAATGGATAAATAACTCTATAACAAATACAAAATATGTATAAATTAATAAATTAAATAAGGAAAAAAAGAAAAAGCTACAGTGAAAAGGACCTGCAGGGTCGGCCCGAGGCCCTCCAGGGCTAGCCCGTTTAAGCCCAAGGCCCTTTAGGGCCGGCCCTCCAAGACTAATTTCAAATATCTTACCCATTTTTCAAACCCGACCCTTGACGGGCCAGGGCTTAAACGGGCCGGCCCGATTTCCCGGCTCTACATAAACTAGCATTCCTCATCACTTGAGCCTTGTATATACCTACAAGTTTGAATCGGAAATGGTTTTTCTGATCAATGCCACGTTTTGCTTTTACCTTGTGGGCTTCATCACCTTTTTGGTGATAAAACTAACAAGACCATCAAAAACCAAACCTAATCTTCCACCATCTCCACCAAAATTTCCAATTATAGGAAATATTCATCAATTAGGCACTCTTCCCCATCGTTCTTTCAGAAACCTCTCTGAGAAATACGGTCCTCTCTTATGGCTTCAGCTTGGCCGAATTCCTGCTTTACTAGTCTCTTCTGTAGATCTGGCCAGAGAACTTATGAAGAACCAAGACGCGGCTTTCGCAGGCCGGTTTCAAAGCATATCTGCCCGAACTTTGCTCTATGAATGTAAAGATGTTGCCTTTTCAACCTGCAATGAAAGCTGGAAACAGAAAAGAAGAGTTTGTGTTGTTGAGCTTCTCAGCCTGAAAAGGGTTCGTTCTTTTCAGGCAATAAGGGAGGAAGAAGTTGCAGAAATGGTGGGCGAGATACGAAGGGCTTGTTTGAGTGATAATAATTGCTCTGTGAACATAAGTGACCTTATAAGTGCCACCACCAACAACGTTATACTCAGATGTATAATTGGACAAAAGTATGATACAGCAGAGAGTAGTGGAAGATTCGGCACGCTTGCTAGGAAGGAGATTGTTCATCTTGCTGAGTTGATGGTGGGAGATTTTTTTCCATGGTTGGGTTGGGTTGATGTTCTAAGTGGCAAAATTAAAGAGCTTAAAGACACGTTTAAAGCAGTAGATGGGTTCCTTGATGAGGTGACTGAAGATCATAAGAAGACGAAGGACGATGATGAGAAGAAAGACTTTGTGGATATTCTTCTTCAACTTCAAGAGACTGATAAGCTTGCATTCGAGCTCACCAAATATGACCTTAAAGCCGTAGTAACGGTCTCTTTCTCATCCCTCTCAACACACACACACACATATTCATTCATTCATTCATTTATTTTATTCCATTCAAAGGCTCATAATAATTAAATAGTACGTTGATACAAATAGATAGTTGATTTTGGTGGGACGACAGTTCACACACAAACTACCTCTAGTCCTAAATATAAAAGCTAGTTAGATGTTGAGTTTGGTGTTAAATGTAAGACTTTAATCCACTTTGTCCTCCCTATTTATCATTTTTCTCTGAATTATTCGGACCAGGCTTCTCTCCTTTGCTTCTATATATGTCCGCTCCCATCCTTTTCCTAAAGCACACCGTTTTGTGTGTAAAATAAACAATTGACGTTTGAGTTTAAGTTGTGAAAGCAAGAGAAAAGTGACTTGTTAAAGTACTAACTGGTATTGAAAAAATATTTCAGATACTAATTGATACTGAGAAAATACTTCATGATCTTGAAAAATTATTTTAAGATCTTGAAAAAATATTTCAGGTACGCCCGTACTAATATTTCCTCCTTTACTATAATTGTTTGTTGCCGTCATTTTTTATGAAACTGCGTAGTTTTGGTGCAAAATACATATGCCGCTCAATTTTTCTATTTTTTTTTTTAAAAATAGCATTCATCATCATGAAATATCTTTTTAGTACCATTCAGTCCTGAAATATTTTTTCAAGATCTTAAAATAATTCTTCAAGATCATGAAGTATTTTTTCAATACCAATTTGTAGCCTAAAATATTTTTTTTAAGATCATGGAGTATTTTTTTCAGTATCAATTTTTGTCCTTAAATATCGTTTTAGCACCTCTCAATCCTTTAAAATATTTTTTCAAGATCATGAAGTATTTTTTCAATACAAAATAATACTTGAAATATTTTTTAGTATCAGTTAATACCTTAATAAATCACTTTTCTCTCTCTTTCACAACTTAACACCTCAACACTCAACGTTCATTTTACACACAAAACGGTGTGCTTCAGGAAAAGGATGTGAGTGGGCCATAGTAGCAAAGGAGAGAAGCCTAGTCCGAATTATTCCTATGGGAGAGTTTACCTCGAGGGTTAATTTTTATACAAATGATTTAAGAAGGTATTTTAGGGGAACCAAAACACAATTTTGACAAATAATTAATCTAACTAACTTCATTAATATGAGGTTTGCAATTGTACCAAAGAAGGGGGAAAAAAAAAGATATGAGGTTATAGAACATTGAGAAACAGTAATATGTTACCTATCTGGTGGTGCTTGAACACTTACAACTTTTGGTTTGATTTAGGGTCAGGGTTTAGGGTGATTTTTGTTGGACTTTGGCCCTTTTAGTTATGTTTTGCTTTATTTTTTATTTTTTGCCCAAAAGTTATGTTTTGCTTTGGTCTTTCTTTCTTGTAATCTTTAGTTTAATTTGATAAAATTATGTTTCTGGCAGGAAAAAAAAAGAACAAAACCATTTAAAAAGCTAATTTTTGTATTTTGATATATAATTTCAGGATATGTTTTTGGGAGGGAACGAGACTACAATAACGACGGTGGAATGGATTTTAACAGAGCTTAAGAGAAACCCAAGAACCATGAAAAAAGCCCAAGAAGATATCAGAAAAGTGGTGGGGTCTAAATCAAAAGTGGAAGAAAGTGACATAAAGGAAATGAAGTACTTGAAACTTGTGATCAAAGAAGCTCTAAGATTACACGCACCAGCTCCTTTCTTGATCCCCAGAGAAACAATCAGTGATACAAAATTAGGAGGATATGATATTCCTGCAAAAACAATGATATTTGTGAACATGTGGGCAATTCAAAGGGACCCAGAAATATGGGAAAATCCTGAAGAGTTTATCCCAGAGAGATTTGAGAATAGTGAGATGGATTTTAAAGGACAAGACTTTGAATTAATCCCATTTGGTTCTGGAAGAAGGATGTGTCCTGGTATGGACTTTGCAATGGCTTCAGTTGAGTACATGCTGGCCAATCTTCTTCACTGGTTTGACTGGAAGCTTCCTGAAGATGGTTCACCTGAGTGTGCGATTGATGTGAGTGAGACTTATGGGCTCACAGTTAAGAAGAAAGTCCCTCTTTTTCTTCAACCTATACCATTTTCTTCTCTCCAAGCTCAATCTCCTTAATTTGGTCTATGAAGTTGGTATGTGGGTTTTTTATGAAGTTAGTGGCTGGAAAGAATAAATGAGTGTGATTTGTGGTTGATTGTCATATTGTCAGGTTTTAGGTTCCTAGGAAAATGCCACGTGTGTGTGTTACTAATGTGTTTGTTATTGCTTTCAATTTGTGGGGTGTGAGGGCTTGTTTGAATTAAAGTCTGTAAAAATTTATTTGTATTGCATTTTGCAAACTAAGAATGGTGTAAGAAGTCAATTAATGTACTACGGTTGGTTTAGATATGTTTTTTTTTCCTTTAAAGAAAAAGTCGATTTGAATACCCATTTAAATTTGGGAAAAAGACAGAAAAATACAATTAAAATTGGTGAAAGACAAATAAGTATGTTAAATTTCAATAATTCTAAAAGGACCGATTCAGAATTTAGAAATGTTACAAAATTTAGAAATTACCTAACTAACTCTAGTTTTTTTAATAAAAAACTTGCAACCCCCTTGCCGGCCGCCAGAGCTCCGACGGTGGCGACGGCCTTCACTGGAGCTTTGGGGACCTTGTTGGCGACTAGCCCCAGTGCTCCAGTGCCAGCGACCTAATATTTTTTTTTTTTGAATTTCTCAAGTAAAAGTTATTAATATAGATACGTGAGTTTTTAATAGCGATATTAAAGTTGTAAATGGTGGCCTATTATATATATTTTTAATTTCTCTAGTAAAAGTTTTCAATATGAATACATGAGTTATTAATAGCAATACTAAAGTTATAAAGTAAACATTTATTGCAACAACCTTGAATATTATCAATAAATGAGAAAATATCCTTAATAATATAGCTTCTCATGACAAACCACATATAATAGTTAGCTACGAAGTAAAAGAATTAGATGATGGAAGCTTGTGTACATGATATGCAATGTTGAAACTTAGAATTGATCGGGTGATAACTTATACTACTACACACACACACACACACACCGTTCAAACATTAGATTCCAATCACATATGGGACCATTTGTTCTCCATTTTGCACTCCACTGTGAAAAGTTGCGGGTACCCCACACGTTTGATTCTTTCTAATTTCAATCACATATGGACGAAGTATATGGCAGCATTTCATTGCTTTTATTATTATATGCATAAATCCTTTACTTTTGGTCAATGTCTCCCACTATCATCCAAATAACCCCACTCATGCCTCATTTTTCCTTATCCGGACAAGACCTCTTTACTCACATATTCAAACACTATTGTCAATTATCATAAGAAGACGAAATGGCACACGCATTGACAGTCGAAATTTTCTTCCACTCTCTCAAATAATCATTCACTTTTTTCTTATGCATTCACGGGTGATGAATGCATGTCTCATTCCCTCACTCTTGTTCATCTAGGGGTGCATGCATGTTGAATTCATTCGTTCTTGTTCACTCACGGATGAAACACTAAGCACGCCAAATAAATTTTTATACACCCCTCTCTTAGGACCTCATTTTCAGACAGCAAAGGGAAATAGTAAAGAGAGAGCTACGATTGTGAGACACTTTCTTATGTTATTTTGAGAGTGAAGGCCAAAATTTTTAGGAGGCAAAAGGAAGAAGTTGCTTAAGTCCAAAGGATCAAGACAAGTAAGTAAAGGTTTTAACTTGTCATGTGTTGTTTCTTTGGTTTTTGGAGGAATGAAACCCTAAGGGGACATGCTACCCAAATTTCTAAAATAGGTTAGAATGTGTTAAAAGTTCAAATAATGAGTTAGAAGAACAAATTGTATAAGTTGCCAAAATTGCCAGTTTTAGTTTTTTGGGAGGAAGTAGACTTGTGCACAATTTTTGATCAAGTAAATGTTCGCCTCGCAAGTGCACGAGTTTCGCAAGTAATAAAGTGATAAGTAAAGTATCGTTCCCACGAGTATTTGTTTAACAAATTGGTCAAGCAAGAGGCTTAGTGAATTTCATCAAGTTAAGCTAGAACAAAGTTTTGATTAGGAATGAGAATTTTTAAAGACTATTTCTAAAACATAAAATTGATAAAGGCAATTGATTCTTTGACTTCAAGGATAATTGAGCCTAGGATTCTTTTTCCCCTTTTTGCATTTCATAAAACTTGGTTACTTTCCTCTCTAGTAGCATTTCAATACATATATGTGTTAGCCTAAGGTTCAAAAACACTTGACACACTCTCTCAAGTCAAAATCAAGCTTCTCATTAAGATGCACAATCTCTTGCTACACTTAATGAGAATCAATCTTTAAGTAACAACCCTAATGTGACAATGCAAGATTAGTAAATATATCTCTATTTTATCAACAAATCATCCATTTATCAAGTAAACTTCAAGACAAGCATGATTTCAATCAAGTTCTACACCTAGATTAGCTCTCTCAAGTCAAACCTAAGTGAATAAATCATCTAAATGGAGGCCAATCACTTAGACGCATTAAGCCAATGTTGAAATCAACAAACATATATATATATTTATCTACCAAAAGAGAGGAATATTCAAGTATTAATCCATACAAAAGTGTCAAAAGAACCCTAGAATGAAAGATTTAACTACTCATGTCCAAATACAAAGATTCTCAACAAAGACACTGAATACATGAAGAAGCTAAGAAGAAAAGAGGAGAAAAGAGGAAGAACCAAGGTGAAAAACCCCAAAATCTCTCTTAGGATGAACACCCAAGCCTCCAAAGTTGCCAAGATCTCTTTCCCAAACTCTTCCTTTGTGTGCCCACTATTTCCTTGTGTCAACAGTATGTTTTTCGGCCCTTTACTTTAGGTTAAATAGGGTTTTTCTGCTTCTGAAATGAAAAACACGCAGCTGTACTTTCTGTACTTTTTCATGACTGGCTACGGTCAGTTGTCAACTTGCCGCGGCCAGTTACACAGAGAGCTACTTGCTACAGCCAGTTTGTCCACTTGCCACGGCCAGTTGCATAGGTTCCTTCTAACTTTGCACTGTTGCACCTCCTTTATTCTTTCCTTGTTTCTTGGTTCTTATAGAGCTTCAAAACTTGTCTCCATCATCCTACAAAAGAGGGAAGATTTATCAATTCTCAATTGAATCACAAACTCTATAAGATATAACAAGAATTTTGATTTTTGCTTGATACTTTGATATGCACATTTTCTTCTATACACTTCATTTCCTATGCATAGTTTGAACCAAAAATAGGTAAAAAGAGAGAGAAAATGTGCTGGAATGTAGTCAATTTCTAAGAGTTAACAGTAAATGACGTCCAAAAATTATGAAACTTCTCAGATTTGTAGTAGACATAAAGAGCTTTATTTTGATAGGTAATTTGTAATTTTTGGAGCTCTGTACAAGGTGTTAAGAATTTTACAAACAGACCTAAGGCTGTGGAAGTACAAACTGGACAGTGGGGCAATTTACTTAAACTTGGAATGACATGGATTTTTGTGACTGTTGGAAGTATTTTTTTGCTGAAAACAGACATGTTAAAGGTCACATAGCTTTTGGAAGTACATCATTTGGATTTTTGTGCAATTAACTATGAATTTTCAAAGTTCAGTAAAAATTCTAGACAAAAATGGAAATAATCACGTTTTTGAGAAAATTGCATTTGGCCTTTAATTAAGAATTTTGAGTAAGACTTGAAGGGCTAGATAGCTATGTGTGGGCAAAATACATAAATACATAATATATCATAACCAACTAATAAAAAATAAAAGAATAAGTTTTGGGTGGGTCTAGTAAAAGATTATCTTAATAATGTTCTAAAGATTAGATTGAACAATGACCCATCTCTATATATTATAGGATTTGACATTTGTATAAGCCCAAAAGGTAAGTAGAGCAAGAAGAACTCTAGTGAAAATACAGAGTTGGTATGACGTCTAGGTAGTAACTCTTCTCTCACATACTATGTGTGACTTTATATGAATATGTGAACCATGATTGTGATTCATGTTATGAAGTAGGGCCAAGGGGACTAGTGGTCCTTGGCTGTGCGTAATTTGTGATCTCTACTATGCATGCATTTTATGTGAGATTAACTATTACTCTGGGATTCATTTGAATCTCAAACATTCCCCAAAGTTCAGGGCGTGAAAAACATATTGGATGTGTCTCGAAAGACAAGGCGGTGGACATCGGTAAATGATTATGTTGGGCCGTGTTACACCCCTACCAGCCTTATCTTCATAGGTGGCGAGTAGTGTGATACCTCTTATTTATTAAATCCAATTGTCACACTTTTCCAATAATATACATCACATATCAGAGCAATATAGCGCAACACAGTGGTAAAATAGTTTGTGCGTAGTATACCGATAATAAATTACAAACCTCGGTTAAGAAATATAATTACATAAAATCTTAACAACAATTCTCCGATTGTTCTGGAACGGTTCAATACCTTCATCTGCTATTATCTGCTTGGAAGCTACATCCAAGAAACTGTACAACATACAGGTAACCACAGAGGTTGGAATCTCGAAGGATCCCAGAGTAACTGTTAATCTCATATCCAAAGTATATACAGAGTATGTAAGAAAACCACAAACACAAACCATAAGCATTCAGTAGGTCGCACATAGCGAGCCACAAAGCCTAAACCGGAACAAACAGTTAACAAAGACTACTTAAACAAGGCACATATCGATGCTCGGGGTCGAACACAACAGGTTCCGGTATCAAAGCGCTTGGAAAACAATAACACCGAATGCACAATCATAGTAAATCATACACACAAAGTCATACAAAGCATATGAGATTAAGGTTATTTACCTGTAAATAGCTTATCAGTCACATAACTAGTTCCCGACAACTTAGGAGGAATTATAAACCTAAAGTAATACAATATAAGTAGTGTCACCATCAATATAGTCTTTTCCTTTTCATTTTCGCATGAAACTCAGAAAATTCCAGAAATTTTACCCAACTTCAAAAATTCATATCTCTTTGTAGACACCTCTTAATATAAAATTCCATTCTAGACACTTTGAAATTATCAAAATTACCAAAATCAAATCACAATCCCAAGTTTTAGCTGCTGGCCGAAGATCCTCTTTAAAATAAACATGCACAACATATATGTCTTATTTTATGCATATTCATCCTTCCTAATCCATAGATATGAACTTAAATCATCTTTTCATATTTTTCATCATTCAAACAGAACCTTCACTATGCATCAAACTCAAGATAATAACTATATTTAAATCATATAACCATATGAATCATAAGGAAGCCATGAAAGCTACTTACTTGACTTGTGCTTTTCTCTTCCTCCTTGTGCTTCCTTATTAGCTTCCTCCATCCATATCTTCAAAGATTGTAGGAATTAGGACAAGAATCATTAGCTCCTTACCTTGTATTTGCTTCTTTGTTACTTCAAGTCTCTCTCCTTTCACTATTCTTTTGATATGCTTCGTATTATGCCAAAAGTATAAGGGGTCTTTAGTCCTTAAATAGCTATTAAAAGGTATACAAAATATCCAATTTTGGTATTTTTACTAAATTTCCCTTAGACTTATCTCTTTTATTCTTGATTTTTCTTCAATTTTCTAGAGAATTCTTGGCTCTTCCTTGTCTCTCTTTAAATCCCATGAAGCCACTTGTCAACCTTGGTCTTTATCTTCTTGTTTTTTTTACCTTCTTTTATATCATATGTTCTTTTCCCTTCCTTATCTCCAAGTTGGCGAAATATTTAATTCATGGAGAGGATAATTTGATGGTCCAACTTGCATTGAATTCATGTAGACAAGTGTCCCTTTCTATTAATATATGAAATGCTTAAGTGTCTACTTAACTTATTAACTCTTTCCTTTGTGTGACACATGGCCATTTGGATAATCATCAATATTTTGCAATTCTCCTTAAAATGACATATGGCCATAAGGATAATTAATTACATATTCTTATGTGTCACCCTTCATTTAATTCTTCTTGTCTCCATTCATTTAATTATGAAGACACTTGTGCACATAATTTATTATAAAATCAACTCATCTCCCAAATATTCTTGTTAATCATAATCTTCTTCTTTTCCAAACAATTCGAAATACACATGCTTATGGAGTTTCTTGATACATCTTAACATGTAACCAATTCTCTTGAATTCTCTAGTGTACACTTGGCAAAGTTCTATGGTTCCTTGAATTTTCTTGGAGGTTACTCAATGTTCTTAAGGCACATGCTCCATAATTATTGAATATTCCTTTTTTGCCACCTAGCCAAATATCATACTCACTAAGGAATCTCATTGATTACCTTGTATTAATTAATCTTTGACCATTTATCTCTCTCTCTCTCTGCCAAATCATCAATGCATTTTAGATCCAATTTATTACTTTGAAAACTTGCCAATTCCTCTTGTCTTTATCCACTTAATTTTTTGAGGACACTTGGCATAAATCAAGATCATGGTGTTAATTTATGCTTATCTTGACTTTGTTTTGTATCCTTTTGTACTCAAGTATTTTTTTCCCCTTCTTATCCTTCTTGGTCGAAATATAGTCTTTCATGAACTCCTCACGTGTTGCATTTTAATTGTCTATTATTGCTTGTACAATTATCTAAGTCTTGTAGTCTTTTGTCCAAAAAATTCTACAAGACAAATATTCCCTTTCATTCTTTCTTCCTAGAGAGAAAAAAAAAAATAGTACTAGAAAAATGACTCCCATGTTACTCTTTTTTTTTTGAACAACTCTAGGAATATATTGATTACTGGAGACAAAGCGATACAAGGAAACAAATAGGAGGTACTCAGACAGTAGGCCTAGCAAACACAAAGCAAATCAACAGGAGAAAAACTAGACAGAAAAAACCAACTACAAAGCAAATTAAGGATAACAGCCACCCAGTAGGTAGGCGGGACACACAGATCAGCCAGGATCAAAGTTTCTGGGCAGGACCGAGACGTGGTCCCGATGATGCCTAATACTCCAACAATCTTCTTCTAGCAGCTAGGACAAAGAAGGTAAGGGTATGCCTACCCACCCCAAAGGCACACCTCCTTATTAGTAGATACAGCAAGCCAATCTGCTGCTCGATTCCCCTGACGAGGAGTAAAAGTAATCGAAAAGCTGGAATCAGATTTAAGAGCAATTAGAATATCATCTAGGATGCCCCGTGATTGCCATTCACACGAATCCTGTTGATAATTGTTTGCAAGTCGATCAAGGGTCTGGCAGTCGGTCTCAAAAATGACATTTTTATTCCCCAAATCCTGGGCAATCATCAAGGCCCTATGCAATGCTAAAGCTTCAGTCATAAAGGCTGAAATTGATTTGATTTTGTCAGTAAAAGTCCACTGGACCTGGCCCCAATGATTACGGCAAACCAGACCGATGGTGGCAGAGGACTCGACAAAGGATCCATCCAGGTTGACCTTCAGCATATGTACCTCCGGTGGATTCCATCGGACTACATTGGTTAATTTCTTAAGCGTTGCTTCTTCAGAACACCTGGGGAAATTCACATTCCAGGGACTAAGTAGCGCCTGGTTTGCTTTCTCAATGACAGCTTTAAGATTTGGTGCTATACCATTGAAGACCTGATCGTTTCTTCCCTTCCAGATAAACCATAACAACTAGCTGATAAAAGCAATATCATATTCAGATAGCGGGCAAGATGGGTTCATAATTGCAATCCACCATTGATTAAAGTTGTGAATATTACTGAGATCACTTTTGATTGACAACTGACTACCAAACCAGACACATCTCACCCAATGGCAGTGGAAGAAGAGGTGCTCCAATGTTTCACAAGAGGCCTGATAGATCAGACATGCCTCCGTAGGGCCCATTTTTCTTTTAAACAAGGCTCCATTCGTTGCAAGTGAGTTAGTTAAGCATCTCCACAAGAAATTTACCACTCTGGGATGGCTTTGGTTTTCCAGGTTTTTTTTCACACTGCACCTGGGATCTGAACTGAGCTTCCAGAGGGTGGAGGGGGCCCCAGAGCAGTCTTGCGTCAGGTGGTATCCCAGTTTGACACTATACTTCCCATTAGTAGCCAGCCTCTATCTGAGTTGGTCGTTTTGAGGAATCCGAGATAATGGGATCATTGTAATAGCGTTGCATGTAAGGTCATCAGTGCTACGCTGATAGATGTGATATTCCAGCATCTATTACCTGCGTCTATTATGGATGCAACTCATTGGTCTGATTTTTTAAGCCTACCATTATCAGTAACTGGCCTCAAGCTGGGTAGAGAGGGGACCCAGTTGTCCTTCCAGATTCAGGCGGACTCTCCGTTGCCAATATGCCAGCATAAATCATTTTTTATGAAGTCTCTCCCTTCTAGTATACTTGACCAACACCACGAGGCTCTATGGCCTTTTTTAGCATCTAGAAACACATTATTAGGAAAATAGAGGCCCTTCAGGACTTGCACCCACATTTCGTTAGGATTCTGAGTCAAACTCCGAGCTGTCTTCGCAAGTAGGGCATTATTAAATTTGATAAAGTCACGGAAACCTATACCCCCTTCAGTTTTAGGCCGAGTAAGTTTGTTTCATGCCATCCAGTGAGTCTTGTTTTGCCCTTCCCACCAGAAGTCTGCCACCAAACTGTTCAGGGCTTTACATGTCTTGACAGGGAATTTGAAACAAGTCATAGGGAAGATTGGGATAGCATTTATAACAGCCTTGATCATGACCTCTCGTCCTGCAAATGATAAATGTTACTGCTCCATCCGAGGGTCTTTTTTCCAATTTTCTCACGAACATAAGCCAGCGCCTGGTGCTTGGTCTTCCCCCAAACACTGGGGATTCCCAGATATCTGGCTTGATCTGTGCTTTCGTCAATGCCAAGGATATCGCAGAGGTCCTTCCTAACAGGATGCGGGGTATTATCTGAGAAGACGATGCTAGATTTATCCAGATTAGGTAACTTCCCTGAGGCTGAGCAATATTGCTGGAGGATATGGGCTAGGGCTTGACAATTCTGAGCACCTGCATTCATAAAAAACAAGGCATCATCTGCGAAGAAGTTGTGAGACAGAATTGGGCAATTATTACTTAATCTAATCCCAGTTAATCGCCCCTGTGACAGCTTTATTAATCATATTTGAGAGCACCTCCAGGGACATGATAAACAGATAAGGTGATAAGGGGTCTCCCTGTCTAAGCCCTCTACCAGGGTTAATTGAGGCTATTTTCTCCCCTGCAATACACAAATTGAGGTGAACAGTTTCCACACAATTCATAACAAGATTGACCCACTTTACCGAAAAGCCAAATTTTAACAATACATTCCTCAAAAAGTCCCACTCAACCCTATTGTAGGCCTTACTCATATCCATTTTTAAGACAAACTCAAACTTTTTTCCAGTTTTTTTCCGTCTCAAATAATAAAACACTTCATGGGCTATGATAATGTTATCTTGAATTAAACGACCAGGTACAAAGGCACCCTGGTTAGGAGAAATGAAATTATCAAGACAGTGTTTCATTCTATTGGCCAGGACTTTAGAAATGATTTTATATGAAAAATTGCATAGGCCAATTGGACGGAAATGGGAAACTGTTTCAGGCTTATCAACCTTTGGAATAAGAGTAATATTGGTTCCATTAATCTCATAAAACGGGAGGCTCTTTTCAAAAAATTCTTTCACCATTTTAACCGTAGAATTTCCCACCTTATCCCATGAGAATTGGCAGAATTTACCTGGGAAGCCATCTGGCCCGAGGGCTTTTGCTCCGCCCAACTCAAAGACTGCAAGTCGGAATTCCTCACGCGTGACTGGGCGGAGGAGCCATTCATTTGAAGCATCATCGATCCTTATGTCGGCTGAGTCTAAGGCTGGAGCCAGTTGTTTAGGTCCTGAAGGAGAGAAAAGGTTGGTGAAATAGTCTGTGAACATGGCATTTATGGTACTTTTGTCCCGCATCCACATGCCATTATCATCCTTGATGCTCAAGATCGAATTACGCCTCCTCCTGATAAGCGTGGTAAGGTGGAAGAATTTTGAGTTTTTGTCTCCAGATTTCAGCCAAGAGATGCGAGAACGTTGCCACCAATAATTTTCCTCCTGATCCATTTGTTCCTCAATTTTTTGGAGGAGGGATGCTTCTTCCCTTTTGCTGGCATCAGTTTGATAGCCCTGTCGAACAGTTCCAGACAAGACTTCAATGCATCTATCATCCTCATACGGTTGGGGAAATTCTGTTTGCTCCAATTTATAAGATCCTTCCTGCAAATATTCAAAGAAAGAGCAAACTGAATAATAGCGTGGTTAGTCCGCGGAGCACATACTTCCCAACTATTGCAAATCTCCTGCATAAAATCATTATGAGCAGTCCAAGAATCCTCAAACCTAAACGGTTTTATTTTATTAGAAGAAACATGAGCAAAGTGGACAAGCAAAACACTATGGTCCGAACCAAAGGGTTCAATATGAAAAACTTGACAAGATGGAAAATTGTGACAAAAACTATCATTGCCCATAGCCCGATCAATTCGCTCTCTGATAGTTGCCTCACCCTACCTGCGGTTACACCATGTAAAACATGATCCATGAAAACCCAGATCAATAAGGGAATAATCTGAGATAAATTTTTGGAAATTAAGGATCTTCCGGATGGCTCTTGGGTTACCTCCCTGTTTCTCCTGGTGAGACGTGGTGTCATTAAAATCCCCTATACACAACCAACTTTGATTCCTCTGGGAGGCGAAATTGGTAATATTTGCATAGGTCTCAAGCCTTTCATTCTCTGTGGGTGGTCCATAGACAAAAGTGATATAATAAGGGAGCTCAACTGACGGGTCAGATACAGAAGTGTGAATGACATTCCTGGATGAAGAAATAATGTTAACAACAGTTTTTTTATCCCAGAATAAAGCAAGTCCTCCACTCAAGCCAATTGGGTCAATAATCCACTCTTCCTCGAACCCACATCGCTGTCTTATCCTGCTAACATACTTATATTTCTTCCTGGTCTCCATGATGAAGACAATTTGGGGTTTTTGTTTATTACATATTTCTTTAAGGAATTTGACTATCAGAGGAACCCCTAACCCCTGACAGTTCCAAGCTAGAAGACTCTTGGCGAACCGATGGCTGCTTGGTGACAGCCATCGGCATGTAGCATATCATTACAGTCAACATTTGGAGATTGGGGATCAGCAATGACACCAGATTCCTTGGTCAAAGAGTTGGCGGGACCCACCTGGATGGTAGGCTTAAAGTTTTTGGTGTTGAATTTGTTCTTTCTTCCCCTCAACACTTTTTTCACATTCCTCACACTTCCACGGGTAGGCACTGGACTTGCGAATAATATGGGAGGCACACCCGACGGTTCTTGAGTAGACTCCAGGAAAAGGAGCCTTTTCTTTGGGGGATTAGACAAACGATCATCCTCCAGGACATCTTGTGCTCTCTTTAGTTTGAGGTTTCGGACCCCAGTGGTGACAGCCGAAATTGGGGAGAGCCTGACGAAGGGGACTATGGCCTTGGTATTATCAGCTTCGGTTGCCGGAAACTCCACTTAGTAAGAAGGTGGTTGAGTGAATGGCGGAGTACTGGAGCTTAACTCAGGGGAGCGACGCTGAAACCGCGGGACGGTCACTAAATCAGGTATGAAATCCTCACTTGTGTTCTGCCGAGGATCAAGCCATGAGGGTAGGAGATTTGAAAGCATAAAATCAGAAACCGTAGAATTAGGGATTTCTTTAATGCTTATTCCCTTTTAACTTAGCCCATTACTGCGATCCACCGAAATAGGAGAGTTGTTACCTAATTTACAAACGTCAGGGTCCAAATTAGGGATTTCACCTGGTTGAATTTTCGATTTTCCATTTAAGGAGGGATCACCAATTAATGACCCCATAGCTGATGCCGTGAGAATAGGGATTTGAGTAATCGGTTTCAACCCCTTGTTTGTCGCTGGAATTGAGTTACTTGGACCCCCCTGATTGTCGCAGGATGGAATTTATTGAATTTCCTCTTCTGTTTCCACCTATGTCGCTGCATAATGAGAGATTTGCAGGATCCCTGCCGTGATCCACTCTGATTCCCTGTGGAGAATTTTCTCCGGCCAATCTTCAGTTGGACGCTTGTCCAGCCGCCGGCGTAGGTTTTCTGGTCAGAAGCTTTGATTCTTCCCAATCCATGTCATGCGCCACAAGTACCTCCTCAAGAGTCTTAACATGTTGCGTACCCAAGCCATTGCCTACACGAACCTCAAGACTCCCATGTTACTTTCATAACCATTTTAGTATTGTCACATAATTTAATAATTTTCACTTATTAGCCAAACATGGAAAAATAATCCCATTTTAGATAAAATGTGTCATATTCATCAATATTATCCCATATAATATTTTCCAAAATTTAATATCACACTTTCTGAACTGGGCTTAGACATCTGCCTAATATAAGCTTATCTTCAGGTTTCTTGGCCCAAAATTCAGGATATTACAGGCCGGACTATAAGTAGCTGATGGTTATCTATATTTTGTATTAGACTATTTTTGAATTTAATATATATTTGTCTAAACCTTGTGGGAATTTCAGTTGTGTAATATGATCTTAATATCAGTATTACTATGCTAGAAGTATTTTGCTCTTTGAGCTGGGTATTAATACTCTGATGAATGTCAAAATACCAAGGGGTATGACATTGTGGTATCAGAGCTGCAGTTCTAACAATATCAGAATATTATACTGATATAGTCTTGGTTATATGATAAGTTAGTAGAGATATGCATATTTGTTAAGTATGTTGTGGTATGAGGATTGGTATGTTCCTATCTTGTGTCATTATTAGAATATAAGGATTTTATCTCAATAGTGATAACAATGATAATTCTTTTCTTGTTAGTGAAAAGAATATGGCTAGACTTCGTGGTGGAAGAGTTGGATCAGCAGCTAGCGAGAATAGAAATCCACCATATCCACTACAACAGATCCTTGATAGGTTGAATGAACAACAGACCATAATTCAAGGACTCGGAGAAGACTTGAGAGTAGTTCAAGAATGAAAAAAATCAAGACAGAAATAATAATATTTGTCGGGTAGAAGAACAACCCCAGCCTAACCCACCACCACCACCACAACCAACTGCAGGGACTATACAATACTGGATCACTGAATTTTGTAAACACCAGCTTCCAGTATTCCATGGAGAGCATGACTTGCAAGTAGCTGAAGATTAGATACTGAAGTTGGAAAATATTTTTTAAGTGATGGAGTGCCCTGATAAAAAGAAGGCACATATGGCTATCTATAAGTTATAAGGGGATGCAAACAGATGGTGGAAGAGTATCGAACTGACTCTGCGAGCATGGAACACTCCTGTAACCTGGGGATTGTTCCAAGAGAAATTTAATGAAAAGTATTTCCCTTTGCCGAACATGATCAAAAAAAGAGTCAGAATTCTTGGCCAAACAACAAGGTAATGAAGAAACATTTGATGAGATTTTGAGATGATGAGACCTGGAGCTCAAATATGTTGATATAAGGATTAAAAGCATGAAATAAAGGAAAAGCTAGTTTCTCGAAAATATCAAGAGTTTCACCTAGCAGTTGAGGAATGCCAGATCGTCGACAATAATTTAAGAGACCGACGTTTGGCAAGGGATATTGTTAGCCATGGTGAGTCTAGTCGAGAGAATTTCTCCCATAAGAGAAAAGGGCAAGGGTTTAAACCCCAAGGAAACAACAAAAATCCCTCTCAGTCAGGAAACCGTGCGTACCAAAGACCCCCAGAGTCTCGACTATGTTTCCAATGTGGTAAATCACATCCAGGCAGCAATTGCAGTGGGTGATGATTGAATATTATTACACTTATTTGTATCTCTTGGTGAATAAATTTAGGAATGTTTGATTGATAAATCATGGATTTTGTTACTTAATTGGGCTTTGAGCTTTTAATTGGATTGAACTCATTTATTATGATTAAATTCCAGTTTTACAATGATTTAGTATTTTCGCCATAACTTTTGATCTAGATATCCAATTAGCCTGATTCTTCTTTCCTTTTTTAGATGATTCAGAGATCTACAATTGTTATGAAGACTTGGAAGACTGATTCGGACAAGAAGATGGACGAAATTGGAGATAAAGACAGATGCATTTTTCTGGATTTTTATTTTGCCCGAATTTTGTAATAAAAGACCAATCTTTAGATATTTCCTATTTATTAGAGGTTTCCTATTTGTTAGAGGTTTCCTATTTTTTAGAGATTTCCTATTTATTAGAGGTTTCCAATTATTAAGGGATTCCTATTTTTGTTTAGTCATCTCTCCTATATAAGGAGGATTAGATGGTGGCTACAAACACATTCTCAATATTATATATTCTTCTTCATCTTTTCTTCTGAGTTTTTTTTCCTAGCCATGCTTGGCTAAGCTTTGAGGTTGACCCATGGATTGAGGATTCTGTGAATCCAGAGGGCCTGCACTTCAATCGATAACGTAATTTGTTTCTTTATTTTAATCGGATCCGATTGTAATTGCAGATTAGGTATTAGATTTAATACCTAGATTGATATCCCAAGGACATAGGTCGGACCAGGTTCTAAGAGAGCGTTGTGCGATCGCACAACGAGCTCGCCACGTGTTCGATCAAATGCTAGGCGATCGTCTAGTCAAGGGAATATTTGGACAAATGCAGAGATTTCGGTTTGTCTAGAATCAATCACGAATTCGATTATTATGTTTTTTGCCCGATGAAGGTTATGGAATCCCAATTCTGGGTTAATCGTTTGTTTATCTAATTAATCTCGTTTTCTTATTTTCTATTTTATCTTTGCTTCATTTAAATTACATTTCTATTTTAGTTTATTAATTTAAAAATAAAAAACCCAATCCCCCTTGTTTTCATTTCATTTGCATGACACTTAAATTACTTAGGATTCAATAAAAGGCTCCTCGAAAAGAGAGAACGATCCTAGGTTTGCCTATACGCAATTCTTGGTTAATTGTTGATTGTGGACCCCAAGGCTAACGATAAAAGGTCTTCATCAAATGGCGCCGTTGCCGGGGAGCTAAGTAATTGGGACCCTAGGTGATTTAATTGTCAAATTCAAAAAAAAAGGGTTAATTCATAGCATACTTGCATATTTTATCATTTTTTTTGAAAAAAAAAAATTCTCCTTTTCTTTTTCACTTGCATCTGTATTTTCTTAGATTTTTTTGTTTTGTTAGAAAGTTATCTTGTGAACCATTGGGAATTAATTGTATTGAACTTTCATGGCTTGGTTTTATGGTAATCATGATCTACCTTTCAATTCTCACTCTTTTGTAGGCAATCAAGAATGTGATGGCCCATTCCACCACCAATACCATGAACCATACCAACAACCTCCATTCCAACAATATCATCAACCCTCTCACTTACCATACCATCCTTCATTTCATCCCACTTCCATACCATACCATGCCATCCATCTCATGAATCCCTATACCCATTTGAGCCACCTTATGGACCTCATTTTCAACCATGTGTGCCCAACCAAGAACCTTCCATTTGTGAAGTCATTGGAGATTTCCAAAATCAAACAACTTGGGCTATAAATGAGGAGCAGTCACATGAGGACAACTTACATCAACAAATGGACTCTCTTTGTAGAATGATGAAACAACAGGCGAAATCAGTTGAGAGATTAGGAAAGGAATTTAAGGAGCAAGCACAAATTTTGAAAATGAAATTTCCTTCTATCATGGTCACACATGCACAAGAAGTGAAGCAAGTACAAAATCACATTGAAGAGTCTTCTCTCCCATTTGGTAATGATCCTATACTTTTAGAAGTAGACTCTCCTATTACTTTGACTAATGAAGCAATTCATGATTTGAGTAATAATGAGGTGGACGAGGAAATCATTGTTGAATCCTCCATTGTTTGGAAATATAATTGCTCAACCAATTGGCTTTAGTAGTAGTGATTCGATTGTACTTGTTGATGAGTGTGTTCCTATTTCTTCATGTGATGTTTTAACGATGAAAATGCTTCTCTTCATAGTACTATGGATGAATGCGATAAATTGAATGACATATTTTCATGCTCTTGTGAGGAATATCAAATGTGTGTGGATTGTTATCATGAAAAATGTCATTTACTTGTTGAGCTTCAAAAGAAAGCATTTAGTGAAGAGGTTGATTCTACCATTGATCATAATGCACCCTATTGTTCTATTGATGATAGTAAGCATGTCAAATTTGAAAAGGTTGAATCAAGCATGAATGCCAATGTTTGCACTAATTTGGTTAATGCTGCATTATTTGGTGATTTTGAATTGCTTAGTGATTTTGCATTACTTGTGGATTATGTTGTTGATGTGAGTGAGAACAGTCATAGCCTGGAATGTAAGATGCATAAAATTCCCATTGGATTACCTCCTTGTAGTCTTGTTGGTGACAAAGATTCTGAAATTTTGATTGATAAAGTCCTGCATGTTGATGAATCTTTCCAACAAGTACTTTCTTGTGATTTGCCACCGATTTAGAAAAACAAGATGATTGTTTTGAACCTTTACACATTCCGGTGGTGATGATTTGAAAAATTCTCTTCATTCTTCCACTCTTTTCCCTCACTCTCTTGTGATTGCAACGATGATGTAGTATACTCCAACACTAAGTTGGATTCCATACCTTCCATTTTGCAAGCACAAGAGAATTTTCACAATATAAATGGTTCCTTGACTCCTACTGATGGGAGTATCATTGATTTCCTTGGATGTGATAATTACTTGGAGAGTTTGGAACTTAACATGCCCTTAATTCACTTGAAATCTCTCCATCTTGCTATTTTTGGATGGGATGCTGCTATTTGCTTGTCTTCTTTGCGGGCACATTGTTGGAAGGATCGTCGGAGAGTCAATCTCTACCGTACATTCTTGAACCTCTTCCAATAGATCCTGAAC
Source organism: Acacia pycnantha (assembly GCA_025563575.1). Lineage (NCBI taxonomy): Eukaryota > Viridiplantae > Streptophyta > Magnoliopsida > Fabales > Fabaceae > Acacia > Acacia pycnantha. Next base: position 1,438,646 of record JAMWYP010000064.1, read on the forward strand.
CGCCTCCACCAAGGAAGTTCAATAGAAGAGAAGATATTTTTAAAGACCAATGCATGATTCTCATTGGTGATGAGAACTTCTCCTTCAAGCGACTCAAGATACTCTAACAAAGGTTGTCTCTTTCCTCACTTATTTTCTTCCTAATTCATATGATTACTTGGGTTTAATTGTTGTATGAGGAAGATAAGTACGGGGAGGGACACAATTCAGTAGAAAAAGTAGAAATAATGTAGTTTAGTAGGTAGAATAAAAAAAAATTTTTTTATGAATAACTCACTCTCTTTCTATGATTGCTATACATCTTGTGAACTTGGACATTTTGGTTTTGATGGATCATTCTATTTGGGCTGAATTTCTGGACTCTTGGATTATATTTCTTGGTAGTTAATTTTGGGATGCTGGTTGCATGATTTGGTATTGACCTTTGTGAGATTGTGAGCTTGCATGAATGGAATTCATCTTTTACCATTCTTTCTTTCATGTGTGCATCTGCTCATTATTTGTGTTCTCTAGAACTTGCTCCTTTTCTTTTTGAAGCTTTTTTTTTTCACTTGCGTGCATAAGTATGATGGAAGCTTGTTTTCTTTCTTTCATTTTCCCACTTTGGCCAAATAGTCTTTCCCCTTACATTCAACTTCCTTTGCTAGCCCCTTTGTGCCTTCTTGACTCATTCTTTTCTAAACCACATTACAAGCCTAAGTGTAAAACCATTTTATTCCGCACCTTGAAAATTTATTGAGTATTGGTTTCACCTTGGTTTTGTGTTTAAGTGTGAGGGTTGCTTTGGAGTGCAACAGTTTAAGTGTGGGGGAGATATTTGATTCTGTGCCATTCGTTTGACATTGATTTTCGTTTGATGTTGGTCATTGTAAAAAAAAAGAAAGAAAAGAAAGAAATAAAAAACAAAACAAAAAGAAAAGAAAAGAAAAAAAAAGAAAGAAAAGAAAGAAAGAAAGAAAGAAAAGAAAAGAAAGAAAGAGAGAGAGAGAGGAATCAATGTAAAGAAGGAGAAATAAAAAGAAATGATATTGAGGTGATTTACTATTATTAACTGATGTTCTTTGAATTTCTTGGGTGCTTAGCCTATCATATCCATACTTATTCACACCTTTACCCTAGCCCCATTACAACCTTCAATAACAAGCTCTCTTGATTTTTGCATGCATGTGTTATAAATAGTGGAGAAGTAGAAATTGAGCAAGACTATGGTAGGACTATTTTCTTGAGTAGAATTTGAGCGATACACTTATTAACCCTATACACTTGAGAGATTGATTGAGGGCATCCCTTGAGAGACCATCTAGTGTGATTAGCATCATTGATTGAGATTGCTAGGGTTTGTAATTTGAAATGAAAGAAATTCAGTCTTGATTGGTTGATCTTGAGAAGCTTTGTGACCTTTATTCAATTTTTGAAGTTTGGCAATTGTTAGAGAGAAGAAGTTTTTCTTTTAGTTTTTTTCTTTTAATTTTGCTCAGGAGTGCAAAAGGATAAGTGTGGGGGAATTTGATGATTGAATATTATTACACTTATTTGTATCTCTTGGTGAATAAATTTAGGAATGTTTGATTGATAAATCATGGATTTTGTTACTTAATTGGGCTTTGAGCTTTTAATTGGATTGAACTCATTTATTATGATTAAATTCCAGTTTTACAATGATTTAGTATTTTCGCCATAACTTTTGATCTAGATATCCGATTAGCCTGATTCTTCTTTCCTTTTTTAGATGATTCAGAGATCTACAATTGTTATGAAGACTTGGAAGACTGATTCGGATAAGAAGATGGACGAAATTGGAGCTAAAGACAGATGCATTTTTCTGGATTTCTATTTTGCCCGAATTTTGTAATAAAAGACCAATCTTTAGAGATTTCCTATTTATTAGAGGTTTCCTATTTGTTAGAGGTTTCCTATTTTTTAGAGATTTCCTATTTATTAGAGGTTTCCTATTATTAGGGGATTCCTATTTTTGTTTAGTCATCTCTCCTATATAAGGAGGATTAGATGGTGGCTACAAACACATTCTCAATATTATATATTCTTCTTCATCTTTTCTTCTGAGTTTTTTTTCCTAGCCATGCTTGGCTAAGCTTTGAGGTTGACCCATGGATTGAGGATTCTGTGAATCCAGAGGGCCTGCACTTCAATCGATAACGTAATTTGTTTCTGTTTATTTTAATCGGATCCGATTATAATTGCAGATTAGGTATTAGATTTAATACCTAGATTGATATCCCAAGGACATAGGTCGGACCAGGTTCTAAGAGAGCGTTGTGCGATCGCACAACGAGCTCGCCACGTGTTCGATCAAATGCTAGGCGATCGTCTAGTCGAGGGAATATTTGGACAAATGCAGAGATTTCGGTTTGTCTAGAATCAATCACGAATTCGATTATTATGTTTTTGCCCGATGAAGGTTATGGAATCCCAATTCAGGTTAATCGTTTGTTTATCTAATTAATCTCGTTTTCTTATTTTCTATTTTATCTTTGCTTCATTTAAATTACATTTCTATTTTAGTTTATTAATTTAAAAATAAAAAACCCAATCCCCCTTGTTTTCATTTCATTTGCATGACACTTAAATTACTTAGGATTCAATAAAAGGCTCATCGAAAAGAGAGAACGATCCTAGGTTTGCCTATACGCAATCCTTGGTTAATTGTTGATTGTGGACCCCAAGGCTAACGATAAAAGGTCTTCATCAGTGGGCTATAATTGTCATAAGCTGGGTCACATTAGCCGAGATTGTCCACAATGGACAGCCGAAAAGAGACCCTAGAGTTAAGGCAGAGTCTTTGCTATGACACATGAGGAAGCCAGAAAGTCTCCAGAAATGATTCAATGTATTATCCTTCTTCATGGAAATACATTACAAGAATTGTTTGATTTGGGTGCTACTCATTATTTTATTGCATATGATTGCGCTGAATATCTAAGACTGAGTACCCATAAACTGCCTTATGATCTTGTTGTGTCAACACCGCTTGGTGTTAAGTCTATGACTACTGATGTTTATCTGAATTGCGTTGTGATTGTCAATGGGCATGAATCTGTGGTAGATTTAATATGTTTGCCACTTCATGATATCAATGTTATACTGGGTTTAAATTGGTTGACGACAAACAATGTACTGTTAGACTGCGGTAATAAGAGGATTGTATATCTGAATCTGCAGAGGGATGTCAATGAAAATTTAAACCTAAATTTTCTCTCGATGGTTGAAGCTTAGAAGTGTCTAAAAAAGGGTTGCCAATGGTACATTGTGTTTTTCTCAGTGCAGACAAAAAATGAGACTGCACTTGAGAACATTCCAATAGTAAATGAGTTTCCTGATGTGTATCCAGAAGACATTAGTGGATTGCCTCCGGAAAGGGAAGTAAAATTTGGCATTGAAATTATGCCTGTAGCTAGACCAATATCCAAAGCTCTTTACTGAATGGAACCCAATGAGATGGCTGAACTAAAAAAGCAAATTGAAGAATTATTGGAGAAAGAGTTTATTCGACCCAGTGTTTCATCGTGGGGAGCTCTAGTATTGTTTGTAAAGAAGAAATACTGAAGCCTGAGACCGTGTATCGACTACTACAGGGAACTAAACAAGGTGACCATCAATAATAAGCATCCTCTCCCCAGAATTGATGATCTACTTGATCAATTGTTTGGTTCTAGTTATTTTCAAAGATTGATTTGCGTTTGGGTTACCATCAACTACGTGTAAAAGCTAAAGATGTCCCGAAGACAACTTTCAAAACCAGATATGGGCATTATGAAGTTTTAGTAATGCCATTTGGTTTAACCAATGCACTTGATGTATTCATGGACTACATGAACTGAATTGTTTGTCAATATCTGCATCAGTTCGTGGTAGTCTTTATTGATGACATCCTGATCTACTCGAGGAGTAGCAAAGAGCATGAGAGTCATTTGAGGATCATGTTGAATATCCTAAAAGAAAAGAAACTCTACGCCAAGTTGAGCAAGTGTCAGTTTTGGCTTTTAGAAGTCAAATTTCTTGGCCATGCTATCTCACAAGAAGGAGTTTCTGTAGATCCCAGTAATTTACAAATTACTATTAAGATTTTTGGTTTATATTAGGGGGTGGGGAGGGGAGGACAAGACAAGTTATAAGGTTTGTTTAATTGGAAAGAAGGGAGATGAGAGGTATTTTAATAATTCTTGTTTGGTCTACTAGTATAGGGGATTCATGGAAGCTAATTAGAAGTTGATAAATATACCCCTATTATTTTATATGGATTTCTTTTTTTTTTCTTGCTTATAATTTATGCCAGTTTTAACTTTGGTCCCAGATTTTTTTTTTCAAAAAATGCATTTTAGATTTTTTGCAAAAATAAAATAAAATAATGGTGCAAATAGGTATTAAAAGCTTAAAATATTACATATCTTAAGAGCTAGCAGGGAAAAGAAAATAACTCCTAAACTGGTGCATAATTATGTCAATGACTCTACAAGATATTGGTGAAAAAGATCGATCAGGTGGAGTTTAGAAGAAAACTGAAGAGAAAAAACGACCAAGGAATTAACAAAAAAAAGTGAAATAGCTAGAGAGCAAAAAACACTGTGTACTTTGGTATACAGTATCCTATTTTCTGGTTCAACGGAAGTGAGGTTACGTGAGGTTCATGAAAATTAAGTTAGAGGAGGTATGGGGCTTTGTTTGGTTCAAGAAGAGGGGGGTGAGGTTTGGTTTATTGTTTGGTTTGGGAGGGTAGGTGAGAAGAGGTAATTATAAGTGGACAAATATACCATTTTCTCTTTATCTATATATTTTCCTTCTTTTACAATTGTGTTGTTTTTTTTTTTTTAATAAACTGAGTACCTCTGTGATTTTAACGTTAAAGAAGATTATAGAGAGGGTCTTCTTTGCGTGGTGATCTGAAACTAAAAAAATCTCAAGCGAGGGGCTTGAGGAGCAACAACGCCGGAGGAGGAGAGGACTGAAGTGAAGAGGCCACAATGGAGGAAAAGAGGACCCAAGATTCTGGAGGAGGAGTGGAGCACGATCGATTGCATCTGATGAGGGAAAAAAAAGGTTTTTAGGTTATAGGGTTAGATGTAGAATATCAAAAAGTTACCATGGGCAATTTGTTCAGAACGAGTCACAAATTTTCTCACTACACCTTGGAATAACCCCAAATTTGGAGGTTTGAGAAAGGAGGGAAGGGAGCACTACATGACAAAAAACTTTCCCACCCCTCATCTCCACTCCTTCCAACCAAACAAGATTTTTTTATCTTCAACACTCACCTAACCTTACCAAACAGATCAACGTATGAAGAAGTTGAAGGCGAAAAAACGTTTTAAGTGCAATGGTAGAATTGTAATATTATAAAAATGGTATAGGCAATTCAGTCAAGACCCATCAAATTATTTAGTGGGTTAAAAGTGTGTTTGGTATAATGACAGAATTGATGTATTAGTCTTATTTAATTATTATATTTATATTAGGAAACTATTTAATAGAAAAGTAGTTAACGATAAAGCTAGACATAAACAACTTCATCGAGTTAATTAATATTAAAATATTTAAATATAACATTTTAAATTGAATAATTAAGTATATAAGTACGTCTGATGAGTCATCAACCATGATATGCTCTGCCACTGCCGAATAATTAAAAGGATTAAAATTTGTACTTAAGTAGAAGCCATATGCTATGACCTTCAGCATTGGATTAGTATTGGGTGTTCTTTATGTCAGTGCATTCCCACAAATTGTAACCATTTTAATCATTTAATTTCAAGTTAATTCTTTAAGCTTATTAATTTGACTTTTTATTGTTAGCAGGAAAGATAACTATCTCAATGGTAGCTCTAGCTAGTGAAAAACCATAGGATGAAGTTAATCCAACAACTTATATTCATGTTATTATTGTTAATATTAGGGATTAAGGTGCAAAAATGAACATGTGCTTTACCCTGAGGAGCACGTCCAACACCAAGTGCTTTTTTTAGGTGTAAAAATGCACACGTGATTACAAATTTAGTGCAAAAATATCGTTTGATCGTTAAGTTTGACTTTTTTTTTTTTTTTTTTGCTTTCAAATGTGCAAAAATACACATATGGTTTGGCAAAAAGAGCACCCAACACCAAGTTCTTTTTTTAATTTAATAATTTTATTTCAATAAAAGGAAAACTATTATTTTTCTAGGTATAATTCTTGGAAGGCCAAATTTTTTATTTTCATAATTTATTTTTTATTTTTTTAAATCCTTATTAAATTTTCTAATTAATAACTAATAAATGAGTATTTATGCATTTGAAACTATAAATACTGTATTAATAATGTTTTTTTTTTTAATTTTTTGATCAAACAAATTGAACCAGAAATTATTTAAATAATTTTTCAATCAAAATCGAACAATATTATTTAATTTTTATTGCATTAAGAAATATGCAATATAGACATTTGCAGCTCTAAATGAGTTATTTCTATTTATATGATGAATGAAAGTAAATCAATGAATGTTATAGACTTATAGTTATAAAGTTGACTTTTTCAAACTTATAGTTATAAAGTTGACTTTTTCAAAGTAAATGAATTATTTTTTTATAGAATAAATGAATTATTTCTTTAAATATTTTTTTCCAAAAAATTAAAATTATTTTTAAGTAAATATATTATTTATAATATCAAATTTCAAAATGCATAAATATTCATTTTTATCGTTTTTAAGAAATTTCTTCGTATTCCGTTGGACATGTGAACATTCGCCCAATTAAACATTACTAAAGCTGTCATCTCTTGAAATTTGTCTGTAGAAATTTCAAAAAGTTCTTAAGCTTCATCACTTGTTATATTATCCGCCATTGCTTGTGCACACAGCGTCATTCCTATCTTATGATCGAAGATCCAAACGTCCATCAGAATCAACTCTTGCATGCATAAACTAGCATTCGGGCGTCATAACTTGAGTCCTGTATATACCTACAAGTTTGAATCAGGAATGGCTTTTCTGATCAATGGCACCTTTTACTTTTACCTTGTGGGCTTCATCACCTTTTTGGTGTTAAAACTCACAAGAACATCAAAAGCCAAACCTAATCTTCCACCATCTCCACCAAAATTGCCAATTATAGGCAATATTCATCAACTAGGCACTCTTCCCCATCGTTCTTTCAGAAACCTCTCTGAGAAATACGGTCCTCTCTTATGGCTTCAGCTTGGCCGAATTCCTGCTTTACTGGTTTCTTCTGTAGATCTGGCCAGAGAACTTATGAAGAACCAGGACGCGGCTTTCGCTGGCCGGTTTCAAAGCATATCGGCCCGAACCTTGCTCTATGAAGGTAAAGATGTTGCCTATTCAGCCTGCAATGAAAGCTGGAAACAGAAAAGAAAAGTTTGTGTTCTTGAGCTTCTCAGCCTGAAAAGGGTTCGATCTTTTCAGGCAATAAGGGATGAAGAAGTTGCAGAAATGGTGGGCGAGATACAAAGGGCTTGTTTGAGTGATAATAATTGCTCTGTGAACATAAGTGACCTTATAAGTGCCACCACCAACAACGTTATATTCAGATGTATAATTGGACAAAAGTATGATACAGCAGAGAGTAGTGGAAGATTCGGCACGCTTGCTAGGAAGGAGATGGTTCATCTTGCTGAGTTGATGGTGGGAGATTTTTTTCCATGGTTGGGTTGGGTTGATGTTCTTAGTGGCAAAATGAAAGACCTTAAAGACACGTTTAAAGCAGTAGATGGGTTCTTTGACGAGGTGACTGAAGATCATAAGAAGGTGATGAAGAAGAAGACGAAGGACGATGATGAGAAGAAAGACTTCGTGGATATTCTTCTTCAACTTGAAGACACTGATAAGCTTGAATTCGAGCTCAACAAAGATGAACTTAAAGCCATAGTAACGGTCTCTTTCTCATCCCTCTCAACACACACACACACAGATATTTATTTATTTCTTTTGGTAAAAAAATATTTATTTATTTTATTCCATTCAAGACTAATAAATAATATCATAATTAAACAGTACGGTGATAACAAAGAGATTGTTGATTTTGGTTGGACAGTTGACACACACACATACACAAACTATCTCCAGTCCTAAATATAAAAAGCTAGTTAGATGTTGAATTTGGTCCTAAATATAAGACTTTAATCCGCTTTGTCCCCTTTTTTTTATCATTTTTGTCTAAATTATTCCTACTTATTGCACATGTTGGGAGAGTTTGCCTCGTGGGTTAATTTCTATATAAATGATTTAAAAGGTATTTCAGGGAAACCAAAACATAGTTTTGAAAAATAATTAATTTAACTAACTTCCTTGATATGAGGTTTGCAATTGTATCAAAGAAGGAAAAAAAGATATGAGGTTATAGAATATTAAGAAACAGTTATGTTACCTGTCTGGTGGTGCCGGAATACTTACAACTTTTGGTTTGACTTAGGGTTAGGGTTTGTGATGGTGTTGTTTGGGTTTAGGGTTATTTTTGTTGGACTTTGGCCCTTTTGTTATGTTTTGCTTTGGACTTCCTTTCTTGTAATCCTTAGTTTAATTTAATAAAATTATATTTCTGGCAGTAAAAAAAAAAAAAAGAACAAAACCATTTAAAATGCTAATTTTTGATGTATAATTTCAGGAGATGTTTTTGGGAGGGAATGAGACTACAACAACGACGGTGGAATGGATATTAACAGAGCTTAGGAGAAACCCAAGAACCATGAAGAAAGCCCAAGAAGAGATCAGAAAAGTGGTGGGGTCTAAATCAAAAGTGGAAGAAAGTGACATAAAGGAAATGAAGTACTTGAAACTTGTGACTAAAGAAGCTCTAAGATTACACGCACCAGCTCCTTTCTTGATCCCCAGAGAAACAATCAGTGATACAAAATTAGGAGGATATGATATTCCTGCAAAAACAATGATATTTGTGAACATGTGGGCAATTCAAAGGGACCCAGAAATATGGGAAAATCCTGAAGAGTTTATCCCAGAGAGATTTGAGAATAATGAGATGGATTTTAAAGGACAAGACTTTGAATTAATCCCATTTGGTTCTGGAAGAAGGATGTGTCCTGGTATGGACTTTGCAATGGCTTCAGTTGAGTACATGTTGGCCAATCTTCTTCACTGGTTTGACTGGAAGCTTCCTGAAGATGGTTCACCTGAGTGTGAGATTGATGTGACTGAGACTTATGGGCTCACAGTTAAGAAGAAAGTCCCTCTTTTTCTTCAACCTAGACCATTTTCTTCTCTCCAAGCTCAATCTCCTTAATTTGGTCTATGAAGTTGGTATGTGGTTTTTTTATGAAGTTAGTGGCTGGAAAGAATAAATGAGTGTGATTTGTGGTTGATTGTCATATTGTCAGGTTTTATCTTCCTAGGAAAATGCTACGTGTGTGTGTTACTAATGTGTTTGTTATTGCTTTCAATTTGTGGGGTGTGAGGGCTTGTTTGAATTAAAGTCTGTAAAATTTTTTATTTGTATTGCATTTTGCAAACTAAGAATGGTGTAAGAAGTCAATTAATGTACTACGGTTGGTTTAGATATGCTTTTTTTGCCTTTAAAGAAAAAGTCGATTTGAATACCCATTTAAATTTGGGAAAAAGACAGAAAAATACAATTAAAATTGGTAAAAGACAAATAAGTATGTTAAATTTCAATAATTCCAAAAGGATCGATTCAAAATTTAGAAATGTTACAAAATTAGAAATTACCTAACCAACTCTAGTTTTTTTTAATAAAAAACCCCCAACCCCCTTGCCGGACGCCAGAGCTCCGACGGTGGCGGCGGCCTTCACTGGAGCTTTGGGGACCTTGTTGGCGACTAGCCCCAGAGCTCCAGTGCCAGCGACCTAATATATATATATTTGAATTTCTCAAGTAAAAGTTGTTAATATAGATACGTGAATTTTTAATAGCGATACTAAAATTGTAAATGGCGGCCTATTATATATATTTTTAATTTCTCTAGTAAAAGTTTTCAATATGAATACATGAGTTATTAATAACAATACTAAAGTTATAAAGTAAACATTTATTGCAACAACCTTGAATATTATCAATAAATGAGAAAATATCCTTAATAATATAGCTTCTCATGACAAACCACATATAATAGTTAGCTACGAAGTAAAAGAATTAGATGATGGAAGCTTGTGTACATGATATGCAATCTTGAAACTTAGAATTGATCGGGTGATAACTTATACTACTAGACACACACACACACAGTACCGTTCAAACTTCAAACATTACATTCCAATCACATATGGGACCATTTGTTCTCCATTTCACACTCCACTGTGAAAAGTTGCGGCTACCCCACACGTTTGATTCTTTCTAATTTCAATCACATATGGACGAAGTATATGGCAGCATTTCATTGCTATTATCATTATATCCTTTACTTTTGGTCAATGTCTCTCACTATCATCCAAATAACCCCACTCATGCCTCATTTTTCCTTATCCGGACAAGACAGAATTGATGTATTAGTCTTATTTAATTATTATATTTATATTAGGAAACTATTTAATAGACAAGTAGTTTACGATAAAGCTAGACATAAACAACTTCATCGAGTTAATTAATATTAAAATATTAATAGATAACATTTTAAATTGAATAACTAACTATACAAGTACGTCTGATGAGTCATCAACCATGATCTGCTCTGCCTAAATGGATTAAAATTTGTAGTGGGTGTTCTTTATGTCAGTGCATTCCCACAAATTGTAACCATTTTAATCATTTCAATTTCTTTAAGCTTGTTAATTAATTTGACTTTATATTGTTAGCAGGGGTGATAATTATCTCAATGGTAGCTCTAGCTAGTGAAAAACCATAGGATGAAGTTATATATATATATATATATATATATATATATATATATATATAATAAAGTTAGGCTAAAGTATAATTTTAGCTAGTCTTCTTTAAGTTTACATAAGATTTTATTTTACTCTCTTAATTTCTAATCCTTAAAACTTAATTAATACCGTTAATGCTACTTAGGGAAAAAGTTGATTAAGTAAAGTTAAATATAGAGTAAATACATTTTCTAGTCCCTGACAAAAAACACGAACCCCATTTTGGTCCCTGACAAAAAAAAAAATGTCTTTTTTAGTCCATAAAAAGGATAAGTAAGGGTCGATTGGTGGATGATCCCTCACAAATTTCCGAAAGGTTCTTTTTAGTCCCATAAAAAGGACGAATAGGAGTCGGTTTTTTTATCAGGGACCAAAATAGGGTCCATGTTTTTTGTCAAGGACCAGAAATGGTATTTACTCTTAGTGTTACTCACTCACTTCGGTTATAAGGATAGGATTCGATTAATCTTTTCAAGAGATATTAAAGAAGAGATATTAAAGAAGTAAAATAAATTATTTAATTATATTATATATTATGTATTATTAGATTATATAGCAGTTTAACAGTTAAGTAAAATAATTTCAAGAAAAATGATAAATATAAATAATTTAAGTAGTTCATTAACTTTCTTAATATATCAAAAAAAATTAACTACATATTATATTTAGGACAATACGTAGTATAACATGTAAATTCCGCATTAAAATTTGGTACATAGACATATATATATATATGTAGACATTATCGATCACATATCATGTGGGATGATGCCATTCAAATTACTAGTTTAAAAATAGACGATAAATCGGATAAGAGGACGGGTATAAGGTTAAAGTAATTAAATGTAGGCATGTGATTTGGATATGTTTTCGATTGTCGTGGCAAGGAAGTATTGAAAGGGACCAAAGGAAATTAATTAAGCTAATCAAATAAGATTAATTAATTAATATCATTGAGGTAATTTAGGGGAAGGCTAGCTAGCTGGAACAATCAGCAATTGTATAAATACTATTATACCTTTGGTTCTTAATACAATATTCGTTGGACTTTTTTTAAGAGAAATTAAAGAAGAAAAATAAATTAGTTTAAAGTATATATTTACATTTATCAATTTTATATTAAACTAATTTGTCTCACATATAATTTAATATATAATATGATAATACACAACATATACTATAATTAAGTTACTTAATTATTTGGCTTTCTTTAATCTTTTAAAAATTTTAATTGGGTCTTCTATTAAGGAGTGGGGGGAATATTGTTTTTATTTGTAAAAGTGGGGCATATGACGTTTAAAAAGTAAAATAAAAGAAAATGAAGGAAAATGAGATGCTGCCGCTAAAAGGAGTAAGACTTTTGCTTACGGAGTGACTTCCCTTCCAGATTATGTTATTTTCATCACTTTCATACTTCTTAACTTTTGATCGGAGTATATTAAGTGAGAATTATATCAGATTAAATTGCTGTATGCGGATCTCTATGAACATCCATAGATTTTCTATGTGCTAAATTAGCACATAGAAACCGTTTATCAGACCCCATCAAGACGAACCAAAGCAGGTGTGACGAGGAGTTCTTCCTAGTTTCTTGTAGTCCTTTTCTAAAGAATAATAATGTTAATATTGTTTGGGAAGAATTTTATTTTGATCTATGAAGTGGTGTAATAATATGATCAATCCATCCTTTGCATTAGATTATAAATATAAATATAAATATTAACAAAATATTTTATTTATTACATGTTTTCTCTTGATATCTTGGATATTCTATCATAAAATAATAATAATGGTAGTAATTAAACATATCAAAACTATTTTTCTAGAAAGAAAAAAAATTAAGGCTTTACATAAAAGCTAGAGGATCATTAAAGCATGTTTGGCACAATGTTGTTGTAAACACATCTTAAAATTAATGTTAATGTCATCGTTTATTTATTTTATTTGAAATAGTGATTGGAACCTTCAAAAATATATTTTTATGTGAATAAGCACTTTTGGGGGCCCCAAACGAGATCTAAGCATGTTTGGCACAATGTTGTTGTAAACACATCTTAAAATTAATGTTAATGTAATCATTTATTTATTTTGTTTGGAATAGTGATTGGAGCCTTCAAAAGAAGATTTTCAATGTTGATTTATGGTATAAGAGATAAGTATGTGAAAAAATTTGTGTCTCAATTTATGTGAGTAAGCACTTTTGAGGTTCCAAATGTGATCCCAAACAAATACTAAAACACCTTGAATCACAATTTGCTGATATAGATAATAGGAGTGAGCTATATTTTAAAATGAAATAATTATCTAATTATCTAATTATCTAATTCCAGATCTGCAATATGATATCAACACCACACATTTCCTTCCCAATAAAAAAGGGAAATTTCAATCATGTCTCAACTGCTCAAGCAAGAGAATTTATCTCTTGAAAATATATGCATCCCTTGAGATCATCAGATAAATCGGAAGTGCCAAGAAGCCTCGCTGTGATTAAATCTAAATGTACTATTACTATTTTGACCTTGTTTGTTAAAAAGAAAAAGGAAGCAGTGACATTATTAGTTGTTAATGCATATGTAGTGATAGTTATTTAGCATTAGCTAGTTTAATTATCAATAATAAGTGCAGCGTGGTATAAGTTAGCATTTTGACATTGAGTGTTAATACATGCGAGACGACAATTATTAATATAACTATTATAAGTATGTGGTGCAGGTAGACATATTAGTTGCTAATACTTAATTAATACATGTTGCAATAGTTATTAGTAGGAAAAATTACATTCAAATACCATATGAAATGCTAAAACCCCAAAATGTCTGTTAAAATTTTGAAAGAACTTAAAGGTGACTGGGATCAAATTGAGATTTGAAAAATATTGGTGAATTTACCATTTTGTTCTCATTTTTTAAATAAAAATGAAAAAATAACCCTTGTCGGAGGACTTAATAATGTTAATATTGTCCATTGTGCCTTAACCTTACATCCGACTGTATTGTTATTGCCGTGCATATCTGATCATGTACATTTCTCATTGTGCCTTAACCTTATATCCGACTGTATTGTTATTGCCATATATATATATCTGATTATGTATACCCTACATCTGATTGTAGTAAATGTCGCCAAAATTCCATGAATATCTGTAGTACATATATGATGTATGTAAACATGAGGTTAACCGTTACCTGAGGTCCGGTGCGCATTAGACCTCAGCCCTTAATATAGCTTCAAGGTCGGGAGGACCGAGGATCGAGGAGAAAGACAAGCAGCTCACATAGGGATCCGGCTGAAGATCTCTTCTGTTCATGTATCTACGTTTCAGTTGAACCTTCGAAATATTGTACCGTTACTGTAAATAGCCAGACTTATGGCATTTTGAATATATATATCAGTTACGCTCTTGCTCCGATGCTCTACTTTGATGATTTTGATGAAAAAAAATTCTATTATACTGCTTTTGAAAAACGGGATGTTACACAAACACCACCAAGTCCAAGCGCTTAAATCTACGGGATGTGTTGTTTTAACTTAACTAGTGATCTTGGGTTCGAACTCTAGGTATGCATCTATGATAATTACTTGGAGGTAGCGAGGTTCCCCCATTTTGGGCCTACATTTCTGTGACTTGACTAGTCGGTTGCTAGTAGCGTATTTGACTTTTACAAACTTACTTAAATATAAATACACACCAATCCGTCTATATATATATATATATGCACATACACTTAGCCTTATCCTAAAGGTCTCTTGTTTTTGTGAAAAGATTAGTAACTGATGAACTGATTTTTGCATTTGCATAAATAATTTCAGGACATGTTTTTAGGAGGGAACAAGACCACATCAACAACGATGGAGTGTATTTTGTCAGAGCTTATGAGAAATCCAAGAATCATGAAGAAAGCCCAAGAAGAGGTGAGAAAAGTGGAGGGGTCTAAATCAAAAGTGGAAGAAAGTGACCTAAACAAATTGAAGTACTTGAAACTGGTGCTCAAAGAAACTCTTAGGTTACACCCACCAGCTCCATTATTGGTGCCAAGAGAAACAATGTGTGATACAAAATTAGGAGCTGAGGCTATGATATTCCTTCAAAAACAATGATAAATATGTGAACATATGGGAAAATCCTGAAGAGTTCAGGCCAGAGAGATTTGAGGATAGCCTGATGGATTTTAAAGGACAAGACTTTGAGTTCATCCCATTTGGATCTGGGAAAAGGACATGTCCTGGTATGGCCTTTGGACTTACTTCAGTTGAGTCCATGTTTGCTAATCTTCTTCACTAGTTTTTTTTTTTTTTTTGCTCAGTTTCTTCATTAGTTTGACTTGAAGCTTCCTCAAGATTTTGATAATGAGATTGATATGAGTGAGACGTTTGGGCTCACAGTTAAGAAGAAAGTCCCTCTTGTTCTTCAACCTATACCTTGCTCGCTCCAATCTCAATCTGCTTGATTCAGATCTTCATTTTATTTTAATTATAGATGTCTTTGAAGTTAAGTGGTAGGACAGAATAAAATGAGTACGATGTTTTGTGGTTGAATAATAATATTGTCAATTTTTGTGTTCCTAGGAAAATACCGATGTTTGTGTTTGTTGTTGGTTGTTGCTTTGAATTTGTGTGGTGTGAGACGTAGGAATATGGCATGCTTTGCCATGCGGTGCCTACTTCATGTGTAATATAGAAAATAGTGAGAGGTGTTACTTTTTAATTTGGGGACACACGCATGACGCATATAAAAAAGATAACGCTAAAATTAATTTACGAATCTATCTTTTCTTCTTTTTTTCCCCTCTTACTTTTTTCTCATTTTTATCATATTTTTTCTCCAAAAAAATTCCTCTCTTTCTTTCTTGGGAAAATCCATATGGGGGCCCAATTTAGCAACAAAAACCCAAAAAAGACCCAAACCAAAGTTTCTGATCAGAAAAGGTCCTAGGGCTTTTTTTGACATGTGATTGTATAGAGAAATGACAAAAACACCCTCAACTAACACTCACAAATGAGAGAAGGGAAATTTCAAAATCCAGTCTCTCTCTCTCTCTTGATCGTGATCGTGTCTCTGCGCTATGCTCTCTCCCGCCTGCTCGACTCTCACTCTCGTCTTGCCGTCGCTGGTTTGCCAAAGGTAGGAAACATTTTAGGGATTAGGGTTTTTCGGTCCCTTATTTTGTGTATGCTGTTTAAGAAGTGAATGGAAAGCTAGTTGCTAAACCTGTTTTTATGAAATCAGAGGTTGCATTGGGTATTAGTTTTGAACACGTTTCCAATATCTTAGATTTGTGTGAATTAAAATTTATTGTTACTAGTGTTATCCAAATTTCTATACCCTCAAAATTATCCCAAAAGAAGATAATTATTCTCAGGGCCAATTGAAACAAACCAATCCCATGTGTAAAACTAACTGTCAACCATGTGTGCTTGTATTATATTCTGTGAAATGGCATGCTCCTGTTTGCTAGCTGTTAAAGTTAATTCCATTTGTTTCACTTTCTTCCTTCTTTCATTATTCTTGTTTTTTTTCCTTGAAGTTCTCAAACTGACCCCTCTCCTCCCTCGGATTCTGCTTCCTGCAGGCTTTCAGCTTACCATACTTGGGCAATACTAGTACATCATATGACATCAGGCACCACCAACAATCTGCAGTAAGAACTTAATTAATTTGACTTAACTAATTACATTAGACCCTTTTTATGCTTCATTAATCATCTCATTATATTCTTCAGTTAATATATATAATATTTGATCCCTCAAGTTTACTCTCATTTGGATTTTGGTTCTTCAAGTTTTGAACGATGTGTTTTGGTTCCTCAATCGGTAAAATGGTTGATATTTTTATTAATGCTCTAACTTGTACATCTTTGTTATATTACTTGCCTCATTTAAATATGTTGGACAAACTGAGTTCGGGAATTTTACATCACTAAACCAGAAAATTTTTAACAGACTAAATATATGAAATTTGGCTTGGATTATACCATTATAAGTTCCGTTTAAGTGTGTGCATTGCCAACACCAAATGCACCTACAAATTCATAATGACAACATCACACACCAAATGCACCTACAAATTCACAGGGCCTTTTCTGATCAGAGACTTTGGTTTGGACCTTTTTTGGGTTTTTGTTGGTTAATTGGGCCCCATATGGATTTTCCCTTCTTTTTTCCTGCCATATATGCAGATCAGGTGGAACATTAACGGGAACCGACTTGGCTCTAGGTCAAATTGAATAATCTGTAACCAGTCAACCTTGAATATCATCAATAAATTACAAAACACCCTTTTTCTGACCGACAAAACATCCTTGATATATAAGATCAATGTTATCAAACTCGCGAGTTTAAGTAAACTCGTGACAATAATATAAACTCGTATCGTGAACTCATGGTTTACTTTTATTATTAAATAAGTATTACTAGTGTTTAATTAAATAATTAAAATATAAAAATAGAAAAATTTGATTCAAATATATTTTAAATCCAAATAATTAAAATTAAATCCATCAATATCACATTTAATAAAGAAATTTCTATAAAATTTATATATAAAGCCACTAAGCAAGACCAAATAAAAAAAGTGAAAATGATTTTAAGAGTACGTTAACACGATTTTTTAAGTTAGAAACGTAAAAACGGTAAATTCGGTGTATAAATTTGTAAGTTTAACCGAGTTTACAATTGACTCAACTCATTTTTTGTAAGCTAAAAACGTAAAAACAATGAATTTAGAGAGTCAACTTGCTTGACAACAATGTATAAGATAGCTTCTCATGTATAGTGCTCCATAAGAACATAATTGAAGCTTTTATGATATGCAATAATCTTGAAACTTCAAATTAAATGTGGGAGTAACTTTCAGTTAAATTAGAGCAATAAGTGATGCTGAATGGGGAAGGGAAATGAAGAGGGGGAGAGAGAGAGAGAGAGAGAGAGAGAGAGAGAGAGAGAAGAGAAAGAGGGGAAGACTCGGAGAGAAAAGAGAAACTCAAGAGGAAAAACAATTCAACGATATTACTAAAAGGGTGGAAAGCCAATGTGCTGAGTTGCTATTTATAAGCCTCGACCTAACTTTAAAAATTAATCATAGCTAATGTTACCTTTAAGTCAATCAACACGTTGGCTTCATCATCACACACATCCACACGTTGATGTATGTGCAGCTATATCTATACAAGTCTTGCGTGCTTGCATAAATTAGCATTCGGCATTCCTCACTTAAGCCTTGTGTAACCAAGTCCTTATTTAAAAAACCTTCAATATAGAATTACAAGTTAGAATCAGAAATGGCTTTTCTGAATGCCACCTTTTACTTTTACCTCCTTGGCTTCATCATCACCTCCTTGTTTGTGTTGTTAAAACTTACGAGACCTACAGAAAACAAACCTAATCTGCCACCATCACCACCAAAATTGCCAATTCTTGGCAATATTCATCAGTTAGGACCTCTTCCTTATCGTTCTTTCAGAGACCTCTCACTAAAATACGGTCCTCTCTTATGGCTGCAACTTGGTCAAATTCCAGCTTTACTAGTTTCTTCAGCAGATTTGGCCAGAGAACTTATAAAGAACCAAGATTCAGTTTTTGCCAGCAGGTTTCAAAGCATATCAGCCAAAACCTTACTCTATGGGTGTAAAGATGTTATCTTTTCAACCGATGGTGAAAGCTGGAGACAAAAAAGAAAAATTTGTGTTCTTGAGCTTCTCAGCCTTAAAAGGGTCCGATCATTTCAGGCCATAAGGGAAGAAGTTGAAGAATTGGTTAACGAGATACGAAGAGCTTGTTCGAGTGATAATAATTGCTCTCTGAACATAAGTGACCTGATAAGTGCCACCACCAACAACATAATATTCAGATGCATAATTGGACAGAAGTATGATACAGCAGAGAGTAGTGGAAGATTTGGGATACTGAGGGATGAGAAGAGGAGGGATGAGAAGAGGAGGGATGACTTCGATTATAGGGATAAGTAGACTCAATTAAATTTTTAAGGAAGATTAAGAAAGTAAAATAAATTGCTTAATTATATTATATGTTATACATTATTAGATTATATATCAATTTATTAGTTAAATAAAATAGTTTCAAGAAAATGATAAATATAAATAACTTAAAATAGTTTAATTAACTTTCTTAATATTTTAAAAAAATCAGTAGGATCTTATATTTAGGACAACAAATAGAATAAGAGGTCAATTCCGCATTAAAATTTGGTACAAATACATATATGTAGACATTATGGATTACATATCATGTGAGATAATGCCATTCAAATTAAACTAGCTTAAAAATAAACGATAAGTCGGATAAGAGGACGGGTAATTAAAGGTAAGCATGCGATTTGGATATGTTTTCGATTGTCGTGGGATGGAAGTATCGAAAGGGATCAAAGGAAATTAATTAAGCTAGTCAAATAAGATTAATGTCATTCGGGTAATTAAGGGGAAGGCTAGCTGGAACGATCCGCAATTGTATAAATAGTTAAATACTATTATACGGTTATACCTCTTATTTTTAATATAAGATTCATTCAACTTTTTTTTTTTTTGAGAAATTAAATAAGGAGAATAAATTACTTTAAAGTATATATTTATATTTATCAATTTTATATCAAATTAATTATCTGACTTATAAATTAATATATAAATAATATATAACACATCCCATGATTAAATTATTTATTTAGTTTTCTTTAATCTTTTTTAAAAAAACAACTAGGTTTTATATTAAGGATTGGAGGGAATATTCTTTTTTTATTTGTAAAAGTGGGGCATATGACATTTAAAAAGTAAAATAAAAGAAAATGACGATAAATGAGGTGCTGCCACTAAAGGTCAGTTGACTGTGCTCATTTAGGATAGTAGTGGTAGAAGTGACTTATTTTCAATTTGACTTTTGCAAATGATGGTAGGATAAATGTCATAATGTAAATGTGATTTGTGTTTGAGATAGCCGTGACATAAATGAATTTTTTCTAAATATGATTATAAATGTGATTTGTGTTTGGGATAGCGGATAACTCTTATTTAGAATAACGTTTGAAAAATCAATTAAGATGAAAAATGATTGAAAAATGCATAAATTTTATTGAATATTACACACAATAATATATATATATATATATATATATATATATATATATATATAATCAGGGGCGGAATTAGGGGCTATGGGTGGCCTTCGCCCTTAAAATTATAGAATACGACCTTGATTTTTAGAAAATTATATTTTAGTCTCATAAAAATTTCACTATTTTCAATTTAGTCTCTACTAAAAGTTTCATGGGGGACTAAAATGAAAAGATTGAGATGTTTATGGGACTGAAATGTAATTGAATGAACACCTAGGTTCTATTATGAAATTTTCGCCTCTAATTGTAATTTCTAGCTTTGCCCCTGACACACTCACACACTAGAAAAAGCAGATATGGTATCCCCAAAAGACGTCCCCTTTATAAAAAGGGAAAGGGAAAATTAAGGCGGTAATATTTTTGTAATTATGTAGAGAAATTTTGACATATTACCAAAAGTATACTTTAAACGTCCTAATTAGAAAAGAGACGCCAAAAAAGGGAATTTGGGTGTCCCAATTTTTTTTTAAATATACCAAAAAACTACTTTTGGCATCCCAATTTAAAAAAGAGACACCAAAAATAGATCTTTGGCGTCAATAACACCACTTTCACCGTCCCCTTTAAAATTAGGACGCCAAAAGCGTCACTTTAGGCGTCCCAATTATAAAATTGGGACGCCTAAATCTTACCTTTAAGCGTCCCAATTACAATTTGGGATGCTTAAAGTATCACAAATATCACATCCTTCACCTTTTCTTCACCTGCTCATGATGAAGACTCATCTCACCTTTGCCTTCCGCATAGCTACCACCTTCTCCCTCGTCCTTCCTCTGCCTTCCGCACCACCTATCACCTTCCTCCACAATGGCCGCTCCTCCTTCTACAGCCGCGGCCACCTCCCCTTGCTGAGTCTTACTGCCGCCCCTCGCTGAATATCATGGCCGCCCATGGATCCGCTTTGGTCGAGAGGAGGTTGCTTCTTCCTCCCTCCACCACTCGCTACTCCACTTTACTCCGCCAACTTGGCATTGCTCGATCCGGAAGACCGATGTTGGTGACAGATCTGCTATTCCTCTTCACTCTGATGCTCCATTGCTCGATGTTGTTGATGTCTTCTTCCCCCTTCTTCAAATCTGAAAACATATCTGCTTTGTGGCTTCTTCTTTTTTTTTTCTTTTTTTTTTTTGTGATTGCAGATTCAGGAAGACCGATGATGTCTCCAGCGAGACTTAGATCAAGTTGCTCGATCCATTAGGCAATTGGGGCAGTAAAGGACCAGAACCCTCTCAGGGTTATATGCGGTGCTGTGGAAGAGCATTGCCGCTCTGTGCCATAGGTCATGGGTGAAATGTAGGGAGTCTGGGACGAAGGCGCATGATTTTTTTTTTTTAAAACCTTAAGACGTCCTAATTTTTTTTGGACACTGAAAGTCTCAACTTTACTGTGTCTCTCACATAGGTGTCTTCTAAAAAAGGGATGTTAAAAGGGCTTAAAAATATATGTTAAAAGGCTTTTTTGTAGTAATGTATTTTAGTTGTATATTATGTTATAATTGAAGATAAAAATTTAAATTTGATAAAAAAAATTATTATAAAAAACCACTAAAGTGCTCAACTAAATATATTTAATTGACAATATCTTATATAAATTAGAATGCATACAAATGTATATTTAGTAGTACATTGATTATTGGATTTCCTAACCCTAACAAGTTGGTCTCTATTTCTATCATAAACACGACTCATTTGTTTTGAAGATAATGTATGAATATTTGATGAGAATTCTACATCAAGTAGATCATTATTATCTTGATCATCACCCATAATTCCTCGTTGAGCTTGAAAAAAATCCACATTAGTTTGGGAATATCTCCGGATAAGATTATATAGTTATTGTTGCACAAACTATATAGACTTGTGTTTCAAAGCTATATGAGTGCATATTTGGCAAGATTTGAAACATATTCTTCCATACTCCAAATGTCCTTAGTAAACCTCAAACTTAAATGATAATGATTGAAGAGCTCGTTATCTGATTCCTGAAAGGTGATAACACTCACGTCTATACGGACCAATATATCCAACTGGTATTAGATAGCCAACATCGACCAAGTAATATTTCCATAATAAATACTCCATTTGGTTCTTATTATAAGGTACCAACTAACAAATCTCACAAACCAATAAAAACAGTTAAAGTCAATAAAGTTTCCTTACAATTTAAGTAACTTCCAATATTACCCCTACTAATTGCACTAAACTCTAATATTATATTAATTATTACTCTCACCCACTACCCTCATTAATTATAGGCAGAGATGGAAACAAATAATTAATTCTCATTGGGAACAAGCAAGTGCCTTATAAAAATGACCAAATAAACTTGTTAGTTGGTGCCTTATAATAAGGACCAGAGGGAGTAATGAAATTTATTTGACCCTGTGAAATTATAGAACATGTGAAATAAAGACAGAAATTAATGTAATTGAAGTGAATATGTTGAAGATATACCTTGAGGTAGATGGAGGAAACTCATAATTGGAGTGGAGATTGCAGTCTAGAAGACACGAGAATCATGCACAGTACTCTCTCACCTTGCCAACACAAAAGTAAAGCATATATCTCAATCACATACATCCATGATATTCTGTGTTGGATATTCCTTTCTTCTGATATATTTGTCTTGTTTAGACTATATGACCACACACTTGATGCGTTTCATCAATTTCTCTTATCGCATTCTTGAAATATGAGTAATATTGTAGATCACTACATATGTTTGGGTGACAATGATGAAAATCTGGATCAAGCGGTTTGATATTTTTAATGGATAGATTGACACAAGTATTTAAAACCACCATGTGAAAAATCCTAGTGATAGTTTCTCCTGAATGTTGAAATTGTTCCTGAATGATTCTATTTCCTTGTCCATGTCCAACTGTATATAAGAATATGGCAACCATTTCTTCAATGCCTATGTTCTGAGTGTGTCGTAACCCATGTTCTACCAATTTACAGCATAAGTGCATGAAAACAAGTTTTCCACTCGAAAATTTTCATGACATGTGGTATCATGGCCTTGCAAAACCTCCTGCACCCACATTATTCTTGTTTCCTTACTAGTTATATGTGGCTCTTTGCAAACATAGGGTGTGACATATTGAGTTAGCAAGACACCAATCTGTTCATATTGTGTCATCTCTTTGTCTACATGAGAAATTTGTTAGGATTTTTTTGGCGCTTGAGACAATCTTACTTCCTCCATTCCTCCTAAATACCCTCATCACTAGAACTTTTTGTGGATAATAAACTAGTGCGAAGCTCAAGACTTAACTGAATCAATAATAATTATATATTAGTTGCAAGTAAATTCAAATTATATATGCTGCAAGTAAATTCACATCATATATGATAAAATTAAATTCACATCATATATGATAAAATTAAATTCACATTATATAGTTGCGTCATATAATATACAGAAGAGCTATCATAATCAAGTAATTATAAGTATCGTAATACGTGGTTAAGTGCTACGGGGGTTACTGCCATGATGGGGTGTTGTTGCCGCAACCAGTCTATCACCCCTGTGTGAAGCTCATGTTGGGATTCGTCATAATCAAGTAATTATAAGTATCGTAATACGTGGTTAAGTGCTACGGGGGTTGCTGCCATGATGGGGTGTTGTTGCCTCAACCAGTCTATCACCCCTGTGTGAAGCTCATGTTGGGATTCGTACACACAGCGGAAGGATTTCATCCATTAAAATTTTATGAATTCCGAAGAGGATCTATCAACGGCGTTTAAATCGGGTTCACTAGAAAAACCGTACCTATACGAACTTGTATGCGTCCTTTACGAACTCGTGGGCTAACGCCTTCTTGCTCAATCAATCTCTAGGAGCCGACTCTTCGAATCCACTCCCTCTACCGGTATCCACACCGAATAGCTCTCCAACACGTATGGCAGCGTGCTAGCGCCTTCAAGTCTTTTGTGTGTCACGTCTTTTCTCTCTAGGGTTTTCTTTTCGCGGCTCGTCTTATTTTAATACGACTAGATCTTCATCTAATATAGAGTTTCTAAAACCCTAATTGGGCCGTATTAAAATTTTCAAGACTTAACCGAATTAATAACAATTCTATATTAGTTGCAAGTAAATTCAAATTATATATGCTGCAAGTAAATTCACATCATATATGATAAAATTAAATTCACATTATATAGTTGCGTCATATAATATACAAAAGAGCTATCATAGTCAAGTAATTATAAGTATTGTAATACGTGGTTAAGTGCTTTAGGGGTTGCTGCCATGATGGGGTGTTGTAGGCTTTGTGCTGCAACCAGTCTATCAACCCATCTTTATCTTCTTTTAGTTGTTGAACAAACATTTACCGACACCCCTGGTGCATCATCATGTTATAACATCGAAGACAAAAGTCATGGTCGTTAGCAATTTCTGGAATGGTCAGTAATTTAGCTACAATCTCACTCAATGCTACATTGTTGTTGGAGATCTTTTTAAGGGCATATGCTCTATCTTTAGATGCAATAGCTATCATACTAACAACATCTACTATTTGTTTCGAGGATGACATTTATTTCTTTTTTGATGCATCTGACCCTTTACCCTTCTTTCTCTCCCTATTGTATCTTGAACCACTAGGTGCACTATAGGTTGGGTGTTTGTTGTCAAGTTTATGCCTTCTAAATCTATTAGCACCTGCACACTACCTCCAGTATTAACACCATAAAGCTCTTCCTCACTATCACCCGAGCCTTCTTCTAGGTCCATTGTCAGTCGGTACACATGATCTTCGTCATCACCCAGGGACATCCGTTGTGTTGAAGATGGTGTGAACATTTTCTCTCCTGATGCCATAATATCCTTGAATATTATTTGCAATTCTCTGGAGAACTTTATGCCACTGTTCCTATACTTTGCATACGCGCCATTCTCCTGCATGCAAAAAATCAGCTTTCATGTTTTTTTTTTTCCTTCCCATGGTCACGTTCACACACACATTCACAAATAAATAGCACATCTTATTTGCTATCTTGTTGGATTGCTACTTAGGCTCATATTAACAAATCAACCCAAACTCCCCAAGTTAACTCGAGGCAGCCAAAACGTGGGAGCAGTAAAACATATATATATAATCTAATTTCCATTAAACTTTCTTAGCAGTAGTGACACGCTAACTGAACCAAAACGCGGAAAAGCAGAAACCTCAGAGAATGATCGTAGTGTTGTATACGGAACCACAGGAGCAGCATAAGATCAGGAAACCAATCTCGAAGCCATGCCTCTCGAGCCCTGTGTCGCCAAAGTTTCGAACTCAACGCCACACACCCACTGTTTTATGTCTCAGACCGCTGGCTTTGTTTCCTCGGACCAGGCCATTCACTTTCTATATATTTACTAGCTCCTAAACTTACCTTCATTCAGCAGCACCAAGAAAAACACAAGTGTGAAGGAGGACCGAGAGAAAGTGTGAGTTCTAGTTGTTCCATCTTCCTCTGCGTAAAACTCACTGAAATAGGGGTGTTTGTTTTTCAACGGGAATTCTCATCGGAACCAGAGGTAAACCATCGGGTCTCTTCTCCTTTGGATTTTCGTCATTTCCCCATCCCAAGTGGCTGAGTTTAAAGCCGTAGGAAGTAACCCTTGGGGTTGCCGCTAATGAAAACTTAGAACAGAGGAAGCTAACTGTGCAATATATATATATATATATATATCATGTTTTTTTTAGTTTTAAAACTCATAGGGCTGGCTGTTTGTATAATATATATATTAGAGCAGCTGTTTATAATATATTAAAAATGCAAGCTCACATTTACGCTGCACATGTAAAAGGAAAATGAAGAACTTGTCTTGCTGTCATGTGAATGGAATATATACATATATATATATATATCTGTGTGTGTGTGTGTGTTGTCTTTAGGGATAGAAGGAAAGGAAAACTTTTACTGTCTATATATATATATATGCATGAAAACGCTGCTCATAAGGGAATAATGTGAGTCTTGTTGTGAAGTGTAGAAGTGTGTGTGTGTGTATGGCGTCACTGGACTTTGGAAAACACTTCACTGGTTAAAGTAAATAAAGACATATATATAGCACTTCATTTGTGTATTGGTGCACTTGGGAAAAAGGGGTCTGTATATACATTGTTTAGGTATATATATTATCACCTTGCATGGAGAAAAATTAAAGGAAACCTTCCTGAGATATAAAAGAAAAAGAAAAAAATTGTTGTCATACACACATCGTTTCCTTTGAAAAGAAGAAAAATATATAGAAGCTTGCTATTATGAAAAAGACATATATTGCAGTCATGTATACTTTTATAAGGAAGGAAAACCAAGGCTTTGCATTTGGGAATGATAGGAAAACTTGCAGTGTGTTGAATTGATTCAAAATTGGAGTATGTGTGTGTGTATTGGTAAAATCCGTTGGGGTGTTTTTTTTTTTTTTGAGGAAGGGAGTGAATAATTGTTAGGTGTGTGTGTGTGGTTAAATGTGTGTGCTATACAGGAAGCATGGAAATAGTCAAGCTAGCTATCTTTTTAAGGGAATAATATACTAAAAGCTAGTAGACATTTACACATGAGCTCGTAATGTAAATAAAGAGTATGAATATTATACCCAAAGGGTATATATGATTTTATTCATATCTAAAGAACATAATTTATATAATGATTAGTATTATAAACTCCTAATTTAAAATGTTAGGATAGCCTTTAAGAGTTCAAAATAATTGTAGATAAATAATAATAATTATTATTATTAGTAAAGAAAGGAAATAAATAATAAAGGAAATTATTAATAATTAATAGAAAATGATATTATTAATTAGTAATAAATAGAAAGAGAATTAATAGTTACAATGGTTTCACCGATTTTTCAGTCACGTCATAATGTGCCCACTTCAAGCATTTCAAATATATTATTATTAAAATTTGTATATTATTAATTTTATGAAATTAAAAGTTATAATTTTGACTATGTAGAGTTTTAGTAGAGTTATTGATGGTTAGTAAATTGGTTGTGGTAGATTGATTTTTGACGTGTGTTTAAGCTTTTGGATTAGGAGTAGTGTGATAATAGTTAGCTTCGACGAGAGATAACCACTTTCCACTTGTTATGTGTATTGGTATGTTGTGTGTGAGTATTTAGTGAAATGATTATGAATATTTTAATATAATTTTCCTTATGGAACCTTATGATTTGAATTGTGAAATATATACATATTTTTTATACACATACAAGACATATGCAGTGATATTATATATTCATCAGTAGGTTTTTGTTTCAGTTTCCTTTCTTTTCTTCCATGCGCAGCAACCTATATATATATATGCTTATATATATGAGATAGCAAAGTTTCCCATTCTTTTCTCTTTCTTATTCAGCAAAGTTTTTTGTGGGTTCTGACTTATAGATATATCTCTATATATTAGATAGCAAATTAATATATATATAGAACAGATGCAAAACGGCCACATGTTCTTAGATGCAAAAACAAAAATTTTCAGACGCAACCCATCCCTGTTTTCCTTTCAATCTTGCAGCGACTAATGGCTTGATTCCTATGGTTTATTACTTAATATCTAGAGTTGGGAAAATCATAGAACTAAGAGGACCTGAAGCTTACCAACATATTTAGCTTGCACGGCGAGGTCACCGACAACACCGCAACTCCCCTGTTCTTGGGTAAAGACGCAGAGGAAGAAGGCTCCAGTAAACTCTCTCCCTCACTCTCTCATTGCTCTCAGACTTCCTCTCGGTTTCACTCTTTCCCAAACTCTCTCTCTCTCTCGGCTGGAAGACTGACCTTAGATGACGTCAAATGCCTCTGTTTTGAGGATTCAAAACAGAACACACACACTAACGTTCTCCCTCTCTCAGACTCTTTCTCTCTGTTTGAGGCAAGCACGAAGGATAAAGAAAACCAAGAGCAATAATTGTGTAAGAGATTAAGGGTCCAAGCCGAGGAGGAGAATGAGTAGAGAAAACATGGTTGAGCATGAATGAAATAGTGGCTATATAATGCTCTAAAGATCCAGTTCGAGGAAGAAGATTATCAGACCGAAAGAGAAAGACCATCGTATAAGAAGCACTGGGCTCGAGGGGTATGCAGAAGTATGGCTGTTGCGTGTATAGTGAAGCCGAAAGTAGATTTGGAGTATGGTGTGATCTGCCTTTTTTTTCCGTAAGCAACGCATTCAGTTTTTTTTTCTCCACTGTGGACTCCTCTTGCGTGTTTGACCGAAAGGAATTAATCAATTAAATGGTTGTGGGCAGTGTTTTGACTAAATGGATGTGAGAGTGAATAAATAAATAAAACAAATGATCAGAATGGATATGGGTTTATAAGATGTGGGCCTAATTAGTAGTCCAAATTGTATTCACTTGAGGACCCCATTAATCATATATAAGGCTTATTTGCAAATTTATTATTTTCCCAAGTTAATTTAAAGAAAATAAGTCTTAACTTCCCATTATTAATTTTATAATTATTTTAGGCCAAAAATCACTATTAAATTTTCCTTAAAATATTCAAATTTCAAATTCCAAAATTTGGGATGTTACACCTACTGCTCCAGTCAATAATGATATACATCACAGTAATACTGCTTCTGATCCAAACATTGCTCAAGCATTTGTAACTTCTCCTGAAATAATAACTGATGAAGCCTGGTACCTAGATTCTGGAGCAACACAACACATCACTCACTCTGCTGATGTGCTTCAGTCAGCTGCTCCACCTAAAGATAGGAGTATGGTAATTGTTGGAGGCGGTACAGGTATACCTGTAACATATATTGGTCACACATATTTGAATAATTCTCAATCAACCTCTAAGTTGCTATTGACTAAAGTCCTATGTGTACCAACTATACAAAAAAACTTAGTATCTATTGCTCAACTCACAAAGGATAATGCAGTGTCAATTGAATTTTTCCCTCATTCGTGTGTTGTCAAGGATATGCAGACCAGGAAACCTCTCTTGACTGGAATTGAGTCAGCTGGTATGTACAAGTTGAACACTGCTGCACTGTCACCTTCTCAGTGGGAGTTTCAACCTACTGGACACCAAAGTTTCTCTGGTAGCTGTCATCTCACCATCACTATGGATGTGTTTGATCTATGGCACAAAAGGCTTGGTCATCCCTATGTTACTACTATTGTCAATGTACTCAAATCTATGAATATTTCCTTACCACAGTCACACACGTATGATGGTTGTAGTGCTTGTAAGATGGGCAAGAGCCATAGACTTCCTTTTGCTTCATCTACTATATACAACAAACTACTTGAATTAGTGACTATGGATTTGTGGGGCCCTGCACCATTTTCTACTAATGAATTTGTGTACTACCTTGCAATTGTTGATGCATACAGCAGGTTCACATAGTTATACCTATTACATAAAAAATCAGATGCCCTTGTCAAGTTCAAAGAGTTCAAACTATTTGCTGAAAATAGACTTAACACCAAGATACAACAAGTCCAAAGTGACAACGGTGGTGAATTCTTGACATTCGCTCCATTTCTAACTCAATGTGGAATTCAACACCAACTGACATGCCATTATACATCTGAGCAAAACGGTATAGTTGAAAGAAAACATAGATCCATAGTAGAAACTGGATTAACAATGCTAGCTGCTGGTTCTCTTCCATTATTCTACTGGGGAGATGCCTTCCTAAGTGTTGTTTTTCTGTTAAATCGATTACCTACCTCGGCTCTACATGGTATTCCACCTTATGAGAAAATCTTCAACTCCAAAATCTTCAGACCCAGGCTTATATCACATCATCATTGGTTCACTACAGTATCTGTGCTATACCAGGGCAGACATTGCCTTAACAAGTTAAGCCAATTTCTTAAGGAGCCCACTGTTAAGTAGTGGAACTGTGTTAAGCGGCTTCTAAGGTATCTAAATGGTACAAGTACGCATGGCTTACTCATTAAACCAGTGCATCAATTTGTCATTCAGGCTTATGCAGACTCTGACTGGGGAGGTATTTCCACAAAGAAGAAAAAAGAAGATGAAGATATGGAAGTGTTGTCTGAAAACAAAAGATCCACCAGCAGTTTTTGCATTTATCTTGGTGCAAACCCAATCTTATGGGTCTCTAGAAAGCAACAGGTGGTCTCTAGGTCTGCTACAGAGGTTGAATACAGAAGCGTAGCTGACTCAATCACTGATTTAATGTGGGTACTATCGCTGTTGAAGGAGTTGTATGTTAAAGTTGTCTACATCCCTTGCATTTGGTGTGATAACACAGGGACCGTAGCTTTATCATCAAACTTGTTTTGCACTCCAAGACTAAGCATGTGGAATTGGATGTTCATTTTATTAGAGAAAAGGTGGCGGCTGGTGTTGTTACTGTTGGTTATGTCCCGTCATCCTATCAAGTTGCAGACATATTGACAAAACCTCAAGTATATAGTATGTTTGCCTACTGTCGGCATAAATTGAATATTCTGTCATCTGATGAAGTTCACAATGGTACTCAGTCGAAGAAATGAAAAGACTGACAGAAGAGGAAGAAAAGAAAGCTCAGACAGAAGAGGAACATGATTTCAGTGGGGAGAATGTTAACCAAATGAAAACAGATTAGTTACACTAGTCTGCCACGTGTAGTTTGCCACCTGTAACTAGAAATGCATGTAACGTGTGTGTGTAGGTGCTAGCTGTCATTTTGTTACACTTTCTGTTTTACTACTCGTATTCAGCTCCTTTCTCTATCAGATATATATATATATATATGTACATATATATATATATATATGTATGTACATATATATATATATATATATATAACTCAGTTGATATAATGAAATACTCTGAAATATATTTCATATTCAGAGATTTTGGCAGAAAGTAGTGGGTTTGGAGATTTGTCTAGGAGGGAGATGATTCATCTTGGGGATACAAGTTTGGGAGATTTGTTTCCTTGGTTGAGTTGGGTCGATGTGATAGGGAAAGTGAGAGAGTTTAAGAGAAATTTCACTGAATTGGATCGTTTCTTTGATGAGGTTATTGCAGAGCCTAAGGAAGCAAAGAAGGAGGAGGAAGATGAGAAGAAAGACTTAGTGGATCTCAAGAGTGTAAAGATCAACTTGACTTTGAGCTCGACCAAGATACTTCAAAGCTATCCTAACGGTATGATCCTCGTACGGTGACACTGTCTGTGTGTGTGACTAAATCTACATCGATGAATTTCCAGGTTATAGTAGTACTGTGTATATATATATATCTACCGACTCCGCGCATAGATTTGGTCATGACTTGCTTGACTTTGTATAGTGCAGATGATCAAAATAGGCAATAGTGTGGTTAATGACTAGAGTTGGATTTCTTTAAAGAATTGAGAAAAAATTTTAGGGTGCTAAATGCACCTTAACCCTTCTTTAAATAACAAAGTATAGTTCAACTTTTTATCTTCTTCATATATAAGTTGCTTTATTCAACA
This sequence comes from Acacia pycnantha, assembly GCA_025563575.1. Lineage (NCBI taxonomy): Eukaryota > Viridiplantae > Streptophyta > Magnoliopsida > Fabales > Fabaceae > Acacia > Acacia pycnantha. Next base: position 1,470,043 of record JAMWYP010000064.1, read on the forward strand.
TTTTTTTTTTTTTGAATTTTTTTGGGTGAACTGACTTATTCAATTTTGGTAATATTATTATAATATTTTGTTGATTTATTAGAATCAATTAAATATTTTGTTAGAATTTTAAATGCTTGATATTGCACAGCTGGTGATTAGAGTAAGGATAATTTCCAATTCCAGTAGCTTTGGATTGGATTTGGATTATTCATATAAATTTTGATTAGTATACTTATTTTTTCTTTATAAATTTCAGGACATGTTCTTAGGAGGAAATGACACAACTTCAACAACAATGAAGTGGGCAATGTCAGAACTTACGAGTCATCCAAGAACAATGGAAAAAGTACAGGAAGAGATAAGAACAGTGGTGGGCAACAAATCAAAAATAGATGAAACTGATATTAACAAAATGAACTTCTTGAAATGCGTCATCAAAGAAACCCTAAGGTTACACCCACCTCTTCCTTTAGTGATTCCTCGTAGAACACTGTCGAATGAAAAATTAGGAGGATACGATATTCCTCCCTAAACAATGGTGTTTGTGAATGCTTGGCAATTCAGAGGGACCCGCAAGTATGGGAAAGGGCTGAAGAGTTCATGCCAGAGAGATTTGAAGAGAAAGAGATTGATTTCAAAGGACAAGACTTTGAGTGCATCCCATTTGGTTCAAGAAGAAGGATATGTCCAAGGATGGCATTTGGGCTAGCTTCCATTGATTATGAACTCGCTAATCTTCTTTATTGGTTTGATTGGAAGTTGCCTGAATCTGTGAGTGAGTTGGATATGGGTGAGACATTTGGGCTTGTCGTCAAAAAGACAATGCCACTTTATCTTGAACCAAAACCCTACTTGGTTCCTATCTAGCTAGCTGCTGGGATTTCTGGTTGTGAATTAGTTCTGGTTGTCAAGGGGAGGGGACTGTTTTCAGGATTTCAACCCATGACCTCCAGGTCACATGATAATAAACTTATGTTGTGCCAATGCTCATCTCTATGCTTCAAACACAATAATTAAAAAAAAAAAAAACCTCCTTTGACCATCGATTCCAGGGAAGCCATTTTATATTATATTACTCCTTCGACTTTATTTTCTATATTTTTTTCCTTGATCTATTTTTTTTGAATGCGCACATTTATACAAAGTAGTTTTCAACTAAATAATTAAAAAGGGATATTTTAAGAAAATTGATATAATTTTCTTATAAATATGAATCAGTGATTTAGTTTTTATAGAAGTAGTTGTATGCTGGCGCTTGTTTAAAATCAATGGCAGGTAAATGAGTATACATTTTATATTACTCCTTCGACTTTATTTTCTATATTTTTTTCCTTGATCTATTTTTTTGAATGCGCACATTTATACAAAGTAGTTTTCAACTAAATAATTAAAAAGGGATATTTTAAGAAAATTGATATAATTTTTTTATAAATATGAATCAGTGATTTAGGTTTTATAGAAGTAGTTGTATGCTGGCGCTTGTTTAAAATCAATGGCAGGTAAATGAGTATACATTTTATATTATAACTGAGATCCTCATTATACTAAATTGTGGCATAAATAGGAAGGAAATGAAACGACACGTACGTGTTTAGATCCATTAAGAGCATGAAATTGGACTCAAATAACCCCAACTCTCATAATGACCATATACACACGTATATACAACTTTGACCTAATATTTCGTTTTTGACCTGATACTTTCACCAAATATTAAAAATAAGAAAATATAAGATTCGGAATCATCACATAAGAGGAAGAATAGGTGTATCGCTTATTGAAAATCATTAGGTGCTGGCGGTGATGATTGTAATATCCCATTTTTCATGTGTATTATTGTGAAGTTACTTGCATACATGAATATTCATGAAGTCATGTGATAATGATAAATATTTATTTGCATGAAATAATTAGAATAAGAAAAAGATGTGAAATTACTTGTTTATGTGTAATTAAATGTTTATGGTTAAGGACAACCATAAGGAAGAGATGACAACGGAAGTCAAAATATATTTCATTTTCCCTTTTTACCCTTGGGCAAAATGCATAATGGAAGAAATAGAGAAAAAAGCAAAACTTCCAAAAATGCCTAAGAAGGTGTCATGGACTTAACCAAGAATTATGGGCTATTGGACTAAGTGGGAAGGATAATTTTTGGAGCCCAGAAGGAAGGCCCAATTCCATAGGAGATGGATGGAGAAAAAAAAAATGTGCTCATGAAAAAAATGCCAACAACTCATCCATTTGCAAGAGACATGATAGTGTACTTGGAAAACACAAAATCTCACAAAATCCCTCCTACCCCCACGGATTTTTTTTTTTTTTTTGCTCAGAACTAACCCCACAGATTGAAGAAGGAAGAAAGAGGAACGAAGAAAAAATTATGATGATGCCAAGTACCCATAAGAACCTAGGGACCTAGAGGAATTATGAAATAAAGGACAAGGCTTTAATTGCAAAGAAGGAAGAATTGGACATATTATTTGAGCAAAAAAAATAAAATAAAAAATCTGCCCCCATCAGTTTTGTCACATCATTGAGGGGAGGAAGGAAAGAAAATTTAAAAAGTCAAGATGTGTTACTTGTGGAAGAAGTTCTAAAGCTAAGCATACCTTAGAGACCTAGAAGGTTGGAGCACTTTTTAAAACACCCATTCCTCTTCTATTTGGGCAGCTAGTCCGTTGAGAAGGAGAGAGAGAAAGGAGCACACAAAAAACTCAAACACAAGAGAACATAAGAGAATACAAGGAGCAAGAGGAAGAGAAAGATCAAGACTAAGGTAAGTCCTAAGGCTTTGGATCTTCAATATACTCTCTTCCACTTCTTCTAATGTGGCTAAGACACTAAAGAGCATCCTTTCTTCAGTGATTTGAGGTGGAGGTCAAGAGGTTGGAGTAGTCAAAGGAAGCCAAGGTTCAAGGTGACTAAAGCATAAAGACAAGTAAACCACCTTTGAATCTTCTTATGTCTTCTTTTGATTATTAGAGGTTACAAATGGCTATGGACTTGAGTGTGTGTGTGTGTATTCATATTCTTGGGTTGGAGTGGCTAGTGAAAAGTATGATTAAAGGTTTAAAACTATGATTCATGGTCTAAAATGGTAGACCAAACTTAACTTAGTATGTGAAAGATATGAAGCTAGAATGAAAGTTGGTATTTTGTTGGTTAAATAATAATTTTTGTGCATCTGGTTTTTCTTGTGAATATGAGTTGATTTTGGTGTTTTTGAGATTTTTAAAGTGTTTAAAATGAAATTTTGTATACGGTTGAACTTGGATCAAAATTTTGGAACCCTAGATGAAGGTGTAAAAAACGTTTGGGGCTGATTAATTATATTGGTGAAATGTCTGGGAAGTCAGTCGTATTTGTCATGGCTTTTGACTTAGTAAATGGACTTTAAAAATTCAATTTTACATGGATAAAGTAGACATCTCAAGGATTATTTTTATATATAATATGTAATTTTTCAAGTTCTGGACTGGGAGAAATTAATTTTGTGAAAATGACCCTCTGATTCTAGACTTTATTTCGGACAACAGAGACATTTTGTGCTATAAACGGATTTTTGCTTAAGGCTGGCCCAAGATAGTATTTTTTGGCTAAAAATAGACATATTAAGGGTAATTTGGGCTTTGGAATCAGCCCAAAAGAAGTTTTCTCGATTTAATTATGAATTTCTGAAGATTAGTCACTGATTGCTGGAAATTTCTGGAAAATGACGAAAATAGAGGATTTTAGGCCCATATTAAAGTCTTTAATAAGAAAAGGGATCTAGTAATTATGGGCACTTGGATTGGGCCTATTTTAAATCATCAAAGGAAATATTTAGTGAGGTGGAATTTAATTATATTTATATTTTATTATTTTAGGTCTAATTGTATCTTGCGCCGGGGAAATTATTTTTTAGCTGTAGTCAACTACCAAGTAGTAACCTTAATACTCATATACTCTGTATGACTTGTGTATGTATGTTTTACCATGTATGTTACATACATTTAGTTATCATTTATTTCCAAGCGCTATGGAATCGGAACATGTTGTGTGCATCAAGGGCTTTGCTGTGTGTTGTGCTCGATAGTTTTATCTGTGTGCTATTAATTAGGACCACTGCAGTCTGTTCTGTGTGCAAATAGGACTGCTAGTTTCCGGATTTGGTTGTGTGCCATGATACTGAATGCTATGTGGTATTTGTTTATTTATGGTTTTTCTACATGCATTGTTCATACATTTTATATGAAATTAATGGTTACTCTAGGATTCAATTTTAGAATCCCAACCCCTTTTAAGCCATCTGACAGTTCATCTAGAGCGAAGCAGGAAGACAGAGGAAAGGCTCCAGAGCAGGGCTAGTGTGTTGGTGTATGTTGATGTTTCTCTTCTGGATATTTATTTTGATTACCGGATGACTGTAGTATTTTATTTGGCCTGTCAGGCACCACTATCTGGATGACTATATATTTTGATTCCTTCGGGAAAAAGTTCATCTTTCCGTATTTTTATCAGTATATTATTGTCCAAACCGATGCGTGCTCTGCTGCTTAAACTCTAATGTGTGACGTAATTTAACCTGGGAAAAAATTATTTAGAATTGAATAAAAGTATAGGACCACACTACCCGCCACCTGAAAGAGCGAGGTCGGTAGGTGTGTAACAATGAGAGTAAATAGATACTACGAACCCTTTGAAAAGGAAATGAAAGGAAAAAAAAACTCAATAAGATATTGAACGAGATATTTTGAATAACAATTTATTCACAATAATTATACAATCCATGTAGTCAACCTCATCCATGTAGCCAACCCCGTTTAATAAGATAAGATTGCTTACTTATTGCTGCTGTTGCTGTTGCAGTGTTAAATACATACATATATAAATAAATGCCGACTCGTAATTAGGAGGACCGAAAAATGTTGGGGTGTTGGAACAAAACGGTACTTGGTTTGAGAATTGACACGTTACAGATGAGCTCCAAAGTCCAGAGTCCAAACATGGCTTTGTGCCGCCAGTAACAGAGAACTCGTAATGAGACCGACACATATATATTCAATTTCCACACACAGCCAAATGCAACCGCTCATCCCACCTTGTTTCCGTATATATCTGCTTATCTTCTTCGACATTCTCTCTCTCTCTCTCTCTCTCTCACGTAAGCATTAGTTATATCCTCATGTGCAAATTTATTACTTCTACTTCCTTCTCTACTTAATTTTTGGTTTTTCTTATTTACTAAGTGGCATTTTCTTGTTGGAATTACGTTGTTGATTCTAGGCTATTTTTGTAAAATTTGATGCAACTATATTAACACACATTTGCAACCTAGCAAGTAGGATCAATGACGCGCGTACGTATCCATGCATCATGACCAATTTATAATTATCTTCTTTTTTTTAATGTTTATCTATAGTGTTTGATAGTTATGTTGATGCAATATGATAAGACTGCACTTCCTTTTGTCGAGTCCAACGTACTTACTCTCTTACGTTTGGATTATTTCCTCTGAAAACCAATATACTTCAATTGTATCAGAAAAATATCTGAAGAGGATCAGGTTGGGACAAAGGTGAAGCGCCCGATCGAAGTTTCAGCAGAGCAGAAGAAGTGTTGCTCGCCATTCAGAAACAAAAATGGCATATCAAAGAAGAGAGATGAAGAAAGAGTAAATGAAAAGTTGATTGATTGAATGGGAAATACACTGTAGAGGTCAGTGAACACGTGAAATTGCAAAGGAAAAGGAAAAGCAACTCTGGCAATGTTAGTATTGAGTAATGGTGGAAGTAAGAGAAATGAAAAAAAAATTGAGAAGAAAACAGGATGCCAAGGCCATCTGCTCTGATACCATATTAGAGAATAGGAAGAATAGAAAATGAAGAATATGATGTATTAGTGATAATCATAAATGAATCAGTATATGCCTTTATATAGACTTACATAAATCACTATCTGTACAAGACTATTCACAACAAACTAATTCAAGTAGTTTCCAGCTAACTAAACTAGTAATAGAAAATAGTTATGCTAACCAATATACACTCTATTATATGATATACGAAGAATGCTATAAGAAGGTTTGTACTACATATATATTCTTTCTTTTAAAGTGAAATTTGTGAAAGAAAACGCTCTACATTAATATTACTGTCTTGATTTTTCTCTACTTGCAAGCATACTTTAGCATATCATTCAAACAATTATTGTTGGCTGCATCAATTTCTAAATAGATATAATTGCTATAATTTTCTTGTCTCTTTTGGTTTTTTTGTCTTGTTATGATATGGACATGGAACGATGATCACTATCGTACGTGTTGTTTCTAGTGAAGCCTATATTTATGTTTTAATATGGTTGAAAGGGTAACGAAACCATATATTCTACTATCTGTTCGTAACGTATTCTAAGACTCTATCCAATTATAGGACTTTCGATTGGCGTGCCATTTTCTTTGGATTTTTTCATTTGAAAAATCAACATTTCAACAGTACTAAATTCTGTCTGAAATATTTGAATTCTTTCTATATTAAAAAAATAATAATTCATGTTTCATATAATTTAATCTCCCAAACAAACTTATGTGCCTACATTTATCTTGTAAAAATTATATTATTAAATTCAAGTTTCATAATTTTCTATGGAAAATTTTAATATCTACCTCAAATTTTTTTTTTTTTTTCAATACAATGTATATCTTCCTCATAACTTTAAACAAAAATTTGTGTTAGAGAATTTTTGTACCATTCTCTTGCACTAGATTTTTCTATAGATAGATAATAACGTGATAGAATTTGAAAGATATTTTTCCAAATATATATCCACACATCGATGTATGTGCAGCTATATCTATATAAGTCTTACATGCATAAACTAGCATTCAGCATTCCTCACTTAGACCTTGTGTAACCACGTCCTTCTTTAAAAAACCGAGCTTCAATACATACTTACAAGTTAGAATCAGAAATGGCTTTTCTGAATGCCACCTTTTACTTTTACCTCCTTGGCTTCATCGTCACCTTCTTGTTTGTGTTATTAAGACTTACGAGACCTACAAAAAACAAACCTAATCTGCCACCATCTCCACCAAAATTGCTAATTCTTGGCAATATTTATCAGTTAGGACCTCTTCCGTATCGTTCTTTCAGAGACCTCTCACTAAAATACGGTCCTCTCTTATGGCTGCAACTTGGTCAAATTCCAGCTTTACTGGTTTCTTCAGCAGATTTGGCCAGAGAACTTATAAAGAATCAAGACTCAGTTTTTGCCAGCAGGTTTCAAAGCATATCAGCCAGAACCTTACTCTATGGATGTAAAGACGTTGCCTTTGCAACCTATGGTGAAAGCTGGAGACAAAAAAGGAAAATTTGTGTTCTTGAGCTTCTCAGCCTTAAAAGGGTTCGGTCATTTCAGGCCATAAGGGAAGAAGAAGTTGAAGAATTGGTTAACGAGATACGAATAGCTTGTTCGAGTGATAATAATTGCTCTGTGAACATAAGTGACCTGATAAGTGCCACCACCAACAACATAATATTCAGATGCATAATTGGACAGAAGTATGATACAGCAGAGAGTAGTGGAAGATTTGGGACACTTGCGAGGAAGGAGATGGTTCATCTTGCAGAGTTGACGATGGGAGATTTTTTTCCTTGGTTGGGTTGGGTTGATGTTCTAAGTGGCAAAATTAAAGAGCTTAAAGACACGTTTAAAGCAGTAGATGGGTTCTTTGATGAGGTGACTGAAGATCATAAGAAGATGATGAAGAAGAAGACGAAGGACGATGATGAGAAGAAAGACTTTGTTGATATTCTTCTTCAACTTAAAGAGACTAATATGCTTGAATTCGAGCCCACCAAAGATGACCTCAAAGCCATCCTAACGGTCTTGTTCTCAACTCCCTCTCAAAATATTTGAGCTTATTGTTTAATTATAGGTTTAAGATACATCTAGCATCTTAAAGTATTTTTGGTGCATCGACTACCATGGGTATTGTTTTTAGGTGTGTCTAGCACTCTAAAATACTTGTTAGTACATCTAGCACTAAGATACAAAAATACTTTAGGTGTTGATATACACCTAAAAAATACTTCAGGTCATTAGATTTACCTAAAAAATACTTCAGGGTTCTAGATGCACATTAACTCTAAGACTTATCGTACCAATAAGTTGTTGGTTGAAGACGTAAGCGACTCCACCTATAGGGAGAACACATGTTTAAATTTCAGGAAGTGCATTTGTTGGAAGATGTGAAAACCTTTTGAAAGCACTTTAAAGCTTGAAAGGATAACCTTCACATTACACACACACGTGCGCATAAGCCTTATCCTAGAGGTCTCTTGTTTTTGTGAAAAGTTTAGCAACTGATGAACTAATTTTTGCATTTGCATATATAATGTCAGGACATGTTTTTAGGAGGACATGTTTTTAGGAGGGAACGAGACAACATCAACGACGTTGGAGTGGATTTTATCAGAGCTTAGGAGAAATCCAAGAATCATGAAGAAAGCCCAAGAAGAGGTCAGAACAGTGGTGGGGTCTAAATCAAAAGTGGAAGAAAGTGACCTAAACGAAATGAAGTACTTGAAACTTGTGATCAAAGAAGCTCTTAGATTACACCCACCAGCTCCATTATTGGTGCCTAGAGAAACAATGTGTGATACAAAATTAGGAGGATATGATATTCCTTCAAAAACAATGATATATGTGAACATATGGGCAATCCAAAGGGACCCAGAAATATGGGAAAATCCTGAAGAGTTCAGGCCAGAGAGATTTGAGAATAGTCAGATGGATTTTAAAGGACATGACTTTGAATTCATCCCATTTGGTTCTGGGAAAAGGACATGTCCTGGTATGGCCTTTGGACTTGCTTCAGTTGAGTACATGTTGGCTAATCTGCTTCACTGGTTTGACTTGAAGCTTCCTCAAGATTTTGATAATAAGATTGATATGAGTGAGACGTTTGGGCTCACAGTTAAGAAGAAAGTTCCTCTTTTTCTTCAACCTGTACCTTACTCGCTCCAATCTCAATCTGCTTGATTCATATCTTCATTTTACTTTAATTATAAATGTTTTTGAAGTTAAGTGGTAGGACAGAATAAAATGAGTACGATGTTTTGTGGTTGTAATATTGTCAAGTTTTGTGTTCATAATAAAATACTGATGTTTGTGTTTGTTATTGCTTTGAATTTGTGTTGTGTGAGACGTAGGAATATGTGGCATACACTGCCAAGCGGTGCACTACTATACATGAGAAGCTTTCTTATGTATCAAGGGTGTTTTGGGGACATACGCATATAAAATAGATAATGCTAAAATTAATTTACGAATCTATCTTTTCTCCTTTTCTTTTCCCCCTCTTATTCCCCCCCCCCCATTTTTATCATATTTTTTCTCCAAAAAATTTTCCCTCTTTCCTTTTTCCCGCCATATATGCAGATCAGATGGAACATTAACGGGAATCTACTTGGCTCTAAGTCAAATTGAATCATCTCTAACCAGTCAAAATATCTATACGTGCAAGTTTTTTCATGAATTTCAGCTTAATTAATTAGTATGTGGGAGTGACTTCCAGTTAGATTAAAACAATAACTAATTGGAAATTTGATGGGTACTTGAATTATTTGGCGCATTAATATAAGGAATAATCAGAAACACAACCTTCAATATCATCAATAAATTATAAAACACCCTTTTTTTGACCGACAAAACACCCTAGATACATAAGAAAGCTTCTCATGTATAGTGCACCATAAGAACATCTGAACATAATTGAAGCTTCTATGATAAGCCATAATCTTGAAACTTCAAATTAATATGTGGGGGGTAACTTTCAGGACAATATCATTGTGGCAAAAGAAATTGTTCAAACTATGGATCGGATTAGGGGGAAGAAAGTATTTATGATCATTAAAATTGATCTAGAAATGGCCTATGACATGATGAATTGGAATTTTGTTGGGAAGGTATTGGCAGAAATTGGGGGTTGATGAGAAGCTTAGGAGGGTTATAGAGGGCTGTATTAACTCAACTACAATGTCTATAATGTGGAATGGTGGAAAGAGGGATACTTTTGTCCCATCTAAGGGTTTGTGGCAAGGTGACCCGTTGTCCCCATATCTTTTTGTGTTAGGCATGCAAAAACTGACCCATTTAATAGTTGACTGTGTGAATGATGGCCACTGGAAGTCCTTGAAAATGGGTAGACATGGCATGGATGTTTCTCATTTGCTGTTTGCGGACGATTTGTTATTAATCTGTGAGGCGGATATGAACCACTTTGCTTGATAGGATGCAGGGGAAACTGAGTTCTTGGAAAAAGCAGACTCTGTCGCTAGCTAGACGGATTACCTTGGTTCAATCCGTAACTAATCAACTGGCGGTATTTTACATGCAGCACTCTGTCATCCCCGGGAATGTTAGGAGGCAAATGAAAAAAATCCAGAGGGACTTTATTTGGGGTAGTGAAGAGGGAAGATGGAAGGTACATGCGGTAAGTTGGAAGACATTGTGTACGAGTAAGGGGAATGGTGGACTAGGATTGCGTGAGTTGGAGATTATGAACTGGTCATTATTGGATAAGGTGGTGTGGAATGTCATATCCATGCCAGATAGCCTCTATTCAATGGTGCTCAAGGGAAAATATGGGCGAAATAGGGACCTAATTAAATAGAGAATGCAAAGTAGTAAAGTCAGATTCAGAGCTGTGGAGAAGCTTAGGGCTGATTTGGCCTTAGGTCGTGGGGAATCTGGTTTGGGAGGTTGGTAATGGGGTAGGGATCAACTCTGAGGAAAGTCATAGAAATGTCAGGGATATGGTCAATGATGGAGGTGATTGGGACTTTGAGCTGATTGGGAATTGGGTTAATGCAGAAGGTTTGAAGCTGATAAGGGTGATCCTTCCACCTAGTCCGTTGGGTGAGAATGATGTTGTGCGTTGGGGAAATAGCTTACAGGGAAATTACTGTGTGGCTGAGATGTATCGCTTAATGAAACCTGAGCAGGATTTGGGTGAAGATGTTTGGAGGAAAGTATGGAAATGGGAGGGACCAAGAAGGGTGCAAGTATTTTTGTGGCTTGCTATTCATGATAGATTGCTTACGGCTGAGCGTCGGGGAAGGACGTTAGGTGGGTCACCTGTTTGTTATCGCTGTAGGGGTCATAATGAAAGCATTATGCATGTGTTGCGGGACTATGAAATTGCTCGGAACCTGTGGAAGAGCTTGAAAAAAGGGAAGTTTGAACCTGAATTTGTGAGGTTGCAGGGGAAGCAATGGTTTGACTAGGATCTATCTAGGCTGGGAAATAATTGGGCCATGGTGTTTGGGTTGGGTTGTTGGTTTCTTTGGGGCTGGAGGAATAGGTGTATCTTTGTGGATAGCCACTCACTACCTAGTGACATGAGTGGTATGGTTACCAGGTATGTGAAGGAAGTTCAGTGTGCTAAGGAGGAATTTGGGAAGACCATGGGAAGCAGGAGGGAAACTCTTAATGGCTGGGTTGCACCTGCCAAAGGTGGGTGAAGATTAATGTGGATGGAGCGGTAAAAGGGGGGAAGAAAGAAGCTGGTTGTGGGGGTTTGATTAGGGGAAGTGAGGGGGAGTTGATTGGCGGGTTCACTAAAATGCTGGGGTTTTGTTTTGCAATGAAAGCAGAAATCTGGGCTGTGCTCATGGGGTTGGAGCTTGCTTCATCTTATCAATTGGAGAATGTGGTGCTGCAATGTGACTCTACTGCTGTCGTGTCCCTCATCCAGGACCTGCAGGAGGAAGTTGCAAGGGAGCTGAGGATCCTGAAGATGATCCGACAGGTATTGACCAGATTTAGGAATTTTTTGGTGGTTCATGTGTTTAGGAAAGGTAATAAGTGTGCTGATATACTTGCATCTGTTAGTATTGAGCAGGAGGAGGATAAGAGAATATTTGTTAGTCCTCCTCAGTGTATTCGTGAGTATCTGTACAGGGATAGGATGGGTGTTGCATACCCACGATCCATCTTGTTTTGTGAATGAGAAAGGGCTGAAGCCCCATTTTACACCAAAAAAAAAATTAGAGCAATAAGTGATGCTGAATGGGGAAGGGAAATGAAGGGCAGAGAGAGAGGGAGAGAGAGAGAGGGGAAGACCCAGAGAGAAAAGAGAAACTCGAGGAAAAACAATTCAACTCCATGTTATTACTAAAAGCGTGGAAAGCAAATGTGCGGAGTTGCTATTTATAAACCTCAATCTAACTTTAAAAACTAATCAAAGACATTGTGCAATTCTAAGATAAATGAGAATATCAATTAATTGCTCAGTAAGGGCATAGTTTCAAACCGCCCATCATAGACAGATTAGCCAAAAAAGAACATCAATTAATTAAGGGTTAAGGTCCTTTTTTGCCAACAAACAATTACACAAAGAGCATCCAGCACAAATATTAATTGATGGTATCTTAAATACCAAAGAACAATTACAAGGTGCTAAAATACACGATCCGTTAGTCTTCTTAATTCACGGACGTTTAGATGCTGAGCTGGTGAAGAAAAAAGTGGAGCGTGGGACCAGGTTCTGGGAAACGAGCGTGTACTCCGTTCAAGAACTTCTCTCCCTCTCACAAGCAAAAACGAGCGTGTACTCCAAAGCACCCATGGTAAAAATAAGACTTTGATTTCAAGAACTTCTCTCTCCCTCTCACAAGAAAAATGGATCGGAGAAGCGTACTCTCTCTCACATTAATCTGCGTTGTCATCGCCGGCGTCGGTGGTCAGTCTCCGTGGTGCTCCATCCAAATCACCCGCCACTCCAGTTGCTGCTACACCGACGGAAGCACCTACTAAACCTAATTCAACGGCTCCGGTTGCCTCTGCTCAATCCACGCCTCCTGCTGCATCTCCCAAGGCAGCAACCCCGACACCATCTCCCAAGGCGGAAGCCCCAGCATCAGTGGAAGTGTTTGCGTTCTCCGTTCTCGGCGGTTGTGCTACCCACCGTCGGCTCCGATCCGACTCTGGCAGCCCCCTCTTTCCCCTTTTTGTACAGTTTCTGGTTTTGTTTTGTTGGTTTATTGATTTTGCATAGTCCACTTTTCAAATTCGTTCAGCACCTGTTTTTCGATCTGCCATTGTACCAAAGTGTCTTGGAAATTTTTGCATGATTACGGTTTTGTCTTTGTGTTTGTGTTTGTGATGCGTGGATGATTGATTATGTTGTGTATGATGAGAATTGAGAGTGATGGAAAAAGGGGAAAATCTGCCAGCACCAGTTCCTGTTTCTTCTCCCCCTGCTCCTGTTCCAGTGAGCTCCCCACCAGCCAAAGAGGGTGTTAGTCTTGGAAGGGCGCTTTGAGCTTGGAAAGCCAAATCCTGCAGCAGCATGGTGCTTTGGTTTATCCACCTTTAATCTAATTCTTCGTTGAGTTGTGCCTTGGAATAATTGTAAATTTTGTGAACACTGACTTGAAGAGCATAGAGGAAGATAGAGAATTTTGTCAGGCAGTGAAGGCTTTTGTGCAGGATGCTGAGAATGATGTCACTAGTCTGCTGGAAGAAGAGAAGAAAATCATGGCTCTGGTGAAGAGCACTGGTGATTATTTTCACGGTAAAGCTGGGAAAGATGAAGGGTTGCGGGTGTTTGTGATTGTACGAGACTTCTTGCTGATGTTAGATAAGGTATGCAAGGAGGTGACAGACGCCCAGAAGAAGCAAGCAAAAGCTCAAAAGCAGGAGGCGCCTAAAGCATAATCTTCCTCTGATGTTCGTTCACCACTTTGATTTTGTCGGTTGCTATTTCCAAGCCAGACGATGAGAATGAACCTTGAAGTTGTATTGGAATTATTCTTTCACCATATTTTTTTGACATATACAATTAGCAATCTGAGAAATTGCCAAGAACCAGAGAAGCTTATCGAAGAAGTGGAGAAACAGAGAATCAGCGAAAGAGATGGAAAAGTAAAGTTGAGAGAGAAGAGAGTTTTTTTTTTTTTTTTGCTCAGAAGAGAGAGAAGAGAGTAAAGTTGAGACTTGAGAGAGAGAAGAAATATTGGAAACTGACAAAAGTAAAGTACTCCCTCTCACACATATATATGTAAACGTCTGTTACTCTAAACTGACGGAATTGTGAATTTTATTACCTTGTAATTGTTTTTTTGCATTTAAGGTACCATAAATAAATATTTGTGCTGGATGCTCTTATAGTAATTGTTTGTTGGCAAAAATACACCTTAACCCATTAATTAATGATAAAAGATAAATCAAATCAAAATTAAAACAATTTTTAAAAAATCTTCTCCGATAAAAATAAATATTTGAAATATCATTAAAACGTAATTACTTTTTATTTCAAATTCCATCAATAACTTAGGTAGATAACTATTGGAAAAATATTATATAGTTCACAAAGGGTATTTTATTCGGAACCCCTCTATTCCCTCCCCATCAGTTTTATATAAACTATTGCTTTTCTTTTCTTTTTTGTGGAATTTAATTATTTATACTAAAATTTATCAATTTGTATTTAATTAATTATTTTTATTTTATAATTTAATATATCAATAATAATTTTATAAGAGATCAAATATGTAGTATTTAAAGGGAGAATCTCAAATAAATACCATATGAAATTTCAAAACCCCCAAAGATATGTTAATATTTGTAAAGAACATGAAGGTGACAAGATCAACTTGAGATTTTAAAATATTGATGAATTTACTATTATGTCATCTCTTCCTCTTTCTCTCTCCTCACCCTCTCTTCCTCTTCCTCTTCTCGCCGCCATGGAAGCTCTAGAACAAGATCAGGACCAAGCTCCAGAAAAAAATGGTTTCTAAGCTCTCCCTCTCTCTCTCTCCCCCTTCGGTTGAAATCTCAATTAAAATTATTTATCTTGTGATGTCAAACTCATTATTGATCTTAGAAATCTCATTACAAATTTTGTCAAAGGCAAAAAATGTGGAAATCTCATAAGCTTGATGGAAAACTCATGAACTCGTCGAAGGCTAAGGAAGAAGGTGAACAGTAAAATGGGCTTCACAAAATTCATAATGGGATTGACAAGTTTAGTAATGGTTTTGACAAGAATTGTAATGATTTTGACAAAAAACGTTTGTTGATGAAAACATGCAAGTCAGGATTATTGCTCTTGTGAAAATCATTATAAATCTTATCAAAATCATTATTGATCTTGTGAATCACATTATGAATTTTGTCAAAGACCACAAATGCTGGAAATTTCATAAACTTGCAGGAAAACTCATGAACTCGCTGGAAACTAAAAATGCTTGGTTGAAACTGGTTTCTTCTACCATTTTCACTTTATTCTACCTCCACCTTTCACTCTACCATCATCGTCGCCTTCGCTTCATAGAGAGAGAAGAGAGAAGAGAGAGAGAGGACATCGGGAAGAGGAAGAGAGGGCGATGAGAGAGAAAGAGGAAGAGAGGGTGAGGAGAGAGAAAAATATTTGGGGAATTTTAGTAAAAACTTTTAAATTTCAAAATCTCAGATTCCTCCCAATCACCTCGATCTGTGTCCTTTTAATTTTTTCACAGACGTTTTGGGGTTTTAAAATTTTATATTATATTTAAATGGCATTTTCCCTTATTTAAAATTGGAGGTAGGATATTCTCACTACCTTATTTTCTCACTACCTTTTCACTACCTGTTTAAGATCTAGTTTTGATCCAACGGCCCTGATTTACCCTACTTAATCCCCTTTTTCATTCTCCAATTTTTCCCTCTTTCCTCCGGTCTCTCGATCCGCAGCTCCTCCCAACTCCTCCCAGTGATCGCTGAATCTCCCACCTCTCCCTCCCTCTCTCCATCTCCTTTTCCCTCTCTCGATTTACTCATTTTCTCCCTGATCGATCTACAGGTTCGCTGTTCTCCAGTGTCATTTTGGTAATGTTCTTTTGGAGCCCTAATTTATTTCTATGTTGGTGCGCCATTTTCTTTTGTCTGTTGGTTCGCTGTTCCTGATCGGGCTGGATTTGCATTCTGAGTCATTTTCCTATTACTCGGCTTTGATTAGCAAAGCTGACGATTTTTTTTAAAAATGGTTTGATCTGTTTTACTTATGTAATCCCCTAGGTGAAAGAGATCATTGGGGCTATTTATTTTACTGATAATGGGAAACAGATTATTCTTTTCTCCTTCTCAATCGATATCCACACGATTATTTCCCCGTTTGCACAGGTGGTTCAGTGGATTGGATATGTGTGTGTGTCTGGGCTTCTGAAATTGTAATTTTATCGTACGGTATAAAGCTAAAGAGTGAAGTGCAAGTGTATGGTTCTGTATGGGACCTAAGAGTTGTGTTTTATAGGAAGCAAAGATAACAGTGATGGGGAGCGCCTTTCTATTTCTATCTCTATGAAGCCTTGTCCATCATCAAATCCTGTCACACACAAGGCTAATATTTCTGGTGAGACTGCAAGTGATGGTGTCATTTCTAGTGATTCAACATGTGTTTCATCAGGTAGCTGACGATCTTGTGTCAGTTTCTCTTTGATTATGCCATTTTGTCACTTATGATCAGCTTTTATATGTTAACATTGATTTACTTAAATCTGAAGGATCTGAAGGAGGGGATATGTGTGGCACTGAAGCTCGGGAACTGGTATAGATAAAGAAAGTGGTGATGTGGACTCAGAGATTGCTGGCATATATCTGGGGATGAAGAAGACAGATTGCAGACTGTGGGTTGAATATTGTACATTGGTTCTGACATGGGTTTTTTTTTTCCCTTTCCATTTTGGCTTTAGGGGGCCGTAGCCTTTAGTGCATTAGAGGGACCTTATGTGTTTTTTTGTTGCTTTGGTGTTATCAATTTGTAAACGTCGGCGTCGAGTCTCCTCCGACCAGCAATTGTTGCCCATTGCTGGGAGGTTTGGCTGATTTAGAGGCAGCTCTGTGATAGTGATGATATATTAACCAGCAAGTTTGCCTATTTTGAGTCTTTTTCGCTCTTACGATATATTTGCTCCATGTGCTTGGTCAATTAATAACAAGGCAAGCCCCCTTTGCCTTTTGTTATTGTAAGTTGTGTTGTAACCCTTGGGTGCTCATTTTCTAGTGATCATTGTGATACTTTTTTATTTTATTGTCACCGTCGAAAGTTACAATTTTTTTTTAGTTTTTAATGTAAATTGCTAAAATTAAAACATGTACTGTATTGATAAAGATCAAAAGTAATTTTATATACTAACAATATATTAATTAGCAATGATACTAACACAATTTTTTCAAATTAAGTATTTAATTAATATGATATTAACCAATTTGTCTCTAATGGGAGGTTAGAAATGGGGAAAACCTCCCTATTTTTGTTTTTAAAATGTGGATCCACTCTTGTAGCTAGTCCTTTTTTTGTGCAATGCTCAATAATCTGATATTTTTGCTGCTTCCATTATTTGCGCAGATGCCTTCCATACATGAGCTTGATGAGCTTGAATCTTTGCATAATATCGAAACACAGCCTGCCTTGCTACCAGCATCTTCGTCTTCAGCAGCTGCAGGTCGCCCTCACGAGGTCTCTTCATGCCCGGCATCCCCGCCTGTGGCGCAAATACGGTCTGCGAAAATGAAGCCTCAACTAATCCTTGGTGACTGCTACTTCCATGTACCCTAGTCAATTTTGCATCAAAACTGAGGCCACGAACCTGACCATGGTGCTCAGGTTGGTCTGGAGCTTCCCTCAACGAAGCTGGCTGCTCCATTGATCCCTTAGACTCCCTCAGCTTGGCCTCCTTCTCATGTATATGATCCTAACAAAATATATTTATATAAACTAGCAATTACAAATCATAAATTCAAAAATTACTAATTTGATTTACTAACAATAACAAAAGTATGAGAGCTCACATAATTGGAATATTATAAAATTAAATTAGAGAATATCAAAACCTCTGTCATATCTCTTAGTTTTTCAAGTCAACAAGCAAATATCCATTAAATGGGGTGAAATGTAGTGGGAACACTAATCCATACTACCATATCCAGTTATACAATCTACTTATGTCACGCTTGAAACCTGAAACGGTGACTGGCACAAAATATGAGTGAACTCACACTTCTTAAATTTTAAACTTATAAACATGTATTCCAAAATACATAAATCGTAGCTATAAATTACATGGAGCGTCTATGTCTACATAATAATACAAAAGTTCGGGGTTATGATTTCATCAAGTAGCAATACTTCAAAATGAGTCAGCGAACTTTAAATCCTTAAGGAGGCTCTTCACTGCTCAACAGGAGGTTCAAGGTCGGCAATATCATCTGAACCAAAGCAAATTTTCTGTTGAATAACATCTCATTCTTATAATTTAATAAAACACAAGAGTAAATAATTTAAACATTTTTATCTCTTAATAATAACAATATGGGATTAACTTCAATCTCTATATCATATAATCATGAATAAAAACAAAACTCTATATAGGATCATCAATCAAGTACCTTGAAATACGTAATAAATTGTTTTGTTTGACAAAACTGGTTTAAAACAGTAAATCTTAAATAAAATAGAACTTTATATAAAATATCGTTAATCAAATAATTTCAAGTATGTAATAAAACCTTTGATTTAACATAATCAATATTAACCATAATCTCAAAACCACATTATTTCGTAGAACTTCTTACAAAACAGATGACAAGCATGGCTGCACAAGCAACGAGGGTAATTAACCAAGCATGACTCAATGTCATAAAATAAGCATGGACACACAATCAATGAGGGTAACTAACTGACCATGCACTACAAAAAAACGATAATTAGTAGCGGTTAAAATGACCTATTTGTAACGGTTTTAGGCGCAACTAATGACATTTGTAGCGGTTAGACAAACCGTGACAAAATCCACTGTGGCAAGCTGATTTGTAGCGGTTGAAAAACCGATACTACATACATATAAACCGCTACTATATCTCATTGCGGTTATGATAAACCGCTACAAAATAATGAAAAAAAATGGCGCCCAAATTTTGTAACGGTTGTAAAACCGCTACAAATATTTAATCCGATTTAAATTAAAATTTGTAGCGGTTGTTGTAGCGGTTTTACAACCGCTACAAAATATTGAAAAATTGAAAAAAAAATCGTAATTTGTGTCCATTGTTACAATATTATATTGAATATTTTTATTATTTAAGTGATAAATTAAATGATAATAGTTAATATTTAAAAAACTGATTAACTTAAGTTAGATAAGTATAAATATTATGTAGGTATAATATTGAGAATATGTAGATAATAAGGATTTATTGTGTTGTCCACCTCTGAGTAAAAAAATTATGTTGTGCATTAGACGATATTTGATTATATAAAGAAAGTTGATGATGATAGAAGGAATATTGAGGAAATATACTTAAAGTTCTGGATAAGGAAAAAAATAGTATCGGTATTATAAGAAGTAAAAATAAAACATTGAAATCAAAGATTTTAGAAGGAGTGGGAAGAAATGAGAGAAAACGAGGGAGAAATGAGTGGGAAGAAATGAATGAGTGTGTGAGATGAGGTGTGGTGGGGATATTTATAGGGATATACGTAACATTTGTAGCGGTTGATGTGACGGATTCTGTAGCGGTTTAATGTTTTGTAGCGGTTAAAAACCGCTACAAAAATTCATTAGTATTTTAAAAATATATATAATTTTCAAATTTTGTAGCGGTTACACTAACAACCGCTACAAATGAATGAACGTTGGCGGGATTTGAAATATTCAAATTTCAATGTTACAAACTTTGTAGCGGTTGACATTTGTAGCGGTTTTTTTTTTTTTTTTTTTTTTTTTGCGTTTTGTAACGGTTTCAAAACCTCTACAAAAATTCATTTGTATTTAAAAAAAAATCAAAATATCACATTTTGTAGCGGTTATACTAACAACCGCTACAAATATGAACATATTTTTTTTTAAAAAAAATAAACTTGGCGGAATTCGAAATATTCAAATTTCAATATTACGAACTTTGTAGCGGTTCACATTTGTAGCGGTTTTTTTTGCGTTTTGTAACGGTTTCAAAACCTCTACAAAAATTCATTGGTATTTTTTAAAAATTTTTTCAAAATATCACATTTTGTAACGGTTATACTAACAACCGCTACAAATATGAACATAGTTTTTTTAAAAAAAATAAACTTGGCGGGATTCGAAATATTCAAATTTCAATATTACACACTTTGTAGCGGTTGATGTAACAGTTTTTGTTTCCGTTCACATTTGTTGCGGTTTTTTTTGCATTTTGTAACGGTTTCAAAACCGCCACTAATGGCGTGCCGTAAGGCGCCAAACTGGCGCCACATTTGTGACGGTTTTTATAAATAAATCGTTACAAAATAACCGCTACAAATTTGGCGCCAACTTCACGCCATATTTTGTAGCGGTTTGTTTATGATAACAGCTACAAATGTCGTTAAGAACCAGCGCGCCACTTGGCGCGAGTCATACCGCTACAAATTTGTAGCGGTTTCGGTATAAACCGCTACAAATTCGCATATTTGTAGCGGTTTCGGTATAAACCGCTACAAATTCGCATATTTGTAGCGGTTTATTTTGACCGCTACAAATTAACCGCCACAAAGTGGCACTTTTTTTGTAGTGATGGCTTTAAACCATGAAACAAGCATGGACACACAGTCCATGAAACAAGCACAACACGAAGCTATGGAACAAGCGCAGGTTCAAAACCTACGAATAACAAGCTTGAGAACAAATCCCATAAATATCATGCGAGCTCAAGCTTAACCATGGTGCACCAAGAACTGACAGTACTGTTGTTAGTAGCCAACGTTTTGTATTAAGTCATATCCAAAACATTTTCAAGCATGCTGAGGTCAATTTGTCAAAGTAATAAAAATTCTTCCTTCAAGATAACAACAGTTCTATCTCATACTTCATAATCAAATCCCCCATCATGAAGTTTCACAAACAATATTTCAAAACTTTCCTTCAAATTCAATCTGTCGATAAAATCCTTTTAAAACATCGAGAACTCAAGTAAAGATATTCCATTTCAAATAATAAATTCTAGCTTATAAACTTTCTAAAATCCAATATCATTTCAGTATAAAATTTATGAAAAATATCTCAAAAGTCTCATTTCCATTTAATTGCATAATCATGAATTATGCTTTGAAACAATTGGAAGAAAATACATAATAACGAATAAAATCACCATTCTTTACTCATATACTATCAACAAATATTCCTTCACAAAATCATACTTTTAAATATGGAAATAAACATAAAAGTTCAAAAAAAATATCATTTATAAAAATTAGGGACGCTATTCACTCACCCGTTGCTCCTTCTGAAATTATACCTTTACTAAAGTCCTTTGGGTTCACTTTTCTCTCTCTTGAGCTCAAGCAATAGTCAATTCCTATAAATTTTAAATTTCATAGAGATAGGTCACCATTGGTGATGATCTTTTATCCTTATACATATATACTCACCAAGACATAATGAAATACCTATTATCCTACCTAAAACTCTCAACTCATGGCTAGATACATTTATCCAAAAATAGTATCATTTTTTGTCTTAACAGAAAATCTAACTATAATTTTTTAAGGAACTTGGAAAAATCAACTTAATCTGGGAAACTCTAAATGAGGTGTTTCCAGTTCTTAATAAAATATTTGTAAGTCTATTTTCAAATAAAAATAATCACCAAGCTAATAGATGACTGAAACATTCCCAGATTTTCAAAAATTGGACATAGTTTGAATTTGGAAACAGAATTCTCCAGATTTCCTGACCAAACTTTAATAATTCATATATGGAGTTATAGATGTTCAAATGAGGTGATTCAATGGTGAATGATGATGGTGGTGGTGACACACACACACACACACACACTCTCTCTCCCTTACTCTCTCACGGTCACTGTTCACGCTACAGTAACTGTTAAACAGTTACTGTTCTGTGAACAGTGACCACCCGGAAAAATCAAATTGGCCAAGTATAAACTTAAGGCTCTAATACCATGTAGTGAAATGAATCATAAAGATAGCTTATTCATGATGAACATATTGATATTTATACAAAAGGGAGGAGCCTACACATAATGGTTCATAATGATGATTATATGTGTAATCCCTAATTATATGGGGTCTGATTGGCATATAATTATAATCACATGATCTCAGCTATATACAATAATACTAATATATTTTCCTAACAGGTACCACACATGCAAAGCCAAAGAACCTCAAATATTGCCTTAAAACTGACATGCAATGACCCTTTTATGCTTAACACGATAATAGAAACTTGACACCCAACACTCTCAACTTCCAGCAACTCATAGACCTTAAAAACCACATTCAACCACCGAAATGAAGATGTAAAAGGATTAGAAGACTCACCTAAGTCAGTAACTTTGGTTGCATATGAGAGTTTTGGCCTTCCTCTTCCTTCTCCGATGATTTCCTCTCTCTTTCTTGGCGTTTTTGGTTTTTCTCCAACTCTCTCACTACTTTCATTTCCTTCACATGCTCTCACTTTCTCTCTCCCTTTCTAGTTGTGTTTGTCAAATGAAGATGAGAAATGGAGGGTGTGTGGGTGTGTGTATATGTGCATATGTCCAAAGTGAAGTGGAAGGAGTATGTGTTGTCTGAATATTAAAGTGAGAGAATGTGAGCATGTGTCGTGTGTTTGAGTGAGTGAGAGGTTGTGGTGTGAGGTGTCGTGCCCAATTGTCTTGCATGCAAGGAGTGTGGGGCCTACTCCAAAATAATCTTATTTGATCCCTTTTTGGCCCCTACAAGATTTATCCTCGATTTGATCGTCTATATTCTTAGCTCCTTTTCTCTTTCGAGGATTTTATCTTTGGAACCGATGGACTTTTCACGCTTCAGGTGTGCTTTGAATTCATTTATAATAGGTTGTCCTTCAGGGACATCCATCGGATCATTAGCAGCTGGGACATGTGACATTGTCACTTTCTTTGGGTCAGTAAATGCTTCTGGCATTTGATTAGCTAAATTCAGCAAATGAATTATCTTTTGAACTTCCAGTTCACATAGTTTTCTACGAGGATCAAAATGAGCCAATAATAATTCATTCCAGCTAATCTCTTTACCCAACTGCTTATTTTCTCCCCCTCATGTTGGAAAAACAATATCAAATCACAATTAACTAATCATGTAGTATGAGTCTCTTAAATCCATTTGTTACCTTTAGAAACATCATTTTGTTTCATTTAGAGACAAACAAGATGAAGGAGGTCCTTATACAACATTTATCCCAACTTTCTTTCTATATCCATCTTATGTGCATTATGGTGGATTTATAAACATTGCACATCCAAAACTTTTCAGATGGAATTAATCTGGCTTCTGACCACAAGCCAATTTTATAGGGAGAATTTTGTTAGCTTATACAAATGCTGCAAATATACCAACATAGAAATTTTTGTTCTCATAAGCATTCAACACATGATTTCTGGATCATATCATCTGGAAATCGCGCGCTTAATTTATTTAAACATTATTGCAAACTTCAAGTTGTAATTTTACAAACTTCTGGTTATAAGCTAATAATTTCACATGTAACCATCTTATAGATGCATCTCTTAAATTTGTATGGTTTACATGTCATTTCAATGGGCCCATATAATATATTTCTAGAAATACTGAGATCCATTACTAATCATGATTAATGAGAACAAGCAGCATGTACTTCATAAATAATATGTTGGTTATTCATGAAGAATCTTCTGGTTCTTCAATGGTTGTCAATTAATACGTAATCTTATTTGCATTATATATATGACTCGGATGATCAAACAAGTCATGCTAACAATAAATTTAATTGAATCAGTAAACTTCTGGTTTACTGTAACATATATCTCAACCAATCATAAACTTTTCAATTTTCATAAAATTATTATTTAAATCATAAACTGATATACATTTTGGGATATCGATTAAACTCTGTGTGAGAAGAATATAACTTTTCAAAAATTAGCTCACACTTGTATTCTAAACACACACTTGTTTTCTAACTATCTCCCCCTCAAGTGTGAGTTATACAAACATGCTTTTTTTATATCTGTATTTCAAAATTACTTTCAAAACCTTTAAACCTCGAAAGGAAAAACTATGTTTATTCTTCAGGAACAAACACATAATATTGCATCACTAGATAATCTTATTACTTATTAATAATATACTTCAATTTTCTTATATATGCAAAATATATAGTCCATCACATATGAAAATATTCATAATCAAAATAACTTAAAATCACATAGATGGTAACTTTCAAATTAAATATCATATTACCTTCGGGCTTATTCTTTCTTTCTCTTGGCTCCAAAATAAATCAGGACATATTGTGCTGCAGCTCTTTGCCTTTTTTTTTTTATTGGTTGCAATAGCAAACATTTAATTTGCTATATTTGTAAACTTCTGGTTTACAATTATAATATCTTGCATTATTATTTGTAAACTTCTAGTTTACAATAGCATGTATTTTCTATATGATATATATTTCTGCATATATCTTTCAAACTCAATAAGTTTCGTTTATACTTAGTAGAATAATCAATGCATAATTTTGTTTCTTCAGGTAACAAAATATTAGCTCGAGCCTTCAATCAAATTTATACTACCATATATATATAGTCTGAACATCAGTCTCTCAAAATATGCTAATTAGTCTCCAGGACTATTAGCCTTTAGACCTATTCTAACATAATCTCTGTAAGTTATTGTCTTCTGGACAATATTTTTCAAGACTTTTAAATTCTTATTGTATCATAAAATATTTGAAACATAAGCCTTAAGGGCCTTTAATAACAATCAAATATTATTTTCTTGTCCACTCGTAAAGAAGCTCCTACACCTCTTTCATGGTATAGTAGACTAGAGACCAAAACTTAAAATTTTCAATCGGAATGAATAGTATAAATAGTAAAATACTATGTAAATAGTAATAATAATATAATATAAAATACGTGGGATCCACTGACATTTATTTCAAACTTCCCACGCGTTTTTTGTCGGCCGATTACTATGTAAATAGTAAAATCACTGTATAATCACGTTCCAGTTACTGTACTGAATAGTAAATTACTGTGTGAAATGATTATCTTACTGAAATGATATATATATATATATATACATACATACATATATATATATATGTATGTATGTATATATATGTATATACATACATACATACATACATATATATATATATATATATATGTAATACCCTGAAAATCTCACTTATGATAAGTATCATATTGAGTAAATAATACCTATTGGAAATAGGTGAATATATTATCTCAAAAACCTTGTGGAGAATTTATCTTATTTTTTGGGTAGTTTCTCTTGAAAAAGAATAATTTGCAATTAGGTCCCTAAAACGTTTGGAAGTTTGCAAACAGGTCCCTAAACGCATTTACGGGTTATAAAATACCCTGTGAGAATTATAAAGAGGCAATAAAATATTTATTTGAAATAGGGAAGAATATTGTCCCTAATTTAGGTGATTTATTAAATTACTACCTTGGAAAAATAAAAGGGGGAAAGTTAAAAAGTATTATAATGACCAAAATGCCCCTGTGAATTTTGATATAATGCATGAGGCATGAAACACTAATGTCAATGCAAAGGTTGTGAGGTAATGGGTTATTCTAATTAAGAAAATTAGCAGCAAATATTAAGGGATTAATTAAGTAATTATTGGCTAATTACTTAAGCATGAACAAAGGAAAATTCGAAGATAAATATGTAAAACCCTATAATTAGTGGTATATAGCTAAAAATTAGCATAAATATATTTTCTAATTAATTTGAAAAAATGAAGGAAAATTGGTGAGATTAGGTCATTTTAAGCATAAATGCAAGAATGGACCAATAAGGGAATTTTGTGAAATTTTTAAGAAAATTGAAATAAATAATTAATTAAAGAATAAACATTTACAAATCCAAAAAAAAGGGGGGGCAGCCGAAATTGGACAGAAAAGAAGGGATAAGAATGAATGAAAAATATCAAAGATATTAAGTTGCAACTTGAAATTAAATAATAATATAATTTATGATAGGATAAATGACCACGGATAGAAATAAAATCCTATCTAGAAAACCATGGACAAGATTTCTTAAGTCAGAGAAGAATATAAATAAGTGAATTTTTATCTCGGACTGGACTGTCCCAGAAGTCATTTCCGAGATCGGAAGGATACTTAAGTAATAAAGACGAAATAGGGTAATCTGTGAAAGAGGCAGATAGTCACAAGTTGGAATGTGAAGAAAATAAATTATAACTCAACATCTGGGAATGAGATGATAATTCTCTGGACATATTTGGAATCAGTGAATTTTTGTCCAGAGGTTGACGATTAGGAAACAATTTAAAGTAGCAGAGCACGTTTTCGAGAAACTTCCGCGGACAGGTTGGAACCCTGTATGGAATCAAAAATTTATTTAGCCGGACATTTCTAATGAGTGAGAAAATGTCTTCAAAGTTGTGATTCGAGTTTACGAAATTTTACGCGACACGCGATTCGCACGCCGATCGGGAAATTCTACGGCTTAGGCTTCGGAAGCGAGGACATGTGGCATCTTTTGATTGGATTTTTGACTTTGGGGAGGGTGCAGGTCGGCCTAGACACAAGAGGAGAGAAGGAAAACTTGTTTGCAAAGTTTCCAAAATGAAGGGCTAGGATTTGATCACATAAAGTTGATCCGACGGTTGAAATTCCATGGCTTCTTCTATAAATAGCCATGAGTTCTCTTCAATTTTTCACACCATTCTCACTAGCCAAGGCCGAATTGGAGCAGCAAGGAAGGAAGGAAGGAGTTTGGGGATTCTGCGTGAAGCTCCGTAGTTCTTTCGGTAGTTAGAGTAGAAATGCTAGTTTAGTCTTTAATCTTCCAAGTATGATTAGATATCATATGATAGGGGTATTTTAGTCATTATTTCGAAAATCATGGTGGGGTCGAAGTTCTGGCAAAATTTTGGAAGATTAGAGTTAAAGTAGCGAAGCTCTGGCGAAATTCCGCCGACTAGTAAGGGTAGGGGCAAAATGGTAATTTGTACCTAAAATGCCTGTTATGATGTGAATCATTAATCAATATGATTTATATTTCGAAAATTATGTTGGAGTAGGAGTTATGTTGAAATTTTGGAAGATTAGGGTCAAAGTAACGAAGTCTTTGGCGAAATTCGCCGATTAGGGGGTCAGGGGTAAAATGGTCATTTTGACTAAAAATGTCCGTCGTAATGATAGATCCTTAACAAATACGTTGTTATGTTGATAGGATATCCCTGATTACGTACTGACCTACTGTCGTGCCGTATACCGACAGAAATACCGTATAAACGTCAACGAAGGTACGTTCGCGTACTGTAACACTATTTATTATGCTTAATAATTTCTTATTTGTGATTTTTATCAATAATATTTCTCCACTTCAGGTGGGAATTTGAACCAACATGATTATAACAATTCATTCATTACTTCATTCACACTCCTGGGAATGAAGAGCCATTTAGATGAAATTCATGATTCATATAACAATACTCATCATTTTGTTTGGCTACATGATCGAGGTCAATTAATTCAAAATATTTCATAAAACCTCTTTCACAATATTGCTACTGCAGGAGCAAACTAGATACCCCCATTTATAATGAATTTTTAGAAGAACAACTGATAGCGACTTCGGCAAGTGCACCGATCGTTACAAGTAATAAAGTAGTGAGAAAAAGATCGTCCCACGAGGAATAGTACTCCAACCACTAATTCGTTATTTCAGCTTTAGTTGGATCAATGAGTAATAGGGGTGAGTTGTAACCAAACAGAATTTTAAAGAATTTAATCAAGAACAAGCATTCAAGATTAAGAGTCTCAAGAGCGATTGTTTAGAAAAGATAATCAATAGAGAAAAACACAGCTAGGGCATAGAAATCCCCCTATGTTCCTCCAAGTATTTGAATTAAATCCCTAATTGACTATTATTTCCCATGGTTGACGATCAATTCTCTAAAATTAGACTAAGTCCCAATGTCTTGACGCTACCTTAGTCCGTTATCTTTGAAAACAACCTAATGTCTTAGTATTGTTTTGGAAAGATCAATGTATTTAAACCGAATTATGAGATCGCATAAACTCGTAAGCCTATGTCTAGGTCATGCAACTCTATGACGAATTACCGGTTCTAGTTAAATGCACCAACATCTCTATTGTCATACACCAACCTATGAACAATCTAAAAGGTGATCAATCTTTAAGAAAGCTTTAAGCAAAGATAATTCATTCAATCATGGTAAATAACGTTCAATCGAGAATTCAAACAAATACTCAAATTCGCATAGGGTTCATCCTCGCCCTAACTACTAAAGAAGACTAGCCAAGCATGGCTAGGTTAACAAAATAGAAGAAGAGAGATGAAAATCGAATTGTTCTTGCGTTCTCTTTCTTCCTTGACTGTCTCGTGCTTTTCTTCCTTCGTCCTTTCTCTCTAAACCTTTGGTAAATACCGAAATTTAGAGAGCATAAGGATGTTATTTTCTTTCTTCTGTGCTTTTTGTTGCTTCTGCGCCTTGTTTCTCTGGTGTCTCGTGTGTATCTCCCTTGTTCTTTATATAGAAATTCCCTTAGGCTGACTTGGGCCGTGATCTAATCCTGTCTTAAATAAAAGATATGCAATATCCTTTTGAGATCTCCAATCACCTCCAAATATTTTGTAATCCACTCTCTCTCATATCAAACAATTGATTCAAATTGACTTCCTTTTTCTGCTCCTTTCTCAATCAGCTAATAACTCCTGCAAGATATATACAATAGTAATAAATTTAATCTAATATATCTCAAAATTGATACTCATTTAATTATAAAATATGCACTTATCAACAACCATCTTCTAGTGGTTATACAATCTCTTTAATTTGTTCTAAAGAACAAGGGGGTCTTTTAATGTCAAATATTCAACATTGAGGTCTTCATACAAATGATGGCATATAAAAATCATGGATCAGATTTCATTCCAATTTATCTCATGGCTTCAGGCTAATTTATGCCTCCAGGCTGCCATTTTGTCTCATCATGGCTTCAGGCCAAATTATCATTTGGCTTTAGGCCAAATTGTACCTCCTCTTGACTTCTGGCCAATTTATGCCTTCTCTTGGCTTCTAGCCAACTTTCTTGTCATGAGAAATTAAATCAATATGACTTTCAACTGTTTATCTCCAGGATAAACATAAATTATATATGGTTTCTAGCCATTATATATATGACTTGATGATCATATAATGAGAAAAATAGAAATAATAATAAAATGATAAATAAATTAAATAATAAACATAACATAAATAAAAGTAAATGTTATGGTAATAACATAAAAGTAAATGTTAGGTTAGCAAAGTTAGTAACAATAATAAAATCAATAAATATTTAAACATTACGCAAACAGTTTCCTTACTAACATTTTCATTTGATACCTCCGTGATTCATTCTTCATTTCATTTTAATAATAAAATAATCAAAACATGTAGACCCCACGTTCAAAATTTTCCAACTACGTGATTCTTTTTTTAATATAATAAAATAATATAAAACACATGGAGCCCACGAGATTTTTTTTTTCTTCGAATCTTCAATTATTAAACATACCTGAGCAGAGAACCCAGATGCTGTGAAGGATGAATGGACGGGGGGACGATTTGAGAGTGAGAGAGATGGGGGAAGAAGAACTAGGAAAAGTACGATGGTGGTGATGAACAACACAATACTCAATTGGTTAGAGACTCGTGCTGATAACATGTTATGAAAATGAAGAAAATCATAAAAAAAAGAAGACAGAGAAGACAGAGATTCTAGAGAGAGGAGAGGAATTCTCATTTCAAGTGTATTCTGAATGTTTATACAAGACCTCTATTTATCGACCTTCAAGGATTACTATGTAATGGAAATCCATATAATTAATATATTTATAACATAAATAACAATTTAAGCACAATAACTATACAATTCATGTAGTCAACCTCATCCATGTAGCCAACCTTGTATAGTGAGATAAGATTGCTTACTTATTGTTGCTGTTGCTGTTGCTGTTGCAGTGTTAAATACATACATATATAAATAAATGCCGACTCGTAATTAGGAGGACCGAAAAATGTTGGAGTGTTGGAACAAAACGGTACTTGGTTTGAGAATTGACACATTACAGATGAGCTCCAAAGTAGAGTCTAAACATGGCTTTAATTTGTGCCGCCAGTAACACAACTCGTAATGAGACTGACACATATATATTCAATTTCCACACAAAGCCAAATGCAACCGCTCATTCCAGCTTGTTTCCGTATATATCTGCTTATCTTCTTCGTCATTTTCTTTCTCTCTCTCTCTCTTAAGTAATTAAGCATTATCCTCGTGCAAATTTATTACTTCTACTTCATTCTCTTCTTAATTTTTAGTTTTTCTTAGGAAAAATTAGAATGAAGGACCTAGAGAAAAAATATTTATGAAGAATGACCATAAAAATTGTAATTATTTAGAAGAATCAGATATAAAAATATAAAATTAAAAGTGCTAAAAAGCCCTAACAGAATCTTCTGCATTCCCTCTTACATTTTCTTCCCCATTCTATATTTAAAACTAATACAAAATTCTAAATTAAATTAAACAATGGCTTTCTCAATTTTCACAACTTGAATATATATCTACGAAAAAAAATTACGCATTCTTCAATTGTAAAAATTATATTTTTTAAAAATCAACAAAATTTTTAATTAAAAATGGAATTATATACTTTTAATAAAAGTCAAGGTCTTTTATAATTTATCATATATTTTAAACCAAGAAAGTTCGTATGATTTTTTTTTTTAATTTAGAAGAAATTTATGTGGGTTAAAAAATTTAGGTAATGTTAATAAAATTTAAAAATCTAATTATTATATCCTTAAAAACATGAATTAAGTTTATTTTTTATTTTTATAAAAGAGCTTAATTGACATCAATGTTAATAATATAAATCAGGCAACTTGATGATATAAATTGGAGAAAAATAAAAATTAAGAAAAATATGAGTTTACCAATTGTTAATTAAATAATATATTGGAAAAAATATATATGATCATATCATGATGGACAGTTTTGGTTTTAATTTTAGTTATTGTTTTTAATTATGAATACAAGAGATAATACATGAGGATTGATTAGGGGCAATTTAGTAATTTTAAATTTATATTATGATGTTAGGTCCTTCTAAGTAATTCCAATTTTTATGGTCCTTTATAATAAATATTATTTTCTCATGGTCCTTTATGGTAATTTTCCCTTTTTCTTGTTTAGCATGTGGCATTATCTTGTAGGAGTGTTACGCTGTGGATTGTAGGCTATTTTTGTATTGGGAACTTCAATTGTATCAGAAAAATATCTATTTTTTCTTTAAGAACTTTTTTTTTTTTCATATTTGATGAGTTTTACACTGCGAATCTATACGTAGAAAATACAAAAAATTATTGTTAACTATAATTTTTTTTGGCAATGATCCTCATATATATGATATACCAAGAATGCTATAAGAAGGTTTGTACTACATATTCTTTCTTTTAAAATGAAATTTGTGAAAGATAGTGCTCAACATTAAAATCACTGTCTTGATTTTTCTGTACTTGCAAGCATACGTTAGCGTATCATTCAAGCAATTACTGTTGGCAGCATCAATTTCTAAATAGATATGATTCCGATAATTTTCTTGTCATGATTTTGCGCGGAGTCAGGAATTATAATTACAGAGGACGAAAGTTATAGAATAGAATTTATGTATTTATGAAATTACATTTAAGACCTATAAATATTCTAAGATGTTTATTTTGATACTTTCAATAAGCACTAAAATAAAAATATTGAAATTTTATAAAGTTAAAATATAATTTCTTAAAAATTTGGAGTCCTTTTCTAAAATTTAGGGGGCCACCCTAACCCTCCCCCACCGCCCCTGGGCCCTGGCTATCATTGTTTGTCATTATCCCTTAATATAATAAAACAAGTTCTTATAATCTACACACCCAAACAAACCTCTCACTTTTACTAACTCGCTTTTTTGTAAGATGCATGAATGGTTTCTGACACGTTTTCTGTGTGTAAGATAAGATTATAAATGTAAATGTGTCGTGCGTCATGAGTTGAAATAATTGACCTGGCCTTGTCTTTCAGCAAACACATTTTTCGGTACACGATATAAGTTTGGTTTGCGTTATTAGAGTAATTAATTATATGTATGTAGATAGATTAGTTAACTCTAATATGCGTGGATAAAAAATAATGTACTATTAATCAAGTAGTAGTTAAAATATTAATATTTTCTTGCAAAAATAATAATAATATTTTTCCGTGTTTTCCGCTACTTTTTTTTTCTGTCTAGTGTTATACACTACTTTAATCTTATTTATAATTATAATGTTTTTTCAATATCTTGATACTATCTTCAGTCTTTAATATAAGCATATTTAAAGATTAATCTTGATCTTAAATACAAAACATATTTTTTATATTTGTTAATCTTTTTGCTAATTTATCCCTAATGATGCTTCCTTTACGGTAATTAAAGAGGAGAGGAAAGAGAGAATTAAGAAAAATGACTAAGATATTTTAACAAATAATTATAATTTTAACTAACTTCTTCAATCTAATTAAATGAGGTAAATATGTCTTATATTAAGGATTATTATTTTTCAGTTCTTAGCACTATAATTTATTTATAATTTTGGGAGCTGGAAACACTATAAAATAATATCAGAGTGCATAGATATGCACTATAAATAATAGTAGGGTGTTGGATGTTAGTTTAGTTTATTGTATATATAAAAAATTTATAACCACCAAGCGCTTAGGTCAACTGGTAAGGGGTTGTCCTAACTTAACCACGGGTCTTGAGTTCGAGACGTGGGAATGCAGCAGACGTGGGTGGTAGAGGCTTCCCCCCGAAAGGGGCCAACCCGGTCTCGGTCCGGATTAGTCTGGGGCCGTTGATGTGCCTGAAAGATGGTCTGTCCTAGGATATCGGATGCTCTAAGCAAAAAAAAAAAAAATATATATATATATATATATAAAAATTATCAAAGTCAATACCATAAATTATAATTATAATGGACTGGCCAAAAAAATATAATTATGATGAATTAATTACTTATTAGGTTTAATTTATAAAAAAATTGAGAAAAAATATTAAATAGTTCATATATTATTTCCTCCAATTCTTATCATGAACGCCTGATAAATTTACATGCACCAGGTCCAAAAAAGAAAAAAAAAATTACATGCTATGAAGTTAATTAAAATTAGTTATTTCTTGTAAAATATCTAAATTGCTCTTAATAAAAATCATTACTAGTTTTTGGAGAATATCATTTAGATCCCAAATAAGGGAATTGTCAGGTCCCATAACTTATTAATGGTACCTCTTTCACTTATTATTGGAAACTTTTCTAGTATTATTTTCTATGGTTGGGATCTTAATGATATTTTTTTAGATGTGGACAAGTGAATAGTTCATACCACTTTAGTCTTATACTTATAAGTCCAAATTAATTAGCTCTCACATACTAAGTAGAGTTAGGTAGCTCATTAATTATTGGCTAAATTTCCAATTTTAGCCTTATCTATGATTAGTTCCAAAAGTTAATATGAATAAATTCTTTTTATTTATTTCAATTATAGGGGTGAGAAAGTAGTATATATATTACTATGAAACTTGACTTATAATGAGAACAAATTTTCTTAGCCAAAATGAACTTATAAATAGAACTAGAATGGTAAGTAAAGGTGGTAGCAGCAGGCGCATGTTGGGGTTTAGATGCTATTATATTATTTTTAATTTTTTCCCCTTTACCAACACGTCTCTCCTTGCTTTTTTAACTTGATCCTTTTCTGCCTCCTCCTCCTACTCATATTTATGATTTTATATGCCTAAAGTTTTGGAAAAATCTCATTTAAATACTATATGAAATTCAAAACCGCAAAACGTCTATTAAAAAATTAAAAGGGCACAAAGGTAATTGGGAGGAATCTGAGATTATGAAATTTAAATGTTTTTACTAAAATGTCCCTCACATATTCTTTATCTCTCATCACCCTCTCTTCCTCCTCACCCTCTCTATCTTTCGACGTCCTCTCTTTCTCTCTTGGTGCGAAGGCGACAGTGATGGTGGAGCGAAGGTGGAGATAGAGCAATGTGAAAATGGTGGAAGAAACCAGTTTCCACGTATCTTTTCGGTTTAGGCTAAGTTGCGGTTTAGGAAAGTTCATGAGTTTTCCAAGCAAACTTATGAATTTTCTAGCATTTATGGCCTTTAGCAAGATTCGTAATGAGATTTCCAAGAGCAATAATGGTTTGACAATATTTTGAATGGGTTTCACAAGAGCCATAATCTTGAGTTGAACAATAAATAAGGCTGAGGAAGAATGTGAACAGTAAATATGGTATTTCACAAAATTTGTAAAGGGATTCACAAGAGCAATAATGGTTTTGACAAGATTTTTAATGGTTTTCACAAGAGCAATAATCTTGAGTTGAACGGTAAATGAGGCTTAGGAAGAATAAGGTGAACAATAAATGTGGTATTTAATTTCACAAAATTCGTAATAAGATTCACAAGGATTATTACTATTGTGAAAACCATTAAAACTCTTGTCAAACTCATTATTAATTAATCTTGTGAATCCCATTATGAATTTTGTGAAATGTCACATTCATTGTTCACCTTCTTCTTCCTTAGCCTGATTTATTGTTCAACTCAGGATTATTGCTCTTCTGAAGACCATTTAAAAAATATTGTCCAACCCATTATTGCTCTTGTGAATCCCATTAAGAATTTTGTGAAATGCCACATTTACTGTTCACCTTCTTCCTCAGCCTCATTTACTGTTAAACTCAGGATTATGACTCTTGTGAAAACCATTAAAAAACTTGTCAATCCCATTATTGCTCTTGTGAATTCAATTAAGAATTTTGTCAAAGGCCACAAAAGCTAGAAAATTCATAAGTTTACTGAAAAACTCATGAACTCGTTGGAAACTTCAGAACTTCACCAGAAAATGAAAAAGCTCGGTGGAAACTGGTTTCTTCCACAATTTTCACTTTGATCTACCTCAACCTTCGCTCCACCATTACTATCGCCTTCGCTTCAAGAGAGAGAGATGACGTCGGGAAGAGAGGGTGAGGAGAGAGAAAGAGGAAGAGAGGACATAATGATAAATTCATCAACATTTTAAAATCTCAATTTGATCCTTATCACCTTTATGTCCTTTACAAATGTTAACATGGGGGTCTTGAAATTTTATATTTTTCTTGGATTCTCCCTAAATTTTTTCACTTAATAAAAATCCTCATTCATGACTTTTATGACTTTTTGCTTCCTTGATCTCCTCAGAAAAAGTCAATTAGGTCTTATATTTAGGATCAGAGGTAGGTAGTATTTAATTAGTTCCATACTAATCATGATCATTCTAAAATTTTGCAACGGTCTTCATGCGATATATACAAGAATGATGTTACCTTCGGTTCTAAATTTAAGATTTAATTTATTGTGCAAATGACCGAAGAAGTATAATAAGACAAGGTTTGTAACTATTCTTTCTTTTAACGTGAAATTTGTGAAGGGGAGAAAGAAAAACTTACCCGTTCGAAAGGGTAAACATTTCTTTTTCTGTGTCTAGTCATACACACACACCTACACGTGATAAATGTGCATGCGTCTATGCCTCTATATAACTCTTGCATGCATAAACTAACATTATTCCTCATCACTTAAGCATTGTATACACCTACAACTTTGAATCAGGAATGGCTTTTCTGATCAATGCCACCTTTTACTTTTACCTTGTGGGCTTCATCACCTTTTTGGTGTTAAAACTCACAAGGCTATCAAAACCAAACCTAATCTTCCACCATCTCCACCAAAATTGCCAATTATAGGCAATATTCATCAATTAGGCACTCTTCCTCATCGTTCTTTCAGAAACCTCTCTGAGAAATACGGTCCTCTCTTACGGCTTCAGCTTGGCCGAATTCCTGCTTTACTAGTCTCTTCTGCAGATCTGGCCAGAGAACTTGTGAAGAACCAAGACGCGGCTTTCGCCGGCCGGTTTCAAAGCATAACAGCCCGAACCTTGCTCTATGAATGTAAAGCTGTTGCCTTCTCAACCTACAATGAAAGCTGGAAACAGAAAAGAAAAGTTTGTGTTCTTGAGCTTCTCAGCATGAAAATGGTTCGATCTTTTCAGGCAATAAGGGACGAAGAAGTTGCAGAAATGGTGGACGAGATACGAAGGGCTTGTTTGAGTGATGATAATTGCTCTGTGAACATAAGTGACCTTATAAGTGCCACCACCAACAACGTTATATTCAGATGTATCATTGGACAGAAGTATGATACAGCAGAGAGTAGTGGAAGATTCGGCACGCTTGCTAGGAAGGAGATGGTTCATCTTGCTGAGTTGATGGTGGGAGATTTTTTCCATGGTTGGGTTGGGTTGATTTTCTTAGTGGAAAAATTAAAGAGCTTAAAGACACGTTTAAAGCAGTAGATGGGTTCTTTGATGAGGTGACTGAAGATCATAAGAAGGTGATGAAGAAGAAGACGAAGGGCGATGATGAGAAGAAAGACTTTGTGGATATTCTTCTTCAACTTCAAGAGACTGATAAGCTTGCATTCGAGCTCACCAAAGATGACCTTAAAGCCATAGTAAATGTCTCTTTCTCATCCCTCTCTACACACACACATATTCATTCATTTATTTATTATATTCCATTCAAGACTAATAAATAATATCATAATTAAACAGTACGTTGATACAAATAGATAGTTGATTTTGGTGGGACAGTTGATACACAGACACTCTACTTGCAGTCCCTAATATAAAAGTTAGTTTTGGGTTGGGTTTGGTCTTAAATATAAATATAAGACCTTAATCCACTTTGTCCCTCCTATTTATCATTTTTCTCTAAATTATTCCTATTAATTGCACATGTTGGGAGAGTTTGCCTGGAGGGTTAATTCCAATACAAAAGATTTAAGAAGATATTTTACGGAAACCAACACATAGTTTTGACAAATAATTAATTTAACCAACTTCCTTGGTTTGCAATTGTATCAAGAAAAATTGTATCAGGGAGGGTGAGAAACAGTAATATGTTACCCGTCTGGTGGTGCCGGAATACTAACAACTTTTGATTTGACTTGGGGCTAGGGTTTGTGATGGTGGTGTTATTTGGGTTTAGGGTTATTTTTGTTGAACTTTGGCCCTTTTGTTATGTTTTTCTTTGGACCTTGTCTCTTGTACTCGTTAATTTAATTTAACAAAATTCTATTTCTGGTAGGGGAAAAAACAAGAATGAAACCATTTAAAAAGCTAACTTTTTTATTCTGATATATAATTTCAGGAGATGTATTTGGGAGGGAATGAGACAACAACAACGACGATTGAATGGATTTTAACAGAGCTTAGGAGAAACCCTAGAACCATGAAGAAAGCTCAAGAAGAGATCAGAAAAGTGATGGGGTCTAAATCAAAAGTGGAAGAAAGTGACATAAAGGAAATGAAGTACTTGAAACTTGTGACTAAAGAAGCTCTAAGATTACACGCACCAGCTCCTTTCTTGATCCCCAGAGAAACAATCAGTGATACAAAATTAGGAGGATATGATATTCCTGCAAAAACAATGATATTTGTGAACATGTGGGCAATTCAAAGGGACCCAGAAATATGGGAAAATCCTGAAGAGTTTATCCCAGAGAGATTTGAGAATAGTGAGATGGATTTTAAAGGACAAGACTTTGAATTAATCCCATTTGGTTCTGGAAGAAGGATGTGTCCTGGTATGGACTTTGCAATGGCTTCAGTTGAGTACATGTTGGCCAATCTTCTTCACTGGTTTGACTGGAAGCTTCCTGAAGATGGTTCACCTGAGTGTGAGATTGATGTGAGTGAGACTTATGGGCTCACAGTTAAGAAGAAAGTCCCTCTTTTTCTTCAACCTATACCATTTTCTTCGCTCCAAGCTCAATCTCCTTAATTTGGTCTATGAAGTTGGTATGTGGTTTGTTTATGAAGTTAGTGGCGTTGGACAGAATAAATGAGTGTGATTTGTGGTTAATTTGTAATATTGTGAGGTTTTATCTTACTAGGAAAATGCTACAGGTGTGTGTTACTAATGTGTTTGTTATTGCTTTCTATTTGTGGGGTGTGAGGGCTTGTTTGAGTTAATGTCTGAAAAAATGACTTTTATTTGTACTGCATTTTGCAAACTAAGATTGGTGTAACAAGTCAATTAATGTAATACGGTTGGTTTATATATGCTTTTTTTGCCTCTAAAGAGAGAGTCAATTTGAATACCCATTTAAATTTGGAAAAAAAGACAGAAAAATACCGCTAAAATTGGTAAAATAATAATAATAATAATAATAATAATAATAATAATAATAATAATAATAATAATAATAATAATAATAATAATAATAATAAGTATGTTGAATTTTAATACTTTCAAAGGGACTGATTTAGCATTTTGAAATGTTAAAAAATGTGAGAAATTACTTAACTACCCCTATTTTTTTTTTTTTTTTATAAAAAACCCTCAATCCCCTTGCCAACCATTGGAGCTATGGCGGCGGTGGCCGTCATTGGAGATTCGGAGACCTTGCCGGCGATCGACCCTAGAGCTCTAATGCAGCAACTTTTTTTTTTTCTTTAAATTTCTTAAGGAGAAGTTGTCAAGATAGATACTTGAGTTGTTAATAGCGATACTAAAGTTGTAAACGACAGCCTAATATATATATATATATATATTAAAAAATTTCTCAAGCAAAAGTTGTTAATAGCGATGCTAAAACAAAAACCCGTGTTACAACTTTAGTATCTGTAACACCCCAAATTCCATACTACAAATTGTGTCGGATGACACTTGGTTTTAGCCGGCTCTTGCTTCGACCGGTGCATTACTACGGTTTTGCCCCTTGGTTTCTCGTTATGGCTCCGTCTACCAGTGCCTTCTCTGTTCCTGATCCTGTACTAATCATTTAAGACTGAGGTCCAATGCCCATACACCGAACCTCAGGTAACGGTTAACCTCATGCTCACATATACAGCATATGGATTACAGATATTCACAACATAACAGTATATGAGCACATAACAAACTTATCACACTCAACCAATGCAAATGTACCGCTCCCAGCGAATGCAGATGTACCGCTCCCAGCGAATGCGAATGTACCGCTCCTAGCGAAATTCAGATGTACCGCTCCCAGCGCATGCATATGTTCAGTTATCCGCTAACACCACTAGGTATCCAAATAACATACCACCAATACGCATACAACACACATAACACATATACGCATACCATAAACATCAACGTTAGTGTTACAGTACTCGAACGTACTTTCGTTGACGATATACGGTACGACTGTCGATCAGAGTGTAATCACGGATATCCTATAAGGATAATAACGTTTCTATTAATGATCAATCATTATAACGGACATTTTAGTCCCAAATTACCATTTTACCCCTGACCCCAATAGTTGGCAGAATTTTGCCAGAACTTCGTTACTTTGACTCTAATCTTCCAAAATTTTGCCATAACTCTAACTCCAACATAATTTTTGAAATATATATCATATTTAACCCTAAAACATGATATCTACAATATATTGGAAGATTAAAGATCAAAACAACATCTACCCTAGAACTTCAAGAACTACCGAACTAAAACTATGAACCGAAGAACTTACCCTTGCAGAACCTCCTCTTCCTTCTTGCTCTCACTTCTCCAGAGCTCCTCTCTCTAACTTCTCTCTAAAATGGCTTTGTGAATTTGTGAGGAATGAAGTGAACCAAAGGGGTCTATTTATAGGAAAAAGTAAGGGCAAAATGGTAATCTTCCAACTCCTACTTCAATCTTGGCCATAGGATCTAAGGCACTTTTTGAATCTCAAATCCTCACCACACAAGAGCCTTGGCCGACCTCCATGCCCTTCTTTTCAACAAAATGACATCATCCCCATGATGTCACTACCTTGCTCTAGAAGTTTTCTACCGATAAAGTCTCATGTTCGGTGTTCTAATCGTGTAATCTTGAAGAATCTCATAAATTCCTTAGCATAGCCCTGAAGATCTAAACTTCCTCTTTAAAAGTATCTGGGTTAACTAAATTTTTGATCCCATTAAGGGTATTTCCTATCCTGTTGAACATTTTCGGATAACCACCGTCGGTTATGGAAATTACTTCGGGTAACGTCAACTTTGGGACAAAATTCCCCTGATTCATAATATGTCCTGAAGGGAAGATCTATAGCAATCACGGCCAAATAGGAAGGTTTTCATAAGTAAAAGTCATTGTTCTTCTTCGCCCTTGCAAATCTGGCGGTTCTTCTTTGACCAATTTTCTTTTTCTTGTTTTTTTTTTTTTAAAAACTATTTCCCGTATTCCAGCATTTATTTCAACCCCACAATTCCAAAAGATAATTTAAACTCCTATTTTAACCTTTCGGTTAATTATTTAATTCTCAATTTTGAGAATAAAAAGAAAATTGTTGAACAGTCTATAACTCTATTGGTCCAAAACTAATTAAAGTACGGCTTGCGTGTTTGATGCAAAGAAGAACAATGACTTTTACTAATGAAAACCTTCCTATTTGGCCTTGATTGCTACAGATCTTCCATTCATTAAATAACTCAATCTGGCCATG
Source organism: Acacia pycnantha (assembly GCA_025563575.1). Lineage (NCBI taxonomy): Eukaryota > Viridiplantae > Streptophyta > Magnoliopsida > Fabales > Fabaceae > Acacia > Acacia pycnantha. The sequence continues at coordinate 1,510,701 of JAMWYP010000064.1, forward strand.
ATTGTCGTTAATACGAACTCAACCTTTTTTCAATTGAAACGATGTAGTAAAAGTCCCACTGCACCTAATGTTATATGTTGTGACTGTATAGATCATAAGCCCTATACACACACACACATAGAGACACACCCCCTGGAGATCCAATGAAAGTTATTAGGAAATATTCAACAAATACCCTATTTACACTTTTATTATACTTATCAACAACTCAAATATCAATATTGATGACTTTTTCCTGAGAAATTAAAAATATATATATATATTAGGTTGTCGTTAACAACTTTAGTATCACTATTAACTAGGGGTGTTCATGGGCAGGGCTGGGCAGGGCGAGACCCCTGCCCGATTATTGGGCAGCAAAATGCAGCCTAGTGCCTGGCCCTGCCCGATAGAACCCCTAACAGGGCGGCCCATCTATGCTCAAATGGCGATACCCTGCCAAACCCTATGTGAAAAAAATAGCTTAAGTAACTGAAAAATTAAATAACATCCATAATTCTACACTTTTAAATATTTCAATATAAGTCTACAAATTAAATCCTAAAATTAAAAAGACAATATATGTCTTAACAAGGCATCAAAAAATAGTCCATAATCCATTAAATACAAGACATCAAAAAATAGAAATTAAAGCCTTGTAGACATCCAAAACTCCTAGAGGTTGCATCAAGGCCCCAAAATGTCAAAAGGATGAAGCATATAGAATCACCTACAAGAAAGCAAAAAAGAAAGCATATTATTACATCATTTACATGTAAAAGTAACAATTAATTGTAGGCTCTTGGCCTTAGTTTAAACTTTAAAGGTTACAAATTGCCTACTTCATCCACCAGTAGCCAACCGGCAACCGTAACCATTACATTCCCCCTTCTCCATGTGCAGCATCTAGGAAGAAAATAAAACAACAATTACATTACACAATAAGAAGTAATATATATGTTCAGGTGTGTATATTTCAAATGATCAACCAAGAAGAACTTGTGTTCAAGAGTATATGCGTTCAGGTGTGTATATATCAAATATATGTGTTCAAGCATGTAAGAATATATAACGTGTTCAAGAATTTTATAGAGTTAGAATTAAAGCTTACTTGCAGGCTGAATGGCATTTTCCATCTCATCAAAATTTTCAAACTCATGAAGCTTGTCAATAAATTCATATATGAAGATATTTTTATTATTATTATAAGTTATATAATTTGCAAAAAAGATATAATACTATTTTGTAAAAACAATATAATTTTTTTTTTATTCTATTAAAAAATAAAAAATATTATTTACACTACTGGGTAGGGCCAATTGGGCAGGGCGGCATACCATGCCCGATGCCCAGCCCTACCCGCAAAAATGCCCAGCCCAATTGTGCCCAATTTTGTTTGGGCACGCTTTTCTTAGGGATGGGCAAGGCAATTTTTCATTAGGCGCGGGCGGGCGGATAGGGTGGTGGGCATCATGAACACCCCTACTATTAACAACTCAAGTATCCATATTGACAACTTTATCCTGAGAAATTCAGAATATATATATATATATATTAGCCGCTAGAGCTTTGATGAAAGTTATTCAGAAATATTCATCAAATACCTCGGTTTGCAACTTTTGTATTGTTATTAACTATTCAAGTATCAATATTATGACTTTTGCAAGATAAATTAAAATATATATATATCTTAGGCCGTTGATTATAACTTTATTATAGTTATTAACAACTCAAGTATCTATGTTAATAAGGGTAAAGGAGCAAAAATACACATGTGCTTTACCCTTGGGAGCGCCCAACACCATATGCTTTTTTTGAGAGCTAAAATACACATGGACTTTCAAAACTGGAGCAAATTTACCATTTCCGTTAAGAGCCGTCAACCTCTGTTAGTAATGTGTGGGGCCCACCATATTTAAAAAATTAAAAATGTTAAAGATTTTATAATTTTCCCTCACACTACCCCTGTCGTCACTCTCCAATCCCTCTCACCTCTAACCTCTCCTATCCCTCCGTCTGGTTGTTAGTAGCAGTAATTCTCTTTTAAATAGCCGGAAAAAGGACAGCTTCTGGTGATGGAGAATGGTAAAGAATGTTCGAAACAGGTGAAGGAAGCAAGAGAAGTAGAAAGCGTAGGACCAAAAGAGGACTCGTCTAGAGGGACGAATACCCAGTGGAAAACAGAGGACCCACTCGAGAGGGATTGCTCTTCCCAGCGACGCATCTCTCTCTCTCTCTCAAAATGGGTTCTCTCAGATGAAGAAGATTGTCTCGTCCCGGGAGGATGCCTCTAAACATGGTTGCCTCCGCCTAATATTCACCCATTAAAGAAAAGATTTGAGGTGAGGTTTGTAACAGGGTCCAATAGGTTCTCTTCAAACCTATCATATAACACTAGAGAAATAAAGGAAGACAACCATGATGAAGAAAAAACAGAGAAATAGGCACTTTGAAACATCGTGAGCCAGAGGAAGATTTAGTTGTGAACAAATTTGAAGTTTTCTCCTTTGATTTGCGGGCATGAAAATCATAAACTGAGAGGAGGAGCTTCGTTCAAGATGAAGGGTAAATATTGTATTGATTGAAACTAGATATTTTGGATATAAAGTACGGGACATAAGTTTTTGTATACCTGATTCTGGTTGATGATTGTTGATGATGAATTTGGAAGGGAAGAGGATGAACATTGAGGTTGATTGGATGATTCTGGTGATTGTCGATGATGAATTTAGGAGGGAAGAGGATGAACACTGAGGTTGAGGCAGAGGGTATTTTGGTACTTTCAGATGGTAGTTAACGGAAGTTAGCAACTTTTAACATAGATGGTAAATTTGCTCCATTTTTGAAAGTTCATGTATATTTTTACTCCAAAAAAAAGCATATGTGCTAGATGCTCCCGAGGGTAAAGCACATGTGTATTTTTGCGCCTTTACCCTATTAATAATTAAATTTTACTTAAGAAATTGAAAATATATATTTGGCCGTCAGAGCTCCAGTCGCCATTTGTTTGGCAAGGTCACTAGAGCTTCAATGAGGGCGGCTGTCGCCGGTCATTGACACTAGAGCTCCGGTGGCCAGCGGGTGGCAAGGGGGTTGATGGTTTTTTTACTAAAACAAATTAGGGGTATACAATCAGTATAAAAAACCTGGAAAGTCAAAACGACTTTTAGCTGCAACTTGATAGTATAAAAGTCGCTGCTGAAGGGGTTTTCTGTGACGACAAATAGTCGTCGAAGACACGACTATCATTGATACTTTTAGTGTTGACATTTCAATGTCGCCGTTGAAAGTATACAATCAGCGGTGACAAAGATGGAAGTACATTGGAAGGCGCCAAAACGATTGTCGCTACCGGAAGTGGGGTATCGGTGGCGACATTTGTTGACTTAGAAACATGTATGAGAGGCGACAACTATGTCATTGCAAAAACATGTATCAACGGCAACAATTGTGTCGCCGCGGAAACATATATTAGTTGTGACATTTGTCACTGTCGAAAGTTGCAATTTTTTTTTTTTTTAGTTTTTTAACGTAAATTGCTAAAGTTAAAACATATAATAATCAGAAGTAGTTTCATACTAACAATATATTAATTAGCAATGATACCAACACAATTCTTTAAAATTAACATTAAGTATTTAATTAATTTGATATTAACCAATTTGTCTCTAATGGGAGGTTAGAAAAGGGGAAAACCTCCCTACTTTTGTTTTTGAAATGTGGATCCACTCTTGCAGTCCTTTTTGTGTGCAATGCTCAATAATCTGATATTTTTGCCGCTTCCAGTATCTGCGTAGATGCCTTGCATACATGAGCTTGATGAGCTTGAATCTCTGCATGATATCGAAACTCTGCCTGCCCTGCTGCCAGCAACTTCGCCTTCAGCAGCTTCAGGTCACCCTCACGAGGTCTCTTCCCGGCGTCCCCGCCTGTGGCGCAAATGTGGTCTGCGAAAGTTAAGTCTCAACTAATCCTTGGTGACTGCTACTGCCATGTACCCTAGTCAGTTTTGCATCAAAACTGAGGCCACGAACCAGACCATGGTGCTCAGGTTGGTTTGGACTCCCTCAGCTTGGCCTTCTTCTCATGTATATGATCCTGACAAAATATATTTCGATAAATTAGCAATTACAAATCATAAATTCAAAAGTTACTAATTTGATTTACTAACAATAACATAAGTGTCAGAGCTCACATAATTGGAATATTGAAAAATTAAATTAGAGAATATCAAAACCTCTGTCATATCTCAGTTTTTCAAGTCAGCAAGCAAATATCCATTAAATGGGTTGAAATGTAGTAGGAACTATAATCCATAGTACCATTTCCAGTTATACAATCTACTTAAGTTGTATATCTATAAGTTATTTTGTCAAAAAAAAAAAGAAGAAGAAGTATATCTACAAGTTCAATTCCCTTCCTCTATAAGGACAGATGAACAGAAAAGAATGATGTCCTTCTTTGGCCCAATGATGAACAAAATAGCATCTATCATTTAAGATAACTAAAAATTGTCCCAGTAACAAACCTTCGAAATAAGAAATCTCATTTGTCTTGGAGATTTTAATCCCTTCTTGTCACCCCAAAAAACAAAAATATTGTCGACAGCAACTGACACATCAAAGTTCAAACACAGAACTGTATCATGTTCAATTCACATATCACATTCATACCATCCGTTTCAGCATTGGTGCCTCATATATTGAGTATATTTGAGGAATCAGGATAGATGTGGTAAGAAGGAGCTTGCCCCACATGTAACTAGCAGTAGTTTGAGAACAACAATTTCTGACTGATCAATGATCTCTAATGCATCAACAGGTTAATTCTTTTCAGCTGCACTCAATGCCTTAAAGATTCCGATAGACTCTCAGTACAATCCAAAATCTGTTCTGCGTTCAATGTGAATAATTGGTCCAAGAGACTCAACTCTCATTTTATGCTCCTATGATCATGTACTTCGACTAAAACCAAATCATCCAACCTAAATCTTTCAGCTAAAAATCCAAACTGGGATGGAGAAGAGGATGAGTAGATTGGGGTGTATCTTTTCCTACTTGGAGGAGAGGGGCCTTCAGCTCTCAGAACTAGCGAGATGGAGAATGATATTGTAACACCCCAAATTCCGTAGCATAAATCGTGTCAGTTGACACCTGGTTTTAGAAAATTCTGTTAGATTTGATTAGTTTTGATGATGTCTTATGTAGATGTCATTATTAAGAGCAAAAAGTTTGAATGATATATTTATCCTCTACATTGACTAACTATTATATTTAATGTAGATGTAATGTTGATTTGAAGAAGATGAAAGTTGGAATGGCTCAATTCAAAGTTAAAATGATTAAAAACGAGAATTGCCTCGAATTTCCGTTAATACCCGAGTATCAAACATCTATTCGCGAGTATCAGGCTTCAAATCTTGAGTATGACACTTCAATACTCGAGTATGTCACTTATATACTCGAGTATGGTACATAAATAGGTGCTTCTGTGCTTAAATCCCGACAATACCCGAGTATGGACCAACAATACTCGAGTATGACACTACTCTGATCAGCTCTGTTCTACGTTCAGCTTCGGGCGACCTCTGGTAATTCAACAATATCTCCCAAACCAGAGATCGGATTGAGGTGAAACCAATTTTGTTGGAAACTAGACTTCCAAACGGTCCTAGTCGCACAAGATTCATGTCTAAAGGAGGTCATATTAGAAATCTATGAATTGTTGAAAATGACAGTGACATCACCGTCACACTGCTGACCAAGCCTCACTGTTTTGAGTATATCTCATAAACTAGAAATCCAGTGAAGATGAAATCGGTGCCATACGAAATTAGACATCAAGGGATTTACAGGGATATATAATATGATAATTTTTGAGTTCATATCAGGAAGTTATGATCTTCGAAAGTGGACACTAGAAATACTGGAAGCAACAGAGTTCAAATCAAAGCTTCTGATATAACTGAACAGCATAGATACTCGAGTATGATCGGTAAAAATGCTTCCGTTCTGTCGAGACCTCAGATGTTGATTTTATCTTTCAATACAATTAAATGTGATCTTTAATGACTTGATTTCTAACCATTGAACTCAGAGATTTTCGAATATGGGAATTATAGTACAGGATCATTTGAAAATCAGATTGGGCCACGCAATATCCTATGATCGACGCAAAATCAGAAACAAGCTGGAATTATGGAAGACTATCTTCAAACAAACCAGAAAGCATGTTTCAGAACGTATTACAGCTTCATTCGCAAAACCGAATCATGGGTGAGATTATGGTCATCACCAATCCTCCAAAAGCTCCAACGGAAAGAAATCGAGACCAAAATCAAGTATGCAGCAAATAAATATGGAATGAGTTTTGAATTCAAAAATAAGAAGCTGCAATGGTCAACTCCAAAGTAATATAAATAGGTGAAGGCTTAAGCTGCTCAAAGCACTCAAAGACACGAAAAGAAATCGCACAAAACAGAAATATACTTTCAAGAGCTTAGTTACGCTAACCTCTTGTCGATAATTTCGAATACTTTCGCTAATACTTTCAAATACTTTTCTGAGACTGTAATACTTTGTACTTCGTTGCTTCGGTTATCTGCTCTTACAGAGAGTTATTCTTCTATTATCATTTCCTCCGAGTAACTAGCAAAAAGAATTTTTGTAATCACCTATTCACCCCCCTCTAGGTGATATTCCACCTTCAAATTCAACAGAGTTTGAGGTGCTACATCAGAGTGACGTGGAAACGGAGAGCATGTATTAATAATTGAACAATGAGTAACTGAAATAAAATACCCCGACATATGATGATGTCTGGCGTATGCTGGTTAAATTGAAAATCTCGAAGGAATATTCATGTGATAAATACACAGAGCTTTGTATAATTACAACTTTTATATGGTAACTATACAATCTAGACCAAGCCTTAATTAGACTTGGGGAAATGAACAACCTTATTAGATCCGTGCCTGACAATATGCTCTGATAACTTCTTCCGGCTCTTGCTTCGACCGGTGCATTATTACGACTTTGCCCCTTGGTTCCTTTTTATGGCTCCATCTACCGGTGCCTTCTCTGTTCCTTGACCCTTTCCTGTACTATTAGTTAAGACTGAGGTCCAATGCCCATCGGACCTCAGGTAACGGTTAACCTCATGCTTATATAAACAATATATATGACAAATATTCATGATATTTCAGCAATAATTACTACAAAAGCCCATAACAGATGTATGAAATACATAATCAGATATGTAAGGTAATAACAATACAATCAGATGTAAACTTATTTAGTCTGCACTATTCACCAGTGCCACGATGTACATTCGTGTCCTCAGCGCTAGGAAAACTTATCGGTGTTATTATGACATAACCCGTGTAAAGCTGTATGTAGTGATCTAAGCCCCATAAACTTAGTCACGGTGCATGTCCAAGACAGAGTCTCATTCATGACTTTATGAAATTATCCATCATATATAAATATACTATAAGCATCAGAGTCAGTGTTACAGTACGCCGCGAACGTACCTGCGTTGATGAATACGGTACGTTTGTCGGTCGAAACGTGATCACAGATATCCTATAAGGATAATATTGTATTTATTAATTCATAATCCATATCCTAACAGATATTTTAGTCATAAATGACTATTTTACCCCTGACCTCAGAAAAATCGCTAACCGATAAAATTTCGCCAGAGCTTCGCTACTCCGACTCTTAACTTTCAAAAACTATATTCCTATCATGTTTTACCTCGTCAGACATCTTTCAATGCAATGAGGCATAAAAACAAGAATATGAATTTTATTTCCTACTTCCTAGATCTAACTACCATTTATACTAAGAACTACTAAACTAAAGACTAGAACTTAAAAGCTAGCTTACCTCTTGAAGAACTTCCTCCTCCTTCTTGCTCCCACTTCTCTCTAACTTCTCTCTAACTCTTTAGAATGAGTTTTGGTGTGTGAATTCCAAATGAGAGAATGGCCTATTTATAGAAAAAGTGTATGGCACTTTGGTAGTTTCTTTGAACTTCCTCTACTCCAATTTCAACCATTGGATCTAGGGTTTTCTTGAGCTCTCATCCTCACAACTCATTCCCTCTCAAACGTCCCCCTCACTCTCTCTCCCTTATCTCTTCCATTTCATAATGAAATCTTATTTCTTTGGGATTTTCTCTTACCAATTATTTCCCCTACTTAGTGTTCTAATTGTATGTGCTTATAAAATCACAAATACTTTTAGAAGAAAAGTTTGAAGTTTATGTAGTCTCTTAAGAAGTATTTGGAATAACAATGATTATGGTCCTATTAGGGGTTTTTACTAGCCTTTTAGTCATTTTAGGATTAATCCCAAAAGTTACGGAAATAACTTTGGAGATAACCTACTTCGAGCTAAAAATATACTTGTTCATAATAAGTCCTTATATTTGATCTAGAGTAAATACCCTTTTTGGTCCCTGGAAAAACACATTTGACCCTTTTTGGTCCCTGAGTAAAAAAAATGTCATTTTGGTCCTTTTTAGGGACTAAAAAGGACCTTTTGAGAATTTCGAGGGATTAAAATGTGCAAAAAAATGATCAAAAGGACTAAAAGGGACCTTATTTTTCCATTTTAGGGACTAAAAGTGACTTATTTTTTTTCAGGGACCAAAAAGGGCATCCGTGTTTTTTCCAGGGACCAAAAAGGGTATTTACTCTTTGATCTATGGTTAACATATTTCAGTACACAATTTATTTTCTATCGGTTATCATTTACCTGAGTCTTGAATTAATCCTAATAGCTTTTGAACTCAAAATATCTCCACTTCTCTCTCTCTCTCCTAATACTTGGCTCTCATGCATCCACATCACTCACATCTCTCTTCTCTTTCTTCTACACACACACACACTCAATTCGTCCCCCCCCCCTTTTTGATTTTAATTTTGTTATGTTTTATTTAATCTTATTTTACTTAGAAAATCTCTCATTGGTTGTTTTCATTTCACAAGGATTCTACTTTATGGTTGAATTTAAACCTTTAGATCTAACTTTATGAGATTTAATCCTAGCCATTGATTTTAGTTTGACTTGTCAAAGCTAATTAGTAAGCTTGATTAGTGTCTTAATCTTTATGCTTAATAATCTTTAACATATCCTCTGTTGGTCAATTAGACTTTAGGGATTTTATGTAGTTAATCTTATACATTTTTTAATCATGCCTAATTAATTAGAAATTATCTTTATGCTAATCTTGACCATTGGTCTCTAATTAGGGTCATACATCCCTAATTGTGCCTTTAAAACATGTTATTCAATTAACTATGAAAGCTTTTGGAAATTACTCTAATAAATGAAGATTTAATTATCTACTAATTGTTGGAAATTTTCTTTAATTGGATTAATTATTTTCTCACAACTTTTGGGTTTACTTTGGTCATTTATGCTCCATGCATTAATTTTAAAATCATAGGGCAACTTATATTCCCTAAAATAAAATTGGGTTTTCGCCTCTTTAAATCCTAAGAGAACTTGCCCTAGAAAATAAAGTAAATACACTACAAAATTTGAGACCACATATTCACCTATTTAAAATAGGTATTATTTATCAAAATATAATATTTAAGATAAATAATTATCCGGGTATTACAGATATGGATCAAGAGGGAGAGACAAATTTTCTCTTCTAGGAAAAACCCCAAATTAGGAGGCTGGAGAAAGGAGGGGAAGGAGCACTACATCACAAAAAAATTTTCCCACCCCTTACCTCCTCCCCTCCTTCCAACCAATCAAGATTATCTTAATCATCAACCCTCACCTTACCTCACTAAACATATCAACTTGTGAAGAAGCTGAAGAGGAAAAAATGTTTTAAGTGCGATGGTAGAATTGTAATATTAGAAAAATGGTATAGGTAAGAGTAAATACCATTTTTGGTCCTTGGAAAAAAGTACGGACCCTTTTTGATCCCTAACTAAAAATAACTCGTCCCGTCATTGGAAAGAGATTTGCCGTGTCTCCCAAAATAAACCAAGTTCGATTAATGATATGCAGAATTAGGGAACCTGGGTCGTTTCCCAACGAACTTGCATCGGGTTTGATTAACAACAACAGTGAAACAGAATGGTAAAATTGGGGGTTTTAGGGTTTTATGATTCAGCAGATTAAAACGAAATAAATTGAAATAAACAGAACTATGTAGAAACAGATAGAAAACGTTGATAGACTTAAAGCAGATTAAAAATGACCAACCCAACGATCGATTCAGAATCATGCATCATTGAAGGAAATATAACTAATCACGTTTGGTTCCGGATGAATCGAAATCTCTGCATTCATCCGGAGAATCCCTCACCTAGACGATCGCCTAGAATTTATTTGAACAGTGGCGTCTCACTGTGCAATAGCACAGCAACACTAAAACCTAGTCCGAATTTAGTCCTTGGGATGAACCGAACCGAATATTAAATCTAATATTCAAACTATTTCCAGAATTCGAATCCGATAACATGAAAACAGAATTGATTAAGTTACCGATTAGGCACAAGTTCTCTGGACGAATCATGGAATCCTCATCGTTGGGTCAATCACAGGGGGTTTAGCCGAGCATGGCTGGAAAAGCGAAGAAAAGATGAAGAACGCGAAAAACCCTAAGAACATGCGAATGTGAAAATCAGTAGAGAGAATTTGCATAAAATCGTGAAACCCTAATGTCAAAATCGTGAATTCGTGAATGCCTCATGTTTTTGGCGGCTGCCTTACTTAAAAATAACCTAAAACGAAAATGGGCCCTAATAGTTTTAGCCCAAAACAGAAATAAAATAAAACTGGACTTAAATTACAAAATTCGGGTCCAAATAATATCCAGAATTGTGCATCCGACTTCGGCTCCAAAATCGACCGCCCTCTTGACCGAATTGGCTCTTGATGTCTGCATAACAATTGTAGCTCTCTGAATCATCTGAAATATGAGACAAAAATGAGGCAAATCCGATGTCTGGTTCAAGAGTTATGGTAGAAATAGTGAAGTAATACAAAACTGGAATTTTATTATTAAAAATGGCTAAAATGCAATAAAGGGCCCAAGGCCCAAATAAACATAAAAGCCATTATTTATTAGATAAAGGGTCCTAAGTTATTACTCAAGAGACAAAAATAAGTGTATAAAATATTCAATTATCAGTCATCCCTGGGAAATCAAAAAACATCCCACGTTAGTCCTTCCGTCCGTTAGCTCCTAACAACGTCACTAACGTTGCTGATGTGTAACGTGAGTTGGTTCAGTCACATGCCACGTAGGAAGGCCAAAACGACGTCGTTTATATAAATACCCTTTTTGGTCCTTGGAAAAAAGTACGGACCCCTTTTTTATCCCTAACTAAAAATAACTCGTCCCGTCATCCCTGGGAAATCAAAAAACATCCCACGTTAGTCCTTTCGTCAGTTAGCTCCTAACGGCGTCACTAACATTGCTGATGTGTAACGTGAGTTGGTGCAGGGTGCTTCGTTACCTTCAACATTTTTTACTCGTTGAAAAGTCTATTCACTGACCTCACCGTTGGATTTAGAGAAGTATAAAGATTCAAAGCAGTGAACACTGTCTAACTCCGACGCAAACCAAGGTGAGAAGCGCTGCCGTTGTTGCTTGGCTCCATCGGGTTGCGTTGATGGCGGCGGCGGCGGCGCCTTGGAGTTATCTGGAGATGCCGGTTTCTTCTCGGGGGAAGAAGGCTTCTGCTCGGGCTTGGGCTTGAGATTTGGGGCATCAATAGACAAGCGCGATCTCTGACCGTAGGAAAACTCGGCGCAGAGAGCATCGAAGGAACTGAAGATAGACATCATTTGACGACCATAGAACCGATGGAGTTGACGATAACATATACGAAGTTAAAGACGAAGTTATATTTGACGACCATATACATCATTACACATCAGCAACGTTAGTGACGCCGTTAGGAGCTAACTGACGGAAGGACTAACGTGGGATGTTTTTTGATTTCCCAGGGATGACGGGACGAGTTATTTTTAGTTAGGGATCAAAAAGGGGTCCGTACTTTTTTCCAGGGACCAAAAAGGGTATTTACTCATGAAATTATAAACGACGTCGTTTTGGCCTTCCTACGTGGCATGTGACTGGACCAACTCACGTTACACATCAGCAGATTAGTGACGCCGTTAGGAGCTAACTGACGGAAGGACTAACGTGGGATGTTTTTTGATTTCCCAAGGATGACAGGACGAGTTATTTTTAGTTAGGGATCAAAAAGGGGTCCGTACTTTTTTCCAGGGACCAAAAAGGGTATTTACTCTATAGGTATAGGTAATTCAGTCAAGACACATCAAATTATTTAGTGGGGCGTCAAGTGTGTTTGGTAAATGATGGATTTTGTTGTAGCACTTTGGTTATATTTATAAATCCAAACTAACTAACTCTCACGTACAAATAAAAATTAGTTAACTCATTAATTATGAACTAAATTTCAATTTTACCTTTATCTATCATTGGTTCTAAAAATCGATCAATATGAATAAAATCTTTTTGTTTATTGCAATTAATAGGGGTAAAAATTTGACCGATGCATTTATTATTTTGAAACTACACTTATAATAAGGACCAAAATTTTTGGTTCAAATAGACTTATAAATAAGATTAAAGTGGTATTAATATTATTTAATTTTTATATTCATATTAGGAAACTATTTAATAGAAAAGTAGTTTACGATAAAGCTAGGCATAAACAACTTCGTCGAGTTAATCAATATTAAAATATTAAAAGATAACATTTTAAATTGAATAATTAACTATATAAGTACGTCTGATGAGTCATCAACCATGACATGCTCTGCCACTGCCGAATAATTAATGGATTAAAATTTGTGCATACGTGTAAGCCATATCCTATGACCAATCAGCATTGGATTAGTGTTGGGTGTTCTTTATGTCAGTGCATTCCCACACATTGTAAGCATTTTAATCATTTCAATTTCTTTAAGCTTATTAATTTGACTTTATATCGTTAGCAGGAGTAATAATTATCTCAATGGTAGCTCTAGCAAGTGAAAAACCGTAGGATGAAGTTATTTGGCAATCCAACAACTAATATTATTATTATTATTATTGTTAATATAAATAAAGTTAGGGTAAAGTATAATTTTAGTCCTCTTTAAGTTTACATGAGGTTTTATTTTACTTCCTTATATGTTTATAAAGTACATTTTTAATTCTTAAAACTTCATACCATTAATGTCATTAACGATAAAAGTTGATTAAGTAAAGTTAAATACTACATGTGCACCAACGGGGGTTGACACAAGTAATAAGCACCTTGTGTCGCTTAAGCAATGTCTCAAGTTCGAGCCTTGTGAATGCAGAAAAGCTCCGTTGGGAGACTCACCCACCATAGCCAGGTGTGCGACCCGGGTCAGATCTGGATTAGTCAGAGCGAAGCTCTGGATACCGGATGAGCAACCGAAAAAAAAAAAATACTACATGTGCAATGCTGATGAAACAAGTTGGTCACTTGCAACACAACACCTTATTTTATTTTAATGTTATGAATTTACTTAATTTATATTATTTAATTTTTAAATAAAAATATCATTTAAATAAATTATTTTAAGAAATGTCTTCGTATCGCGTCGGGCATGTGAACATTCGCCCAATTAAACATTGCTAAAGAATTTGTCTGTAGAAAGATCAACAAGTTCTTGAGCTTCATCACTTGTTATTTTATATTAACCACCATTGCTTCTGCACACAGCGTCATTCCTATCTCATGATCGAAGATCCAAACATCCATCAGAATCAAACCCAACATGGTTGTTAATAAACAGCCTTGCAAATTGAACAATCCAGTCCTCCACAGTGGTCGTCCTTTTTATTACAATATCTATGACTTCTTTCGCGGGACCATTTTGCTTGAGCACCTGTATGTGTAATTTTTGGCTATCTCTTCATAAGAAAGGAGATACAATTTCTCTGCGGTAGAAGGCTATGGTTCCGGGATGAAGAAAGAAGAGAGAAGGCAGATGAAGAAATTTATTAAAATTAGATTTTATTTAAAAATAAATAAATTAAGTAAATTATTAGGATTAAAATAAAATAAGTTGTTGTGTAGCAAGTTGCCAGCTTACTTATTAGATCAGATAGCATTATACATTAACCATTTAACTTTGCCAGCATTTACTATTAGTAACATTATATCCGTTAAATTTTAGGGACTAAAAATGGATTTTTTTAAAACTTAAGAGCTAAAATGAAACCTCATGTAAACTTAAAAGAACAAAAGTATACTTTAGCTATCCATCAACTGCGAAGAGTGTGTCTTAACTTTAGCTTGGCACCAAGTTCCAAAATATGTCTATTCTGATTTTTTTATCACTATAATTGAGTATAAAGTTCTAACTTTTGTTCTATGAAAAAAATAAATTCATTATATGTGTTAGGAAAAATCCTATTAAAAGACGGCTGAATTACCCAAATAATCATGAATAAGGTCCTATGCAGTAAAGAAGGATTTAAAAATTGGTCAAATTACACTCATGCCCCTTAGTCTCTAATCTTTCTACATTTCATAATTTAATCCTTTTTATAAATAAATTATTTTGAGTCATCAATTAATTTCTTATGTGTATTCAATAGGAAAAAAAAATCATCATCCATGATTTCTTCAACATGATTGTTAAAGAAAATGTAAATAAAGGATAATTAATAATTAATCACCATGAACATCATGGAACTAGTCTGGAGAAGCCTTTATGTGCACAACAGTTTCCGCTTCTTCTCTCTCTCGGTATATATCTCACTTTAATTTGCAGAGCTGAACTAATTGCAGAAATCTCCGGTGGAGTTTGATCTTATTATATACAAATTTTATCAATGTTATGCCGAGGACACGATGGACATTTTAATAATCTTTTTCACACATAATCTACAGCCACTCTCGTCATGTTTTCATTTAATAATAATTACATTATTGGCTTATTGATACTTTAATGACATTTTCAGCCCCAATAAAACTATGAATCGAATTTCACTTTATTACTCGATTGAAGATTCTAAATAAAAAGTCTGGTGAAGGTCAAGAAGACTTTTGGTTTCTTTTATATGTATAGTTGCATGGATTTTTCAGAAGGTGGGGTTGAAATACCCTCCAAATCACCACTGCCCAAACAATGTCATATATATATATATATATATATAAGAAAAAAATATTTGTACCCGTTTTCCGCCTCTCTATTTATTTTTTGGAAGAGGAGGGCGCAAGTGAATTGTAAAAGATCTGGACATAGTCACATGATATGATCTTCTTACAATGGTATGGATCATTGTCCTGTTTTTACTCCGTGCGGATTGATCTCAAGGTATTTGTCCTACCATCTTACTCTATGGATGTAATGTCCTTGGCTTTGAGAACTTCATAGCCTGAGAAGGGTTCAATCCTTCAAGAACGTAACAGAAGAAGAGAAGTGGTGGGTCTAAATCAAAAGTGGCTGGAAGTGACATCAACAAAAACAAAATGAAGTACTCGAAACTTGCGGACTGGTTTCCCTACTAACCTATTTTGCTTAGTAGAGAGAGCGCATCAAATTTGGACTTTCAAATTTGATTTAGACGGTTTAGATGTGTGTTTTTAAAAGTTTATATTTTTTTTAAAAAAAATATTTTAATGATTATAAAATCTAAAATAAATATAATATCTTAACTACTATTCTTTCAAAAATGATTTTTATTTAAAAATATGAGTTTTTTTTTTATTTTATAAAAAATGATGATTTGGATTGTCCAAAACTAAATCTAAAAGGTACATATCTAATTAGCTCTCCCTACTAAATTTTAGAGAAATTAAACCGGGTCCCGAAACTTCTCATCGGAGAAGCTCTAAGATGGGTAAGGGGCCTCCCACCCTCTAATATCCTTTGTAATTCCCAATAATCTCAAATGTGTTTTCTCTTTCTCTTTTTCATGCGATTCATCTGAAAATGAATGACGTTTTTATATCAGATACAAAATATCACTCATTTTAAGCATAATCTAATAATGAAGAGGAAAAAGAAAAAAAAAAAAGGAGATTGAAACAAGGTTTTGTTTCCCAATTAATTTGTTAAATAAGTACTTATCCCCAATTTTCCCTAAAAAGTTTTGTAATATTAATCATTTTTTGAAACAAAAGTTGTAACATAGGGTACGCCATATCCAGATATCCTATTATTGTTAGCGTTGGTTAGTAGGGGTATTATTTATGCCAGTGCATTCCAATAACGTAAATGTAATATCCGGATAATTATTTATCGTAAATATTATATTTTGATAAATAATATCTATTGGAAATAGGTGAATATGTGGTCTCAAATTTTATAGTGTATTTTATGTTATTTTTTTAGGGTAATTTCTCTTGAAATTAGAAGGAATAAAGTGCCAAAAATCCCTAAATACATTTATGGGACATAAAATACCCTGAGAGTATTATGATATGTCTTAAGAGGCAATTAAATATTTATTAAAAATAGGAAAATATATTGTCTCTAATTTTGGTAATTTATTAAATTATTTCCTTGGAATTTAAATAGGCAAAAATCCAATATTATTTTGGGGATCATAAGTTGCCTTATGATTTTTAATATAATACATGGTGCATAAATTGCCAATGTCAACACAATAGTTGTGAGAAAAAAATTAATCTAATTTAAGAAAATTGTCAACAATTAGTAGGTGATTAAATAAGTAATTAATTACTAATTGTTTAGGCATGAATGAATGTAATATCTAAAGTTAATCCTAAGGCTATAAAGTTGAATCCATGTGAACCCAAATCAACCAATGAGGGAATTTTCTTTTAAATAATATAAGTTTAATTAAATAATATATGTTAAATAAAATAAAGAGTAAAAAACAAGGGATGGGGACGTTTTTAGTGTTTGTGTGTGAGTGCATGTGAATTGTGTGATGTATGTGTGTGAAGTATGTGGACAAATGTAATCCAAGGGTTTTTGAGAGATATTTTGTGAATTGAAAATAGGATAAATGAGAACCGATAGAAATTAAATTATATCTTGAAATATGTGAACTAAGTATTGAACATCAGGACATATTATGAACAAATGAATTTTTACCCCGAAGTGGGTTATCTCAGAAGTTATTTTCGTAAACGACGGGGTTTATCCTAAAATGACTAAAAGACTAGTAAATACCCCTAATTGGACCATAATCCTTAATATTTAAAGTACTTCTCAAGTGATTACAGAAGCTTCAAAGTGTACCTCTAAAAATATTTGAAGATTATTAAGTATACGCGATTAGAACATTGAGCAGGGAAATTTATCGGTAAGGGAAAATCTCAAAGGGATAAGATGACATTATTTTTGGAAGAGAGAGGGAAGGGGAGGTCAGCCAAGGCATTGAAAGGTGAGGATTGAAGTTTAAACAAAACCCTAGATCTAAGGGTTTACATTGAAGGAGGGAAAGTTTGGAATATTTGCCACTTTGCCACAACATTTGCCTATAAATAGCCTTCATTCTCTTTCAAAATTTTCACACCAAGTCTCTTGAGCAATTCAAAAATATTGGAGAGAAGAGAGAATGAGGAGCTCTAGTGAAGAAGTAGCAAAGCTCTGGGTAAATTCTCCGGTCCCTAGTTTTAAGTTCTAGTCTTTAGTTCGGTAGTTCTTGAAGTTCTAAGCTTAGATGTTGTGTTGATCTTTAATCTTCCAATATATTGTTGATATCATGTTTTATGGTTATATATATATCTATCGTATGATTTACACTTTGACTGTGAGATTAACTGTTACCTTGGGATTCATTTGATCACTGAATCTCAGTCACACCTAAAGATCTAGGAAGATGTTATGGATCGGGGAGTAAGGCAGTGTAGCTAAAGTAGCTGAAGAAGACTCCGGAGGAGGGGATTTAATTAAGTTGAATTTCATACTCTTGACACTTTGGATTGATATTTTGAATGTATTTGCTTACTATTCAACTGACCTTAAATTTGGAATAACTATATAACTAAAATCCTCCAATGGGATTAACCCTGACTATTAACGAATTGTAAATTGTATCACGCATATAATCCTTTGAGAATTTAAATTAATCAGCATATGTCTGGGCATATGTTATCAGTAACTTATTCGTCCACAGACATAGAATTAGGTGCGTTACAATTACTGTATTGATTTTTCTATACTTGCAAACATACATTAGCATATCATTCAAGCCATTATTGTTGGCAGCATCAATTTCTAAATAGATGTGATTGCTATAATTTTCTTGTCTCTTTTGTTTTATTATTATTATTTTTATTTTTGTCTGGTTATGATATAGATATGGAACGATGATCACTATCGTACACTCTATTTCTAATCAAGCCTATATTTATGTTTTAATGTGATCGAAAGGGTAAGGCAACCATTTCTTTCTTTCTTTTGGAATGAAATGGAATTCCATTAATAAATGGTTAAAAAAGTACAACTGGGGGTTTAGAAAGAGATTACAAAATAAGATTGAACTTAGAGTAGCACTTTTGAGTATGAATGAACTACTAAAGCTTTAACCTAAGATACAATCCCTTATACAGTAAAAGATTCCCCAGTGAAAATTCTTCTGTTTCGGACTTTCCAGAGTTTTCAGCATGTGATGTATATACCTATCTTCTAAGAGGTATTCGAAGAAGGTGATCGGATGATTAGTGTATATATATATATATATATATTACTCTAAAACTTGACTTATAATGAGGATTTTTTTTTTTTAGTAAAATGAACTTATAAATAGAACTAGAGTGGTAAGTAGAAGTGGTGGCAGCGGACGCATGTTGAGGTTTAGATGCTTATATTGTTTTTTAAAAAAATTCCCTTTACCAACACGTCTCTCCCTACTTTTTTAACTTCTTCCTTTTCTGCCTCCTCCTCCTACTCCTATTTATAATTTCTTATACCTTAAGTTTTGTATATAAAATGTCATTTAAATACCATATGAAATTCCAAAACCCTAAAACATTTGTTAAAAAATTAAAAGAACACAAAGGTGATTGGGAGGAATCTGCGATTATGAAATTTAAATGTTTTTACTAAAATGCTCCTCACATATTCTTTCTCTCTCCCCACTGCACCCTCGCTTTCAATGTCTCTCTCTCTCTCTCTCTCTCTCTCTCTCTCTCTCAACAAAGGCGACAGTGATGGTGGAGCGAAGGTAGAGATAGATCAAAGTGAAAATGGCAGAAGAAACCAGTTTCCACTGAGGTTTTTCAGTTTCTGGCTAAGTTTTACAGTTTCCAACGAGTTCATGAGTTTTCTAGCAAGCTTATAAATTTTCTAGCATTTGTGGCCTTTGACAAAATTTGTAATGAGATTCACATGAGCAATAATAGGTTTGACAAGATTTTTAATTGTTTTCACAAGAGCCATAATCTTGAGTTGAACAATAAATGAGGCTGAGGAAGAAGGTGAACAATAAATGTGACATTTCAAAAAATACATAATGAGATTCAGAAGAGGCAATAATGGGTTTGACAAGATTTTTAATTGTTTTCCCAAGACTTTGATGTATAATCCAGCATCCCAAAATATATTTTTTCACCGGTAGCACCGAATATCTCAAAGTGTTCTTTTGGAGCAAAGTTTTTTCTTAGTAGCAAGCATCTTAAATTTAAGTTCGTTCAGGACAATTATTGGTAGTGCTGTCAGATCCATTTCTAATTCACAGCCAGCAGCTATACTACTACAACAGTATATACATACACCATAACCTCAGCTCTCCATCTATATATGTACCTCTTTATCTAAACTTTCTTCAATTGGCATTTTCCCTTCATTACTAAGCCATGGAAGCAACAACAAGAACTATGCTCCCGGCGATTCTCAAACACTTGCCCTTTGAGCGGAACCCAACCTTGGACGTCTCTCTCTTCTTCTTCATCTTCTTCATCTTTGTACTCTTCAAACTCCTAAAACCCACAAGAAATAAGCCCAATCTTCCTCCTTCCCCACCTCAATTCCCATTAATAGGCAATCTTCATCAGCTTGGCTCTCTGCCTCACCGTTCTCTCACAGCTCTCTCCCACAAGTACGGCCCTCTCATGTTTCTCCGATTAGGTCAAACCCCAACTCTGGTGGTCTCTTCTGCACACTTCGCCAGGGAAATAGTGAAATCCCACGACGTCGTTTTCTCAGATAGGCCTCAAACCACAGCTGCAAAAATACTTTTCTACGGATGCACAGATTTGGGTTTCTTACCCTATGGCGAAGAGTGGAGGGTCAAGAGGAAAATCTGTGTTCTTGAACTTCTCAGCCTTAAAAGGGTTCAATCCTTTCAGTACATCAGAGAAGAGGAAGTTGCAGATTTGGTTAATAAGATCCGCCAAGCTTGTGCTCATCAGCACGATGATAGGTTCTCCATTAATATGTCGCAGATGATTATTGCAGCTTCAAGCAACATAGTGAGCAGATGTCTTCTTGGACATAAGTTTGAGACAGCAGATGGTAAAAGCAGGTTTGGTGAGGTAGCAAGGAAAGTGACGGCTCATATGACAGCTTTCAGTTTTGGAGATTTCTTCCCTTCATTGAGATGGATGGATTTTGTTACTGGACTAATTCCAAAGTTGAATGCTACGTTTAGAGAATTAGATGCTTTCTTTGATGAGGTGCTTGCTCAGCATAAATCAGCTAGAAGCAATGAAGATGAAGATCACAAATCAGAAAAGAAAGACTTCGTTGATATTCTCCACCAACTTCAACAAAATCATCGGCTTGACTTCGATCTCACAGAAGTTGATCTCAAAGCATTGATAGTGGTATCTCTCCTTTTCCCTTATTTTTTTTCTTAAAAAAAATGAAAGTATCACATTTGTATGTAGGGTTAAGGTACACCCAACACTCTAAAGTATTTTTTCAAGAGCATAAAATGCCATGAATTATTTTGTGGTGCACCCAGCAACCCAAAGTATTTTTTTAAGTGTTTTATACTGAGCACCCTAAACTATTTTGTGTGGACTAGTTTTTCATGTTCTGGACAAAACATTAAATCCAGTTTCCACGAGCTTGAACATGTTTCATTTTCATTTTGTATCAGGATTTGTTCATAGGAGGAAGTGACACTACTTCAACAGTTCTGGAATGGGGTTTTGCAGAGCTCATGAAGAATCCAAGAGTAATGAAGAAAGCGCAAAAAGAGGTGAGAAGAGTGATGGGGAATAAGTCAAAAGTGGAAGAAGACGATGTGAGGCAAATGAAGTACTTGGAATGTGTAGTCAAAGAAACTTTGAGATTACATCTTCCAGTTACACTTTTGGTTCCAAGAGAGACAAGATCAAGTGTGACTTTAGGAGGTTACTATATTCCTCCAAAAACAACAGTATTTATGAATGCATGGGGAATTCAGAGAGATCCTGAATTTTGGGAGAGACCAGAAGAGTTTGAGCCAGAGAGATTTGAAGGCAACCATATCGATTTCAAAGGTCAAGACTTTGAATTTGTTCCTTTTGGTATTGGAAGGAGGGGTTGCCCAGGAGTTTCATTTGCAGTAGCATCACTTGAGTATGTGTTGGCTAATCTTTTGCATTGGTTCGATTGGAAGCTTACTGATGAAACTGGTAAATCTGCTCAAGACATAGACATGGGTGAGAAATACGGGCTTACCGTCGTTAAGAAACTACCAATTTGTGTCCAGCCAATACCATACCTGATAGAATCCTAGTTTCGACAGCCAAGCTCGTGAATTGTGTTTCAAACTCCTGGTTTCAAGTTATTAATTATGGTATTTTATTTTGAATAAAATTTGTCCAATCTAACAGGACAAGGCTTTATATTGTTGTTGTTTGAATAAAATTTGCCCAATCGGTGCTTCGATTCTACTGCTATTGGGGTGTTTAGTTTGGTTTATGTTTGAATTGTTGTGAAAATGGGATGTTGTGATATGGTCAGGTAAGGCAGTGAATTATATTATATTTATTTATCGGTAAGCTGCTTTAACTTTTTCTAAAAATATCTGAAGCTTCTATTTTATTTTGAAATAATTGACGTGCTAATTATTTTTTAATCTTCTTTATTTATTTATAATAATAATGGTAAGTTGAGTGCGCAAGTCAAGTGAACTCAATCTGACGACAGATAAAAGATGATAATAATGGGATTATTCCATCATGGAGCAATGAGTGAGGAACAATTGCTTCGGAGTGGATAATAATTTACATGAATTTAAATTGGAGCTCTCTTATGTTTAAATAATCAAAGCTCATTTCACTAATATCAAGACATGGAGTAGTTTCTCGTAGGGTGGATATGGAAATAAAGAATGACAAGGGATACTAATGGGGTTGACACAAATGGTAAGCGATTTGTGTCGCTTAAACAACATCTCGAGTTCGAACCTTGTGAATGTAGAAAAACCCCGCTAGGAGACTCATCCACCATAGCCAGGTGTGCGACCCGGGTCGGATCTGAATTAGTCAAAGTGAAACTCTTAATACCGGATGGGCAACCGAAAAGAATAACAATGGATAGATTGGATATGTGTTGCCGTTTTTCTCCCCCCAATCTTTAGGTAGAAAATATTAAGGTTCTGAGAACCGGACCGGTCAGTGAATCAGTGAAGGTAGTAGGTCAAAGGTTCGTGGGTCAAACCAAAGTCAGACCAGTATTAATTAAAATATAATATAATTAAAATAAATAAAAATATTTTATTTTTATAATAAAAAATATTTTATGATCAAAATAAGTGAGGATATGTTGTGATGTACATAAGAACATATATAATATTATATTGATTTTCTTAAAAAATAGGAGATCACAAAAGAAAAGAGATCATAGTTGCATGAGTTCTCATATCTTAAATGTGATGTGTGAATAGTAGATAGAGGCTTTTTGACTTTTTGATCTTTGTTCAATAAAGTTAGCAATACTTGTTTGTTTTTCTCATATCTTAGATGTGATGTGGGAATAGCAAGTATAGGCTTTTTGACTTTTTGATCTTTGTTCAATAAAGTTAGCAATACTTGTTTGTTTTTTTTCACCGTCACCATAGTTGATCTCTCTTTCTCTCTCTCCTGCAACTCTTTAGATTCAGATCTTTCTTTCTCTCTCAGTCCCTTCTCCTTCTCGTTTTGTGTCACATAAATTTCTTTCTCCTTCAACTCTTCAGATTTAGATATCTATTTCTCTCCTCCTTCTCGTTCTGTCTTGACATTGAGAAGCATGAAGGCGCCATGAGCTTCTGGTTGTGAATTAGAGATAAGAAATTCTACCAGTCAAAATCTGTTTCAATTATTTCGACTAAAGAAGCTCCAGCCTTCGGCCTTTGACAAACCCAGATCGTGATCTCCACCAGCCACCGCTGCACTCTCCCCTCCTTGCTTTCCTTCAGTCAAATTTATTTTTAAAAATAAAACCACTTTTTTTACTCTAACTCAACCAACTCGGCTAGTTCAAGCCGAGTTGACTCCGGGTTTTCTGGCTGATTCACCGGTTTCCAGTCTGAACCAGCCAGTTCAGTTCGGGTTTCAGAACCTTGGAAAATATATACAATGATACATATTATGGCGACATAATTGGTACAACTCCTTATTAATTGAACTAAGTATTTGATGATAACTATTGATTTGCCTTTGATTAAATATACTAGTCAAGAATGCTGAAAAGCAAATGAAAGGATTAATATGCATAAGTATTTTTTCATCTGCATTTGGTACCTTAAAGTATTTTGTGGTACACTAAACATCTTAAAATATTTTTTTAAATACATCCAACACTTTTAAATATTTTCATGTGCGTGTAGCACTAATTTTTTTTTTTTTTTTTTGTATCCACTACCGAGGCACAAAACCTACTTAAGAATGCTGGATGCAGATAAAAAAAATATTTAAAGGAGTTTGATGCACTATAACCTAGCAAGAAATATAGGGGGAAAATGAGTTTTTCAAATAGAACATATCTTAATAAGGCTTTGCATGAAAAAAAAAAGTGGGTCAATAATATTTTTTAAATACTAATATGTTAAAATAAAAGAAAATTACGCACAGGTCCCAAAAAAGATGATTTATCACAATAAAGTTTCTTGAAATCATGAAATAGTATGAAAGTCCCAATGGACCTTGTTGTAATTAAATCTAAATATACAATTACCAATCTGACCTTCCCTTTTTCTTCGCAACATAAATGCCCCTACAAGAACCATACTTTGAAGAATCACTTCTCAACCCATGAAGACATGAGAGGGAATGTCAGATTGGTAATTGTACATTTAGATTTAATTACAACCAGGTCCCTTGGGACTTTTATGCTATTTCATGATTTCAAGTGATTTTATTGTGATAAATCCTCTTCCTTGGGTTCTGTGCGTAATTTTCCCTTAAAATAAAGCATCAACCGCCAAATTGGATGCTTCTTCCAAATGATGGCGATACTTTATCACAAATGTTGATACATTTTTATGAATAATATTAATAAATTGATTTCCCCACTAAATTATTCTTCACATTATCTTTTTTTCCCTGCTGATTTATGATGTCCCGTGCTGTGGACGCTAAGTCATAATTTTTTGCTAATTAGGATGACTCAGATATGACTGGAGATGAGTTAGAAATGACAAAGGACAAAATTATAAATGATCTAAATATTAGGAGTTGAGTTTTAAGTAAGTTAAGAGTTTAGGGGCTGAGTTTTGAGTGAATTAAAAATGGAGTGGTTAAAAGATTAATTTTCCCTTTAAAATAAAAATATATTTAATCTTGAAAAAAAAAATGAATAACTTATTTCCCATGACAACACGCATGTAGATTTTCACTTGCGTGCCGACATAAAATAGAATGTCATCTTCAACAAATCAACTAAACCTAACCTTTTTTGTTTTCACTATGTCGTGTCTTTTCATGTAATGCTGAGTGAGCTAAAAACTAGAGTGATCCTCACTCTTGTTCTTAATATAAGAATATATTTTGAGGGTTGATCTCCATTCTAAATATAAAAAACATTTTTTATATTTATTAATATCTTTTTAATTTAATCTATTAATTGATCACTCAATAAGAATTAAGGAGAGAGAGAATAAAAAAATTAAGAAAAACGATTAAGGTGTTTTAGAAAATACATCGTCATCTTTGTGCCAAACAAACTCCAAAAACAAAAAAAATAAAAGAAAAACAAATAAAAAAATCTGCCTCCATCCCCACCTAAATTTATATTTATATATGTAAATTTCGATTTCTATTGTTAAATATATTATATTTAATTATTTATTGTTAAAGTTATTATTTCATTCTTAAAATATGCGAGACTTTAAAGTGTTGCTGGCGTAATGGGCTATAGAAGAAAGCAGACAAGAAGAGTATGGAACCACTGAAGAAGGCGAAGCCCAAGCGAATAGCTCAACAACAATGCTAAGCCTGTACTCATGGTCCAAAAGCAATTTGAGCCAACTTGGGCCCAATAACTCTCAAATGGAGAAATATTGCCCACCGCCAACGAACAGTGTCTAGCCTGAACACAGAACCGTTCAGCAGCAACGGCAACATGCAGTTTAAAGACATCCGTATTATGGAAAGCTTCTAGATGTTGTCGAAATAAATTACCAAGGTCATTTCCACGTGACGCTTTTCAAGTGTTTGTGGGCAAATACAACAACTTCATAGGAACTCATAATTGACGACTTAGCTTAGGTATCACACCAGTAAATTTCTTTTGGCCAATTCACACCGATCAGTCTCAAGATGATGAGTCATATATTCTTGCCTCAAAGGCACACCAGCTTTGTCATATATACTTGCCTCAGAGGCACACAGAGTTTATTATGTCGAAGACGAGAGGTGCAGAGATTGGTATATGGTGGTTCACTTAAAGCCTTGAGACCTTTATGACATGGGCGATGGTAATAACATCGCCTATAAGAGTAAGCCGTTCTAGCCTGCCAATCTCAAAGGCTTCTTCCCTAAAGGCGATGAGAGTTTTACCTATCGTTCGATGAATTTTTTTAAGTTACGCTTTATTATTCATTAATTTAAGTTTCATTCGTGTTCGAACGTATTAAACTCATAACTAACATTTTCTCCTCACATTTTTTGTAGTGATGACGACGAATATTGATTTAAAAAAAGATGTTTATCTTACTATAATCTGTCTATTTTTTTTAAAGAAAAAACAATGTATTTTTTGTAGCGGTTTTAAAACGGCTACACAACTTTAGATCGCTACATATTCCATCACATTAACCGCTATAAGTTTGACGCAGATATCCCTATAAATATCACCGGCCACTACACCTCATTTCACACATTCTTTCATTTCTTCCTCCCTAACTTCTCTCTCATTTTATTTTTACTGTCAATATTTTCTTGAGAGGTTAAGTGTTGATCAAGTTTATCAAATATGAAAAATATTTTTTTTTTCATATATTTCATTTTTAATTTCTTATTTTCTTACTATTCTTTGATACTAACTATTTTTTTTTTCCAAAATGACATTCCCTCAACATTCTTTCTATAATTATCAACATTCATTTCATAATCAAATATCATCTAGCGGACAACATAATAAGTTTATATTATCTACATTTTCTCAGTATTATACCTATATAATATCCATAATCAAATATCATCTAAGAGTATTATTTTTTAAAATATTAAAATTTACATATAAATTATCAATTAACTAATAACATAAAATGACAAAGTAATAAAAAAAAAGCACTACAATTACTGTTTTTTTTTTAAACATAATTTTCTTTATAACGTTTATTTAACTGCTACCACATTTGCAAGAAAAATTTGCCGCAAAAATTTGTAGCGCCGCTACAATTTTAATTCAAACTTTTTGCACCATTGTTACAACTTCATTTAATATTGTAACATTTTTGAAACCGCTACAAATTTTTGTCGCCAATTTTTAAAAATGTTTTGCCACCACTCAAAATTTTCCCACCTATTTTTAAAAATTCATAGACGTAGTTAGTAGCAGTTATTAAACTGCTACAAATAATACAAATTTCATCTTGTAGCAGTTTTGAACCACTACAACATGTTAACACAATATGTCATCTGGATATCATCTTGTAGCAGTGATCTATAACCGCTATAGTATCAGTGGCAGTGAAGATACTTGAGTAGTGGTTTGTAGTAATCACAACAAAATAGCTTGTCATGGTGCTTTTTGTAACAGTTTTCTAACCGCTACGCATGTCGTTAGTAGCGGTCAAAACCGCTATAAGTACGCAGTTTTGACCGCTACAAAATGTCATTTTTTTAGTGTGATGATCTTCTTACAATGGTATGGATCATTGTCCTTCTTTTGTTGAATCTGATAACTCTAACAAGAAAATCCAAGTCAAATCTGAATTTTCCTCCATCCCCTCCAAAGCTACCCATTATCGGAAATCTTCATCTGGGCACTCTTCCACACCATTATTTTCAAACTATCATGTTTTTACAGTTGGGTCAGACTTCGACTGTGGTGGTTCCTTGTGCAGAATTAACATCCGACGTTATGAAAACCCATGACTTTTACTCATAGTGGATCGATCTCAAGGTATTTGACCTACCATCTTACTCTATGGATGTAATGTCCTTGGCTTTGAGAACTTCTTAGCATGAGAAGGGTTCAATCCTTCAAGAACGTCACAGAAGAAGAAAAGTGGTGGGGTGTAAATCAAAAGTGGATGAAAGTGTCATCAACAAAATGAAGTAGTGGTGGGTGTAAATCAAAAGTGGATGAAAGTGTCATCAACGAAATGAAGTAGTCGAAACTTGTGTTGCGGAAGCGGGATATATAGAGCGTAACCGATTATACTAGAAAATTACTTAACTAGAAAACAAAGTTTCTAGACGTAATTTAATAATATAATAAGCCACTACTACTATATCTAATTGAAACTAATAAATAATAAATAAGACAAATATAGGAGAAATATCGATCCTAAATTCACTCCAAATAATTAACAAGTGAAATACCACAAGAAATGAAGATATACAAATGTCTTAAGAGACAATTGAGGGATGATTTAAAAGGGAGGAGGAGGGCCTCTATTTATACTAAATCCTCCGCCTCCCCCTTGTTTGCTAAGCGATGTGGGACTCTTTCCACATCCAACAAATCTCCACCTTGGAAAGATACCCACATTCACGATTTCCTATTTACAAATTCTAATTGCAACTTCTATTCGAAATACAATGTTCAACAATGTTGATCAAATTCAAACAATGTTGAAATTTAATAGAAGTCACCACTTTTGTCAGCATATCAGCAGTATTATCTTCTGTCCGTATCTTCCGTATCGCGACTCCTCCTTCTTCCAAAATTTCTCTTACAAAATGATATCGGACGTCAATGTGCTTCGTCCTTGCATGGTATACTTGATTCTTTGCTAACTGAATAACACTTTGGCTATCACTGAATCTGTGATGCTTTCTTGACCAATACCAAGCTCTCCAAGCAACCCTCGAAGCCAAATCGCCTCCTTTACTGACCTCTGTCATTGCCATGTACTCGCCTCTGTCGTAGATAAAGCTATCGTTGATCAGTAAAGTAGACTTCCAACTAAACGGTGCATTTGCCGAGTGAACACATAACCGTAGTTGATCTTCGTTTGTCCAAATCACCGCAAAATATGAGTCACAATACCCAACTAGATGTTGATCTACATCCCGCTAAAAGACCAATCCAACATCTACAAGATTACGAATATACCGTAGAATCCATTTCACAAACTTGCCAATGCTCTTCTCCGGGATCATGCATATACCTACTCACAACTCCAATAGCTTGTGAAATGTCTGGTCTCGTACAAACCATAGCATACATCAAGCTACCACCAGCGTTTGCATATGGCACTCTAGGCATATATGCTCGTTCGTCTTCATCCTTCGGCGACATATCAGCACTAAGCTTAAAATGCGGGGCAAGTGGAATGCTAACCGACCTCGTTTCTTCATTCATACCAAAATGATGTAGCACCTTCTTCAAATACTCCTTTTGAGATAAAAAAGAGCTTCTTCGATTGTCTATCTCTTGTTATCTCCATGCCAAGTATTTTCCTTGCCTCGCCTAAGTCCTTCATCTCAAACTCCTCCTTTAGTTGACCTTTTAGCTTCTCAATCTCTGCATGATTTCTTAAAGCAATCAACATATCATCAACATACAAAAGAAGCTATATAAATGATCCATCTTCAAGCTTCCGCAAATACACACAATGATCTTATTTGCTTCTCTTGTACTTATGCCGCAACATAAACTTGTCAAATCGTTTATACCATTGCCTCAAGACTGCTTCAATCCGTATAAAGATCTTTCAAGTTTACATACCATATTCTCCTTTCCAAAGAACTCGAATCCTTTCGGCCGAGTCATGTAGATTTCCTCCTCCAAGTCTCCATTTAAAAATGCAGTTTTTACATCCATCTAAACTAGTTCCAAATCCAACTGTGCTACCAAAGCCAACAAAATTCTAATGGAGGAATGTTTAACAACTGGAGAAAATACCTCATTGTAGTCAATTCCTTCCTTCTGGGCATAGCCTTTAGTTACCGCCTTTCTTTGTAGCGCACATCACCTTGGTTAGGAAATCCTTCTTTCTTCGCATACACCCATTTGCAACCAATTGCCTTCTTACCCTTTGGGAGTTTGGCCAACCTCCACGTACCATTCTGTTGAAGGGATCGCATTTCTTCATTCATGGCACTCCTCCACTTATCTTCTTCTAAGCTCCGGATAGCTCCTTTATAAGTTGAAGGAACACCATCGCTGCAATTGAAGTTGCACAAGCCACCATATCCATGAAGCGAGGAGGCTTTCTAATTGTTCGTTTTGGCTTGCGGTTGCGATTGATTCATGTTGCCGTTGAGGTTCCCGTGTTGAAACCTCATTCTCAATCGGCTCTTCTTCTACAGAAAGTCTTCTTTTATTTCCCGTCTTTTCTCTCGTACTGGGAAAATCATCTTTCCTTCAAACTCCACCGCTCAAGCACCATCGGCCTGTTTGGCATCTTCGATGCTACCGTTTTAACATAGAAGTCTCGTCAAAGGTAACATACCGCTAAACACAACCTTCTCTATCTCTCGACACCATAAACGATATCCTTTAACTGCAGTGACCCCTAAGAATATAGCTTTCTTTGCTCTAGGATCCAATTTTGATTCTTTCACATGATAGTATGCAATTGAGCCAAATACATGTAAAGAACCATAATCATTAGCAGGTTTTCCATACCATTGTTCCAACGGTGTCTTACCACCAATAGCAGCAGATGGTAGACGATTAATGAGATGACTCGGATATGTTATTGCCTCAGCCCAAAATTCTTTGCTCAAGCCAGCATTGGACATCATACACCGAACCTTCTCCAGTAAAGTCTGGTTCATGCGTTCTGCCACCCCATTCTGTTGTGGTGTATTTCTGACAGTGAAGTGTCTGACAATGCCATCATCCTCACAAACCTTCTGGAAAGGATCATTCCTGTATTCTCTACCATTGTCTGTGCGAAGACATTTGATCCTCCTACCTGTTTGTGCTTCTATCATCGTCTTCCATTTGAGAAAAAAAAAATCCCAAAACTTCGTCTTTGGTCTTCATCGTATACACCCAAACTCTTCGGGAAAAATCATCAACAAAAGTTACAAAATAATGCTTTCCTCCCAATGAAGCTGTTTTGGAAGGACCCCAAACATCAGAGTGTACATAATCCAAAATACCTTCCGTATTATGAATAGTTGTACTGAACTTCACCCTTGTCTGTTTCCCCTTTACGCAATGCTCACAAAAATCCATGATGCAATGCTTCAATCCTTTTAACAATCCTTGATCTGCTAGAGCCTTCAAGGATTTTCCTCCAAAGATGTCCCAAGCGCATATGCCACAACCTCGGTTGCTTCGCATCCTTCTTACTACCGGATGTCATCGCCGCCGTCCCAATAACTGTACTACCATGACAGTGGTATGTGTTATTGTTCTTCTGAATACCCTTCATTACCACCACAGCACCGAGAATACCTTCATTACTCCACTTTCTCGTAGTGATCTTGAACCCTTTTGAATCTAGAGTTCCCACGTAAATGAGATTCTTCTTCAAATTCGGTACATATCGAACATCTTTCAATGTCCCGATCAATCCATCATGGTTCCTTAATTTGATTGAACCAATGCCATATGGGGTAAGAGAAGAGTTATCTGCATTGTGTGAACGACTCCACACTATGCTTCTTCAAAATCGGTGAACCAATCTTTATTAGGACACATATGATGACTACAAGCCGAGTCAAACAACCATACATCCGACGGCTTTGACGACGTCATTGAAGCCAGTGAGAAATTTGAATTCTCATCATCACAATCAGCTACATTTGAGTCCATAGCAGCCTTCTCATTGCCAGGTTTGCCCTTGTTTTTCAGCTTCGGACAATCCTTCTTCCAGTGGCCCTTTTCACGACAAAAGGCACACTCATCTTTGCTGGGTCTGGACCTAGATTTGGATCGCCCTTTCTTTGATCTCTTCTTGTCTTCAGTACGCCCTCTAACCACTAGAGCCTGTGCATCTCCACCTTTTTCCTCGCCTTGCCACATCCCAAAATGTTCGATCCGTAAAAATTTCAACCGCAAACTTCACATTGGACAATATTCTTGTCAAATACGAAGATCCCAACGATGAATTGCTGACACCTGTTGTGGCTACATCACCCTTT
Organism: Acacia pycnantha; assembly: GCA_025563575.1. Classification (NCBI taxonomy): domain Eukaryota; kingdom Viridiplantae; phylum Streptophyta; class Magnoliopsida; order Fabales; family Fabaceae; genus Acacia; species Acacia pycnantha. The sequence continues at coordinate 1,542,316 of JAMWYP010000064.1, forward strand.
TTGTCCGCCATTTCTGCTTCAAAAATTATTTAATAGCTGCCAAATAAAAGCTCAAAATTAATTCTTTTTTGATCTAGAAGTTGAGAAAAGGCTACAACCACAAAGCATACTCAGACATAACCAGCTCGATGCCAATTGTTGCGGAAGCGGATATATAAAGCGTAACCGATTATACTAGCAAATTACTTAACTAGAAAACAAAGTTTCTAGACGTAATTTAATAATATAATAAGCCACTACTACTATATCTAATTGCAACTAATAAATAATAAATAAGACAAATATAGGAGAAATATCGATCCTAAATTCACTCCAAATAATTAACAAGTGAAATACCACAAGAAAGGAAGATATACAAATGTCTTAAGAGACAATTGAGGATGATCTAAAAGGGAGGAGGAGGGCCTCTATTTATACTAAATCCTCCCCCTCCCCCTTGTCCGCTAAGCGATGTGGGACTCTTTCCACATCCAACAACTTGCGCTTGGTTTCCTAGTAACCTTTTTTGTTTAGTAGGGAGAGCTCATTATATTTGGACTGTCAAATTTGATTTATACGGTCCAGATATGAGTTTCTAAAAGTTTATATTTTTAAAAAATTATTTTAATGGGTATAAAATCTTAAATAAAGATAATCTCTTAACTACTACTATTTTAAAAATGATTTTTTTATTTTAAAACTCATCATTTTAATAAAACTCAGGAATGTACCATCCAAAATCAAATTTGATGAGCTCTCCTATTAAACTTTAGGGAAACCGGGTCCAGAAAGTTGTCGTCGAAGAAGCTCTAAGATGGGTATGGGGCCTCTAATGTCCCACCCTCTAATATCCTTTTCAATGCCCAATAATCTCAAATGTTTTTTCTCTTTCTCTTTGTCATGAGATTCTACTGAAAATGAGCGATGTTTTGATATCTTAGCTACAAAATGTCACTCATTTTAAGCAGAATCTAAATGAAGAGGAAAAAAAATTGGGAGATTAAAACAACGTCTTGTAACATTAATTTGTTAAATAGGGACTTATCCCCAATTTTCCCTTAATTTTTTTGTAATATTAATCATTTTTTGAAACAAAAAATTGTAACATAGGGTACGCCATATCCAGATATCCTATGATCATTAGCGTTGGTTAGTAGGGGAATTATTTATGCCAGTGCATTCCAATAATGCAAGGATTCAAATCATTTCAATTTTTTTAAGCGCTAGCTTATAAACATCACATTATATTTTGTTGGCAGGAATGAATTATCTCAAGGGTAGCTCTAGTGAACAACCATGTGATAATGACATTTTGCAATTGAAAAATTAACATTAATATAAATTATAAAATCAATAATAAATAAAGTCAATGCTCAAAAGCCATAAATGACTTTAAAAAGCAACTTTTTTTAAGATGCCTTAAAATTAATCGAAGCAACTTTTTCTCCTTTTTATTGGAATATTCTGAATTTCACTATTTAATATATTGTCTAAATAATTTTTTGTTATACTATTTTCTTAAAAAAAATCTATCTAAACATAAATCACATTACATTTATTCACTCCAACTTCAGTTAGCTAAAGTCAATTGAGAAAAAAAGTTACTTTCATATATATTAATCCAAACAACCCTTTACGAAGTCCAAAATATACCTATTTTGATTTTGATTTTTTTTTTGTCGCATTAGGATACAAAATTCTAACTTTTGCCGACAAAAGCTCAAACTGATCAAAGACAATATTCTAATGCTCTTTCGCGAAAGGGAGGGGGATAGAGACTCCTCATGTTACCTTTTGTTCGTAATTGAATTGATTTGTCGGTGGATTTAACCAGTTTTATTTAGACAAATTTTGTTGGAATGATAAATATTATGGTACTTTTAATTTGTTGATAAATTAAATAAAATACAAAAATTCCCTACAAAATTTCAATGAAATCACCACTAAACCAATATATATATATATATATATATATATATATATATATATATATATATATATATATATATATATATATATAAGTATTTGTACACGTTTATTCCCTCTCTTTCCTTCTTTATTCGAAGAGGAGGGCGCAAGTGAATTTAAAAGATCTACACTTGGTCACATCAGTTAGACTGTTACAAGTGACTGATTGTCTTCCTTTTCAACCCCAAAAGATTAAAAGAGGAATCATATTGAAGACCAACATAAAAATATAAAGCCAACAGATCCAATAGCATACTAGGGTTGTTTTAATTGTTCTATATCTTTCTTATTTAGATTTTTTTTATTTTAAATTCTATACCTATTAAAATATTTTTTTTTAAATATATATATAGACCTTTTTTTAAATAAAAAAAATTAGACAATTCAGATTAGATCTGAAAGTCCAAATATGTTAAACTCTCATTGTAAGCAAAGCGTTTAGTAGGAAACCGATTCCGTTACAATCCTCCTATAAATGTTAATCACACTATACACATTCCTATACTAAGAATAGCAATGGCTCTACTCTCACTCGTCAAACACTACTTTCCCTTACAGCTAAACGCCCAGCTTTTGATTCTTTCATGCTTCATCGCCATCACTGTCCTGTTTTTATTGAATCTCAGAAGTAGAACAAGCAAATCCAAGTCAAATCTGAATCTTCCTCCATCTCCACCAAAGCTACCCATCATCGGAAACCTTCATCAGATAGGCACTCTTCCACACCAATCTTTTCGAGCTCTGTCCAAAACGTACGGACCTATCATGTTTTTACAGTTAGGTCAGACTCCTACCGTGGTGGTTTCTTCCGCAGAATTAGCCTCAGACATTATGAAAACCCATGACCTTAACTTTTCGGATCGACCTCAAGGTACTTGTCCCACCATCTTACTCTATGGATGTAATGACCTCGGCTTTGGGAACTACGATGAAAATTGGAAACAAAAGAAGAAAATCTGTGTCAACGAACTTCTTTCCCTCAGAAGCGTTCAATCATTCAAGAGCGCAAGAGAAGAAGAAGGTTTGGAGTTAGTGAATAAGATACGTGATCTGTGCTCGAGTGGTGTAGGTTCTGTGGATCTGACCGAGTTGCTGATTGTTACATCAAATGATATTGTGTGTAAGTGTGTTCTTGGGGATAAGTTCAACACGACGGGGAATTCAAGAATTGGAGAGCTGGCGAGGAAGGTGATGATCAATATTATGGCCTTCAACGTGGGAGATTATTTCCTTCACTTCATTGGGTTGATATTCTCACCGGTCTGGTCCCAAGGTTGAAGGCTATTTTTGGAGAGTTAGATGATTTCTTTGATCATGTCATTGAAGAACACAGGAACATGATGAAGAACAGCGATGACCAAGTCAAAAGGAAAAGCTTGCTCGATATTCTCCTTAAAATCCTAGACGATGGCATGCTTCACAACTTTTCCCAAAACGATCTCAAAGCCATCATAATGGTCTCTCTCTCTCTCTCTCTCTCTCTCTCTCTCTCTCTCTCTCATATTGTTATATTCTCATATTCTTTTCCAAAACGACCTAATTAATCCTATGTGTTTGTTTGGGTTGAGAAACAATTAGGGGGAAAGAAAACTGCGAGGGACAACTTTAAATATTTTTATCAATTATGGAAGTTTTCATTCCTACTATTCTCTCCCCCTATTTTCCACTCACATTTCTCTGCTTCCAAATATAACCTAAATATTGTTGATATTGTAGGATATGTTTATTGGAGGAAGCGACACGAGTTCCACAACAATGGAGTGGGCCATGGCGGAGTTAATGATGAATCCAACAAAAATGCAGAAAGTGCAGGAAGAGATAAGACGAGTGGCGGGGAAAAGTCAAAGGTTGAAGAAGAAGACATTAATCAAATGAATTACTTCAAATGTGTGGTCAAAGAAGTTCTAAGACTGCATCCACCAGCTCCTCTCCTGCCTCCTCGATTAGCAAGATCAAGTGTGAATATCGGAGGCTACAATATTCCGGCTAAAACAACGGTGTACGTCAATGCATTGCCAATTCATCGAGATCCTGAGTTTTGGGAAAGACCAGAAGAGTTTGTTCCTGAGAGATTTGAGAAGAACAATGTTGAGTTCAGAGGACAAGACTTCCATTATACACCGTTTAGTTCAGGAAGAAGAGGGTGTCCTGGAATGTTGTTTGGGATTGCTGCTGTGGAATCCGTGCTTGCTAATCTCTTGTATTGGTTTGATTGGAAGTTGCCTACAGTAAATGGTGTCACTGCTCAACACTTGGACATGGAGGAGATATTTGGGCTCACTGTCAGTAAAAGTTACCGCTCTATCTACAACCAATACCAAAGTACTATTAATTAATTCAGAACCATATAAATATCCTAGTTAAAGTGTGATGCCCATTTTGAGTGTGTTTTTGTGTTATGTGTGTTCCAAGGTTGTATTAATACACTCCTTCCTGTCTGCAATATAAGTTGTTTCTAGAAGAATGACTTGCTTAGAGAGCAACTAATTAATAAATTAATGCTTATTTGTCAATTTTGCTTCTACAATTAATGTTTAAACATGACTCATTATATTTTTCTCTCTTCTTCAAAACATCATGACAAACAACATACAGTTCACCATAAGAAGGTGATAGAAGTTTTGAAAAGTTAAGTGGAGAGGAAGTACTGAAAAAAAAGGTTAGTGGAGGCACCTTTCTCCCCTTGTATATATAATATGCAATCTTTGAAACTTCGAATTAATCGGGTGATTGATAACTTATACAGAAAATTAATTACAGGAAAACTATGGTCTATTATTCCCTTTTGATTTGATTATTTAGGTCCATATATAATTCCTTAACTAACTCTAGGCATTTTACCCATTAAGATTTTTAGTAAAACTTAAATGATTTTGCGGGCTATTATTATATTGTTTGTCATTATCGATCCGTTAAATATAAAAAAATAAGTTCTTAATTAATCACCACCTAATTAATTAACAAACTCAGGCCAATCACTCATCCTATCACTTTCACTATATGTACGTCTGCATGCCTCTGCCGAATAATTAAATGGATTAAAATCTCTGTAACATACGTATACGCCATGGATTAGTAGGTAGTGTTATTTTATGTCAAAATGTCAATGCATTCCCACGATGCAAGGATCTTAATCATTCCAATTTTTAAGCTTATATATAAACTTGACATTATTTTGTTGGCTGGAATAAGTTATCTCAAGGGTAGCTCTGGTGAAGAACCATATATATGATGATGTCATTTGCCAATTTGAAAAAAATTAAAATTAATCTAATTATTGCTGATATAAAATATAAAATCAATCATAACTGAAGTAATTCATAAATAGTGAAGATCTTGTCTTATTTTTTATTGAAAAAAGCTTAGGTGGGTTGGATCCTGGAGCAATACAAGGCTAGGGCATGCTTATAGATTCAAAGAGTGCTTATAAAGGTACTTATAGATTATCTTTTCAATATGATCATCACATTAGTGGGATTCGAACTCAGAACATTATCACAACGAGCTAGCCCTTTTACTAATTGGACAAACTTTTATTGAAAGCTTGTCTTATTTTTAAGCAAGGCACCGAAGTGAATGCTTGTGTGATAATGTTATTAGGAAGGCTCAAAAGTCTCTTGCGACCCAAGAAAATAAATCAAATGAAAAAAATGATGTATGAAATTATGAAAGGAATAAATGAGCTTTTCTTCAAAAATCACTATAAGTTGAAGTATTTTTTTTTTCTTGTTATTAACTTTTATTTTCATTTTGAATTAATATTATAATAATTTTATTATAAAATGTTAAATCCTAAATAATAGAGTTCAACTTTCAAAGACTGTTTTTTATAACAAATCATTGAAAGGTAAACTTTCAACGACTATTTTTTATATCTAGCCGTTGAAAGTTTAATTTCAATGACTATTTTTTAAAAAAATAGTCGTTGAAAGTTTAATTTCAATGACTATTTTTTAAAAAATAGTCGTTGAAAAGTTCACCTTATCATTTGTTTCAATTCGGCACTAGATACCCGCCTCTCGTCTTCTCTCGTGCCTCCGCCTCTTTCTCCTTCGGTCCCTCTCGCGCCTCCGCCTCTTTCTCCTTCTCCGACGTGCAAGCATGTCGTCCAACCCCAAATGGACCTCCGATCTTTTCTCCGATCGATCTATGCCATCCTCTCTAGCTACCATGGTTATTGCCCAAGCTATTGCCTCTCATCCTCTCTCGTGCCTCTACGTCCGCCTTTCATTAATAGATTAGAAGCATACACGCACACACATATGTCTATATGTGTATATATATGTGTGTGTATACACATATATGTATTATATACATACATACATACATACATATCTACACACACATACATATGTATATGTATATATGTGCATATACACATGTATGTATGTATGTATGTATGTATGTATGTATGTATGTATGTATGTATGTATGTATGTATGTATGTATGTATGTATGTATGTATGTATGTATGTATGTGTACATATACACACACATCTGTGTATATGCATATATATATATGACACACGCACACACACATATATATACAGTGGCGGACCCAGAAAATTATAGAAGGGGGGCACAATTGGTGGGTGATTCGGGGGTTTTGGGGGCAGCGTCCCTGAATTTTTATTTATTTAAGGAATGTTTTAAATGCATTCAAAAACAAAAAAAAAAAATATATCAAAAAAGTATTTATGAAATCAAGTGAATACTGATGATGTAATAAGAGAGACAATTATTTTACAAACCTGTTATTTAGAAAAGCAAGGTTAAGTACTGTTAGAAATAAATGCAGCTACATAAATAACAATGAAGGGTAGGTACTCAATAAGTTCAAGTACATATATTTTAATAAAAAAAGTATATTACAATAGAAATAATTATAATGTCATCCTTCTAAGCCTAATTTTTTGGAAATCAATATAAGGCACTAAACAATCATTCAACCATTCACCTCTTATCCCATTACGAAGTGTAGCCTTGATGTATTAAGGGTGAATACCTAATTTAAGGGTGGACAATAATTTAAACATGTATTATTATTATTATTTTAAATCCCAAATAATTGGGGGGCACTTGTGTGTGTGTGTGTGTGTGTTAATGATAAACTTATTTTTCAAAGAAATGCTAGTTATAAGGTTATTTTTATTTTAAATTTTACATATATATAAAAAAACTTATTTAAAATATAAAAATTAATTCAAATTAAACTTTGACCGTCTAAAATCAATCTAAACACTCCATGGTGCTGAGCACTCATTTGAGTATAAAATGTGCTCCCCTGGGATGATGACTTCTCTTGGTATACATACATACATATCTGTGTATATGCATATATATATATATATATATGTGTACACACACCTGTGTGTGTGTGTGTTTTAATGATAAACTTATTTTTCAAAGAAATGCTAGTTATAAGGTTATTTTTATTTTAAATTTTACATATATATAAAAAAACTTATTTAAAATATAAAAATTAATTCAAATTAAACTTTGACCGTCCAAAATCAATCTAAACACTCCATGGTGCTGAGCACTCATTTGAGTATAAAATGTGCTCCCCTGGGATGATGACTTCTCTTGGTATACATACATACATATTTGTGTATATGCATATATATATATATATATATGTGTGTATATTTTAATGATAAACTTATTTTTCAGAGAAATGCTAGTTATAAGGTTATTTTTATTTTAAATTTTACATATATATAAAAAAACTTATTTAAAATATAAAAATTAATTCAAATTAAACTTTGACCGTCCAAAATCAATCTAAACACTCCATATTGGTGATGAGCACTCATTTGAGTATAAAATGTGCTCCCCTGGGATGATGACTTCTCTTGGTATACATACATACATACATATCTGTGTATATACATATATATGTGTGTGTATATTTTAATGATAAACTTATTTTTCAGAGAAATGCTAGTTATAAGGTTATTTTTATTTTAAATTTTACATATATATAAAAAAAACTTATTTAAAATATAAAAATTAATTCAAATTAAACTTTGACCGTCCAAAATCAATCTAAACACTCCATATTGGTGCTGAGCACTCATTTGAGTATGAATGTGCTCCCCTGGGATGATTACTTCTCTTGGTATAATTTTGTAGATTTTATATATATTGATGTATATATCATATATGTCAATGGTGATACACAAACACACACGTAAATAAAATTAGAATCACATTCTCTCTTAATAATATATTTAAAGTTTCATACAAAATGATACATAAAATATGGTAATATCATATTATGATCAATAATTTATTTTATTATTTTCTATTTCATAACCACTTTTAGCATTTTCTTCAACATTTCAATTTTTTTTTTTTTTTACCAAATCACTTTTGCCATTTCTCGTTTTACAATGAGTATTTATCAGACATTTATTCATATGGTTTCTATATAGTCATATGTATTATTGACCTTGATCATATTTTATTTGAGTGATCATGAAAAAATACTTTAATAATAATTATGGCATGACATTATTATTATTATTATTGTTATTATTTGCAATTGTCACGGCAACATGAAAAGTTAATATTGACTTTTAGCAGACACTTCAGTGCATTATTCTTGTGTGGTCATTAACTTGCTTAAAGGCATGCTGATTTGGAGAGTTTTTCCTTCCTATGACAAAACTATGTTTCAAACCTATCAATGAGAATTTAAATGTTGATTTGACACCTTATAATAGATTATCTCCTTCCCCTAAGCTATGTTTTTAATGCCATGAAACATATGGACAGTGACCCTCTAAAGATGGTGTGAAATTACCATTTATAATAACCATCAAAATACCACGAGTTATTTTTGTGTATCCATTTGATGGTATATAAATCAATATTTTATAAAATGAAAAAAACTAAAGAATAACATGTATTTTAATTAATAATTATCTAATCATCAACTTAAAAATAAAATTGGCAACTATTTACAAGTGTTTCACTCTCTATTCATATGGAAGATAAAATCAAACCCTGCAGCAAAATTCTGCCAATGAATGTGGATTCAACTCAAAAGAATGAATAATCATTTTGCAGAAATTTAAAGATAGTAGGAAATAGGATGTTATGTGCATATATATGCTCAGAAGATTCAATTCTGCATCAATTCATCTGGAGGAAACAATATCAAAATGATTCATGGTTTTATTACAAATGCCTTTGAACATCAATTCTATGGATTAAAAGATATAGAATGAATCTTCAAATGGACAAAAGATTGAACACTTGGTGCTTGAGGAAAACTTACATCTCCACAACAACCCAATCAGTAGATAGCATGAACGGGGTGATATTCAGGACATTTAAACTCTGCTCAAAGAATTTCCTTCTATTAATATTTTAATATTTTACAGTTATTACTAATTATTTATATAGATTTAGTTTATTGCATTTTAGTTTATTTTCTTTTGCATCGTTGTAAACTTTATGGTTATTAAAATCATTACAGAATAAAATGATGTTTAATTATTTCTCTTTTTTGAAGACTGTTTGGATGGAGAGAGAAAATAAAGGAAAAATAGGGAGGAGGGAATAATAGGAAGGAAAACATCTAAATAAAAAATAAAAAAAAAATTACTATTTTTTAGATTTTTTACTCATAATGTTATCACCATCTAATTTTCTCTCCATCCAAATAAACAATTTTGCGCTATGAAATAAATAGAAAAATTAATTTTACTTTGTAAAACGTAATTTTTTTTGGTTAAAAAATATTTATTTTAATTGGAAGCAAAAAAACGTTGTTACTTGTCAATGAGTCAGTGCTTTTATTAATTAATCCATATCACCGACAAGAAAATATATTTTTACAGTAGTACAATATTAATTTTGCGAGTAGACTTAGTGGGCTCACTTCCAAACCTGACAACATTGCCATACGCAATTTCATTGACAATTAACTTTTGTGTGGACAACCGAAATAATTAATCAATCGTTTTTATGTAGTCAGCTGCTGATTCTAGCAGTAGCCTTCCAAGTCAAAAAAAAAAAAAAACACAAGAGCAGGCAAAGAAAAAGGATTAAGAGTTTGAAATTAGGAATATAGATAATATAAATTATAAGTTACCTCAATCGACGGTAATACATGCGTGAGATTATGGATAATAAGTGATAGGTGGTTGATCATATATATGCTGGCTACAATAAAAGCAATGCACGAAGTAACATATATAGCCCACAGCCACTCACAAAAGTTGTGTCTCTGGAGAAAAAGCTTTACCGAAATCCAAAATTTAATATACAATATATGCTCTAATTTAATTAGATTAAGGAAGTTAGTTAAGTTAGTTTATATGATATGTATTTTCTAAAGCACCCTAGTCATTTTTCTTAATTTCCTCATTTCTTCTTCTCCTTTATTATTGTTAAGAGAACATTATTAGGGGTAAATTAGGAAAATATTGATAAATATGAAAACTTTATATTTAAGACAAAAATTAACTTCCCTAATATGTGTTATATCAAGGATAAGAGAGAGTAACTTCTTTAGTATTTACAATATTTTTAGCAATTCGTAGTCTTGATTAACATGTTAGCTTAATAACAAACCGTAATAATATTCCATAAAAAAGTGTTCATAAAAAAGATATCTTTGAATCTCATTAAATTTATTTTGTATTTTAATAATTAATTATAATTATATATCCTTTATATTTATATCAAGTTTCACTTCTATAATTTAATTTTAAATAGGCGATAAAACTTTGATTCTTCAATCAAATCATGTTATGTGTGATTTTTAATATCAATATTGTCCGACATGGAATTTTTGGAATTTTATCAATATGATTTTTTATTACTAAGAAAAGTCTGCTTGACAAGATTTAATTGGATAATTGGACACATTTGAACTTAATGAATATATAATCCACGTAAGTCAATTTTAAACATAGAGTTGATATATATCATGCATATATATGTACACCAACAAGTTGTTAGTTGAGGTGATAAGTGATCTTAATTACCTGTAAAGAGGAGAATACACATTCGAATTTAGAAAATGTATTTGTTGGGGGATTGAGATGAAAACCTTTTATATTCTAAATCTTTAAAAACGATTATACCTTTGATCAAATTAAGAATATGTATGTGTATGACACAATTATTTATTTTTGCGGAATTTTATGTAGATTCTCAAAGTGGAAGGGAAATGCATTTTTTAGTTAAAAAAAGTTTAGGTCCAGGGGGCTCATGGCCAACCTTTGCTGGCAGTGGCAGTAGAAGGGACATATTTTATATATGTAAGGTAAAACAGAAAAACGTTATTCCCTCTAGTCCTAATTATAGAAACACTTTACTAGAATTTAGAGAGATTAAGGAAAGAAGTTAAATTAGTTAATTATAATTATTTTCCTAAACTTTCCTTACAAAATGACCTTCACTGCATCTAAAAGTTTCTGAAGAGAGCCACAACCATCTCTCCATCTTATATGCGGATCCCAAGCCATTTGCCACTCATCTTACAATTCTGTGCTGCAATGCCTAGCAAGCCCTTCGCCAACATAGAAACAACCGATAAGATATATGGATTAGGCTGCAGGTTTCTAATTGTTTTACATTTATTTTTAAAAATTAATATATGAATATAAATTTATAATTCTTTACTAATCATAATAATATATAATATTCATGATTTAACTAAAAAATATTCATTTATTTGACAAAAAAAAACTATTCAATTATATAACACTATTTTGATCATTTGAATGTAAGTTTTCTTCCGGAAAAAAGAAAAGAAAAGAAAAGAAAAATACATTTTCTTTTTTCAAGTTATATCATTCCTTGATGTGTTGAAAAATATGACAAAAATTGCTTAAAATTATTTTATTAAAAAATAGTATAATTGAGGTATATATGACATTAATGAGTTACAAGCATTACTTACTTTATAAAAATATAGGTATATTATTAAATTATTATTGTGTTTAATTATTATTGAGAAAGTATCAATAAGGGTTTTTAGGAAGAAATTGACAAAAATTAAAACTTGGTTCTATAATTAGGACCAAGACTAACTCCAAAATATGTTTCTATAATTAAGACTGGAGGGATTAATATATTTTACTCAAATTTTAATACATTTTAATTTGATTCTTCAACTATAATTTATAATTTTTATTCACCTCTCAATTTAGCTTCTTATCTTTAAAAAAATATTCTTATAGTATATTCCTTGTCCCTAATATTACAAATTATTTAATAGAAATTTTACTAAAGCTTGGGACAAACAAAATTTTTTGAATTACAATTAAATAAAATGAAAGGACAATAAAAAATTAATAGAATGAAGTGGCCAGGAAGGAGATACTCTCCTTGTCCATTTTCTGCCCATCCCTTCCCATCCTCCATCCTGACCGTCAAAATCTTGATCCAGGAGAGAAACCGGACCCATCAATCACAGGTCATGAGATATGCTCTTAAATTAAACGGCTTAAATTTTGTACCATACGTGAACGCTAAATCTTAGGGGGTCTGACCTTTCGGCTCTGCCCTGCAGCTTGCCCATCCTTCCTTTCTCTATCGAACCTACAATTAATTTTTTATTATTTGTTTAAGATAAAATAAAGAATATTTTAAAATAAAAAAATTGAGAAAAAATCCGTCATTATAAAATTTATTATAGAAAAATATCTAAGGACATTTATTCTCAAAGAGGATACTCTGATGATCTTTTTTCTCCTTCTTTCCTCAGAATCTCATCTCCATCCTTAGATAAAAAATGAATGGTTCAAATTTAATGTTTTTTAAAGCTATTATTATAGTATTTTATAATTTATTTATTTAAAATTTTGTTTGTGTTTCAATTATAAATTGTATAGATCATATTTTAATTGTTTAAATTTATTTATTTATGTTTAAAATAATATATTTATAAAATCTAAACCATCTTTTTATTTTAAAAAAAATTTGAGGGTCGAGATGAGATTTTGAGAAGGAAATAAAACAAATAATTATGAGAGAACTCAAACCCCATATACTCTTGAGTGGGTCCAACACATTTTAGCAAGTTTAACTCTTCTTTAACTATAGGCGACATATCTTTAGTTATATGTAATCATTTTTTCCTTATGCATATAGGGATCCCAATATACCCTGACGTGCGATGCAATGGTAATGCAATGCAATATTAATTATAGGGCTAGTATTTGGTTTGATTTTAAAGCAAGATGCAATAAGTTATTGTTTGATAATTATTTAAAATTAATATATCAAACAAAGTATATTTTACGCTTAATATAATCTTGTAGAACAAATAGATAAGAGCCCTGCCTCATCATAACCGTCACTCTATCTCGTCAAGAATCGTCAGATGGCGATGGTTGCAGTAGTAGAGGTGACGGTAATGGTAGTGAGGAAGCAATGCTGGCAGGTAGTGACAGCAACAACGGTAGAGAAGGAGGTAGTGGTGGCGGCAATTAATGGTGGAGGTGGAGGTAGCAGTGTGGGGTGGTGGCAACGGCGTTAGAGGAGGCAGTAGTGACAGTATGTGGGGTGATGGTGAGGCGGTAGAGGATGAGGAGGTAGTAGTAGCAATCTAGGGTGGCGGCGATAGTGGTGGAGGAAGAGGAAGAATTAGTGGTGGCGGCGGTTGTAACGTGATGTGGCAGGTGAAATGAGACAAGTGAAACAAAGACAAGTGAAACTAAATGGTATATTAAACTTTTTTAACCATGCAATGGGGTAGTAAAAAGTATGCATAGGGGGAGGTATGAATGAGGCTTACTAATTTTTTGGTAATCATCATTACCATGGTAAACCTTATTTACCATGCTAAAGAACAACAAAACACTCTTTGATCTCTTGGTAATGCAATTATAATTAACATTGAAGGCATGCAATGTGATTGAATCAAACGGGCTCATAATTAAATAATAAAGATATGATACACATAGCTGAAAAAAGTTGCACTTGCATAGGTTGAACCTTTCTCCGTCCTTGAACGAATTTCAAATAAGGGTTAAACCCACTCCGATCACTACAATTTTAACGAGATTTGGTATGTTTCATTATTTTTCATCCCTGTACATACACCGTCCAACATGTTAGTTCCTTTAATTTCATAAAAACTTAGATATAAGCTTGATAGCATTAATTTCAGTAATGTGGCATTACCATCGTTAAAGAGGATGCGCGCTGACTGATGATTATCATTAATGTGACTAACCTGCTATAAGGACCAAAATCAAAACTCATTAAAAAGTATAAGAATGTAGACTGAGTACTTTAACCTTAACATAGGACAAACAAATCAACTTTAACTGACAAAATCAATTCTAAGAGGAGAAATCGATTTTCAATAATAAAACCTAAACTCCAATATTTGAATCCATGCTTTGTCTTCTTATTTTTAAATATAATTTCATCAATATTCATCGAACTTCTCTGAATCTGAGTATAAACTTATAATGTTTGTGAACTTTACTTTTAAAAAGCACCAAGTCAAGAATGAGAAGAAAAAAAATTATTGTTGAAAATCGATTTTCATTTTTCTGTTGTATAAATTGAAATTATGAAAATCAGATTTCATCGTTAAAAATTGATTTATCCATTTTAAATTAATTTTGTCAATTTCTTTATTCTTTGTCAGATTTAAGTAGCCTTCTTTAAATATAATTGAAAAAAAAAATGCGTGGATCAAAACTAAAACTCGAAGGAGTTGCATTGGGTTTAGCCATAGTTTAATATATGTGATGGGCGTCTGCATCTGCAAGATGGGAAGGTAATCCAAACATTTAGGTTGGATGCTGTTCATGTCAGCCATCTTGAACGACTAAGACTCATTATAATAATTGATAAGTGTATATTTTATAATTAAATAAGTATAGATTCTGAGATATATTTGATTGAATTTATTAATATTATACTTATTTAATTATATTTTATATATTTATCTATCTTTTAATTAAATATAGGATAAAAGAATATTATAACAGAAAATCTATTGATATCCTATTTTATTATGCAGGAGATATTATATGATCTGAGAGAAGCAACAAATTAAATTGAAAAAGATATAATATGATATATTATTATATTATATTATGTTATATTGAAAAAGATAATAATATAATATGTTATTATATTATATTAAAAGAACGAAAGGAACAGAGACGGAGCAACACGTACAGGCTATATATAACACATCAACGTATACAATTGGGGAGAGGAAAGACGGAACGCAAGCCGAGAACGAGAACGTTCGACGCATCGGAGGAATAAGAGAAGAGCAAGAGAGAGTTTCGGTTATCTTCATCATCTCCACAGAATGACGGAAGGACTGTGGAAGCGACGGAGAAACTTTCTTTCCCCTCTCTCTTAATTCTGTAAACCTGAATTTTTATCTTTTATTATGGATTTGGTTTTAGCCATGTGTGGCTAATTTTCTTTTCAACCTAGAGAACCTATGAACTTGTTTGGGTTCTAGTTATTATTCCCACAGATTATTTTTGATTAATTTTATGTCAGTTTATTTATTCTTGTGTCTATTGCTATTGCTTATTAATTGGCCACTAGTAAGCATGTTCTGGGGATTTAGGGTTGAACTTGGAAGAGGGAATCCTAAATTGACCATGAGAGTAAATAATGTGGAATTAGGTTTAAATTTAATGTAGAATTAGGTTTTGATTTAATTTGCGTCTAGGATAGGCATATACCTAGAAGCTCGCATAATCAAATTAGAGTGAGCCCGTTCTAGAAAACGTCTTATTTAGTTGTGTGAGGCATTACATAATTAATTAAGATAGGTATATAGATGGACCGGAAGGCATCTATAGACATTAATACTCTAGATTAACTGATTAAGTTAAGATTAGTTTAGTGGGGATAAAATCTAAGAACCAACAAGGGAGTAGTGACTCTAGGTTGCGCGTTCGATTATTTTAGTAGTTTGTTATTTTGATTTTCTTTTCTTTTAATTAAATTCAATCTAGTTTTCTCAACTTAAACGAAATTGTGAAATTAATGCCTAACTGAAGTTTGTGATACTAAGTCCTCATGGGAACGATAATTTTATCATCACTTTATTACTTGATACGGCCCCGTATACTTGCGGAGTTATAGGCTTTAAAGTTTTGCCCTATCAATAATAACCTTCTTTTTCTGACCTGAATAATAATAAACTTCTGATAGCAACAAAAATCTGTGTAACATCCCAATTTTAGAGCAATTTTTTTTTTCATCAGAGTAGAGCATCGGAATAAAAAGCATTGAGTAACTGATACAACGTTAACTGTGGCGTAACTGCCTGTTCATAAAGAATAGTACATTTTCTATTCAGGACTTTAATCTACTCGGTCGATCACTACTTCGTCTTCACGTGTGCTGTCCGCTCGGCTTACTCTTATTCTCCATCCTTGGGATCTCGTATACTGATGCTATAGTAAGAGCTGAGATCCAACGTTCATCAGATCTCAGGTAATGGTTAACCTCATGCTTATATAACAATATATGTTCAACAGATATTTCTAGGATGAATTACAGCAATGATCTTGACAGTTCAATATATGATCATTTAATAACAACTACCCTACGAGCAAAGTTATTGGTCTGCACTATTCACCAGTGCCACGATGTACGGTCGTGTCCTCAGCGCTAGGAAAACATACGGCATTATCATGTCTATAACCCGTAAGGCTGTAATAGTGATTATCTAAGTTTATTACCTTAGTCACTGTGCATGACCCGGAACAGAGTCCCGCTCATGGCTTATGAAATTATCCATATCATATATAAGCAGACTATAAGCATCAGAGTCAGTATAACAGTACGCCGCGAACGTACCTTCGTTGACGGTACTTCTGGCGGAAAATCGTACTTTTTGACGAAAACAGCGAAACGTCCAACAGCGGCACGACGGCGGTAAAACAGCGGTTCGACAGCGGTACGAGTCTTCAGATATCCTATCAGGATAAATATCATTTTTGTCAATATTTGACATTATAACGGGAATTTTAGGTACAAATTATCATTTTGCCCATATTCCCCAAATCGGCGAAATTTCGCTAGCACTTTGTTACTTTGACTCCGATTTTCCAAAATTTCGCCAGAACTTCGACCCAATCAAAATTTTCGAAATTCTAGACTAAAATAGCCGTATCATATGATATCTAATCATACTTGGAAAATTAAATGCTAATCTAGCATTACTACTCTAACTATTGAAAGAACTACGAAAGCTTAAAGCTCGGTACCGAAAAACTTACCCAGAGCTTCGCTGCTTTTTCCTCCAGAGCTCCTCTCTCTAAAACTGAAATTCCTCTTGAAATGGTGTGCAAAATATGAAGAGAACTCATGCCTATTTATAGGCCAAAATAGTGCAAACTTTGCAATTTTCACTTTCCAACTTTGGTAATTTTCCCCTTCATATTAACCATGGAAACTTAGGGTTTTTGGTGGATGATTTGCAGCCATGGAATGCATGATTTCGTTCAGCTCCTCATGAGTCACCAACTTGTGTGACAAGTTGTGTGTTCTAGAAGCATTTATACCCCGATCGGTACCCGATTCGCGTAATCTCGGAAAATCTCAAAATTCTGGATTAGATAATTCCAAGATATTTTCTTCCTCATCAAAAGTATCTAGTTTAACTTAAATTTTGGTCCTATTCAGGGTTCCAACGGCATGTCAAGTTTTACGGAAAAACGTGTCGGTTACGAAACGAATTTCGGAATCATCAACCTCGGACAAAAATTCACGATTCCAAATATGTCCAGATAATTATAAACTCATCTCAAGATGTTGAGTTATAATTTATTTTGTTCAAATCCAAATTTTATGACTATCCGCCTATTTCTCGATTTCCCTATTCCGTCTTATTAGGAAAATGCTCTACCGGCTTCGGAATTAACTTCCGGAAAAGTCTACCGGAAGATAAAAATCCACTGATCAATATTATACCTTGAATTTAGAAATCCTATTCCTGGTTCTCTAGATAGGATCCGTTTCCTATAGATAACTATTTATTTTTTTACTATTTACTTTAATTAATTATATATTAAAATATTACAACTTGTATACAAATATCATAATATTTTTTGCTCATTCTTATCCTATTTTTCCCTCCAAATTCGGCTGGCCCTTATTTGTTATTATTTAATATTTATTTTTTAATTAATTAATTATTTAATTAATTATATATTTCAATTTTCTTAAAAATTTCCCAAAATTCTCTTATTGGTCCATTCTTACATTTAGGCTTAAAAATACCTAATCTCATCAATTTTTTCTTCAAAATTTCCAATTAATTAGGAAATATATTTATACTAATTTTTTAGCCATTACCACTAATTCTAGGGTTTTACATAATTATCTCTGAATTTTCCTTCGTTTATGCTTAAGTAATTAGCCAGTAATTACCTAATTACCTTCTTATCAATTGTGGTTAATTTCCTTAATTAAGATAACTCTTTATCTTCAAACTTTTGTATTAACATTAGAATTCCATGACTCTGCATTATTTTAGAATTTACGGGGCCTTTTGGTTTTTTTTCAATACTTTTTGAGTATTCTTCTTCAATTTCTCCAAGTTTGTAATTTATCAAATTATCAAAATTAGAGATATATACCCTCTCAGTTTTAATAATTATTTCACTGATATTTAGGATTTTTCACAATTTTTCCTAAGTTTTTATACATTCCAAGGGTATTTTGGTCATTTTGACCCCATAGTTCTCTTTCCTAATTTTCCTAAGATATTTTCCCTTGGAAAATAAGATAATTATCACTTAATATTTGATATCTCATATTCACCTATTTTTGATAGGTACAATTTTACTAAATTATAATACAGATTTTTAGGGTATTACAATTTGACTTTTGCTTGCAACATAAATCAGTGCGTTCCCACGCCCACATCGCCCACAGTTTAATACTTTCAATACTATTTTATATTTAAAAATACATTATTATTAATAATATACATAATGTAATATCCTGAATTTTTGGCCTAAAGATTTAATTTGAGACTTAGCTAGCTTGTGATAGGCAGATGACTAGGCTCGGTTGAGGGATGTGGTTAAATGTGAAAAAAGGGAAAGATTAAAAAATATCATGAAATATTCAATGGATAAGGTGTATAAAAAGTCAAGAAGTGTATTAGATAAGCTACAAGTGAATGATTTTGATATGTGCCAAATGTACCCAAGATACAAGGAGACAATAGAAAATTCATGAACATGCACACATGGCAAAGATAAGAAGATTATCAACAAAATATCCTTGATTTTGAAAATGATAGCTCCACACTTATGTCGTTGATGATGTCACCATAAATAATTGACATATGTACATGGATCCAAAAGAGATCAAAAAGGCATGAAATATCCTTTGATTCATGGAACATCATGCATGGCTAGAAGGAAGGATGAAGACAAAGCAATTTATCACATGTTATTGGGGAAAAACATCTAGAACATGGTCACATGTGTTCAACTAAATTAAAGATTGATTTTGAGGACACTTGGACGTACACTTTCATTAAACAAGAATTAAAGGCATAAATGACTTTCCTAAAGAAGTCAAAGATTTCAGCTAGAAGAAGACAAGAAAGGAAAAATGCCAAAGACACATGGAATAATACAAAATAAAGAGGAGGACACCTAAGCACCCAAGTGTTATCATAATAATTAAAGAAGATTAGATAAGGACACTTGTACACACTTAAATAATTATATGTGACACCTAATCATCTTCTTCATTAAGCAAAGGATTTTAACCACAAGTAGGCATATGATTAGAAGATATTTTGAGCCTAAAAGATGACATATGGTGTGTTCACAAGAGGAGAGGAAGAAAATCAGTTTTTTTCTCTAGAAAAATGAAGAAGAACCTAGAGATTTCAAGAGGCAATTAGTAAGGGCAAATTGGTAAAATCACAAGGAGATATTTTTGGTGCCCATACCTCTATATAAAGAGAACTTACCCCTCATTTGACACCAAGAAGGCGCCACACACACACACATAGGGAAGAAGAAGAGAGTAGTGAGCTTGAAAAATAGAGCCAAGAAGGAGTACAAGAAGATTTACAAAGGAAATTGAGGTAAGGAAGTTGTGAAAATTATTCTACTTCTCTTAAATCCATATGGTTATGTTTGAGATCATAGTTAATACCTTTACATGATATTATTGAAGCCCAAACCACCATTAGAAAGGAATTCAAGAGGTGGTGAGAGAAGAAAAGATTTAGAACAAGTAAGTTATCTCCCTAATCTCTTGTAATTTTAGGGATTTTGGCCAATAATTAGAACATGAGGATATGATATTATTTTGGTAATTTTGATGGTTATAAAGTGTTTAAAATGGAATTTTGTATAAGGAAGAACTTGGAGTATGATTATGGAAGTATTAAGGACAAAATATGAAGAAATACAAATTTATTGGCTTTGAAACCAGCAAGGGCATTTTCATTAACTGGGAATGATTTGCATGTGTTTGGCCTTGGAAAGTATTTTTAGTAAAAAATAGACACGCCAAGGGTCACGTAGATTTTTGGAACACCTCAATCGGATTTTTCTACAATTAGTTATGAATTTTTGAAGTTGGGTAAAATTTCTGGAATTTTTGTGTTTCATGCGAAAATGAAAAGGGAAAGACTATATTGATGATGACACCACTCATATTGTATTACTTTAGGTCTATAATTCCACCTAAGTTGTCGGGAGCTAGTTATTTGATTGATCAGCTATTTGCAGGTAAGTAACCTTAATCTCATATTCTTTGTATGACTTTGTATGTATGTTTTTACCATGATTGTGTATGCATTCAGTGTTATTGTTTTCCAAGCGCTTTGGTACCGGAATCCACTGTGTGCGACCCTTGGCATTGATGTGTGCCTTACTGAGTGGTCTGTGTTATGTGTTATAAAGACTACTTGTTCTGGTTTAGGCTTTATGCCTCACTGTGTGCGACCTATTGAATGCTGTATGATTTATGTTTGTGTGGTTTTCTTACATACTCTGTATATACTCTGGAAATGAGATTAACGGTTACTCTGGGATCCAATTATGAATCCCGGGCCATTATAAAAATACAAGTAAGGGTGCATCTAGGGTAGAGCAGGATGCTAAAGGTAAGACTGTGGAGTATAACTGAGGATGTTGCTGGAGATGTCTACTAGGAGAAATGAATTTTTGAAAATAGTCCAGAAAACTGGACTTTATCTCTTACCAGAGGGTGGGATTTTAACATAGTAAAATTGTACTAATTTTATAGAATTTGGAAGTGTTTTTAATGAAAACTATACATGTTAAGGGTTATATGGCCACTGGAGTCACGTCGATTGGATGTTTCTAGAATTAATTATGATTTTTTGAAGTTGAAGCATAATTTATGGAATTTCTGGATTTATGGTCAAATTTCCTGAAAATAAGGGGAAAGTTTGCATAAGTGAATGAAATGGAGTGTATTTTCTTTGCTTAGGGCCAACACGTGTTCAGAGTGATATTCGGGCACCGGGAACATTTTTATAAATTTTGGACAATTGTCAGGTAGTAATTGTTCACTCGCATACTCTATGTTACCTTGTATATTTGTTGTGCCATGATTGAGGAACATGTCTCGTGAGTGGAACAGGCGTTTGGGCTGTAGGGCCTAGTGGACTATATGTCCTTGGGTCGCTACCGTAAGACCTAGTGGACTATGTGTCCTTGGGTCGCTACTGAGCCGATGATGCATTCAGTGTAGTTAGGGTTTGAGGCCCTGGCTATTGTTGTTTTCTTAGTGCTATGGAACTGGGGTCTATGTCTATAGGATGTCTGGCATTGTTGTGTGTTATGAATGCATGTGGTATGTGTTACCACTGTTGATGTTATGTTTTTCCTAATTATAGTTGCATACATGCACTGTATACATATTGTATGAGTTTGATAGTTACCCTGGGATTCAACTTTGAATCCCAAACCATCCGAAAGATACAGGTGATTCACACTGAGCTGTTCAGGAGAGTTGAGGAGGTAAGGGCATGGCTTTGGTGGTTGAAGAAATAGGGAATGCCCTATGCACTTTTGTATATTATATTTTGAGACAATTGTATAATTTTACTTAATGCCCAGTATTTTATTTGGAAGACTGTACCCTAACCCAACATTGATGATACATACTCTTTCATTTTAAAAGTAAAAAAAGTAATAAATGTCACTCAAATATTAAAATTTAATATATACTTTCTCCTATCTTGTAGATATACAACCCTATATATGTTAATTACTTTCATGACATTAAAAAAAATCCGTTAAATGGATATGAAGTTTCTTGTTGCTAACTACTATTAAAAAAGCTGTGAAATTATTTTTGGTAGGCCGGCAGTGTCCACGGCTAGCAATAGTGACTGGGGGGACCATCGTAGATTTCTCAAAGGGGCTTTAATATGATAGTTACGAGAGCTTCTCTATACATACTACTAAGGATCGAACCTTTGACTAAATGCTTAAGAGACTTAGCTAAGTACCAATTGTACTAGGCCTTATGGTTTATGTATTTGAGAAGTCACTACTACAAAAATGGGTTATTACTACCCTAAAAAACGTCCCTATTTAAAAAAGGGATGTAACAAGTAAACACAGTGGCATTCTTGGAATTATATTGGCTCTGAAACGTTTTTGGAGTCCCAAAATACAGTTTGGGACTCCAAAAATAAATTTTTGGGCGGAATTGCTTTTTTGGCGAGCTGGTGAAACTTTTTGGAGTCCCAAAATATAATTTGGTAATGTATGTTCATGGCTATCTGGTTGATGGTTTTTATAGGGTATAATTGGTGGGTTGTGCAAAATACGTGCTAAGTAATTAAAAAAAAAAAGACACTTTTGGAGTCCCAAAATAACTTTTGGGACTCCACAAATGATACTTTTGGAGTCCCAAAATACAATTCGGGACTCCAAAAATGACACTTTTGAAGTCCCAAATTATATTTTGGGACTTCAAAAGTGTCATTTAGCTGTACATTTATACGTGACATTTGGAGTCCCAAAATATAATTTGGGACTTCAAAAGTTTCATTTTTGGAGTCCCAAAATTAATTTGGGACTCCAAAAGTATAATTTTACTACTACCCTTCAATAGACATCCCATGGATAAAAGACGTTAAAAGGGCTTATTTTGGGACTCCAAATGGTCTTTTTGTAGTAGTGAGTTAATCTTAATCATAAATAAAAGATATAGTTTTTATATTTATCAATCTTTTTCTAATTTAATGACATACGACCTTACCCGTTAAATTCTTTTTGGGTCACGGGTTTGTGCCCATAAGAGACACCTGATCAATCAGTTGCTCGCACTGGATACCAAATAAAAAATTAGTGAAATGCGGCACTATTGACTATATTGTTAATGAGTTAATTGTAAGCTTTTTTTGTTTTTCTATAAAAAATAAATGTTGTTGGGTACTTGGGAATTTTCTAACTAATTATAATAACCTCTGTTTTTTAATAAAAATTCATGACATGCATAATAGTCCTAATGTTAATAATACAAACTAAACGCCAAGGTCGGTGCTAATAATAATAATACTAATAGTAGTAGTAATAATAATAATATAAAGACATTAATTACAACCATAAAAGGAAGTCAGTAAAAGGTGGATCCTATAATATTACTCCCTCTGATCTAATTATAGGACATAATTACCAAATTTTGGAGAGATTAAGGATAAAAGTTAAATTAGTTAATTATATTCATTTTCCTAAAATGCCCTTATTTAAAATTTAAAATGTCAAATGACTACTCTCCTTCCAAACTTGGGGTCACGAAATATTCAGGGGAGTGTACTTATCATACTTCCCTTTTGCTTCACACCTTCCACCTTGGGATTTACTATCCGAGTTTCTTTCAAGGAAGTTTGGCTTACGGCTCTCAGATTGTTCTTTGCCTCTTGGAGGTGGGCTCTTCAACTTTTCCTTTCCTAGAGTATTAACCATCTCCATCTGCTCCACCTTCAGATATTTCTTCGACCGAGTTCTAAAGTCAATCAGACTTTTGATGGGATTTTTAAAGAATGACTGTGCTAGCTGAGATGATGCATCCAAGCTGGCTACGAGTAAGTACACATGCGTACTCTCTGATAGTCCTCGTACTTTCAGAGCCACTTCTTTAAATCGATCCAAATATTTCTAGAGCATTTCTGCAGGTTGATGCTTAATCATTTTGAGAGCATACTCAAGTTTTGGATGCTTTTTGCTAGTCGCAAAGTTCAATTCAAACTTGTCCCTCATATCTTCAAAACTCTGGATGGAATTTGCCGACAGAGTATGGAGCCATTTTTGTGTAGCTCCTGCCAGTGTTGCGGCAAAAATCTGGGGGACGATGGGCCCTAGCAATCCTCTTACGAACATGACCAATTCGAAAGTATCAAGGTGGGATCTCAGATCCTGGTTTCCATCGTACTTCGGTAGGTCTACCAGATCGAAACCATCTGGATGAGGTACATTCATGATTTCATCAGAGAAAGGACTATTGTTATGTCCCCTAGTGTATTTCATTTAATACTTTCCTAAAAAGTTTGTCGTTCGGGGTACCTCATCCTGGTTCTGATCTCATGTAGCTAGGTTGTTCTCAACACGTGGATTCAGTGGTAGGGAACCTGAACCCTGGACCTCAGTTTCTTTGCCTCGAGAAGGTCCTCCGACACCAACTTGGCCAGATCCCGGTGTCTTAACTATCTTTTCTTTCCCTCGGCTTTGCTCACCTCAATCTCCTGTATGAGCTGGGGTTTCAACTTGTCTCGGACGTTCTTCCAGCAACTGCATTATTCTGGCACTTCCTTGCCTCTGGAGGTCGTTGCGGTGCTCCATCTCCTCCACCCGTCTTATCATGGAACCCACAGTGTTTTGCAAAAGACGAATGTCTGGATTCTTGACTGTATTTGCTGTGGTATTGTTAACTCTTAGAAATTGATAACATTCCAGCACATTTTCTGTCTCTTTTACCTATTTTGGGCTTTAAGTATGCATAGAAAATGAAGTGTATAGAAGAAAATGTGCATATCAAAGTATCAAGGAAAATCAAAGAAATTCTTGTTATATCTTGTAGAGTTTGTAATTCAAGTGAGAATTGATAATTCCTTTCTCTTTTGTAGGAGGATGGAGTCAAGTTTTGAAGCTCTATAAGAACCAAGAAACAAGGGAAGAAATAAAGGAAGTAGAGTAATGCAAAGTTAGAAGAAACTGCACAACCGGCCATGCAGACAAG
This sequence comes from Acacia pycnantha, assembly GCA_025563575.1. Lineage (NCBI taxonomy): Eukaryota > Viridiplantae > Streptophyta > Magnoliopsida > Fabales > Fabaceae > Acacia > Acacia pycnantha. The sequence continues at coordinate 1,567,477 of JAMWYP010000064.1, forward strand.
TTGACAAGCGGCCGCAGCCCGATCGGCCGCGGAAAGTGGGCCACTGGCCGCAGCCAGTCGTGAAAAAGTGCAGAAAGTACAGCTGCGCGTTTTTCACTTTAGAAACAGAAAAACCCTATTTAACCTAAAGGGAAGGGCCGAAAAACACACTTTTTGCACAAGGGAACAAGTGGGAACACAAGGAGAGAGCTTGGGAGAGAGATCTTGGAGCTTTGGAGGCTTGGGTGCTCAACCTAGAAGAGATTTTTGGGGATTTCACCTTGGTTCTTCCTCTTTTCTCCTCTTACATTCTTCATGTATTCGGTATCGTTGCTTAGCCTCTCTTTGTATTTGAACATGAGTAGCTAAACCTTTCATTCTAGGGTTCTTTTGACCCTTTGTATGGATTAATACTTGAATATTCCTCTCTTTTAGTTGATTAATATATGTATGTGTTGATTTCAACCTTGGCTTAATGCTTCTAAGTGATTGGCCTCCATTTAGATGATTTATTCACTTAGGTTTTGACTTGAGAGAGCTAATCTAGGTGTAGAACTTGATTGAAATCATGCTTGTCTTGAAGTTTACTTGATAAATGGATGGTTTGTTGGTAAAATAGAGATATATTTACTAACCTTGCATTGTCACATTAGGGTTGTTGCTTAAATATTGATTCTCATTAATTGTAGCAAGAGATTGTGCATTTTAATGAGAAGAGAAACTTGATTTTGACTTGAGAGAGCGGGTCAAGTGTTTTAGAACCTTAGACTAACACATATATGTATTGAAATGCTACTAGAGAGGAAATTAACCAAGTTTTATGAAATGCAAAAGGGGAAAAAGAACCCTAGGCCCAATTATCCTTGAAGTCAAAGAGTCATTTGCCTTTGTCAATTTTAAGTTTTAGAAATAGTCTTTAAAAATTCTCATTCCAACTCAAAACTTTGTTTTAGCTCAACTTGATGAAATTCACTAAGCCTCTTGCTTGACCAATTTGTTAAACAAATCCTCGTGGGAACGATACTTTATTTATCACTTTATTACTTGCGAAACTCGTACACTTGCGAGGCGAACAAGTTTTTGGCGCCGTTACCGGGGATTTGTGCAAACAAATCCTTTGGTCAACCTTGGGCTTGTGTTAGTAAACTTTACTTGAGCTTTTAGTTAGGTTTACAATTTTTCTTTCTTTATCCTTTATAGATTTTTGTTTTAGTTTGATACTCGCTCTTGCTTGTTTCTCTTGTAGGTACCATTTCAGTATATGCAAAACTTGCATCCGGACGGATTGGTAGTGGTACTTGACGCGGTGCCTCTCATTGAAGAAGAAACTAAATCTGCATCTGAAACCATGGCAGACGATGAATATGATAGAGCTACCGTCAATGATTTTGCTAGTCGGAATATGCAAGGTCCTCAATCTTGCATTCGGATGCCGGAAATGCAAGCACGTACCTTTGAGATCAAGCCGGTTATGATAACAATGCTTCAAATGCATGGGATGTTCCATGGTCTTTACAATGAAGATGCCAACAAGCACTTGATGTACTTCTTGGAAGTGTGTGATTCTTTCAAGCAAAATGGAGTTCCCAAGATGTTTTGAAGCTACGGTTATTCCCTCTTTCTCTACAAGGCAAGGCTAGAGATTGGTTCAACAATCTTAGGAAGGGTCTATCACTTCTTGGGCCGATCTTGAGGCTAAGTTTAGAGCTCGATTCTTTTCGATGACAAATCGTGGAATTGTCTGCAAACAATACTCAAGGCAATGATAGGAGGACTAACCCAGCTATGTCTAATGCAAAAGAAGACTCTTCCTCACAAATTGCAACTCTCTTAACCGCTTTGAATAAGCGTTTTGATGTGCTAGAGTCTCAAATGCAAAAGAGCACTTCTCAAAGTGTGCATTCTATTCATGCCACACCAATTGTATGTGATCAATGCCATGATTTCCATATGCCGCAAGTTTCAACATCCTCAAGGCAATCCCTATTCACAAACCTACAATAGTGCTTGGAGAACTCATCCAAACTTTTCTTGGAGTCAAGGTAATAGTTTGAATCAAGCACATGGGTCTACATCGGTACTAAGCCTATTCCACCCGGTTTTCAAATGCAATCAAGGCAGGTTCCTATTAAGGAAGAGGAGTCTAAAATGGACAAGATGCTAGCTCGAATCTTGTCGAAGTGGAATCTTCAAGAGTTGAAACTAAGGCTACTTTTTCTCTCCATGAAACTGCTATTAAAAATCTTGAAGTGCAAATGGGGCAATTAGCATCACAGGTAAATGTTTTATCAAGAAGCAATCTTCCTAGTGACACAATTCCTAATCCAAAACGAGTTGGAAAAGAGGAATGTCATGCCATTAACTTGAGAAGTGGCAAAGTGCTACCGGATGTGCCTAGTTCAAGTACTCCTCAACCAAAGCAAGATGATCAAGTGATTGTTGATGTTGATGAAGAAAGTGCAATGGAAGAAGATGTCACTAAGAAGAGAAAGCAAATTGAAGAAAATTTGCATGATGTTGGCAAAGACAAGAAGGTAGAGCAAGAGATGAACGATGAGAAAAGAGAAAGCCAACCACTCCTACTTTTATGCCACCACTACCTTTTCCTCAAAGATTCAAGAAGAAAGAGGAAGATGCTCAGTTCAAAAGTTTGTGAATATGTTCAAACAACTTCATGTGAACATTCCTTTTCTTTGAAGCTTTGGAGAGCATGCCTAAATATGCTAAGTTCCTTAAAGATGTTTTGTCTAAGAAGCGACGATTCAATGAATTTGAGGCGTGGCATTATCGAAGAGTGTAGTGCGGTCATTCAAAGAAAGTTACTTGCTAAGCTTAAAGATCCGGGAAGCTTCTACATCCCTTGCAACATTGGGACAAATTTTAATGGTAAAGCTCTTTGTGATTTGGGTGCAAGCATTAACTTGATGCCTCTAGCTGTTTTCAACCAATTGGGCTTGGGAGAGCCAAGACCTACTACGGTATCTTTGCTCTTGGCCGATCGTAGCATTTCTCAACCGAGAGGAATCATTGAAGATGTCCTAGTAAAAGTTGACAAGTTTATCTTCCCCGTGGATTTTGTAGTGCTTGATTGTGAAGTTGATTGGAAAATTCCTCTCATCCTTGGGCGTCCATTCTTAGCCACTGCAAGGACTCTCATTGATGTAGAGAAGGGTGAGGTCACTTTGAGGGTCGATAATGAGCAAGTGATATTCAACATGCAAAAAGCCTCAAAGTTTCATGATGATTACGCTCAATGTTCTTTTGTAGATATATTAGATGCAGTTATTCCTCGAGAATCATATGCTTCCATGATCAAAGACCCTTTAGAGGCATTCTCGATTGGTGAGAAGAGCTTTGAGAAGTTTGATGAAGATGTTGTTGAAGAGCTCTTTCATTTTGACTCATTTCCTCATTCTAGACCGATGACCATTGAACCACTTGAGGCGTCGATGCCTCAAGTACTCCATTGAAGCCTTCTATTGAAGTTCCTCCGGTTCTAGAGTTAAAGCCATTACCTTCTCATCTCAAATATGCTTATTTTGGGAAAGCACGGCACTTACCGATGGAATTGGAGCATGGAGCTTATTGGGCTATCAAAAAGCTAAATTTTGATCCTAAAGCTGTGAGAAAGAAGAGGCGACTTCAACTTAATGAGTTAGATGCATTTCGCCTTAATGCCTATGAGAATACAAGGATAGACAAGGAGAATACCAAGCGGGATCATGACAGCAAAATTCTACCCAAGAGTTTTGAACCTGGTCAAAGGTGCTCCTTCATAATGCCAAGTTGAGTTTTTCCGAGAAAGCTAAAATCTCGATGGTCCGGTCCATTCACGGTTGTTCAAGCATCTAAATTTGGTGATGTGGAGTGGAAAATGAAAAAGGTGAAAGATTCAAGGCTAATGGTCAAAGATTGAAGCATTATTGGGGTGGAGATGTGGATAGGCTTGTGTCCACTATCTACTTAGTTAATGAGGAGTGACCAACATGAAGAGTCGAGCTAAAGACTATAAACTAAGCGCTTCTTGGGAGGCAACCCAAGTTCTAAACTAAATCTTTTCAATTTGTGTGTGTGTGTGTCTTTATTTTCTTTAGTAGATTTATGTTTGATCTTTTTGTTTTGTAGGAAGAAAAGGGCACCCAACTTAGAAATGGACTGTTGTAGTTGGGAGGAATATCAATGAAGGAGGAAGAACTCATGAGTGCTAAGGGGATGCTAAAAGGGAAGTTCATTTGACTTTAAGCTCATACATATGTGATTACGAGTGAAATTTAGATGACTAGTCAATTTTGAGTAATATTGTGGCTATTGTGATTATTTGGTTGATACTCTATGTGAAATCCACTTGTGACCATTACTTGAGTACTCAAATTTGATGTGTTGTTGTATTCCTTGTGAATATGTGTGCCTTATGGTCTTGGATGGTCTATAATGCTTGATCTTGAGTAATTTGGTTGTTAATGATTGGTATAAAGCTTATTAGGTGATTCTTGTGGTGTTTGGGAATGTTTCTTGTGTTTTGCAATTTTGTTGTTTTGTTTGGTTTTTGACAGCAAAAACTTGCCACAGCAAGTTTTGCAACTTGCTGTGGCAAGTGGTTCAAAGTTGCTCTCTGTGTTCACTTTCCGCGGAAAGTGGGCCACTGGCCACGGCAAGTGCTCTCTGTGTTCACTTTCCGCGGAAAGTGGGCCACTGGCCACGGCAAGTGCTCTCTGTGTTCACTTTCCGCGGAAAGTGGGCCACTGGCTGTGGCCAGTAAAAAAAAAAAAAAGTATTTTATTTTTATTAAAAAAAAACTATAAAATTTAAAATTTTGAAAAAAAAAAAATATTCTTCCCACTTTGCCCTGTTTAAATAATTCCCATTTTACCCATATGAATGTGGCCCACTATTGGGACCACATTCATTCCAAATTTCAAAACCCTAATCTCCTAGTGTAATTTCCCTCATCAAACCCTAATCTCATCAATGGTCCCTTCTTTCTCAATTCTCTTGTTAGCTCTCCAGATCCCAACCGTGACTTCAAATCCCTAATCTGGAACCCAAATTCGCACCCTCTTCCTCCAGCGCCCAATCAACCTCACTTCTGCACACCACCATCATCTCCTTCTTCAGTCACCATCTCCGTCGCACATCCACCATCGCCGGCCTCTTCCAAGCTTGATTTCCCTTATTCACCGTCGGCCAGACAGTGTCATCTCAGTAGATAGCACTGTGTCGAGCTTTCCCCTTCCCCTCCTTCTGCTGTCTTCGTCCATGTTATTCTCCAAATGGTAAGTCCATTTTCCTCTTACCCTGTCATTTTTTATGTCTGGATCGATCAGTTGGAAGCTTTAATGTTTAGCACTGTTACTTCAAAACTGAGGTATTAAGGCATGCTGCAATGTTTAGTTGATGGTTGAACTGAGATTTTAATCTGAGGCTTAGTGTAGTCTTTGGCTGTTTGTTTTGACGGTTTACGGATTTGAAAAAAAAATGAATGAACATCTTAATTTCCTGGTTAGCTTGAACTCATGCACTGATTCAATGTAGTTGGTTTGAACTTATGCTCGGTTAAATATGGTTCTGATTCGTAATTATAAGCTGACTGAAACTCATTTCTGGTTTATATTGGATGTTGGCTGTTGAAAATTTAAATATGAATTGTGCATTACTGGCTGTCATATTGGTGGTTAAGTTGTTGTCTGCATATTGGTATCTAGGCTTGAATTTGAATGGTGATTTGAGGAGTAGTATGTTGTTATACTGATAATTACTAATTGCTGGTGAAAATGGATTCTGTGATTGCTGGTGCATTTTGATACATTGTCCACAATGTTCTTAGCTTGAATGATTAATTAAGCACTTTCACATGCTCCACAACACTTTGGTTAGTGATTTCAAATGAAAAGAGTTCAACCCCATTTTTGCAGCATGAAAAACTTTGGTTAGTGACTTCCATTGTAAAGAAACAAGTACTTCATGCTTGTAAAAATCGAGTTGAGCCAAATTTTCGAAAAGTTTTTCGCAAATATTGTAGAGTTACATCATTGAGCTAAATTGGCGACTTTGTGAATGTGTACTTAATTAACATGTTCTGCGTGTTGGATTGAATTCTCGACTTTTCATTGTGGAAGACCAAATTCTTATTCAACAAGACAACAATGGGCTTTGCAAATTTACGTGATTATTTGTTTTTATGCAATTGCGATGATTGCATCTGTTGAAACCAATTCTGTTTTGGATCATATGCTTTTGCTATGAGAAAAGCTTTTGGGTTACTTTTCTCATGCTTATTGAATTGATCCACTCTTGAACTCATGATTTCTTTGGTCTACCATAATGAAATGGATTGATGTTTGCCTCTGCAATGTTTGAAACTTCAGTTGGAGAAAGTAAATGGTTTTCTAGGGCAGTGAGGAGTAGGTTTAGGCTTGGAATGTTGATTGGCTGCTTGGTATTAGCATGATTCTAAGTTTGGGGATTTTTGTTTTCTTTTCTTTTTAGGATAGGTTAAATAAATTCTTTTTTGTGAAAGTTAACTATTGGGCTCATGCTTAGATTGTGCTGCAATTTTTGCTGATGGATGTATGTTTTATTGTGCCAATCTTGTTGTTGTTGATGTGCATGCATCCTGTGTCCAATGATTAACAGTCGGTGCTTTCCTCTGTTTTGGATTAGATTGTTGATAGTTTCTTGATGTGGATATCTGCTTATGGTTCTTGATGGTTACTGATGGCCACTACTATTTGACACTCTTGTTAACATGTGAATATGACATTCCTAGCTATTGATAGCTATTTTGAGTGGTTCATATCATTTTCTCTTTGACTTGCCTGTTGTGATTGTTAATATCCTAGCTACGATAGCTAGTAATGGAAGCAATTTTGAAAATGTTGTGGCTAGTCTGTTGAGGGCCTAATTGTTAGTTTGTTTTTTTGATACTTTGATGAGACTTTGATGAGTGCACAGTGAAAATTTTGAATAGTTCCTAAAAGAAAATTGTTGGAATGTTTGAAATCTCTCATGCTTAAATTTTTGTTTGTGAAGAAGGTTAAAATGAATTGTTATTTGTCAAAGTTGCTTGAATGAATCCGATGATGTAAATCATTGCTCAATCTTCTATGTTAGATAGGAAATTTTGTTTAATGTGCATTGATGGAGGTTTTGTAGTGATAAATCATGTTATTCAGAATTTTTAAACTAGAAAGCACTTATTGGAGTTAATTGTATTCGGATGTTCTTGTTGAAGGGCTTTGTGGCAAATTAGGTTATATGCCTTTTGTTTCAAACTGTCAATTTCAAAATAATCTTTGGACTTCTTCAAAGCTTTTGATTTATTTCATAAGATTTAAAGAAATGATTAGGGCACTTCATAAAATGCGATTGAGCCTTTCAAGCCTACCTAATTGATTCTATTCCCTTTTGAACCCTTATTTTGAGCCTAATTGAAAAACCAATTAAAGATTCTTTTTGAAAGACCTAACATCTACCTACCTTAGCCAATATGAAAAACCATGATTCCCTTGCTTTGAGATAGATGATGATTGATTGGGATGTGGAATTTGGTGATGTGTGAAATTCAAATGATTAGAAAAAGGAGGGTAGAAAGTAAAAGGGTTCACAATGTAAAGAAATCAAGCCAAAAAAAAAAAAAAAAAAAAAAAAAAAAAAAAAAATTGTGCATAAAAAAAAAAGTAGTTGTCCAAGAAGGCTTGATATGGAAAAGATCAATTTGTCTTAAGTTTGGGGGAGTATGTCTAATGAGAAAAGGAAGAAACCCCTTGAGTGGTTATCATCTATCTTGAGGTATTTGTTGATTATCTTTTACCTTTTCTTTTGAAAACCTTAACCCCTAGCCCCATTACAAGCTGAAAAGTCCCTTTGATTTTTAAGTCAAGTGAAGTGAATTAGAAGAAAAGAGGAAGAAATTAGAGAATGATGGAATTGATGGTTTGAATATAGTTATATGACTTGAATTGTTGCTTTTAACTTTAGCAAGTGCAAAAAGAGTACATGTCAACTCCATTCACACACTCACATTTAGAAATTCTTGAAAAGCATGTTCTAAATCTATGAAGTGTTCATTTGTGCATGTTTACTTGGTTTCCTGTTTTATATAACTCTTTGAGCAGTAGATGAGGACAAATTTACTCATGCATCAATGGCAAATATTGAAGAAATTTTGTGAATATATATGTTTTTGCTTGAGGACAAGCAAATATTTAAGTTTGGGGGTGTGTTAACTCTTAGAAATTGATAACATTCCAGCACATTTTCTGTCTCTTTTACCTATTTTGGGCTTTAAGTATGCATAGAAAATGAAGTGTATAGAAGAAAATGTGCATATCAAAGTATCAAGGAAAATCAAAGAAATTCTTGTTATATCTTGTAGAGTTTGTAATTCAAGTGAGAATTGATAATTCCTTTCTCTTTTGTAGGAGGATGGAGTCAAGTTTTGAAGCTCTATAAGAACCAAGAAACAAGGGAAGAAATAAAGGAAGTAGAGTAATGCAAAGTTAGAAGAAACTCAGTACAACCGGCCGCAGCAAGTTGACAAGCGCCGCAGCAAGTAGCTCTACGTGTCACCGCCGCAGCAAGTGGACAAGCGGCGCAGCCGATCTTGGCGCGGAAAGTGGGCCACCGGCGCAGCCGATCGTGAAAAAGTGCAGAAAGTACAGCTGCGCGTTTTCACTTTAGAAACAGAAAAACCCTATTTAACCTAAAGGGAAGGGCCGAAAAACACACTTTTTGCACAAGGGAACAAGTGGGAACACAAGGAGAGAGCTTGGGAGAGAGATCTTGGAGCTTTGGAGGCTTGGGTGCTCAACCTAGAAGAGATTTTTGGGGATTTCACCTTGGTTCTTCCTCTTTTCTCCTCTTACATTCTTCATGTATTCGGTATCGTTGCTTAGCCTCTCTTTGTATTTGAACATGAGTAGCTAAACCTTTCATTCTAGGGTTCTTTTGACCCTTTGTATGGATTAATACTTGAATATTCCTCTCTTTTAGTTGATTAATATATGTATGTGTTGATTTCAACCTTGGCTTAATGCTTCTAAGTGATTGGCCTCCATTTAGATGATTTATTCACTTAGGTTTTGACTTGAGAGAGCTAATCTAGGTGTAGAACTTGATTGAAATCATGCTTGTCTTGAAGTTTACTTGATAAATGGATGGTTTGTTGGTAAAATAGAGATATATTTACTAACCTTGCATTGTCACATTAGGGTTGTTGCTTAAATATTGATTCTCATTAATTGTAGCAAGAGATTGTGCAGTTTAATGAGAAGAGAAACTTGATTTTGACTTGAGAGAGCGGGTCAAGTGTTTTAGAACCTTAGACTAACACATATATGTATTGAAATGCTACTAGAGAGGAAATTAACCAAGTTTTATGAAATGCAAAAGGGGAAAAAGAACCCTAGGCCCAATTATCCTTGAAGTCAAAGAGTCATTTGCCTTTGTCAATTTTAAGTTTTAGAAATAGTCTTTAAAAATTCTTATTCCAACTCAAAACTTTGTTTTAGCTCAACTTGATGAAATTCACTAAGCCTCTTGCTTGACCAATTTGTTAAACAAATCCTCGTGGGAACGATACTTTACTTATCACTTTATTACTTGCGAAACTCGTACACTTGCGAGGCGAACAGGTATTTGTTGAGGCAAATTCGGAGGGACTTGTTGTATCACCGGGTTTTGATTATTTGTCGCTACTGCTGGAGAAGAGGCTGTATCAGATATGTCCTGAGCCAGAGGCATAGCGTTAAAGTCTGGAACGAATGCATTCTCCAGTTGCAATTGATGACGGGGCATTTGCTCCTCGGGTTGGGGCTACTGCTCATGATTGTGCTGTAGTTGACTCGCCCCCCCCCCCAAGATTTAGATTCCTAGGCAAAGGTATCTGGCTACTACTTCTAGTTCCAACCATCATTGGTCATAGGAATCAAAATTTACTTTCCCACGGTCGGTGCCAATGTTTTTGTGTAGAACACAAATGTCTAGCCTCAATGGACTAGTATGTTTATATTGGATCAAAAGGATTCCCCAATATATCTATAAGGCAGATATCTAAGAGAATATCATATGACTCTCCAAGATATCTATAAGGTGGATACAAAAGAGAGCAATGGACCATTGTGCACAAGAATGACGTTTAGCCAAAAACGGGTGGGTGTGTGCACCGTGAGGCTAAATAGTAAATAGGATGAATAGAGAATGTGTACCTTTTAGGTTGATCTTCTATTTATAGAGATTTACTTTAGGGTTTGAACCTTGGGCTTTGTGCACCTCCTGGCCAATGCTTTTGTGCTGCCACACCTTGATTTAATTGCCCTTGTTGGGCCACTCAGCAATTGGGCCTCATATGAGTCCATAACAAATACATATGTTTCTTAACGTAACAACGCTTTAGTTTTTGAATTTATTCTTTTATATAAATTAGTTTACTAAAATTTATCCAAGATTATTCTGTTTGTGCCTTTGTGCTTTGTGGTAAAGACATTATTGATAAGGGGGAAAAAATACATAATCAAAATGGTATAGCATAATAACTGATGAGAGATCAAAATGTGTAATACTCCTATCATTATTTAGAAAGAAATAGACAAAAACAAACAGTAGAATTGAGGTGTATGTGGCATTAATGAGTTGCAAGCATTACTTACTTTATAGAATATATAGATGAATTATTAAATTATCATTTTGTTTTATTATTATTGAGTATTTTAATTAGGAAGAAATTGGAAACAAATAGAATTTTGTTCTATAATTAGGACCAAACTTAACTCCCAAATGTTGTCCTGCAATTAGAAGCAGATGGACTATCATTAAAACACACCCACACACTCCAATTAACAAGCTAGGCGAATATGATATATTGATATATCATATATGTATATGAGTGGTCCCTATCCCTAGAACAATCGAACAAAGGCTGATTTATTTATTTATGATATAACATGGTGATTTAGTTTTTGTAAGAAGATGCTCCCTTTCCGGCAAAAAAAGAAGACGCTGTCCATGGGGAAAGGTTTCATTTCATGAAAGATTATCAAGTATATTTATTAATATTATGATTATAAATTTATTGATATAAATTAAAAGGTTAAGATGTAAAAATACCCATGGACTCTGTTCGAATGTGCGTCTGGCATCATATTAAAATCTTGAGTACAAAACTACCATGAACTTTTCTAAATAAGGTAAAAATGACACCACCGTCAGTAGTACGTAATTGCAAACGTCGGTCACTTTTTCTTAAGGTGGATCCCACTTGTGTCCACGTCAACGCGATCTCAAAAGACATTAAAAAAATCTCCAATGAATCAATATAATACTCATACATAGATCGATTTCAAAAGTTTTAAATGGAAGCATATGGCTGAAGCGATTTCGGGGAAATTGGACAAATTAAAAGACATGATTGTATGGATCCTTTCCTAAAGCCCGAGTTCTTTTCACACATCCATTTCATTGCAGATCAGGTATTAAAAACGGAGGAGAAGAAAGTGGTGAGATGCATGGGACACAGGCTTTCCCCTTTGGAGGCTTTCCATTATGAATGTGGGATTTATTTTGTCCTGCGCTAGTAAAATTGGAGTTGATGAGGTTATAAAAATTCATTTGAGATTTTAGAACAAAGTAAAGGGATGGAGATGAAAATCTTTTACACTCTAAATCTTTAAAGGGAAAAGTATTTTTTCAGTTACTGGAGATAAGTTATCTTCAGTGAGTCAGTGACCTCCAAAACTACGTTGTTTTGAATTAATGAATGATGTTTCTGTAATTTTAAGTGAAGTAATGAAGGGTGCAAAATTACCGAAACACCCTTTATTAATCCAAAACGACGTAGTTTTGGGGGTCACTGGAGATAACTTATCTCCAGTGACTAGAGAAATCCTTTACTCATCTTTAAAAGGGATTATACTCTTGATCAATTTAAGAATATGTATGTGTGTGTGACACAATTATTTATTTTTGCGGAAGTTTATTTAGATTCTCAAATAAAGTAGAAGGGAAATGTTTTTTTTTTTTAAATAAAAAACAGTTTAGGTCCAGGGAGCTCACGGCCAATCTTTGCTGGCAGTGGCAGTAGAAGGGAAATATTTTATATGTAAGGTAAAACAGAAAAAACGTTAATATATTTTACTCAAATTTTAATTCATTTTAATGTATTTTAAAATACATCAATATAAAGATATAATTCGTCAGATCTTATTGTGTTAAAATTTTACCATGAAATTTCCAATGAAGAGCCATAGGGTACGTACCCGATGGTTGTTAAATTAAATGAAAGTTTACTACTAAATAGTGGTACGGTTTTTTTGTTGGTCTGATTTTCTTACATTTTATATTGTTATTAATATTTAAATCGAGTTTTGATATGTCGATGCGCCGACCGGACTCTTTAGCAAGTTAATTATGTGTGAAAAAGTCTCACCGCTAAGTGAATCAAACCACCCAAAGATTTTGGATAAGATTTGGGCTAATTCCACCGAGCGACAACCTAGTCTTGACATATATATATAATGTCTGAATGAAAACTATAAAGAAAAAGTCACCTTTGATGATACAATTCTTACTGTTTACTTTTTTCGCCAACATTGATGATACACACTCTTTCATTAAAAAGTAATAAAAATAATAAATGTTACTCAAATATTAATGGTCCTAATGGTGATAATACCAAACAAAACGCCTCGATCGGTGCTAATAATAATAATAATAATCAAAATAATATAAAGACATTAATTACAACCATAAAAGGAACTCAGTAAAAGATTGATCCAATAATATTATAAAAAAACATCCTCACACACTCCAACAAGCTAGGCGAATATGATATATTGTTACTAACTCCGGTCCTAAAACGTAACAATGTCGCCCCTCCTTTAATCATCATTTGTTGACCGTTAATTTTCACTGAAATTGCTTACTTGGCAGCCACATGTACTCTCATTTCCAACTCATCATGACAAATCATCCTCTCTTTCTCCCCCTCCTCCGCCCCTAGTCCTTCCTTCTCCATCTCTCTCTCTCTCCCCCCTCCTTCGTCCCTAGTCCTTCCTTCTTGAACAGGCCCGCAACTTGCCGTCTCTCTTGTCGAACAGGTCTGCAACTTCCGTCGGTGGAGGTCTTTGCGAAGGAGGATTTGCAAACATGGGTCCTCGTCATCTCCGCCGCTGATGACTCCTTCGTTTCCTTCCCATCTTACTCCATTGACAATAGATAAAAGTCAATGAGGCTTGGAGAGATTGCTTGTGGGTTTGGGGGATTAATTAGTTTGTTGACTCATATATTTGACACTAGATTTTTAAAAAAAAATTGTATTTATTGTCAATTTGGTGCTTATGAGTTTGGGATTCGAATCCCAATAGGTGAAGATCTAAAGAAGAAACATGATGGTGTACGTTTGTTATAGCTTTATGAGCTAGCCCGCCTCGCAGTGTGTGTTCTACTACGAGGAAAGGGGGAGAGAGAGATAGGGATGGGGAAAGGATTTGAAGGACCAGGGATAGAAAGGGAGAGAGGGGGGATAGAGGAAGGAAGGACCTGGGATGGAGGAGGGAGAGAGAGAGAGAGGATGACGTGTTAAGATGAGTTGAAAAATGAGAGTACATGTGGCTGCCAAATAAGCAATTTTAATCAAAATTAACGGTCAACATAAATAATTGTTAAAGGAGGGGCGGCATTGCTACATTTTAGGATTTCCGGGGCAACATTAAGACAAAAAAAAACTTTCATAGCAACATTGCTCCTGGGCGTGTACTTTCGGGCATATTTGCTGCTTAACCCTAAAAAATTGGGAGAATTACACACAGGTCCCAAGGAGTAGAGATAATTACAATTAGGTCCCTTGAAATCATGAAATTACACTGAAGTCCCAAGGGACCTAGTTGTAATTATTTGTGAATGTAAAATGATCTGGTTGACCTTCCCTCTCTCCTCTCTCCCTTTTTCTTCTCTCTCTCTGGATCGTCATTTTCTCAGTAAACCATCCGAAGAACCGGAACAGTGTGAGTGCTTGCGATTTCTCGGAGAGATCAAATGGCAACGATCAAGATTGTGAAGGCTCGCCAAATATTCGACAGCCATGGTAATCCTACCATCAAGGTGTGTTTCACCAGAAAACGTTGTGTTTAGTTTCTGTTTGGGTGCCGAGAAATCGCGCTGATGATCCTTCTTTGTTCTGACCCTTGAATGATTTATCCTCATGCTATGAAAATCCCCTTGTAAAAGGAATACCAGAAGGTGATTGGTTCTGTGAAAAATGCAGAGTTTCATCGTCTTCTCAAACTAAGAAAATGGAAAATGGAAAAAACTCTAGTTTTCAAATTTTGTCGTAATTCTATACTTTGTCTGTTGTAAATTTATACTTTGTCTGTTGTAAATAGCCTCTGGAAATCAAAAATGGAAAAACCTCATTTTCAAATTTTGTTGTAAATCTATACTTTGTCTGTTGTAAATTTATACTTTGTCTGTTGTAAATAGCATCTGGAAGTCAAAAATGGAAAAAATCTCGTTTTCAACGACTGTTTTCTTATAAAAGTCGTTGAAAGTACAAAAAAGTCGTAAAAAACTTTTGATGACTGTTTTTGCAAAAAACAGTCATTAAAAGTACTATTTTTTATGACCGTTTTTGAAAAAGCCATAAAAAAGAGTTCTTTTAATGACCGTTTTTTCATAAAAAACGGTACTTTTAATGACTGTTTTCGCAAAAATAGTCATCAAAAGTTTTTTACGACTTTTTTGTACTTTCAACATTGTTTTCTTAAAAACAATCGTTGGAAATGAGATTTTTCATTTTTGACTTCCGAGGCTATTTACAAACAGACAAAGTATAAATTTACAATGACAAAGTATAGATTTACAACAAAATTTGAAAACGAGTTTTCCATTTTTGACTTCCAGAGGCTATTTACAACAGACAAAGTATAAATTTACAACAGACAAAGTATAGATTTACAACAAAATTCATTTTTGACTTCCAGAGGCTATTTAACACGTCATCCTCTCTCTCTCTCTCCCTCCTCCATCCCAGGTCCTTCCTTCCTCTATCCCCCCTCTCTCCCTTTCTATCCCTGGTCCTTCAAATCCTTTCCCCATCCCTATCTCTCTCTCCCCCTTTCCTCGTAGTAGAACACACACTGCGAGGCGGGCTAGCTCATAAAGCTATAAAAATGGAAAAAAATCGTTTTCAAGTTTTGTTGTAAATCTATACTTTGTCTGCTGTAAATTTATACTTTGTCTGTTGTAAATAGCATCTGGAAGTCAAAAATGGAAAAAATCTCGTTTTCAACGACTGTTTTCTTATAAACAGTCGTTGAAAGTACAAAAAAGTCGTAAAAAACTTTTGATGACTGTTTTTGCAAAAACAGTCATTAAAAGTACTATTTTTTATGACCGTTTTTGAAAACAGCCATAAAAAAGAGTACTTTTAATGACCGTTTTTTCAAAAAAACAGTCATAAAAAACAGTACTTTTAATGACTGTTTTCGCAAAAACAGTCATCAAAAGTTTTTTACGACTTTTTTGTACTTTCAACGACTGTTTTCTTAAAAACAGTCGTTGGAAATGAGATTTTTTCCATTTTTGACTTCCAGAGGCTATTTACAACAGACAAAGTATAAATTTACAACAGACAAAGTATAGATTTACAACAAAATTTGAAAACGATTTTTTTCCATTTTTGACTTCCAGAGGCTATTTACAATGACAAAGTATAAATTTACAACGAGACAAAGTATAGATTTACAACAAAATTCATTTTTGACTTCCGAGAGGCTATTTACAACAGACAAAGTATCAATTTACAACAGACAAAGTATAGATTTACAACAAAATTTGAAAACGGGTTTTTTTTCCATTTTTGACTTCCAGAGGCTATTTACAACAGACAAAGTATAAATTTACAACAGACAAAGTATAGATTTACAACAAAATTTGAAAACGATATCAGAAGCAAAATCAGCTTTGTCTTCAATTTACTTTGCCAAGTGTTCGCTATTGAGTTGTTGTTTTTCTCTCGGTTCCTACCTTTTTTATAAGTAAATCGTTTTATTCCTACCTAAAAATGCAAAATTTGGCTTACTCTTTTGGATTCTGATATCTTGTTCGCTTTCATCTGGAATCCTCAACCAAAGGTTTTGGTTTTTGGGGTTGATTTAGTTGATGGGTGCGTGCTGGAGCAACCAGATCAAGGCCGTGAGTCCGGAGAGAGAGGAGA
The DNA here is from genome assembly GCA_025563575.1 of Acacia pycnantha. Classification (NCBI taxonomy): domain Eukaryota; kingdom Viridiplantae; phylum Streptophyta; class Magnoliopsida; order Fabales; family Fabaceae; genus Acacia; species Acacia pycnantha. The sequence goes on from JAMWYP010000064.1 coordinate 1,583,663, forward strand.
GAGAGAGGAGAACGGAGAGAGAGGAGAGAGAGGGGAGAACAGAGAGAGAGGAGAGAGAGAGGAATTGGAAGGAAGGTCAAATTGGTAATTGTACATTCACAAATAATTACAACCAGGTCCCTTGGGACTTCTGTGTAATGTGAATTATTGTTGGGACCTAATTGTATTTTTTTGTCATCCTTGGGACTTGTGTGTAATTCTCTCTAAAAAAATTCACCAATGAATCAATACTCATTCATAGATCATAGATCGATTTCAAAAAAATTTAATGGAAGCATATGGCTGAAGCGATTTCCGCGAAATTGGACAAATTAAATTAAAAGACATGATTATATGGATCCTTTCCTAAAGGATGAGTCCTTTTCACATATCCATTTCACTGCACATTAGGCATTAAAAACAGGGGAGAAGAAAGTGGTGAAATGCATGGGACCCAGGCTTTCCACTATGGACATGACTTATGAATGTGGGATTTATTTTGTCCAGCGCTAGTAAAATTAGAGTTGATGAGGGTATAAAAATCATGGTTATCAAACCTGAACCGGATTGGCTGCTTCAGACCAGAAACTGGCGAACCAGTCATGAAATCGGCCCAGTCAGTGTTTTTTTCTCATATTTTGAAAACGCTTACAAAGAAATAAAGAGAGACAGAGAGAGAGAGATGGGAAGATGAGGATAGGCGACTATGTCCTCTGTTGAGAGATTTCCTTTTTCGCCGGCTCCGACGATGGCATCAAAGACTCCGAGCTTGAAGACGGCTTGTAGATACATAGAGAGAACATAGGAGGAGGCCTGTTACATGACAGAGATGAAGCTTTCTTTATTCTCTTGCACTTGCCTTGCATGTGGTTGCTTGAGCTTGTATGATTCACCATTGGTGAGGTCTAAGTCCTTGGATTTCAAGGAAGGAGCCATTGAGAAAGAGAAGAGAAAGGGGTCTAGGTGGTAGTTAGGGAACCGGTTTTGGTGAGGCACCATTTGCTCATCCCATAGATATGTGTCGTCGATTTGATTTTTTTTTTTAAATTTATTTTAATGAGTAAAAAATATAAAATAAAGATATTCTCTTAACTAGTCCCTCTGTTCCTTATTATAAGGTACCGACTAGCAAGTGTATTTGTTCTTTTTATAAGACAATTGATTGTTCCCAAGTAGCATTAATTATTGTTTTCCATGTATGCCTCGATCGAATTAATAACGGTAGTAGGTGAGAGTAATAATTAATATGATATTAGAGTTTAATGCAATTAGTAGGGGTAATATTGAAAGTTACTTAAATTTTAGGACTACTTTATTGAATATAACTGTTTTTATTGGTTTGTGAAGATTATTAGTTGGTGCCTTATAATAAGGACCAAATGAAGTAATATTTTTTCAAAACATGATTTTTTTTTATTTAAAAATCATCACTTTAAAAATATCAAATCTGAATTGTCTAAATCTCATATGAACGATCTAGATTGGATGAGTAAATGGTGCCTATCCAAAGTTTTGGTATAGTTAAGTTTCAGTACTTCAAAGCAAGTTTTTTTGAATTTCATTGCACTTATCAAGTTGTCATGGGCTCATCGACCTGAGCAATTAAGTTATTTAATATTTAGGGTCAAGTTATAAAAATACTCTTAGAGTTCTTCCAAATTTGCGTATGGTGCCATGCAAAACTACCTATGAACTTTTCTTAATGCGTCGTTGGTTAAACCTTGCAAGCGTTAGTTACCTTACTTCTGGTTAGAGACGGGGAATTGTAATTAGGGGGCGAAAATCACATAGTAGAACTCAGATGTTCATGAAATTACATTTCAGCTTCATAAACATTTTAATATTTTCATTTTAGTCACTCTACGAATCTTTTAACGCGAAATAAAGTGAAAATATTGAAATTTTTATATAGCTGAAATGTAATTTCATGAACATCTGAATTCTATTCTGTAATTTCTTTTGGAGGGGGGGGGGGGAGCCACCTCTAGGCCCCCTAGTTCCTCCCCTGCATTTGATGGGGCCCAATTGATGTCCACGTATAAATTAAAGTCTAAAACCAATCAAAACACGCCACTTCATTCCTTCCTATCTGTCCAAAAAGAACAAAACTTTACCTTGTTCTAAAATCTCAAATGAATTTTTATCAAGGTTATTAAAACCGGACCAATCACTAAACCAATCGGAGTACTGGGTTAATGGTCAGTAGGTTAAACTGAATTCAAACTGGGTAGCTAAGTCTTTCGGATTTATTATACAATATTTATTTAATTCTCTTTTAACTTTTTAAGAGCACATCAAAATCATATATTGCAAAAGATTTAGTGCTATTTATATTTAATGGAAATTGGCCATACAACGTTTTTAAAAAGATTAAAGAGACGTGTAGCAATCTCCTTTAGTCCTTCTTCTCTGCTTCTAATTTATGACCCTGCCTTCAGGTCATTTTAGAACCCTTTATTTGATGAGGCACATGAAGGATGCCCTCATCCTTCAGATTTGGCTTTTGTCTGCTGTGAACCGCTGCATGAAACTGTGTCGTTTTGACGAAATGGCGCAGTTTCATGCACCTTGATCCCCTTTTTTATTAAAATAAAATAAAATTTGTGCTGCCGGGGAGTAAAAGATAATTCAGGATATTGAATGGTACTAAAAACATTCTTTATGATCTGGAAAAATTATTTTAGGATCTTAAAAAAATATTTTAGGGTACTGATTGGTACTAAAAGATACTTCAGGATACTGAAAAAATAATTCATGATCTTCAAAAAATTATTTTTGGATCTTGAAAAAATAATTCATGTATTGAATGCTACTAAGAATATGCTTTAAGATTTTTTTTAAGATACTAAAATAATTTTTTAAGATCATGAATCATTTTTTCAGTATCAGTCAGTATCCTGAAGTATCTTTTTGATACCAGTCAGTACCATGAAATAATTTTTCACGATCTTAAAATATTTTTTCAAGATCCTAAAATAATTTTTTAAGATCATGAATTATTTTTCAATATCGGTATCCGGAAGTATCTTTTAATACCAGTCAGTATCCTCAAATATTTTTTTTCAGTACCCTGAAATATTTTTTTAAGATCCTAAAATAATTTTTTATGATCATGAAGAATTTTTTGAGTACCATTCAGTATCCTGAATTATCTTTTTACTACCTGGCAGTGGTTGAATTTTTATTTTTTTTAATAAAAAGGGGGTCAGGGTGCATGAAACTATGCCGCGCAGTTTCATGCAACGGACGTAAGTCCTAGCGGACCAAAGCCAAATCCTCATCCTCCTCTTCATCTCCACCAGCAGTGGCAAACCTTGAGATAAATATTTTGGGGGCCAAATGTATAATGAAAGCATTTTAACAATTCTAATATATAAGATAACATACTTTTTTACATTATATTAAATTTTTTTAAAAAAAAATTCTGAACATTTTGGTGGGGGGGGGGCATGGCCCCTAATTGTATCCAAGAAGATCCGTAACCACCACCTAGACCCCTTTCTCTTCTCTTTCTCAATGGCTCCTTCCTTGAAGTCCAAGGACTTAGACCTCACCAATGATGAATCATACAATCTCAAGAAACCACATGCAGGTCAAGTGCAAGAGAACGAAGAAAGCTTCATCTCCGCCATGTAACTGGCCTCCTCCTCTATGTCTCTGCAAGCCATCTTCAAGCTCGAAGTCGTTGATACCATCGTCGGAGCCGGCGATAAAGGAAATCACTCAACAAAGGACATAGTCACCTATCCTCATCTTCCCATCTCTCTCTCCTCTCTTTATTTCTTTGTAAGCGTTTTCAAAATAGGGAAGAAAAAAAAGACACTGACTGGGCCAATTTTACGGCCGGTTCACCGGTTTCCGGTCCGAACCAGCCAATCCGGTCCGAGTTCGATAGCCATGATTTTTATACCCTCATCAACTCCAATTTTACTAGTGCTGCTGGACAAAATAAATCCCACATTCATAAAGTCGTGTCCATAGTGGAAAGCCTGGGTCTTATGCATTTCACTACTTTCTTCTCCCCCGTTTTTAATGCCTGATCTGCAGTGAAATGGATGAGTGAAAAGGACTTATGCTTTAGGAAAGGATCCATATAATCATGTGTAATACCCTAAAATCTCACTTATGATAAATATCATAATTTAGTAAATAATACCTATTGGAAATAGGTGAATATGTGGTCTCAAGTCCTGTGAGGTAATAATATTATTTTTCTAGGGTAATTTCCCTTGAAATTAAAAGAAATAAAGTGCCAAAAGTCCCTAAGTGAGTTTGTGGGTTATAAAATACCCCGAGAATATTATGATAAATCCTAAGAGGCAATTAAATATTTACTAAAAATTAGAAAGTATGTTGTCTCTAATTTAGGTAATTTATGGGATTATTTTCCTTGGAAAATAATGAGTCAAAATTAAATATTATTTTGGGGAACATAAGTTGCCCCATGATTTTTAATATTATGCATGGTGCATAAATTACCAATGTCAGTAAAATAGTTGTGAGAAAATGATTAATCCTAATTAAGAAAATTATCAACAATTAATAAGTAATTAATTGCTAATTGTTTAGACATGAATAAATGTAATATTCCAAGTTAATTATGTATAAACCCTAATTAAAGATTAGTGACCAATGAAGGGTCAAGATTTGCATGGGAATAATTACTAAATAAGTAAGCATGAGTAAGAAATACCTGAAGCCTAATTAACTAATGGAATAATTAACTATCTAATTAACCAATGGGATAATTAACTATAAGATATAATTAAAGCATAATCTAAATTAATCAAAAGAAAAGTTGACAAGTTAACAAGGGGGGGGGGACGTTTTTGTAAAAAAAAAGAGAGAGGAAAAGAAATGTGTAGTGTGAAAGCATGGCAAGTGGGTTAAGGGATAATACCATGATATTTTGAGAAAAATGAGATCTTTGTTGTAAAGGCAAATAGGCTAAATGAGAACTGATAGAAATTAAATCCTATCTTGAAATCCTTGAACTATATAGGTTGCTAGCATCAGGACATATTATGAACAAGTGAATTTTTGTCCCGAAGTTGGTGTTACCCGAAGTCATTTCCGTAACCGACGGGGTTTATCCTAAAATGATCAGCAGGCTAGGAAATACCCTTAATGGGATCATAAATTTTGTTAACCCAAATATTTCTCAAGAGGAAGAATAGACCTCCAAGACTACGTTAATGAATTTTTGAGATTATTTACGATTACGCGATTAGAACACCGAACAGGAGGACTTATCGGTAGAAACTCATAAAGTGAATGGTTGACATCATGGGGATGACATCACTTTGTTGAAAATGGGGGAGGGGAGGTCGGCTAGAGAAATGGAGGGGGAGGATTGCATCTTGATCAAAACCCTATATCCTATGGTGTAGATTGAAGGGAAAATTACCAAGTTGGCCACACCTTTTTCCTATAAATAGGCCTCCCATTTGCACTTCTTTCCTCACAAATTCACAAGGAAATTCGAAATATAGAGAGGGGTTAGAGAGAAGGAGGAGCTTTTGTGAAGAAGTAGCAAGGTTTTGGGTAATTTCTTCGGTCCCTAGTCTTAAGTTCTAGTCTTTCGATCGGTAGTTATAGTAGAAATGTTAGTTTGATCTTTAATCTTCCAAGTATGGTGTAGATATCATGTTTTAAGGTTAAATATGATATTTGTTTTGAAAATATGATGGAGAAATAGTTATGACAAAATTTTGGAAGATTAGAGTCAAAGTAGCGAAGCTCTAGCGAAATTCCGCCGATTAGTAAAGTCAGGGGTAAAATGGTCATTTATGACTAAAATGACTGTTATGATGTTGATCATTAATAGAAACGTTATTATCCTTATAGGATATCTGTGATTACGCTCTGATCAACAGTCGTACCGAAATTTCGTCAACGAAGGTACGTTCGCGTACTGTAACACTAACTCTGATGTTTATTGTATATGTATGTGTGCTATGTGTATTGTATGCGTATAGCTGGTATGTTGTTTGAGTGCATATAGATGATAAAACATAACTATGTGCATGCTATGGGCGATACATATGCATGCTATGGGCGATACATGTGCATGCTAAGGGCGATACGTTTGCATGCTAGGGGCAATACATTTGCATTGGTTGCATGCTCATATACTGCTAATGTTGTGAATATCTGTAATCCATATATTGTATATGTAAGCATGAGGTTAACCGTTACCTGAGGTCCGGTGCGTTGGACCTCAGCTCTTAACATAGCTTCAGGGTCGGGAGGACCAAGGACCGAGGATAAAGGCGGGCAGCACGCATAGAGAAGCGGCTGAAGACTTTCTGTTGTTTTGTAGTTACGTTTACGTTAAACACTCGGATCAATGTACCATTACTGCAATAGCCAGTTGGCATTTTGAATATAAGTATCAGTTACTCCCTTGCTCCGATGCTCTACTCTGATGTTTTAATGAAGGAAAAAATTATCCCGCTTTTAAAAATGGGATGTTACATCATGTCTTTTAATTTGTCCAATTTTGCGAAAATCCCTTCAGCCATATGCTTCCATTAATTTTTTTTTTTTGAAATCGATCTATGACCTATGAATGAGTATTGATTCATTGGTGATTTTTTTAGGGTTAAATAGCAAATCTGTCCCGAAAGTACATGCCCAGGAGTAATGTTGCCATGGAAGTTTTTTTTGTCTCAATATCGCCCAGGAAGTTCTAAAATGTAGCAATATCGCCCCTCCTTTAACAATTGTTTATGTTGACAGTTAATTTTGACTGAAATTGCTTATTTGACAGCCACATGTACTCTCATTTTTCAACTCATCTTGACACTTCATCCTCTCTCTCTCCCTCCTCCGTCCCAGGTCCTTCCTTCCTCCATCCCCCTTTCTCTCCCTTTCTGTCCCTGGTCCTTCAATTCCTCCCTCCATCCTTATCTCTGTAATACCCTAACAAATAAAGTGACTATTTGTAAAAGATGAATATGTGGTCTCAAAGAGTATGCTATATTATCTTATTTTCTAAAGGAAAAGTTCTTAGAAATTAGGGAAAATATAATAAGGTATCAAAATGACCAAAATACCCCTGGAATACGTAAATGACTTAGGAAAATTGTGAAAAATCCTAAAACGCAATGAAATAATTATTTGGATTAAGAGAGTATATTATCTCTAATTTTGGTAATTTAATAAACTACAAACTTGGAGAGATTGAAGAAGAATACTCAAAAAGTATTGAAAAGACCATAATGCCCCCGTAATTTCTAAAATAATGCAAGAGTCATGAAATTCTAATGTTAATACAAAAGTTTGAAGATAAAGGGTTATCTTAATTAAGAAAATTACCCACAATTGATAAGAAAGTAATTAAGTAATTATTGGCTAATTACTTAAGCTTAATCAAAGGAAATTCAAAGATAATTATGTAGAGCTCCATAATTAGTGATTAATGGCTAAAAATTAGCATAAATGTATTTGCTAATTAATTGGAAATTTTTGAGAAAATAAGTGAGATTAAGTTTTTTTTTAGCTTAAAAACAAGTATGGACCAATAGGAAAAAGTTATGAAAAATTATGTAAAAATAATTATTTAATTATACAATAATAATTAAATAATTAATTAAAAAAATAAAATATATATATATATATATATATATATATATATATATATATATATATATAATCGGTGACCCTAAGCGATGTCTCTATCCGTTACGTATAATTGGTGACCCTAACAGAATCTCTATCCGAGTCGGTGCCCCTAGACGGAGCCTCCATCCGAGTCGGTGACCTTAAACAGAGCCTCTACCCGCTTGTTACTTATTTTCTACATCACTACTAGTTTTGGTTCACCACTGGTGGTGTTCCGGGCGTAAGGCAATCTTGACAAGATGCAGGAATTAGATAATGGAGTAGATCATCGATCCTGGAAAGTGAGTATTTGTTTTCGAACAGTTGCCCTGTTCAACTTACGTAGTTGATGCTACGATGAAAACTCGAGTCTTTCCTTCAATTAAATAACGGATGTATGTGTTAGAAAAATAACACAACACGTGGCATCAAAACATATATACTTTCATATTTGATGTAATGTACATGCTAACGTATATTACATCATCCAACTGGTTTATGACCAGTGGTTAAATCGTATATCCCTACGTTGTCGTCATCAGATGAATGATCTGAGCCAACAAGTTTTTTTTTTTTCCGGCTCTAAAGGCATACTAGCCATTGACTCAGGGTAGCACACTGGGTCAGGATCATATTTTGGTTTGGGGTTATCAGAAATATCAAGATTTCGTCTTCGTCCCGCCGTCTCTGGAATTACGGATCTACGAGTGTTACGTCTCATTATTACGGGATAGAGGGTATACGAATTTTCTTTTCTGTTATCACTACATATTACACCAGGGTCGTATCAGTACTCATTTTCAAAAAGTGCTCAAAGTCAAAAGGCTTAAGAACCTAACTCCGTTATCCGAACAGATTGGCCAGGTAAGTGTCTACCATGGGGGCCTCACCGACTTATACGGCGACTTATGGCATACCCACGTAGACTAGCCTTGCCTTCGGCACCAAACTGTTCGTGGTAACATAGTTAAATACTTGCCAGAAAGAACTGCTCTGATACCATAAAGTGTAACATCCCAATTCCAGAGCCAATTTTTTTTTTTTAAATCAGAGTCGAGCCTTGGAGCGTAAGAGTAACTGATTCCCATTAAAACGATAACCAGAGTGTAATACAGTGTTGATACAGTATCCTATCGTTCTCATAGATAATTACGGAAAACGATAAAGTGACATCTCCATCTCAGAGCTCACCAGAATCTCTATCCGTGAATGTACCTATCACATATATGTATATGAGCAGCACTAGATTAGTGTTACAGTACGCGTCCGTACCTTCGTTGATGTACGTAGATGTTTCTGGCGGAAACTGTACTTTCTGACGGAAAACAGCGGTTTGTCCGACAGCGGCACGTTGGACAGCGTAACGGCAGCAAACTAGGATTTCTGACGTCCTATAAGAGTAATATCACTTTCATTAGTGATTTGACACAATAACTGGCATTTTAGGTAAAAATTACCATTTTCCCCCTATGCCCTAATTGGCGGAATTTCATGACTTCGTTACTCTAGCAAATTTTCTTCCGAAATTTTGCCGAACTTCGACGCAACTATGATTTTCGAAAATAAAGACTAAAATAGCCCTCCCATATGATACCCAATCATACTTGAAATTTAAAGGCTATTCTAACAAATTCTACCCTTACTTTTGAAAAGCTGAAAGCTTCAACTTTTCGGCGACTCGATCCCTACTATGTTTACACCTCTGCATATTTTTTTCAACGCAAACAAGGCTTAAAACAAGGATAGGAATCTTGTCACCTACTTCCTAAATCTAACTAACAATTCTACTAACTACCGAACTAAAAACTAAAGACTAAAGACTAAAGACCGAAAGACTTACTCGTTGAAGACTTCGAGAATTTTCCCAGAGCTTCTCTCTCTACTTTCTCACTCAAGGATTTCGGCCAAGAGGAGAGGATTTTGGTGTGAAGATTTCTCAAGGGCAAGCATCCTATTTATAGACTTTTCAAGGGACAAAGTTGGAATTTTTGAAGTTGTTTAAGCCATGGAAAATTAAACATGAATTGGTGTTTAATCCATGACCAAGGAGCATGCTGCACGAAATTCAGGGCTGATGTGGCTGCCTTGGAGTGGTCCAAAAGTGGTGATTTGGGTTGATTTAAACCCGTCTAAGAGAATTTCCCCGATCGGTACCCGATTCGCGTGATTTCGGAAAAATCTTAAACTTCTGGATTTACAACTTTGAAACCATTTCCCCACTCATTAGAAATGTCCAAGTTAACCTAAATTTTGATCCCATATAGGGCTCCAACTGTCCAGTTGAAGTTTTCTCGAAAAACGTGTCCAAACGCGTCCGGTTTCAGAACGCATTTCTGAAATCACCAATCTCTTGGAAATAATTCACTGATTCCAAATATGTCCAGATAAATTCAAACTCATTCCTAGATGTTGATTTAGAATTTATTTTCTTCATATCCAAAAAATATGCCTATATGCATTTTTCCCTATTTTGTCTTATTAGGAAAATGTGCTAACGGCCTCGGAATTAACTTCCGGAAGAAGTCACTTGAAGGTAGAAACTCACTGATCAATATTTTACATTGACTTTGGAAATCTCATTCCTAGATCTCTAGATAGGATCCGTTTCCTAATTTTTAAATTACTATTCACATTTTTTGCTTTAATTAATTATAATACTATTATAATGTCCACTTGCATATATATACATTTTTGTTCTTTTTTTCATTTTCTTTTCTTTTCTTTTTTTTTCCTGCCCTTTTTTTCGTTTTTTATTTTTTTTTTTATTTTTTTTTATTAATTATTTAATTAATTAAATAATTAATTAAATAATTATTTTTACATAATTTTTTACAAAATTTTCTTATTGGTCCATTATTGCATTTAGGCTTAAAAATACCTAAACTCAACTATTTTTCTCAAAAATTTCCAATTAATTAGTAAATATACTTTTACTAATTTTCAACCATTTTCTACTAATTTTTTAGCTTTACATAATTATTTATGAATTTCCTTTGCTTATGCTTAAGTAATTAGCCCAATATTACTTAATTACTTAATTATCACAAGTTGATAATTTTCTTAATTAGAATACCCCCTTGTCTCACAATTCTAGCTCTGACATTTTCATTTTCATGTCTTCTGCATTACTTTATAATTTACAAGGGTAATTTAGTCATTTCAATACTTTTGAGCATTCTTAATCAATTCCTCCAAGTTCATAATTTATCAAATTACCAAAATTGGAGATAATATACTCTCATAATTTACTTGGTCATTTTACTGCCTTTTTAGATTTTTCATAATTTTTCTAAGTTATTTACCCTTTCAGGGGTATTTTGGTCATTTGACCCCATAGTTCTTTTTCCTAATTTTCCCTAAGAGATTTTTCCTTGGAAAATAAGCTAATTATTACTTAATATTTGATATCTCATATTCACCTACTTTCTGTAGGCATAATTTTACCAAATTATGATATAGATTTTTAGGGTATTACACAGAGTTTTGAGATTTTTCTGAAATTACGCTAATCGGACACCGATCGAAGAATTCGACCGGAAAGCTTCTGGAATGTGCCAAGTGTCATCATGTTATTGGCTCACCTTTGGCTTGGGGAGCAAGAGGCCGAATTGGTGGCCACAAATGACTCTTCAAAAAACCCTAATATACATGGAAGGGAGAATTACAACTTTGGAAAGAAAAAATTACCACATTGGACCCAAAAATTTTCCTATAAATAGGCAAGCCATTTCCATTCATTCTCACACCATTCTCAAAGGCATAGGCCGAAAATAGAGAGCAACTGGCGAAATTCTGCCAATTAGGGGTATAGGGGCAAAATGGTAATTTTTACCTAAAATGCCAGTTATAATGCCAAATCACTAATGGAAGTGATATTACTCTTATAGGATATCAGAAACTCTGATCTGCTGAATACACTGTTGCCCGACGTGCATTGTTGGACATTTCACGTTTTTAGTAAAAGTACGTTTTCCGCGAAGTACCTAACGCGTCAACGAAGGTACGTTCGCGTACTGTAACACTAATCTAGTGCTGCTCATATACATATATGAGATTCAATGCGGTGAATTGAATCTCAGCTATAACTTTAGAGTCCGGAGGACCACGGATCGGAGATCGAGACAAGTAGCAGGAGTAGGCTTTCGGCCGAAGATATCTTTACCGCTTCCTGTATTTATTTTCAAACACTAGGATTATTGTACTCAATACTATGTTACACTATGGTTACGTTTTGTAAAGGATCAGTTACTCTTCCGCTCCAATGCTCTACTCTGATTGAAAAAAAAATTGGCTCTGAAATTGGGATGTTACAATCTCTCTCTCTCCCTTTCCTCGTAGTAGAACACACACTACTTGGCGGGCTAGCTCATAAAGCTATAGCAAACACCATCATGTTTCTTCTTTAGATCTTCACCTATTGGGATTCGAATCCCAAACTCATAAGCACCAAATTGACAATAAATACAAATTTTTTTAAAAAATCTAATGTCAAATATATGAGTCAACAAACTAATTAATCCCCCCCCCCCCAAAACCCACAAGCAATCTCTCCAAGCCCCATTGACTTTTACCTATTGTCAATGGAATAAGAAGGGAAGGAAACGAAGGAGTCATCAGCGGCGGAGATGACGAGGACCCATGTTTTTAAATCCTCCTTCAAAGACCTCCACCGACGGAAGTTGCAGACCTGTTCGACAAGAGAGACGGTGAGGAAGAGACGGCGGGTTACGGGCCTGTTCAAGAAGGAAGGACTAGGGACGAAGGAGGAGAGAGAGAGAGATGGAGGAAGGAAGGACCAGGGCCGGAGGACGGGGAGAGAGAGAGGATGATGTGTCATGATGAGTTGGAAATGAGAGTACATGTGGCTACCAAGTAAGCAATTTTAGTGAAAATTAACGGTCAACATAAACGGTGGTTAAAGGAGGGGCAACATTGTTAAGTTTTAGGATTTCTAGGGCGACATTGAGACAAAAAAAAAAACTTCTATGGTAACATTGCTCCTGGGCATGTACTTCGAGGCGGATTTGCTACTTAATCCATTTTTTTAATGTCTTTTGAGATCACGTTGACGTGAACACAAGTAGGATCCACCTAAAGAAAAAGTGACTAACGTTTGCAACTACTAACGATGGTGGCATTTTTACCTTATTTAGAAAAGTTCATCGGTAGTTTTGCATCTTAACCCTTTAATTTATATCAAAAAATTTATAATTATAATATTAATAACTACACTTGATAATCTCTCATGAAATGAAACCTTTCCCTAGGGACAGCATCTTCTTACTAAAATTAAATCAGCATGTTATATCATAGATAAATAAATCAGCCTTGGTTCGATTGTTCTAGGGATAGGGACCACTCATATTCATATATCAATATATCATATTCGCCTAGCTTGTTGGAGTGCGTGGGGGTGTTTTTTTATAATATTATAGGATCAATCTTTTACTGAGTTCTTTTTATGGTTGTAATTAATGTCTTTATATTATTTTGATTATTATTATTAGCACCGATCAAGGCGTTTTGTTTGTATTATCACCATTAGGACCATTAATATTTGAGTAACATTTATTATTTTTATTACTTTTTAAATGAAAGAGTATGTATCGTCAATGTTGGCGAAAAAGTAAACAGTAAGAATTGTATCATCAAAGGTCACTTTTTCTTTATAGTTTTCATTCAGACATTATATATGTCAAGACTAGCTAGGTTGTCGCTCGGTGGAATTAGCCCAAATCTTATCCAAAATCTTTGGGTGGTTTGATTCACTTAATATACCGATGGACTCGGTGCTTGCTCACATACCCATATCGCCCAATCCGCTTCATAAATATCATTATCTACAATTCCCAAAACTAAGATTCGTGAGAGAAATCACAAATGGCTCTCCTCTCACTCGTCAAACACTACTTTCCTTTGGATTTAAACAGCCCGCTCTTATCTGTTTCATGCTTCTTCATCTTTCTCCTGTTTTTGTTGAATCTCATCAGAACTAGTACAGCAAGCAAATTCAAGTCAAATCTGAATCTGCCTCCATCGCCACCAAAGTTACCCATCATCGGAAATCTTCATCAGCTAGGAACTCTTCCACACCACTCTTTTCGATCCCTCTCGAAAAATATGGACCTTTGATGTTTTTACAGCTGGGTCAGATACCAGCCGTGGTGATTTCTTCAGCAGAATTGGCCTGTGAATTTATGAAAACTCATGATCTCACCATCGCAGATCGACCTCAAGGTACTTGCCCTAAGATCTTGCTCTATGGATCTGCGGACGTTGGATTTGGCAGCTACGGTAGTGAAAACTGGAAACAGAAGAAGAAAATATGTGTCAACGAACTTCTTAACCTGAGAAAGGTTCAACAGTTCAAGAGCATAAGAGAAGAAGAATCTGGGGATTTGGTGAATAATATACGTGATTTGTGCTTAAGTGGTTCAGGTTCTGTGAATCTGAGTGATTTGCTGATTGCCACATCGAATGATATAGTGTGTAAGTGTGTTCTTGGGGATAAGTTAAATACGGAGGAGAATATGAGGATTGGAGAGCTAGCGAGGAAGGTGATGCTTAATCTTATGGCTTTTAGTGTGGGAGATTATTTCCCTTCACTTCGTTGGGTTGATGCTCTCACTGGTTTGGTTTCGAGGTTGAAGGCAATATTTGGAGAGTTAGATTATTTCTTTGATCACGTTATTGAAGAACGCAGGAATATGATGATGAAGAAGATCAGAAGCGGCCATGACCAATTCTCTAGTAGGAAAAGCTTTCTCGATATTTTCCTTCAATTCCAAGATGATGACATGCTTGACTATAGTTTCTCACAAAACGACATCAAATCAATCTTAATGGTCTCTCTCTCTCTCTATCCCTCCCTCTGGCGCATTCTTTAATTTTCCAAGATATAGGCTTAAGGTTTATAGTTAGTGAGATTTTTCAGGTTTCAGCAACTAAAATTTAGAAAGCTACTATTCCCACTAGCTCTTACTGTATAATCTAGGCACCAACTAGAAGGTGTTTTTGGTCGCACTTGCTAGTTTCAATGAGTTCCAGATTTTTTTTTTTCATACGTGCCTATTTAGTGGGATAGAGTAAAAAATTAAGAGTTTAGTATATGGATAAAATTGAAAATCACTTAAATTTTATGACAAATTTATTGTTTTTATTGATACATGTAAATTAGTTAGAAGTGACTTAGATAAAGGACTTGAGAAAGTAGTAATTAACGTAACATTATTATGTGTGGTGTAAGTTGTCTAATTCAACTTGCATCGTGGGAATATTAATCACATATAAATTGACGTTGCTTTTTAATGTATATAGGATATGTTTGTGGGAGGAACTGACACAACTTCAACGGCAATGGAGTGGGCCATGTCGGAGTTAGTGATGAATCCAACGAAAATACAGAAAACACAGGAAGAGGTAAGACGAGTGGTGGGGAAAAAGTCAAAGGTTGAAGAAGAAGACATTAATCAAATGACTTACCTGAAATGTGTTGTCAAAGAAATTCTAAGATTGCATCCACCAACGGGTCTCATTCCTCCAAGATTAACAAGATCAACATTGAACATCAGAGGCTACACTATTCCCGCTAAAACAACAGTGTACATCAATGCATGGGAAATTCAAAGAGATGCTGAGTTTTGGGAAAGACCTGAAGAGTTTGTTCCTGAGAGATTCGAGAAGAACAATGTTGAGTTCAAAGGACATGACTTTCATTTCATACCGTTTGGTTCAGGAAGAAGAATGTGTCCAGGAATGTTGTTTGGTGTTGCTGCTGTGGAATCCATGCTTGCTAATCTCTTGTATTGGTTTGACTGGAACCTATCTTCTATAAATAATGTCACTGTTCAACACGTAGATATGGAGGAAACATTTGGGCTCACTGTCAGCAAAAAGTGCCACTTTATCTCAAACCAATACCCTACTACCCTTAATTCAGAAACCATCTTTATATATAATCTATTTGAGTGAGTTTTCTGTCAAGTTGTGTGATAGATCTTGGTGATTTTTATGGTTCAAGTTTGGTTGTATGTTGGGACCACTGTTGTACGTGAGGCTGTGGTTGTACTGTTAAGTTGTTGAATAATTAAGAAGTTGTGGATCCATTGATTGGTGGGTGAGAAGAAATGCATTATTTATTATGAGATAAATTATTAATTATTACTTATAAAATAGGACTAGCTAGATAGAATTATTGGTGGTTGTGGCGTGTGATGAAGGGCATCTTTGAATTCCCAAATATAGCAACTCATCAGCGATTACTATTATTGTTGATTGGTGCTGTTGATGAAGTTATATACACTGTTTTGCATACAAAATGATGGCAAAAGATGATGACACGTGTCTGCTTGAGCTTTTGCCTGTTCATTACTCCCTCATATACTTCTTATAAACAACTTTTTTCTTGATTATACAAAATGAACTAACGGTTAAAATTAGTTAAAAATAATAAATGTGTAAAATAATATCATGTATTTTTCAAATATTCTCTTATTTATGAAAAGAGTACAGGAGAGAAAATGAATAAAATTATGCATGAAAGAGAATGAGTAGAAAATATGAGAGAGAATAAGTATTAAATGATTAAATGAAAGAGAATTAGTGGTGAGTGAGAGATAATTAATATAAATTTATGTATTTAATAAGGCTAGAAAAAGAAAAAGTAGTTTAAATTTTGGCACATAAAAGAAAGTTGCTTATATTAAAGACCAATCCCATGAGAAAAAAGATTGTTTATAAACACAACCGGAGGGAGTATATTGCAAGTTGTTGCTTTCTTGGGATAAAATTCATGTATCCCCATCACTATTATTCCGACTTCTGAATTATTTTCATAGTGAAAACACTTTGATACTTCGACCCATAGACTTAACGCGTTTTTTTTAATAAAAAAAAAATATCAAGAACAAGTGAATTTAAATTTTTAAAATTATTTTAAATTAGTGAAAAAAATATAGAGAAAATTAATTGTGGAAAGTTACTTATAATTTGTTTAAGATCAAATTAAAGTAAAACCTGTATATGTTCTGCAGTGTAACTCTTCTTTGATTAACTGAGTGCAATATATCTTTAAATAATTGCAAAACTAATATAGTTTCTGTATATTGATAAAAATATGTTGCATACAGTTAAAGATGAATTGCACTTAAATTTTTTAGCAAAACAATTTCTCTTGCTAAAAATGAGTTGCATCCACTTAAGGACCTTATGAGTTCTTAAGTCCAATGACTAAAGAGGACCCACCAATGCCTTTGCACAATTAATTTTCTAACAATACTTTGTGATCAATTTTCACAAATTTTGCGGGGAATTCTAATAAAATCCCAAGGAAGGTACTTAATTACTAAAGAATCTCACTAACAACTGAGAACAAATTCAAGTGTAAAACAAGACAATACCTCACTTATCATTAGGATTTCTTATCAATTAAGTCTATTAGTTGGGTATGGAAACATGACAATAAATTTGTTTGTAGGGTAGAGGATTAATTGTCATATAATGTAGAGATAGAAATATTTGTAATTCGGTAATAAGCTGTTAGTTGAGATAGTAAAATGTCATATTCCTATAAAGAGAAGAATACAAGTAATTTGAATCCTATAAAGTGCATTTATTGGGAGAAATGAGAACTATTTGCCCTCTAATTAAGCCTTAAGAGGAAACTCTTGATTTAACAATAATAATAAAAGAAATATATGTAATGTACGTAAAAGAGTTCAATATTGTACAAAGCGTGTGAAATAATGCAAGGTCATATGTCCGTGTGTGTATATTTATGTATGTATAAAAGAACCCAACACTAAACAATATTTTTTGTCAACCAATACAAAACAATATTTACATATGAGAATATTGAAAAGAAATAAAAGGTTATTGTTTCAACAAAAATTAGCCTTTAATGTTCTTTACAAATTTTTCTTGCGAATAGCCTGATACAAAAAAATTTTAGTGGAGATATGTTATATTTCCACTCATGCCATATATTTTTGTATCTTTTCTCTTTTAGTGGATTTAGATCGTGGAGTTTCCATTCTTTTTTTCTTTTTTGGTCAACAATGGAGTTTCCATTCACCACAACAGAAAGTGATGAATTATAGTACGGTGGTCTTGTGACCACTGAGATAAATATATAACAATTTCTTTTTATGGATGTTGCATCAATTAAACCCTAAAACATAATTATGGTGCACAAATGTATATCATTTCACTCATTTGAAAATTTTAATGCCCGTACAACTGATCCCTACGAGCTACAGCAATCACAAAGCAATAAATCACATCTCCTAAATGTTCTCTTTTGAACTAAAAACATTATTCAGCCTACGGAACAAACTCGCTAGCTTCCATTTATAGAGGGGCTTTCATACTACCAGACTAAAAGACCATTGATATTACTAAAACTAATTTCATCACCACTGCTTTGAGGTCTCAACATGTCTAGCTTCGCTGATGAAAAGGAGAGAGCTGCAGCTGCAAGTGATCAACTCCTAAATTGAATCAACAGCAACAATTGCTTTTCAATGGACAGCTACAGTCACACCCATAAGCTCAAAACGTTGTCGTGTCCCTGGTGAGCTTTTGGTGCCAGCCACGTCGACAAGTACCAAAGATTTCCTTAGAAGGCATCACCTCAATGTCACTGGATTGTGTCTCTTTGGTTGTCATCACTAATCTGCATCATGATAATTTTCTTTCTCAGATGAAAGGAATCATAATTCTCATCAACGCCATTTTTAGAAGGCGAAACATGGCTTTATATGAACAATCTGTATCGAATCCTCTAGCAGTGGCACAGGATATTAGAAATGCTATCTCATTTTCTGATCTTACATTCTCTTACCAATCAGATTGCTCTGCTCTAGTATCTAATGGTCCCATTCTGCAATCATATTTCATTTTCAACAATTTTGGTTGGGTCATTCTCCTTCGAAGAGTAAATGCCAGAAATAAACCTTTAATATGCTATTTATGGATTTGTTTCCAAGGTCAACTTTTACAGCATTTTCAATGGGCTAAGAGAATTCAAGGAGATCACACTTTTAACTACAAGAAGTGTTTTCAGCCCTCCCTTTGATGGACCATTAATTCTCCCTTATTTTCTTCTAGTGCTCAATCACTTCAAGTTTTGACTTCAATTAAGGAGGTTGTAAAGATTTCCATCTCCAGCCACGGAATGAAGTTATCATGATGGACATTTCCTTCTTTTGCAACTTGTGTTATTGTTTAGATCTAGTAATAGTTAATTCTTCTTATTCTATGTTCTCTAAATTTCTTGGTTTTTACTCATCCTCGTTACTATATTTGTAATGTTACATTTTCTTGTTATTAATATTATTTGATCTTTTTCCAAAAAGGGGGAAAAAAAGATAAGCACCAAATAAGGTGGACACTCGTTTTGGGATCCATCAACCTCATAGTCATAGTACTTCTCTAATCATATTTATATCAGTTTTTTTTTTTCCTATTTATTAGCGATATTATATGAATGTATAATTTTATCCTTAATTTATTATTGTATAAAATTTTATTTTCTCAGAAAGTTTATATATTAAATAAAAATAAGGTTAAAAAAGTTATTAAATTTTAAGACAGAGTAAATAAAATTTAAGATTTTTCTTAGTTCCGATAAAATATAGTACTGGAAGTGTAATACCCTAAAAATCTGTACCATAATTTGGTAAAATTATGCCTATAGAAAATAGGTGAATATGTGGTTTCAAAGAATATGTTAAATCTATCTTATTTTCTAAAGGAAAATTTCTTGGAAATGAGAGAGTTTAAGGGCCAAAGTGCCAAAATGACGAAAATACCCCTAGAAAGGGTAAATAACTTAGGGAAATTGTAAAAAATCCTAAAAGGCAGTAGAATAATTATTAAAATTGAGAGAGTATATTATCTCTAATTTTGGTAATTTAATAAATTATGAACTTGGAGAGATTGAATAAGAATATTCAAAAAGTATTGAAATGACTAAAATACCCTCATAAATTCCAATATAATAAAGGAGACATGAAAACAAAGATGTCAGTGTAAAAGTTATGAGGAAATAAGGCATTCTAATTAAGAAAATTATCAACTAATGATAATAAAGTGATTAAGTAATTTCTGGCAAATTACTTAAGCCTGAGCAAAGGAAATTATGAAATAATTATGTAAAGCTCAAAAATTAGTGGAAAATGGTTTAAAATTAGTACAAATATATTTAATAATTAATTGGAAATTTTTGTGAAAAATAAGTGAGTTTAGGTATTTTTAAGCCTAAATACAAGAATGGACCAATAGGAAAATTTTGTAAAAAAATTATATTAAAAAATTATTAAAAAATTATTTTATATATTATTAATTAATTAAATAATTAATTAAAACGAAAATTAAAATAATAATAATAATAATAATAATAATAATAATAATAATAATAATAATAATAAGGACAAGAAAATCTTAAGAGGATAAGATGATAGGATTTTTGTAATATAATAATCTTATAAGTAAGTACAGTGAATAGTGATCAGATTTATAGGAAACGGATTCTATCTAGAGCACCAGGAATAGGTTTTCTGAAGTCAAGGTAAAATATTGATCAGTGGATTTTTATCTTCAGTTAGACTTTTCTCCAGAAAATTCTTCCGGAACTGGCACGCTTTCCCATAAACTTCAGACCGACTTTTGGAGCCCTGGATGGAATCAAAAATTAGTTTAACTTGGAAATTTCTAATGAGAAGGAAAGGGGCTTCAAAATGGTGATTTCAGATTTTTGAGACTTTTATGAGATTACACGATTCGGGCACCGATCGGGAACTTTATCGGTACAAGTTCATAAAGCAAAAAGCATCACATCACATTAATCGATGTGACAAACCACCAACTAAGGGGGAGAGGATGAATTGGACAAGTGGCATGGTGAGGATCTTGACATTTGGCAAAGTGCGATCCGACGGTCCAATCCGCGACAAAGTGTGAATAGTGCACACAACTTTTCCTATAAATAGGAAGCTCTCCCTTTGCATTCTTCACACCAAAATCATTTCTCTAGTTGAGCTTTCCTAGAGAGAAGTTAGAGAGAGGTGCTCGGAGGAGGAAGGAGCAGGGGAATTTTGCGCGAAGCTCTGGGTAATTTTTACGGTCTTTAGCCTTTAATGCTTTCGATTGTTTTAGTAGTAATGCTAGATAGATCTTTAGTTTTATTTTAAGTATTTAAATTCGAAAATCTGGTGGGGTCGGAGTTACGGCAAAATTTTGGAAAGTCGGAGCCAAAGTAACGAAGTCTTGCGAAATTCCATGGATTAGGGGTATAGGGGCAAAATGGTAATTTTTACCTAAAATGCCGATTATGATGTCAAATCACTAATAGATGTGATATTACTCTTATAGGACATCGAAACCTTGATCTGCTATCGTTACGTTGTCCGACGTGCATTGTCAACCATTGTCTCCGTCAACGGGGCGATTTGGTGAAACGTGCCGTTTTCGTAGGAAATACAAACGGCGAATCAACGAAGGTACGTTCGCGTCTTTGTAACACTAACAACTTGATGTTTATGATATGCATATACGTAATGATATGTTGTGTGAATAGTTTGGTGAAGGCAAGGCTAGTCTATGTGGGTATGCCATTCGGTCGCAGTATAAGTCGGTGGGGCCCCATGATAGACACTTACGACCATTCTATTCGGTGCTATATGCACCGTGCCTATGGAATTGTACTTAGGTGTACCATATGTGGTAGATACAACCCCGGATAGAGATTCATTAGGGTCGCGAGATACATTCATGGATAGAGACTGCTTGTGGGGTTCTGCGAAAGAGATTTGCCGTGCCTCTCAAAATAACCAGATTCAATAAAAGATTTGCGGTAATAGGGAACTGGATCGTTTCCCAACGAACTTGCGGCGGGCTTGATTAACAACAACGACGAAACACTAACAAAGTGAAAAAGGGGATTTTTTTGTGATTCAACGAGACTAAAGCGAAATAGACGAGAGATAAGCGAAATATTGAGAAGCAGAGAGAAAACGTTAATAAGCTGAAATAGATTAAAAGCGACCAACCCAGCGTTTAGATTCCCGAAGCGTCCATCCTTGGCGAAATATTAACGAACTCGCGTTTGGTTCTAAACGAACGAGATCTCTGCATCCGTCCGAAATTCCCTCGACTAGACGATCGCCTAGCATTTATTCGAACAGTGGCGTCTCATTGTACGATCGCACGGCAACACTTTAAACCTAGTCCGAACTCGGTCCTTGGGACGAACCAAACCGAATATTAAATCTAATATTCGAACTATTTTCAAATCGAGATCGATAAGATGAAAACGAATCGAGAAACCCTAATCCGATTAAGCCTAGGCTCTCGGACGAATCATGGAATCCTCACGTTGGATTAATCATAGAAGTTTAGCGAGCATGGTTGGAATAGAAGAAGAAAAGACGAAGAACATGAAGAACATTTGAGAGAAAACTAAAACTTTGTCTTTAATCCAAAAGCGTGTAAAACGTGAATGAATTAATGCGTAGAATGAATGTGTGACGGCTGCCTCACTTAAAGATAACCTAAAAACGAATTAGGTCTAATGGTTCAGCCCAAAACGAAAATAAAATAAAGATGGGCTTTAATTACAAAATTCGAGCCCAATTAAAATCCAGAATTGTTCATCTGACTTTGGCTCCAAAATTGACCGCCTTCTTTTCCGAATTGGCTCTTTATGTCTTCATAACAATCGTAGCTCTCTGAATCATCTGAAATATGAGACAAAAATGAGGCAAATCCGATGTCTGGTTCAAGAGTTATGGTAAAAATAGTGAAGCAATACAAAACTGGAATTTTATCGATAAAAATGGCTAAAATTACAATCTAAAACCCAAAGCCTAAATGCACATAAAAGCCATTATTTATTAACTAAAGAGTCCTAAATATTGATCAAGAGATAAAAATAAGTGTATTAAATATTCAATTATCAGTTACCGATTATACATTCACGGATAGAGACTCTTTTTAGGGTCACCGATTTTACAATCACGGATAGAGATTCTGTTAGGGGTCACCGAGATACATTCACGGATAGAGACTCTGTTCAGGGTCACCGATTATACCTCTTTGCTCTATGTTTATGTTCTGTCATTATTGATCATGCATCTGCTTTGTTATGTCATGAATATCATCATCCAGTATCTTGTTGTATTTGAGCATGAGGTTAACCGTTACACGAGATCAATGCGCAATTGGATCTCGGCTATAACTCAGTCAGGAGGACAAGGGCGAGGAAGAAGCAAGGCGGCCACGTAGAAGATCCGGTTGAAGATTTCCTTCATTGTATTAAACTTTTGAATCACACGGTTTTTTTATACCGTTGTTGTATCCGGCCAGACTTACGGCATTTTATTTATACATATCAGTTACTCAATCGCTCCGATGCTCTACTCTGATTATTTAAAATGATGTTTTGACGAGAAAAAAAAATATACTGCTTTTGAAAAGTTGGGATGTTACCGGAAGTTATTTATAAATTAGATTAGGAAAATAATATATCGGATCAAGTGTCGGTTTAATTTGGATTAGCAATAGAGAATTACTTTTACACTTTACGAGATAAATATTAGAGCGGAGTTTCATTTCATGAAAATACAAAATTAATTAATTTAAAAGAAACCAAACAAGCACCATGCAACAATCAATGATCAGATACAAATGAATTGTAAAATTACCAAAATAAGAAACAAACAAGACATCATCCAGCCACTTGAGTATGTTAAACAAGGAACCCAAATTTCCGAAGTACGCCATTAGAACATCTTAGTGAAGCCTATTTTCAAGCACACCAAATTCACAAGTCATCTATATTTATTCATTAAAACTCCTAATAGTAAATGCTGATAGTTTCACTCATAAATTTGTTTTGTTTGTTTAGGATCCTTTGTTTATAAAAAGCTTATCAATAACATATTTGTTAAACTTGACAAATTCTTTACCTATTTAAAATGATAACTATTTTTAATTAATATATTTTTTTATACATGATATGGTTAAATCATACTTACATTATGAATATAAGGAGTAGTACTTCCTCCCATCTCTATTATAAGACACCTTCTATTATGATTCTTTGGTCCTTAATATAAGTTAGTAATTGGAGATTCATTAATGTTTATTTGCCAGTTTTACCCTAACATTTAATGCTTAAATTTGACTCTATATTTTTATCTCCCCTTTAAAACCTCATTAATAGAGTAAAGTTGAAAAGATATATAATTTAAGACAGATTCAATAAATTAATTATCATTCCTTGATTTAATAATTCCATTATTTTTACTTTGCTTGATTTATCTCAGTTGATTTTTCTTGATCTTTTTAGGGGAAAGGGGCCTCTTCATTATATTTCTCTTCCCGTCCACTTCTTTACTTGCATCTTTAGATTAACTTTGATGGTTGAGATTTAATATCCCATAAAAATATTATTGTAATATTAAATAACAAGAAAAAATTATTAATTAAAATAATTAAAATTTATTCTACATTTTTTTATTGGATATTAAACCTCAACTCTCTGACGGTGCAAATAAAGGAAGTGAACAGAAAGGGTAATGGAGAGACCCATTTCCCATCTTTTTTAGGGGGACGTGTTGCTTTCATGAGAGAAACATCAACTTTGCATGTCCACTCTCATTTACTCAATCCCTCTATTTCTTTTTATAATAGTCTAAAATTTAAATTTTCTTAATTCTTTTTATAAGATCTTACTTAAGGTTGTATGAAACTTTAATGCGTTTTTACCAATATTTAATTAATTAAAGTATTTCCTTTTCAGTACTTTAACTCTAACATCATATTGTTAAAAAAAATGTTGATATTAAAATTTAAATGTTTGACAAAATATTCTTAAATTTTAATATTTTAAAATTTTAAAATATAAATGTCCCCACCACACCTCATTTCAAACCTTCCTCCATTTCTTCCCACCCCTCTTCTCTCTCGATCTCTCATATGTGACGTTTTCCTAAAGAGCTAAAGAGTTGAGCAAACTGATCAAATATTGATAAGTAGATATTTTATAATTAAATAAGGGTACATTTTGGGATATATTAGATTGAATTTATTGATATTTTGTACTTATTTAATTATCTTTATGTACATATCTATCTTTTAATTAAATATAGGATAAAAGAATATTATAACAGAAAATCTATTGATATCCTACTTATTTGTGCAGGAGATAATATATTATCTAAGGGATGCAATAAATTAAATTGAAAAGAAATAATATATATTATATTATAATATAATATAATATTATATTATATTAGAATGAAAGGAGATGCACAGCGAGAATAAAGGGAGATCCGAAACAAACATATAGGAAGAAGTAATATATATTAAAAGAAGAAACGCACAAGGACATATCACGCAAGCAACCAACGAAAGAAAATGATATTATATATCCTTTATTAAAAAGGATCAGATCACGCGAAAGATTATGCCCAGCCCAATCAATATATATTAAAAGGGGACGGCAGAACAATTATCCAAGACGCATACACACAGACGCTGCGAGGAAAATCAAAGAGGAGAACCTGGAAGACTCACGGACGACGCGAACGAGAGAATTTAAGAGAGAACGGCCGAACGACAAGACGAAAGAATTGGAACGAAACAAGCTGACGCACGGACGACGCAGAAGAACTGGACGACGCAGGAGTAGTTTGCTTTTCATCTCTTCTATTTTGTTAACCTAGCCATGCTTGGCTAGTTTTCTTTAGTAGTTAGGGCAAGGATGAACCTTATGTGAATTTAAAGTATTTATTTGGAATCTTATTTGATTATTGTTTTCTTGACTGAATGGACTACCTGTGCTTAACGCTTTCTTAAAGAGTGATCGCCTTTTAGATTGTTCATAGGTTAGTGTATGACAATAGAGATGTTGGTACATTTAACTAGAACCGTTAATCCATCATAGAATTGCATGACCTAGACATAGGCTTACGAATTTATGCGATCTCATAATTCTGGTAAACAAATTGATTTTTCTAAACAATATTAAGAAATTAGGTTGTTTTCAAAGATAACGGATTAAGGTAGCATCAAGACATTGGGACTTAGTCTAATTTTAGAGAATTGGTCGTCAGTCGTGAGAATAATAATCAACTTTTTCTTTATTAATCATCTTTTCTAAACAACCGTTCTTGAGATTCTTAATCTTGAATGCTTTTCTTGATTAAATTCCTTAAAAATTCTGTTTGGTTACAAATCAACCCTTATTACTCATTGATCCAACTAAAGCTTAAATAACGAATTAGTGGTTGGAGTACTATTCCTCGTGGGACGATCTCTTTCTCACATACTATATTACTTGTAACGATCGGTACACTTGCCGAAGTCGCTATCAAATATGGTAAAAAAAATTAAATTAAATCTTTGATTTGAAAATTTTATTTTTTCCTTCTTATAATACTTATACTAATTATTTTTTTTCTTATTCTCCATAAATATTTAAGGACTCTTCCCTAACATTTTCAGCATTCCTTCCATAATCATCAACACTCCTTCCATAATCAAATAACATTTAATGGACAATATAATAAGTCTTTATTACCTACACATTCTCAATATTTTTTTTTGAACAATACACATTCTCAATATTAAAACTACATAATATTTATACTTATGTAATTTAAATTAATCATTCTTCTCAAATATTAACTACTATAATTTAAATTATGACTTAAATAATAAAAAAATTAACATAATATTGTACCAATGGACTCGAATTATAGTCTTTTTATTTTTACAATATTTTGTAGCGGTTTTAAAACAGTACAAATTTAAATTCAGATTCAGATTAAATTTTTGGCACAATTTTTGAAATTTCATCCAATGTTAGTAGCGGTTTCATAACTGCTACAAATACTTTGACACCAATTTTTTTAAATTCCTAGATGTACTTTGTAGCGGTTTCAATACCACTACAATGTTGGCACCGAATTTTCAATTCTCATTTCCCATCAAACCAAATTATGTGCCAACATTCTCAACATTCCTTCCATAATAAAACATTCCATAATATTATGTGGTACACTAGATGTTATTTGATAATAAAAATATTAACTACTATCATTTAAATTGTTACTTAAATAATAAAACATTCAACATAATATTGTAACAATGGACTCAAATTATAGTCTTACTTTTTTCTCAATATTTTGTAGTAGTTTTAAAACCAATTCAAATTCATATTAAATTTTTGGTGCAACTTTTAAAATTTCATCCAACATTACCGCTACAAAAATTTTGGCGCCAATTTTTTCAAATTATTGGATATAATTAGTAGGGGTTTCAAAAACATTACAATGTTGGCGCCAAATTTCAATTCTCATTTCATGTCATGCCAAATTCTGCCAAAATTTCGCATCAACATTTATAGCGGTTTTAGAACCGCTACAAGATTCTCAGATAATATGTTATTTGCATACGCATCTTGTAGTTGTAGCGGTGTGACGAAACCACTATCAATACAGTAGCAGTTTTGTTATGTGAGTAGCGTTCACTACAAAAAAGGCTTTTAGACCGCCACATTTAGACCGGATATAGACAATCAGGTCTAAAAAGTATGATTGGTGGCAATTTCATAAATTTAAATAACTTTTTAAACCGCTTCTTTTAACAAAAGGTTTAAAAGAAATTATTTAGACCGGTTTCCCAAACAACCAGTCTAAAAGTTAAAAATAAAACATAAAATAAAATTCTGATTTCTTTTAAGATCCGTTGTTATGTTTAACCGGTCTAAAAGATAAGGGAAAAAAATAAAAATAAAATTATTACTTTTAAGATTGATTGTTAAGAATAACCGGTCTAAAAGGTGAACTTTAAGATTAGATTTTGAGTATAACTAGTCTAAAAGATGAATTTCCCTTTTAACGGGCACTGAAAATTGAGTTTCACTCTAAAAACCTTTGAATTTCCACCATTTCTCTTCGCAATCTATACGAAGTCGGTATTATTCTTGGCCGTTCTGTAATTCACCGAAGTCGGCGGTGGCGTTGACGGAGTAAAGCTTTGAATCGGAGATTTGCCCTTCTTCTTCTTCTGAGTCTGACGCCATTGAGAATTTAGAAGCAGAAGCTTCTAGATCTGAGAATTCAGATTTGGTGTTGCAAGGAAGGCAGACAGATTTGGTGTTGCATTGCTATTGATGTGTCTTTAGAATTTGAAGGTTTGGTTGTGCAAATTCTCATGGGGCTAGCGAGTGCCCAGCCCCAATACTTTCATCTGCTCCGAGACAGAGCCATAGATTCTATTTTTCTGCCCGTGGTTTGATTAATGTGCATATTCTTTTATGATTTTTACTTACTAAAACCTTTCCTAATCAAGTAATGTTAACATTATAGGTTTGTAACTGTGATATCATTTTTTTTTACTAGATCATACTTTTTTTAAAAAATGTTGGATGCTTTTACTAAACATGTTGATGCCTGGTTGATGCAAAGTTTTGGAAGCAGATTCCTCCTAGTGAACCATATCGTGTTATCCTCGGTGACTTGAGAGACAAACTATATAACACTCGTGAACGGGCTCGCCAGAGCGGCGGGCGACCTTAGGCTTCCCTTCTTACTGAGATTCGATCCTCCGGAGAGCGCAATCTCCAAAGCTGGTGGAGATTCTCTCGAAGAAATCTTCTTTGGCTTCCACAACCAACAGATCTAGATCTCGAAACTTTGCTCTTGAATGAAGAAGCAGAGGTTTACCGGCTATTACACGTCTCATCATCTTCTTCCACAACAATGTCAATCTTCCTTCCTACCAAAGACGAAGAACCCTCAAACTAGGATGGGTGGTAGACTTTTAAGACTAGTTATTTTACATAATTGGTCTCAAAAGTCTTGCTTTTAATACTAGTTATTTTAGTCTTAAAAGTCTTACCTTTTAGACCTTCTATCTAAAAAAAATTGGTCTAAAAAGTGATTTTCTTAAAAGTAACAGACTTTTTAAACTAGCTGCATTGAGACCGATTGTAATACCCTAAAAATCTCATTTATGATAAGTATCATAATTTGGTGAATAATACCTATTGGAAATAGGTGAATATATAATCTCAAATCTGGAGTTATAATTATTGTATTTTCTAGGGAAATTTCTAGTGAAATTTGAGGGAATAAAGTGTCAAAATCACTAAATGCAATTATGGGCCATAAAATGCCCTGAAAATATTATGATAAATCCTAAATGGTAATAAAATATTTGTTAAAAATTAGAGAGTATGTTGTCTCTAATTTAAGGAATTTTTGGGATTATTTTCCCTAGAAAATAATGATGCGAAATTAAATATTATTTTGGGGATCATAAGTGACCTTATGATTTTTAAAATAATATATGGAGTATAAATTACCAATGTCAGTCCAATAGTTGTAAGATAATAATTAATCTCAATTAAGAAAATTGTCAACAATTAGTAAGTGATTAAATAAATAATTAATGGCTAATTGTTTAAGTATGAGTAAATGAAGTATTCAAAGTTAATTATTTAAAACCTCTAAATTGGGATTAATACCTATAAAGGATCAAGATTGGTATAAAGAATATTGCTAAGTGATTTGGCATAATTAAGAAGTATATAAGGTGAATTACATAGAATCCCTAAGGCTTAATTAACCAACAAAGGATTAAGTAATAAGATAATTATCTAACTAGATAATTAAAGCATAATTAGTTAATTAAATAAAATGTTGAAAAGTCAAAATATTGGGGGAGAAAACCGAAATTATAGTGTCAAGTGTTGTAATACCCTAAAAATCACACTTAGGGTAAATATCAAAAATTGAGAAATATACCTATTGAAAATAGGTGAATATGAGGTCTCAAACACCTTGTATTGAGTTTACCTTGTTGTTAGGGTAATTTCCCTTGAAATTGGATAATTTGCAATTAGGTCCCTAAAACATTTGAAAATTTGCAAATAGGTCCCTAAATACATTATGGGTTATAAATACCCTGTGAAAGCTATAAAAGAGGCAAGTAAATATCTATTTGAAATAGGGAAGGATATTGTCCCTAATTTAGGTAATTTATTAAATTACAAACTTGGAGAAATTGTATAAGAATGTCCAAAAGTATTGAAATGACCAAAATACCCTCGTAAATCCTAAAATAATGCAGAAGACGTGAAAACAAATATGTCAGGGCCAAAGTTATGAGGTAATGAGACATTCTAATTAAGAAAATTATCAACTATTGATAAGAAAGTAATTAGGTAATTATTGGCTAATTACTTAAGCTTAAGCGAAGGAAATTCAAAGATAATTAAGTAAAACCCTAAAATTAGTGGTTTTTGGCCAAGAATTAGTAAAAACATATTTTCTAATTATTTGAAAATTTTTGAGAAAAATGGATGAGTTTAGGTATTTTTTAAGCCTAAATAAGAGAATGGACCAATTAGGGATTTTTGTGGAATTTTTGGGAAAATTGAAATAAATAAATAATTAATTAATTAATTAAATGAAAAATAAATATTTATTAGTAATTAAAAAGGGCCAGCCGAATTTGACTAAGAAGTAGAGAAAAAAATTGAAGATAAGAACAAAAAAAATAATATCTAGATTTTTATACAAGTTGTATTATAATATAATATAATTAAATATGGTGAATAGTAATGGAATAAATAGGAAACAGATCCTATCTAGAGAACTAGGAATGAGATTTCCAAAGTTAAGGTAAAATATTGATCAGTGGATTTTTATCTTCTATTAGACTTTTCCGGAAGTTAATTCTGAAGCCAGTAAAGCTTTTTCCTAATAAGACGAAATAGGGAAATTCTAAGAAAAACCAGATAGCCAAGTTGAAAGTTAAGGATCTAAATGTCATGTTGCGACATCTGGGGAAGAGTTGAGAGTTTTCCTGGACATATTTGGAATCAGTGCATTCTTGTCCATAGGCGGTAGCTTCCGGAATTTCGTTCTGAAACCGACACGTTTTTCCGTAAAACTTCCGTCAGGCCAGAGAATACCTAGACAATTTTAAAAAGTTAGTTAAAATAGACATTTCTAATGAGGAAGGAATTGTCTTGGAATTGTATAATCCAGAATTTTGAGATTTCTCCTAAATTACGCGAATCGGGTACCGATCGGGGAAATTCATCCGGGAAGCTTCTGGAAGGAGACACTTGGCCTCCTCCCATTGGCCAATCCCTTGAATTTTGGGGCATGAATTTCGGCCAAGTGTGAAAGGGAAGAAGGGAAACTTGTTGATTAAGTTTTCAAACGGGCCGGTCCGGATCGATTCTCACAAAGTTAATCCGATTGACGAAATCCTACACCTTCACCTATAAATACCCCCTTCCCTTTGGTTTTTCACACCATTTCCCTTGTGGATTTGAAATCTAGAAAGAGGTTTTAGAGAGGAGCTCGGAGAAAAGGCATAAGCGAAGCTCGGGTAAGTTTTTCGGTACTTAAGCTTCCGTAGTTTTGTTCAATAGTTAGAGTAGAAATGCTAGAATAGCCTTTAATCTTTCAAGTATGATTAGATATCATATGATAGGGCTATTTTAAGTTAGAATTTCAAAAATTATGATTGGGTCGAAGTTCTGGCAAAATTTTGGAAAATGGGAGCCAAAGTAACGAAGTGCTGGCGAAATTCCGCCAATTAGGGGTATAGAGGCAAAATGGTAATTTTTACCTAAAATGCCAGTCGTAATGTCAAATCACTAATGAAAGTGATATTACCCTTATAGGATATCAGAAACTCGATCTCTGCTTCATTACTGTTGCCCGACGTGCCACTGTTGGACGTTTCGCAGTTTTCCGTGAAAAAGTACGATTTCCGACGGAAGTACCGTCTACCGTCAACGAAGGTACGTTCGCGTACTGTAACACTAACTCTGATGTTTGTATATATATGGTATGTATGTTGTTATACTTGTTTGAATGCATATAGAGGTTAGAGGATAGGTCTCGTATCTTTGGGAGCAATAGGTCACGTATCTTTGGGAGCAATAGTCGTATCTTTGGGAGCAATATGTCTTTATGCTGGGAGCAATATGTCTTTATGCTGGGAGCAATATATCTGCATGGTGGGAGCAATACATATGCATTGGTTGTGATAGATTGGTTGTTTGTTCTGTTGATATTGTGAGTAGCTGTTATCCGTATATGTGTATGTAAACATGAGGTTAAACGTTACCTGGGGTTCGATGCATGGACTCCAGCCCTTAACTTAGCTTCAGGGTCGGAAGGACCGAGGACCGAGGAGAGAGGGAAGCAGCATGTCTAGAGACCCGGCAGAAGATTTCTTTTGTTGTTCCATCTGAAGCCTTCCTTTTGATGTTGTTATCTACTTTTGAACCACACGGTTACTATACTGCTGTTGTATCGAGCCAGACTTATGACGTATTGAATATACATATCAGTTACTCAATCGCTCCGATGCTCTACTCTGATGAAAAAATTTTATACTGCTTTTGAAAAGTTGGGGTGTTACAAGTGTGAACATGGTTGTGGTTTAAAGAATATCCTAAGGAAAAAGGAATATTCTGTTAGATATTTGTTGAAAAAGAAAATAGGATAAACGAGAACCGGCGGAAGGATTAAGAGATAAGACGAAAAAGAAAAAGGGCAGATAATATAAATGAGAACCAATGAAAAATAAATCATATCTTGAAATCCTTGGATTAAGAGGTTAACATCTGGACATATTATGAATCAGTGAATTTTTGTCCCGAAGCTGATGTTACCCGTAGTCATTTCCGTAACCGACGGCGGTTATCCGAAAATGTTCGGCAGGCTACGAAATACCCTTAAAGGGATCAAAAATTTAGTTGACCTAGACAATTATAAAGAGGAAGATCAGACCTTCAAGACTACGTTGTCAGATTTCTAAGATTAATTAAGATTACGCGATTAGAACACTGAACAACGGATTTTATCGGGTAAATCCATAAAGTAAGGTATAGGATGATGTCATCAATGACATCATCAACTTTTTGAAGAAGTTGTAGATGATGTCATCAATGACATCATCAACTTGTTGAAGAAGTTGTAGAAAAGTTCAAAACAGTTACCAAAATGCCACACAAAAACTCTATAAATAGCCTTCTCCTTCCATTTGAATTTTCACACCAAATCCTCTTAAGGATTTCGAAATATTAGAGAGAATTTAGAGAGAGGAGCTCTGGAGAAGTGAGAGCTAGAAGGAAGAGGAGGTTCTGCAAGGGTAAGTTCTTCGGTTCTTAGTTTTAGTTCGGTAGTTCTTAAAGTTCTAGGGTAGATGTTGTTTTGATCTTTAATCTTCTAAGTATGATTAGATATCATGTTTTAGGGGTAATTAAGGTATTAATTTCGAAAATTATGATGGAGTTGGAGATATGGCAAAATTTTGGAAGATTAGAGTCAAAGTAACGAAGTTCTGGCGAAATTTCACCGATTAGTGAAGTGAGGGGTAAAATAGTAATTTGGTCAGGGGTAAAATAGTAATTTGGGACTAGAATGTCTGTTATGATATTGATTAGTAATGAATACGTTGTTGTCCTTATAGGATACCTGTGATTACGTTATGACCAACGGTTGTACCGTATATCGTCAACGAATGTACGTTCGCGTACTAGTAACCCTAACTCTGATATTTATGGTATGCGTGTATGTGCTATATGTATTGTATGTTTATGTACTGTTATTATGGTTGCTGGGTATTGGGATACGCTTGTTAGTGGCCTAGGTGCCGCCAGGGTACGTTTCAGAAGGCCTAGGTGTTGCGGGATAAGCTTCAGGGGGGCCTAGGTGCTGCTAGGGTACGCTTCAGGGGGCCTATGTGCCGCCGGGATACGCTGTTTGGGAGATGCTTGTATTATGTGCTCTTATACTGTTGTTGATGTTGGTGCATCGTAGTCCATATGCTGTATATGTAAATATGAGATTAACCGTTACCTGGGGTCCGTATGCATTGGACCTCAGCACTTAATATAGCTTCAAGGTCGGGAGGATCGAGGACCGAGGAGAAGAGTAAGCAGCACGCTTAGAGAATCGGCAGAAGATTTCTTTTTCCGACTGAAGACCATCTTTTGTTGCCACGGCGTGGGGATCACCAGGGAGACACTTTTGTTGTCGTTTACATTTGAAAACACTCGGATCAATGTACCGTTACTACAGTTAGCCAATTGGCTTTTTGAATATATATCAGTTACTCTTATGCTCCGATGCTCTACTCTGATGATGTTTTTAAATGATGTTTGATGAAAAAAAAATATACTGCTTTTGAAAATGAGATGTAACAGGTCGAAAAAACGATTTTCATCCGGTCTAAAAAGCGCTTTTTGTAGTAGTGGTTTCTGAAAAACCGCTACAAAATCCTTTGCAACAGTGTGTTTTATAGCAATTTTTGAGACACCATTTTAATCACTACAAAATGACATCTTTTTTTGTAAGCGAGAAATGGGCACTTACTGCGGTTAAGAAACTACCAAAAGGACTTTTAGTGGCGACATTCCGTGGCGACATTTAATGTCGCCGCGGAAAGTCAGACTTTCGGCGGCGACTTTTAATGTCGCCGCGGAAAGTCACACTTTCGGCGGCGACTTTTAATGTCGCCGCCGAAAGTATGACTTTCCGTGGCGACAGTTATTTGTCGCCGCCGAAAGGGTGTTTTGGTGGCGACCTTTTGTCGCCGCCAAAAGTCTAATTTCAAATTTTAGTTTTTTTAAAAAAAATTGTAATACTTTTAGCGGCGACAGTTATTTGTCGCCGCCAAAAGGGTGTTTTGGTGGCGACTTTGTGTCGCCGCCAAAAGTCTAATTTCAAATTTTAGTTTTTTTTTAAAAAAAAAATTGTACTACTTTCAGTGGCGACAGTTCTTAGTCGCCGCCAAAAGTGTGTTTTGGTGGCGACTTTTTGTCGCCGCCAAAAGTCTAATTTAAAATTTTAGTTTTTTTTTATAAAAAAAATTGTCATACTTTCAGTGGCGACAGTTATTTGTCGCCGCTAAAAGGGTGTTTTGGTGGCGACTTTGTGTCGCCGCCAAAAGTCTAATTTCAAATTTTAGTTTTTTTTTTTTTAAATTGTACTACTTTTAGTGGCGATAGTTCTTAGTCGCCGCCAAAAGTGTGTTTTGGTGGCGACTTTTTGTCGCCGCCAAAAATCTAATTTAAAATTTTAGTTTTTTTTTTTAAATTGTACTACTTTCAGTGGCGACTGTTTTTAGTCGCCGCGAAAAGGGTGTTTTGGTGGCGACTTTGTGTCGCCGCCAAAAGTCTAATTTCAAATTTTAGTTTTTTTTAAAAAAGAGAGAGAAAGGAGACTTGTGATTTTTCTTCAGAAACCTAGCGAATCTATTTCTTCATCCTTCCCCCATGTGCCGCCACTGTCGCTGGTCTGCTCATCACCGGCGTCGTTTCCTCTGGTTGGAATTCTTGTTGCTGTTATCTTTCTCTATTTCGTTTTGGATCTACTCTATTTCAGCCGATTCTGTCCGTTTTGGCGAGAGAGGGAGCGAAGAAGGAGTTTCTCGATCTGAAGCTCCAAACGCCAGCCTCATTTTCTCCTTTGCTCTCCGTCCTCCGTCCGTATCGTCCTCCCCTCTCTGATTTCATAATTTCTCAGTTTTCCCCTTCAATCTCTGCGTGGCTGAAGGTTTAAGGGAGTATTTCGTTTTGAATCTTCTCCTCATCATTTG
The DNA here is from genome assembly GCA_025563575.1 of Acacia pycnantha. Lineage (NCBI taxonomy): Eukaryota > Viridiplantae > Streptophyta > Magnoliopsida > Fabales > Fabaceae > Acacia > Acacia pycnantha. The sequence continues at coordinate 1,618,886 of JAMWYP010000064.1, forward strand.
GGTAAGTTTTCATTAATGATTTTGGTTAATATGTTGTGCAGAAGACAAGTTCCACATTTGATATTTGGGGATTTAAATTTATTATTATTAAAGATTGGAGTTTGGAAATCATAGCAAATAAATATATTGTTGTTTGGAGATTGGTTGACAAGAGATTTGATGTATAAAAGTTTTGAATACATGGTTTGATTGTGATTGCACTTAAGGTGTTTGTTTAAAAGGCTCAAGAGAAGAATTTGGTTGGAATATCCTTTTATTTTGATTGTAAGTTTGTATTTAGCATGTGGTATGTCAAATGCTTCCTTCTCTGAGTTGGTTATGGTGATTAAGGGAAAATAAAGGTAAGAGCTGGAATATTAGTGTTTTTGAGGTTTTCAAATTGAGGGGCTTAAAGTTAAAGAACAATTTATATCATTGTGTTAGCAAATTGATTTTTCTCATACATGGAGTGATTGAATTGATACAAAGAATGCCTATGAAGTGTTCGATGAATTGTGTATGAAAGGAACTTTATGTAATTGAGGAATAGAAATTGGTAGTCACTTATTAATATCAATGTGCCAAAGGTAATTGGGAGTAAATTATAGTATGCATAAATTTTTATGATTTGATATTACAATTGGAAAGTGAAGTTGTCCTATTCTAATTCTTAACTTAAATTTTGATATGGAATTGTACTTTGGGACTTATGTGAAACTACTTTAATGTGTCGGGTCATGTGGTTGTTAAGTGGTTGATAGTATAATGTTTTATGAATTGATGACTATTATGCGCCTTTGTCTTATTACCCACTTCATTCCCTGAAAGTCATTGGAGGCAAGTGTGTGACTTGGCCCCCATATTTAATGAGCTTGTTGATCGGGTGAGTTTAGATGGAAAATTTCTGCAGGATGCCCTCTCCGGTACACTTTTTAGTTTTCATCTTATCCTTTTTGTTCGGGTGAGTTTGATTCGTTTTTACCCTTTTGGTTATTTGTTTATGCTTCTAATTTGATATTATTTGCTTGTTCATCACAATGCAGAACTAAGAAAGTGACGAATTTACCTCTAGACTTTTAGATATTCATTCCAAGATGTTAGAGTTGAACAAGAAAGAGGTAAGTGCTGATTAGTAGGACATTGGGACCAAAATTGACAAGGCGAGATCAGTTGTAGTTGCATCCCTTTAATTTAAGCTAGTCATGTTTTAAGTTAGAAATGGCGGTGTTTTCTTTAGATGCAATCTGCTGATATTAGGTCCTAAGAACTCATGTCAATTGATTGTCAAGTCATATATTATACCATGATATACACTTATGAAAATATACAACGATGAGCCAAATGAATCTTCTTTTTTCTTTTAATCATAAAGGTACGATGGCTGTTAGACCAACATAGCCAAAGAGGGCGTAAGCTTTGCTTCAATTGGAATTGAAAGTATGTGCGCTTATTGCAAAGCTACCCAAATGGTCTAGTGGCATTATCGAGTTGGTCCCAACTTTAGGGTTAAGTGATTATAAAGATTCCCAAGGTGGTAGTTGTTATGCTAGGTGGTACTTGTATCACTTGTCAATTTTTGTGCCTCAAATTGTCAATAATATCTTAATTGACCACAGGATTCGAACCCTAACTGGAAATTATTTATAAACCTGCACTAGTACTTGTCCATAATTTTAGAAACAATGTAGTGTAGGGATGATCAAGAACATTACTATGGAATTATTGGTGTTAAATTTGTTAAAAACATAGTCTTTGCAAAGGAAGAATGGAAGAAAGTGTTAAATCATGGGAGTTTATAGTTTTCTATGGAAGTTCTGTTGATGACTTAAGTATAAAAACTTTTATATCCTAAAGAAAGAAGGCAATATACATTGGATTCCAAGAAGACAATGATTATTAGTTCTTGACTTCAACTTTAATGTGCGGGATAATATTTTTTCCACTATGGATGTTTCATCTTTGTTGTGGCTCGAGGAAGGTTCTCTATCATATCCCTAATTCTAGTTGTTCTAGTTTAGGAAAGATTTTTCAATTATTGTAATCACTCTTTATTTTGTAATCCCATCAATCTTTCCTCTGAGAGCTCTCTTGGAGCTTATATTAGTGTAACCCTTTCTCTGAATAATTATATCAATAATAGATCCTTTTTTTTCGTTTTCAATTTATATTTAATTTTTTTTAAAAAAAATGTCACTTTTGGCGGCGACATTTGTCGCCACTGAAAGTCTACTTTCGGTGGCGACATTAAAATGTCGCCGCAAAAGAGTGTATCGGTGGCGACTATTTGTCGCCACTGAAAAGACTTTTAGTGGCGACATTTTTGTCGCCGCTGAAACAAGTATCCGCGGCGACAAAATTGTCGCCGCCAAAAGGTTATCGGTGGCGACAATTGTCGCCACGAAACCTATTTTCGGTGGCGACAAAAAGTCGCCATCGAAAATCTACTTTCGGCGGCGACATTAAAATGTCGCCGCCAAAAGTATCCGCGACAACGGTATAGGTGGCGACTTTTTGTCGCCACTGAAACACTTTCAGTGGCGACTTTTTGACTTTCAGTGGCGACTTTTGTCGCCACCGAAAGTCAAATTTTTTGTGTTCAGCCAGTAACGTGCACTTGATCTGATCATGGTTTTTGATGGCTGAGTTCAAGATATTCGCTGGTGTCTCACCAAATTCGTGGTTTCAATTTATTTTCGTTGGTTGTTTTAAATAAAAATGGCTAATAAGTTGCGTTTGGATTGTAGTTTTGCTTTCCATACTAGGGATGTTTGGTTTATATATGCTTGAACTGTATTTGAAATTGGATGTTGTGATACTAATTAATATCGTGTTTGTACGAGTGTGGAATATATTATAAGTATAGTTAAAATTACCTCTTCCTTCTCAAAATGTGTGACACTTTTAACTTCTTATTTTATTCCAAATTCGTAATTTGTCATCTTCTAATTTTGAAATAAGCAGTAAGTAGTACAAGCGAGACAGAAAAAACAAAACAATCATTGTTGTTCATAGCTCAGCTGTTCAAAGAGTCGAACAAAAAACATGTTTTCTGCTCCATGCTGCACTACCTAATTTAAATGTCTATAATGTATAGGGTTTAGTGTCAAAAAGATCCAATATGTATTGCAAAATTTGCAATGTGAAGGAGTTCACAAATAGAGAGCAAATGAAATGCAAGGTCTTGTATATGAAATGTGTAAGAGAATCTAATATTCTCTCTCCTATTTTAAATATAAGACTTAGTTAAATTTTTTGATTAAATAAGCTGAATGAGTTACTAAATCATTTCATATATTGTGCATTATTAGATTATATATCAATTTATAAGTTAGTCAAAACAATTTGTGCATATTAGATAAATATGCTTTATATTAAGGACCCGAGGAAATACTACAGTAGACTGCGCTCAAGAGCTTATTATTTTATTTTTTATAATAAATTATTTTTATGTGTTCAAAATCTAAAGTATAGATAATCTCTCAAATGTCATTGGATAGGGAAAAAATTCTAGTATAAGACTTTGCAAGTGTACAAGCCGTATCAAGTAACAAAGTGATGAGAAAAGTATGGTTTTTATGAGGGCAAAGTACTAACAATTTAGTTGAGCAATAATTTTACACTATTTTACACTTTTACTTAAGTTGAGTCAATACAATTTGAATTCAAGATAGGAAAACAAGCTAACTAAAAGTAAAATAAAAATCAAATTTAACTAAAGCTAAGGATAAATGTGAGGCGACATATTGAGTGCCATGTGGAAGTGACACATTAGCAAGAGTGGGTCAAAAAAGAAGATTTAATGGTCAAACTTAAAATTAAAATCTGTTAATATCATAGCCACATTATGATTTGAACACTTCTAAGGCAACAATGCACTAAAAAACAGTTTTGGAGGATCGATTTAATGGTCTAACTTAACTTTTTTTTTTTTTAATATCATAGTGTCACTGTTATGATTTAAACACTTCTCAGACAATATTGTACTAAAAAATATTTTTGGGGCAAAATTGCTTTTTTATAATAACTTGCGGGTAAAAGTGGACTTCAACCCTTTTTTATTGTTAGTTATCATGGTAATTAAACCCGGACCAGACCGGCCAATTCGGACCGGAAACCATCAAACCGGCCGTGAAATCGGTCCGGTCTGTCAAAGAAACCGGAGTTGGAGTGTTTGTTTCCCCTCAGAAACCTTGAGTGAAGATGTTTACATGGTGAGAAAAAGAGAGAGATGGAGAGAAACAAAGTCTGAGAAACAGATCTGGTGTAAGACCAGTGAAAACAGATCCGGTGATAAAAACACGGACTAGACACACAACAGATCAAACATGTCGAGACAGACCAAAAAACACCGATGACGAACCACATCATGCAAGTGGGAGCCGTGTGATGGCTAGGTGAAAGGCCTGAGTTGATCTTTTTTAAGCTGGACAACCGCAGCTTTAAGAAAGAAGAGAATGCCAGGGAGAGAGAGGGAAAGATCATGACTAAAGCGAGAAAGAAAGAATGAAAAAATACGGAGAAGAAGATACTTGTTGATAACAAAAGTTGTATACAAAAAGTTATTTTGGTTTCTTGCACGCTAAAAGCCTATGTTATAGGTTCTAGTTTTAATAGTCAGTCAGCTTTTCATATCACATGGGGTTAGGTGTTGCATTTCTCAATGTAAAATAATTACTTAAAATTTTATTTACTTTATCAAGTTATTATAATTTTATGTTAAAATATTAATACCATTAAATCTTTATTTCCTTACCCCGGTTTAGCTCCGGTTTAACTCCGGTCTAACCCACTGACCCTTGACCCAGTGCCCTAACCGATTCAATAACCAGTCTGGGTTTAATAAGCTTAGTTATAACTTTGCCTTGCTTTTAGCTAGCTTGAATGATAATAGTGGGTCTTCAACTTTTTGAGCGTCGGGTGAGGTTATATATTTACATTTTGAGATGCAAACTTGTCTTTCCTATTTTTCTACCAAAGGTGATGGGAGGCAAATATGGGATTTCCTTTTTCCCTTGTTGGATTTTTTGAATAAAAAATTGGAATTCATTACTGAATAATCAAAGAGTACAACAATAAAACTCAAAATTACACTAAGTTCCTTCATCATCTGCATATAATACTGAGATATGACACTGATCTCTGCATTTGTGAGACCTTTAATCCCCGCAAAAATGACACATACCCGCATCCGTATCCTTTACCAAAATTGTATATAAAATCAAAAACCTTGGTGAGCCATTATTTTTGATACATTTTAGGATAGACCAAAATTGCTAGTGGGCTACTAGTCGAATTGCTTCCGAATATACTCACTTTGTAGTCGCAGTACTTTTTTATCGGTGTTGAGTTTGCTTTATATAGCTTGCGGGTAATTAATACATTGGAGAATTGCTAGTATAGTTTAGATCTTAAGGAATGAATGTAGATAATAAAAAATAAGAATTAATAATAAGGGAATAGTATGAAGCGTGAACTTATATATTGTCATTTTCAGTTCCAAAATTTGTCATTGTATATTATTTCTCACTTTTTTGTGATTTTTTAAAGTTTTTAAAAACAATAAAAACTTAGAAAGAGGTATATTTCTAATTATTTATAGATTTTAGATGCTATTTTAATTTGGGTAACTTTTAAGATAATCCAATGTGTACCAAAAAGAATATCATAAAAATGTTGAGCTATATATAAAAAAAATGTTAAAGTATACGTTTTGTCCTTTATATTTGCCTCTGGTATCAGTTTGGTCCCTTAAGTTTGTAAAGTACACATTTGGTCCCTGAAAGTTAACAACGTTAGTTTAACTTAACGGAAAATACTAACTCAACAATTTTTGGCGATGACTGTGCAATTAAATGCTGATCAAACATGCTTATATGTTAATATTTTAATAAATTAATATTTCAAATCTTATTAATTGAAAAATATTTAATTTTCACGGACTATTATACAGTACAAACTTAAGGGACTAAACTGATACCAGAGGCAAACATAAAGGATCAAACATATACTTTAGCCAAAAGAAATTTATCAAAATATACCTGGAGATATTATCAAATTTGATACCTACAATGAAATAGTTGACATGTAATTAGAAAAGTTTAATTTTATAATTGAAGTTTATATTTTAATTTTTAGTCTTTGAAAATAGTTACAATTTTTAAGATCCTTATTAATAAATATTATGTTTACTTAGTCCTTCTCCGTAATTTTTCCAGTTTTTAATGATTACATTGCTAATTTGCCAACTACCAAATAGAAAGCCTTTTTCTTTCTTTTTTAAGAATGTCGACCAAGATGAATCCATAAGCCATGTACAGGTCTGCACGAAAGCAGGGTTGTCACACGAAATTATTAGTATATGTAGTATTATGCAAGTTGGTCCTTTTACCTTCAACTTTATCTTTTCTCACTCAGACAAGCACTCCTTTTTTTCTTGATAAGACAAGGAATATTTTAGATCGACCTCCACCTAATTAATGTAGTATTATGCAAGTTGCTCCATGCTCTTGCCACACATTTCCAATATGATATTGGAGAAATACTTCCCAATACCTAACACGTGGCAGAGCTACATCTCTGCTTTCGTTGTTGTCCTTGGGAGTTATTATCATGGCCATCGGTGAGGACATCAACGGCTGAGATTGAGCATCAGCCGCTCAGCTCCGACGGTGGGCGCGTGAAAAATAGACTGAAGGGGAAGAATTTTTATGGCTCCTTAATTGGCCGCATTCGGAATCTAAATGAAAGATAATAGTTTAAATATTAGTTTTTTCGAAAAAATAATTTTATTTAAATATCATAAGTTGAATAGCGCGTTGAGCGGCGCATGCACCAGTAAATTAAGAGCACTTAGTATCCAAAAGTGATTTTTGATGCATAAGCCAGCATCCCAAAATATTTTTTTTCACTTGTAGCACCCAATATCTCAAAGTGTTCTTTTGAAGCAAAATGTTTTCTTACTAGCAAGCATCTTAAATTTAAGTTGTTCCAGGACAATTATTGGTAGTGCTCTCAGTTTCATTTCTAATTCACAGCCAGCAGCTATACTACTACAACAGTATATACATACACCATAACCTCAGCTCTCCATCTATATATGTACCTCTTTATCTAAACTTTCTTCAATTGGCATTTTCCCTTCATTACTAAGCCATGGAAGCAACAACAAGAACTATGCTCCCGGCGATTCTCAAACACTTGCCCTTTGAGCGGAACCCAACCTTGGACGTCTCTCTCTTCTTCTTCATCTTCTTCATCTTTGTACTCTTCAAACTCCTAAAACCCACAAGAAATAAGCCCAATCTTCCTCCTTCCCCACCTCAATTCCCATTAATAGGCAATCTTCATCAGCTTGGCTCTCTGCCTCACCGTTCTCTCACAGCTCTCTCCCACAAGTACGGTCCTCTCATGTTTCTCCGATTAGGTCAAACCCCAACTCTGGTGGTCTCTTCTGCACACTTCGCCAGAGAAATAGTCAAATCCCACGACATCGTTTTCTCAGATAGGCCTCAAACCACAGCTGCAAAAATACTTCTCTATCGATGCACAGATGTGGGTTTCTTACCCTATGGTGAAGAGTGGAGGGTCAAGAAGAAAATCTGTGTTCTTGAGCTTCTCAGCCTTAAAAGGGTTCAATCATTTCAGTACATCAGAGAAGAGGAAGTTGCAGAATTGGTTAATAAAATCCGTCAAGCTTGTGCTCATCAGCACGATGATAGGTTCTCCATTAATATGTCTCAGATGATTATTGCAGCTTCAAACAATATAGTGAGCAGATGTCTTCTTGGACGCAAGTTTGACACAGCAGATGGTAAAAGCAGTTTTGGTGAGGTAGCAAGGAAAGTGACGGCTCATATGACCGCTTTCAGTTTTGGAGATTTCTTCCCTTCATTGAGATGGATGGATTTTGTTACTGGACTAATTCCAAAGTTGAATGCTACGTTTAGAGAATTAGATGCTTTCTTTGATGAGGTGCTTGCTCAGCATAAATCAGCTAGAAGCAATGAAGTTGAAGATCACAAATCAGAAAAGACAGACTTCGTTGATATTCTCCACCAACTTCAACAAAATCATCGTTTTGACTTCGATCTCACACAAGTTGATCTCAAAGCAATGATAGTGGTATCTCTCCCTTTCCCTAATTTCTTTTTCTTGAAAAAAAAAAGTATCATATTTATATGTAGGGTTAAAGTGCACCTAACATTCTGAAGTATTTTTTTTAAAAGTGTCAAATGCCATAAAATATTTTGTGGTGCACCCAGCAACCCGAAGTATTTCTTCAGGTGTTTTATATTGAGTACCCTAAACTATTTTGTGTGGAATAGTTTTTCATGTTCTGGAAAAAACTTTAAATCCAGTTTCCACGAGCTTGAACATGTTTCAATTTTCATATTGTATCAGGATTTGTTCATAGGAGGAAGTGACACTACTTCAACAGCTCTGGAATGGAGTTTTGCAGAGCTCATGAAGAATCCAAGAGTAATGAAGAAAGCGCAAGAAGAGGTGAGAAGAGTGATGGGGAATAAGTCAAAAGTGGAAGAAGATGATGTGAGACAAATGAAGTACTTAGAATGTGTAGTCAAAGAAACTTTGAGATTACATCCTCCAGTTGCACTTTTGGTTCCAAGAGAGACAAGATCAAGTGTGACTTTGGGAGGTTACTATATTCCTCCAAAAACAACAGTATTTATGAATGCGTGGGGAATTCAGAGAGATCCTGAATTTTGGGAGAGACCAGAAAAGTTTGAGCCAGAGAGATTCGAAGGCAACCAAATTGATTTCAAAGGTCAAGACTTTGAATTTGTTCCTTTTGGTATAGGAAGAAGGGGTTGCCCAGGAGTTTCATTTGGGGTAGCATCACTTGAGTATGTGTTGGCTAATCTTTTGTATTGGTTCGATTGGAAGCTTCCAGATGAAACTGGTAAATCTGCTCAAGACATAGACATGAGTGAGGCATATGGGCTTACCGTCGTTAAGAAACTACCAATTTGTGTCCAGCCAATACCATACCTGATAGAATCCTAGTTTCGACAGCCAAACTCGTGAATCGTGTTTCAAACTCCTGGTTTCAAGTTATTAATTATGGTATTTTATTTTGAATTATATATATTATTATTATTGTTTGAATAAAATTTTCCCAATCTGTGCTTCGATTCTACTACTATAGGGATGTTTAGTTTTGGTTTCTGTTTGAATTGTTGTGAAAATGGGATGTTATTGTGATATGGTCGGGTACGTCAGTGAAATATATTATATTTATTTATCGTACGTTAAGCTGATTTATTTCGAAATAATTGAAACTTCATATATAATGTCAATGATGTATGCTAATTATTTTTAATCTTCTTTGTTTTTATTTATAATAATAATGGTAAGTTGAGTGCGCAAGTCAAGTGGACTCAAGAATGCTGAGAAGAAAATGAAATGATTGATGTGCATATAACATTTTGAATTATTTTTCATCTGCATTTAGTATCTTAAAGCATTTTTTAGTACATTTTAAAATATTTTTTTAAATGCATTCAAAACCTTAAAGTATTTTTATGTGCATCCAGTACTGAGACATAAAAAGTACTCTAGGATGCTGGACACACCTAAAAGAAAGTATTTTAAGGAGTTTGATGCACTATAGCCTAGCAAGAAATATAGAGGGGATAATGAGATTTTCAAATAGAACATATCTTAATAAGGCTTTGCATGAAAACAATAGTGGGTTAATAATATTTTTTAAATACTAATATGTTAAAATAAAGCATCAAATGCCAAATTGGATGCTTCTCCCAAAGGATGGCGATACTTGATCGCAAATGTTGATACATTTTTATAAATAATATTAATAAATTAATTACTCCACTAAATTGTTGTTCACGTTAATTATCTTTTTCCCCCCTGCTGATTCATGAAGTCCCGTGCTGTGGACGCTAAATCATAAGTTTTTGTCAATTAGGATGACTCAGTTATGATATAACAGGAGATGAGTTAGAAATGACAAAGGACAAAACTTTATATGATCTAAAGATAATGAATTAAGTTTTAAGCGATTCAAAATCCAGAGACTAAGTTTTAAGTACGTCAAAAGTTTAGAGACTAAGTCGTAGCGAGTCATATTTGAGCGACTGAGTTTTGGGTGAGTTAAAAATTGAGGGGTTAAAAGATTAATTTTCCCTTTAAAATAAAAATCTATTTAATCTTTGAGAAAGTATATTTTGATTTTGCCTCAATTTTGGGAAAGTTGCCTTTGCCTCTATTGATTGTGCTTTATCGTCACCATCTTTGTGCAAATCAAACTCCAAGCAAACCCCCCAAAAAAAAATCCAAAAATCTGACTCCATCCCCACCTAAATTTATATTCATTTATATGTAAATTTCGATTTCTGTTGTTAAACATATTATATTTAATTATTTATTGTTAAAGTTATTATTTCATTCTTAAAATATGTGAGACTTTAAAGTGTTGGCGAAATGGGCTATAGAAGAAAGCAGACAAGAAGAGTGTGGAACCACTGAAGAAGGCTGCTTGGATGAAGCCCAAACGAATAGCCCAATATTCTGCTAAACCTGTACTCATGATCAAAAAAAGCAATGAAGTTCAGCAAAAAAAAAAAGCAATGAAGCTGACTTGGTCCCAATAACTCTCACTGGGAGAAATATCTATGTTGTTGAATTTCTCAGCCTCAAAAGGGTTCAATCCTTTCAGTACATCAGAGAGGAGGAAGTTTCAGATTTGGTTAACAAGATCCGTCGAGGATGTGCTCATCATCAGGAAGATGATAGGTTCTCCATGAATATGTCTGAGCTGATTATTGCAACTTCACACAAGATAGTGAGCAGATGCCTTGTTGGACACAAGTTTGAGACAGCAGATGGTAAAAACAGGTTTGAAGACCTAACAAGGAAAGTGATGGTCCAACTCGATGACGTGCTTGCTCAACATAAGGCAGCTATGAGCAATGAAGATGAAGATCACAATGCAAGTCAGAAAAGAAAGACTTCCTTGATATTCTCCTACATTGCGAGCTTACCCAGTCTGACCATAAAGCCATGATACTTGTATCTCTCTTTTTCCTATTAAATTCTGTGTTTATGTGTGTGCGTGTGTTAAAATATAATTAAGGTGAAAATTTGCTCCTGGAGAATCAATGTTACACTGGAAGCTTTTTTTTAGGTTTAATATTGCTCTGAAAATGTTAAAATGGAGTATTGTTGCCTTTTATGATAGTTTTTTTTAACCGCGTTTGGTAACATCACTACGTTTTAAAACTTCTGAAATAACATTAAACTTAAAAAAACTTTCAAAGGACATTGTCAAATATGCACTTTAACCCTATATACCCTATATATATATATTATATTAAATCTGTCACGCTAGTTTACAAGACAGCATAAATTAAACTTGTGTCGTTTTTAGAATTTTTTTTTTTTTTTGATACAAGGCGAGGGGAGGGGGATCGAACTTAGGACCTAAGGGGGGAAACAATTCCCAATACCACTTCACTACTAGTAGTGCTGGTGTGTCGTTTTTAGAATTGGATTATCGGGATTTGTTCCTTGGTGGAAATGAGTCTACTTCGGCAGCTATGGAATGGGCTTTTGCTGAGCTCATGAGGAACCCAAGAGTAACGAAGAAAGCGCAGGAAGAGGTGAGAAGAGTGATTGGGAATAAGTCAAAAGTGGAACAAGATGATGTGAAGCAAATGAAGTACTTGGGATGTGTCGTCAAAGAAACTTTAAGGTTACATCCACCTTTTGCTCTTTCGGTCCCCAGAGAGACAAGATCGGGTGTGACTTTGGGAGGGTACTATATTCCTCCAAATACAATTGTATTTGTCAACTTGTGGGGAATTCAGAGAGATCCTGAGTTTTGGGAAAGACCATAAGAGTTTATACCATAGAGATTTGAGAGCAACAAAGTTGATTTCAAATAGCCAATATGTTCATGAATTGTGTTTGAAATTCTTGGTATAAACTCTTGTGTGTGTGTGTGTGTGTGTGTGTGTATATATATAGGATTATGGGATTCATATATGTATCAGATACAAATACAATTATACAGCGCAACTGGGGAGTAATATATCTGATGAGGTCCATACTTCGTGATAATCCACGGTCGAATGCCACTTTTTAAAATTTATAGTAAGGATATTTTAAGAAAAGCATGTCAACTTTTAATTCAGCGGCATGAGATTTAATTATGAATTTAGTGGCATTAAGGGCCCTTTTGGATGGGCTTTTTTCAAAAAAAAAAACATTTTTTTAATGCAAAAAAAAAATTCATTTATGTGTTTAAATGATATTTTTTTAAAAAAGTAAAAGTCACAAAAAAAAACTAAAATGCTGCTTTTTTAAAAGGGAAAATTCCATTTAAATACCTCTTGAATTTGTAAAACCAGAAGTATGTTGAATTTGTAAAAGATCGAGAGTACAAGGACCTATGAGGGATATGCAAATTCGTGTGAAATTACCCTTTTGCCCTTAGTTTTAAATAAATAAGTAAAAAATAAAAAACCCACCACCACCCACCACCGGCGGCCACCACCACCACCACCACCGGCGGCCGGCCGACCACCACCACCGGCGACCACCACCACCACCGGCGGTGGTGGTGGTTGGCCGCCGGTGGTGGTGGTGGTCGCCGCCGTCCGCCGGTGGTGGTGGCGGCAGCGACCACCACCACCGCCGGTGGTGGTGGTGGTGGTCGCCGATGGTGGGTGGCGGTGGGTTTTTTATTTTTTACTTATTTATTTAAAACTAAGGGCAAAAGGGTAATTCACACGAATTTGCATATCCTCATAGGTCCTTGTACTCTCGATTTTTACAAATTCAACATACTTCTGGGGGTTTTACAAATTCAAGAGGTATTTAAATGGAATTTTCCCTTTTTAAAAAGCTCCAATTTTGAGCTTTAAAAAAAACACTACAAAAAAAGCACAAAAAAGCATTTTTTTTTTTTTAAAGCTCATCCAAACAGACCCTAATTACATGAGCCTAGGTGGCTAGGGAGCGAGAGAAGTCATAGATACAAGAGAGCCATGATGCTAGAGAGCTGTAAATCTTGAGCAGTGAACTCCTTGTAATAAAAGACACACATGATATGCATGTAAATTTTAGAGATCAAGAAATCTATTTTAAAAAAAACTGATTTTGAAACCGAACACCTTACGCAACGCATTCTATAATATTTTAATTCTAATGGTTAGGTAAGTTTTTATTAGCCTTTTATAGAAACAATCATATTCCATGATAAAATGCTCCTATCATATTTAAATATTCAATCGCCACGTTGTGAAGAACTAGTCATTTCTAGTAGACTCATTGTCATTCATAGTTTTTATTAACTTATCTTATTGAAATAAAATGCTCCTCTGTTCTTGATATACCCCCCATGCCTCCCTCTTATTTTTAATATAGGATGATTTTAAATAATTTATGCAAGTTTTAAAGGTCTGATTCAGGAGAAATGAGGGAAGAGAAAAATTGTATACTCTATTTGATTGGAGAGAAAAGTTAGGAAGAAAGAAAATGAGGAGAAGAGAAGAAAAAACTGAGGAGATAATGATTTCACCTTATGGATGATTAATTAATTCATCATCATTAGATTTAATCATGGGTTTGTAGAATTACATGAGCCGAGGCAGCGAGAAAAGGCATAAAGACAAGAGACATTATTATTTCTAATTAAAGGACACTAATCTTGAATTTTTTTTAACAAAAATGGACCAATTGTATGAAAGGAGAAACATGATATGCATGTGGATTTTGGAAAGACTAAAATACTCTTAACTACCCCTTAATTTTGCTTTAATTATACAAACCTTTCCTCTATTTTTGAAAACTCATATAGACCTCCCTTAAAACTAAAATGTATATTACACAAACCTCCCTTATATTTTAATATTTTATTTCTATCCACCTAAACTGTTAGTTGACCGTTAAGTTTGACTTTTGAATTTTTGTTTTACCAAAATGCCCTTCTTTAATATTATAATTATTTAAACATATATATATGTGTGTGGGAAAAAAATTATACCACCGAATTTTTATCTGAATAGATTTTTTTTTTCACTTTCTAATATGTTAAAAAAAATATGAATTTTGAGATTATAAAATTTATAATTTAAATACTTTACCATATTTATTGAAATTTATTTATTTTTAGTTTCTTAAATGACTAAAAATATATATATCAAACACATTTTTTTCTATCAAATATAATCAAACTATATATGTTTGAGACATTGTATTAAGTCATGTATGTGTGTGTGTGTATTTTCTTACAAACATTTAAAAACATACTCAAAATTTTAAAAGTTTGTGATATTTACAAGTTGTCAATTAAAATTTAGGCTTTAGCATTAAGGGCAACTTAGTAAATAAATTTTATTTTTATATAATTAAATTAAAAATGTTTAAAAAATCAACAATTCATAAATTAAAAAAAATAGTTTATTGTAACTTTATATATAGAGTAAAGTAACATCAAACACCCTAATATTTTCCTAGTAGTATCAATCATCCTAATCATACTTATAGTGCATCTAGTCCCCTGAAGTTATTTACCTGGTGCTTCTAGTTAGCATGTCCTGATGTTATTTTTCAATTACATCTAGTACCTTAAAATTGTTCATGGTCTAGGGATTTGTATACACTATAAATAAGATTAAGGTATTGGAAGCACCATAAAAAGATAATATGTGGATGTTGAATGAACAATAAATAAGATTCTGGTGTTATATGCAATTTATTGTGTAAGGTGCCTATAATAAAATACTTTATGGTTAAATTTGCACTTAATCAATTTTAAAGTTAAAATAAGCCGTGGAGCATGGAAAGTGATATGAGATCGTGAAAAAATATTTAAGCTGTAACATCCCAACTTTTCACCAGCAGTATAATTTTTTTTTAACATCTTTTCAAATCATCAGAGTAGAGCATTTGAACGGAAGAATAACTGATATATATATATATATATATATATATATATATATTCAAAATGCCCACTGGCTAGATACAGAAGTGGTATAGTACCCAAGAGTTTTCAGAAAGTAAAGGATAACATCGGAAAGTCTTCAGCCGGAACCAGGACCCTGTTGCTTTCCTTTCTCCTTGGTCCTTGATTCTTCTGACCCTGACGCTATAGCTGAGATCCAATTTAACACATTGGATCTCAGGTAACGGTTAACCTCATATTCATATATATATATTCCACAATCACTCATATTAACAGTATAACGGATGTGTCACACGGAGTGCATAAAGATGTATCACACGTAGTGCATGTAGATGGGTCACACGTAGTGCATGTAGATGTATGTGTCACACGTAGTGCATGTATTCAAAAGCTCATAACAATACTCACAACATATCATCAGACCCTCAACCACAAATACGCATATAGTAAACATCAGAGTTAGTGTTACAGTACGCGAACGTACCTTCGTTGATGATAGACGGTATTTCCGTCGGAAAACGTACTTTGACGGAAACAATGGTTTGTCCGACAGCGGCACGTTAGGCGTAACGGCAGCAAATTAGGATTTCGACGTCCTATAAGAGTAATATCACTTTTATTAGTGATTTGATACTATATCGGCATTTTAGGTAAAAATTACCATTTTGCCCCTATACCCCTAATTGGCGGAATTTCGCCAAAGACTTTGTTACTCTTACAAATTTTCTTCCCGAATTTTGCCAGAACTTCGACGCAATTATGATTTTCGAAATTCTAGACTAAAATAGCCCTATCATATGATATCTAATCATACCTTGAAAGATAAATGCTATTCTAACTATTGAAAGAACTATGGAAGCTTAAAGCTTACCATTTTAACTCTTAGCTTTCGGGGACTCAATCCCTACCAAGTTTTATGTAATACCCCGAAATTTGAATTAGGGAATTTAAGGGCCAAAGTGCCAAAATGACCAAAATACCCCTGGGAGGAGTAAATAACTTAGGAAAAAAGGTGAATATGAGGTTTCAAACACCTTGTATTGAGTTTACCTTGTAATTAAGGTAATTTCTCTTGAAATTGGATAATTTTCAATTAGGTCCCTAAAACGTTTGGGAATTTGCAAATAGGTCCCTAAATACATTGTGGGTTATAAATACCCTGTGAAAGCTATAAAAGAAGCAAGTAAAAATCTATTTAAAATAGGGAAGGATATTGTCCCTAATTTAGGTAATTTATTAAGTTACAAACTTGGAGAAATGGTAGAAGAATACTCAAAAGTAAGGAAATGACCATAATACCCTTGCGATTATGGAAAATGCGAATAATGCGTAATGCATGAAAAATCTCATGTTAAAGCAAAGGTTAAGAGGTAATGTGGTATTCTAATTAAGAAAATTACTAAGCAGTGATAACTCGAGTGATTAAGTATTTATTAGCAAATTACTTAAGCACAAGTATAGAAAATTCGGAGATAATTATGTAAAGCTCCAAAATTAGTGATAAATGGCTAAAAATTAGCATAACTATATTGGTTAATTAATTGGAAAATTTGAAGGAAAAAGGATGAGTTTAGGTATTTTTAAGCCTAAATGCAAGAATTGACCAATAGGAAAATGTTGTGAGAGATTATGTAAAAATAATTATTTAATTAATTAAATAATTAATTAAAAAAGAAAGTGCAGAAAATAGAAGAAAAAAAAACGAAAAAAAATAAAAATAAAAAAGAAATAAAATAGAAAACTTAGTTGATAAGTTAAGTTTATTATTTTATTAATATAATTAATTAAAGTAAAATTTTGTGAATAGTAAAATGGGAAATAGGAAACGGATCCTATCTAGAGATCTAGGAATGGGATTCCCAAAGTCAAGGTAAAATATTAATCAGTGGGATTTTATCTTCCGTTAAACTCTTGCGGAAGTTAATTCTGAAGCCGTTTGTGCTATTTCCTAATAAGACGAAATAGAGAAATTCTGAGAAAAGGCCAGATAGCCAAAAGGACGAAAATGTTATGTTGTGACATTTGGAAAAGAATTGGGAATTTTCATGAACATATTTGGATTCAGTGAATTTTTCTGAAGAGATGGGTGTTTCCGAAAACAAGTTTCGACACCGGACGCGTTCGGACACGTTTTTCGAGAAAACTTCAACTGGACTGTTGGAGGCCTATATGGAATCAAAATTTAGGTTAACTTGGACATTTCTGCTAAGTGAGAACATGTCTTCAGAGTTGTAAACCCAGAATTTTGTGAATTCTCCGAAATCACGCGAATCGGGTACCGATCGGGGAAAATGGTTGAACAAGTTGCAATTAAAGGGTTTTTTTTGATTTTCCAAACAAAGCCTTGAATTTGCCAAACAAGTCCCTTGTTTTTGCCTATAAATAGATGCATTCCCCTTGAGAAATTTCACACCTTTTCTTCCTTCTCTTGGCCGAAATTTTTGGTTGAGAAAGAAGAGAAAGGAGCTCTGGGGGAATTGTGCAGCGAAGCCCTGCAGAATTGTCCGGAAAGTCTTCAACGGGTAAGTCTTTCGATCTTTAGTTTTTAGTTCGAAAGATAGTAGAATTGTTAGATAGTTTTAGGAAGTAGGGAATGAGATTCCTACTATTGTTTTTAGGCCTCATTGCATTGAAAAATGCCTGACGAGGTAAAAACTTGGTAGGATCGAGTACCTGAAAAGTTGTAGTTTTTATAGCTCTTTCAAAAATAGGGGTAGTAATGTTAGAATAGCCTTTAAATTTCGAGTATGATTGGGTATCATATGGGAGGGCTATTTTAGTCATTATTTTCGAAAATCATAGTTGCGTCGAAGTTCTGGCAAAATTTCAAGAAGAAAATTTGTCAGAGTAACGAAGTGCTGGCGAAATTCCGCCGATTAGGGGTAGAAGGGCAAAATGGTAATTTTTACCTAAAATGCCAGTTATAATGCCAAATCACTAATGAAAGTGATATTACTCCTATAGGACGTCGAAATCCTAATCACTGCCGATTCTACGCCGAAGTGCCGCCGTTGGACGTTTTCACGTTTTTCGTAGAAAAGTACGATTTCCGACGGAAGTGCCATCTACCGTCGGCGAAGGTACGTTCGCGCATCGTAACATTAACGCCGATGTTTATTGTATACCTATATGAGGTAGATGATGACTGTAGGTTTGTTGTGTGCTTATTGGTGTATGTACGTTCGCGTACTGTAACATTAACGCTGATGTTTATTGTATACCTATATGAGGTAGATGATGACTGTAGGTTTGTTGTGTGCTTATTGGTGTATGTACGTCCGCGTACTGTAACACTAGATATAGTATGCTGTATATGGTATGTATGTGATGTGTGTATGGTGTGTATATGTGGGGTGTTGTTGGGATGCATATTATGTTAAAAGATAACTGTATGCATCTTTGGGAGCGATATATCTGTAAGGCTGGGAGCGATACATTTATAATGCTGGGAGCGATACATCTGTAATGCTGGGAGCGATATATCTGTATGCTGGGAGCGATACATGTGCATTGGTTGGGTGTGGTTTATATGTTGTTGTTTGGTAACCCATATGTGTGTATGTATACATGAGGTTAACCGTTACCTGAGATCCGGTGCGGATCTCAGCCCTTAATATAGCGTCAGGTTCGGGAGGACCAAGGACCGAGGATGGAGGCAAGCAGCCTGCGTAGAAAACCTGACTAATGACTTCATTTTGTTGTTCCGGCGGAAGCTTTCCTTTTGCTATTATATATTACTTCTGAACCACGCGGTTTCTGTACCGCTGTTGTAACCAGCCAGACTTACGGCGTTTTATATATACATATCAGTTACTCAAATGCTCCGTTGCTCTACTCTGATGTTTTCAAATGATGTTTGTTTGAAAAAAAAATTATACTACTTTTAAAAAGTTGGGATGTTACATTTTACCTCTTTAGGCATTTTTCAATGCAATGAGGCCTAAAACAATAGTAGGAATCTCACTCCCTACTTACTAAAACTATCTAACAATTCTACTAACTACCGAACTAAAAAGCTAAAGACCGAAGGACTTACCCGTTGAAGACTTCGCAATTTCCCCAGAGCTTCTCTCTCTTCTTTCTCCATCTAGATTCGAAAATCTCAAGAGGAATTGGTGTGAAAAACCAAAGGGAGGGGTGGGGTATTTATAGAAAAGGAGGTAGGGTTTCGGCCGTCGGATCAACTTTGTGAGAATCGATCTGGACCGTCCAAAGCAACTTTTCAAAAAAACCCTTTTTTCCTTCTTCCCTTTCACACTTGGCCGAAATTCAGGCTCCAAAATAAAGGGTTTGGCCAATGGGAGGTGGCCACGTGTCACCTTCCAGAAGCTTTCAGACCGATTTCTCCGATCGGTACCCGATTCGCGTGATTTAGGAAAAATCTCAAAATTCTGGATTTACAACTTTGAAGACAATATCTCACTTACTAGAAATGTCCAAGTTAACCTAAATTTTGGTTCCATACAGGGCATTCCGTGTTCACCAAGTTTCTAAAACGTGTCCAACGTGTCCTGTCAAAACTTGTTTTCTAACCATCAATCTCTTCGAAAAATTCACTGATTCCAAATATGTCCATATAAATTCAAACTCATTCCTAGATGTTGAGTTAGAATTTATTTCCTTCATATCCAAAAATGTGCCTATCTCGCATTTTTCTATTTCGTCTTATTAGGAAAATGCACAAACGGCTTGAATTAACTTCCGTAAGAGTCTAACGGAAGATAAAATTCCACCGATCAATATTCTACCCTGACTTTGGAAATCTCATTCCTAGATCTCCAGATAGGATCCGTTTCCTAATTCCTAAATTACTATTCATAATATTTCACTTTAATTAATTATATTAATATAATAATATCAACTTGCATAAATTCTTATACATATATATTTATTTTTTTCTCTTTTTCCTTTGGCTCAATTTCAGCTGGCCCTATATTATTTTTAATAAATATTTATTTTTTATTTAATTAATTATTTAATCATTTACTTATTTAATTTTTCCCAAAAATTCCACAAAATTACCTAATTGGTCCATTCTTGTATTTAGGCTTAAAAATACCTAAACTCAACTATTTTTCTCCAAAATTTCCATTTAATTAGTAAACATGTTTTTACTAATTTTAAAACAAAAACCACTAATTTTAGGGTTTCATATAATTACTTGTGAATTTTCTTTACTTATACTTAAGTAATTAGCCCAATATTACTTAATTATTTCATTATCACTTATTGATAATTTTCTTAATTACAATGCCTCCTTACCTTCATACTCTTGTATTAACATTAGTATTTTCATGCCTCTTGCATTTTTAGAAATTACAAGGGTATTATGGTCTTTTAATACTTTTGAACATTCTTCTTCAATTTCTCCAAGTTCGTAATTTATCAAACTACCACAATTAGAGATATTATACTCTCTTGATTCAATTGCTCATTTTACTGCCTTTTGGTATTTTCCATAATTTTTCTAAGTCAATTACAAATCCTAGGGGCATTTTGGTCATTTTGACACTTTGGCCCTTAAATTCTCTAATTCCTACAGAATTCAACTTAGAAAAATAGACTATATTTCCACGAGTCTTACGATCATAATTTCACTTATGAGAAATAACCCATTTATTTATCAAAATATAATATTTCAGATAAATAAATATGCGGGTATTACATAAGCCACCTTGGATGATGACACGATGAATAGTAGAGCCGGTAAAACAGGTCACTTTGGATGATGACACGATAAATAGTAGAGCCGGTAAAACAGGCTCTACCCCCCACAGGCTACAACAGGCTATCAAGCGGCCCGCTTAAGTTTTTTAATTAATTAATTCAACATCATTAAATTTAATCATGAGTTTAATTAGTAGCATACATGAGCCTTGGCCCTAGTTAGCGAGAAAAGGCATAAAAGACGAGCAATAATTATTTCTAAAGATCACCTGATCTCGACAATTTTTTTTTTTTTTTTTTTAAATAAATGGACCACTTGTATCAGAGGACACATATGATATGCATATAGAATTTAGAGAGAGAAAGGTTAACCTACATTCATCAGTCTAAATATTGTTTCAAAACATACATAATCCCAACTTTTTAGCTAGAGTTGATGAGTTTTAGAGTTTAAAGTTTGTTTTTTTTCCTTTGATGAAATATGGTGACAATATATTTCAAAAGATAAGTCGACTTTGATAATATCTTGAGCATTTAATATTTATTTCCCTATTTTACTCTTATATACAATTAAACTTTATAACTAATTAAAAATATTAAAATTGAGCACTCAAAAAATTGGCAAAAAAGTACTAAAAAGCTAATGACAATCAAAATTAAGTGTGGAATAAGAAATATAAAAAAATTAAAAGGATAGATATTTTTGCAAACTCAAAATTTTTTTAACTTTAACAAAGAACCTTATGCTTCCTTAGTGATCGAGTAGTGGATGAATTAATTAATTCAGCAGCACTATATTTAATTATGAGTTTAGTGGCACTAATTATATGAGGCTAGTGATGCGAGGGGGACGTAAATCTTGAGTAGGAGACCACTTGTATCGAACGATACGCATGATTTGCATGTGGATTTTAGAGATTAAGAAATCTATAAAATCTTAAATGAATCTGAAGCCAAACACTTTACGCAACTCATTCTACAATATTTTAATTCTTTTGTTAAGTCAGCTTTTTCTAAGTTTTTGGGGTTAATATCATTATTGGTTCTTAGAATTTACCCTCATTTTAGTTTTATTTTAGTTTTGACCCCTATAATTTCAAACTGAAGGTGGTTGTGGTTTTTGAAGTTTCTTTCTATCTATAATTTGGTCCTTGCAATTTAATAAAGACCTGGAGCTAGGGATAATGGTGTTAATGTTGCTTACGTTGCATGTTGGCTGGACAAGTTGACATGGAATATGTGGTTACTGTGTAATGTGAGCTGGTATTGGGTTTTAAAAAACAATTTCAAAAAATAGGCGCAACTGTTCACCATCTTCTCCTGGATGCCGGACATGGGAAGCACCCTGAACCAGAGGAGCGCGTTGCCGTCAGATGAACCAGAGGTGAATCACGCAGAGACGCGAGCTGCTGGGGACCTTACCGCCGTCAACCATCATATCATCATCACCTTGTTGATTTATATGAGATTTAAGATTTATTTATAGACAGTTGATTATTGGTTTTTTCCCTTCAATTATAAGTTTTAATTTATGAGCCATTACAAGGTGCATCACTTTTAGAAATTATTTTCTTAATTAGAAATATCACTTTTTTGAAGTTATTTTCTTCTTAGTTTATCACTTACATGATAAACTATTCTTTTCTGTTTATCCTTACTCATCTTTTTCAACTTACAATAAATTTGGTGACCAGAATACATATTGCTGTCAATGTTAATTAGTATCTTTTGTCACTAAACATTAATTCTTATAGTACTACTCAATCAACAAAACTAACACTTAAATGCACAATTTCACCAACCTCAAAACAAGATAATTGGAGAAGATAAAAGAAATATTATATGAACTCGAAAAAAAAACATACAAATCTTATTTAATTTTAGCTAACCAAATAACCTATTATAATCAATTTTTTTTAAAAGAGAAATTCATTATAAAATCATAAGACAACCAAATAATAAATCCAAACTAATTAAATTTAGCCATTAATCATCCTCTACATATAAAAATCATCTATTGTCAAAACTCAAGACTCTTCCAAAATCATAACCCCAAAATTTTCACTCATCAACACAATATTACCCTCATTAGAAAGAGAAAAATATGTAGAATAGCTTTTATAAAAGGAGTGAGGTGAAAAGAAGTGATTATGAGTACCTATTTAGTCCTTAAAATGAAGATGAACAGCACCGGATATAAGATGATACTAACATTTTCAATAGGTATCTCAAACAAGAATTTTACTTTCCTCTCACAACCCAATGAGTAATAAACCAAACATTTTTTAATAAAAAAAAAAAGAGTATAATTATATAAAAGATAAGAGATTAGCTGGGGACAAATTATTGGTCAAAATAAAATATTATATAATACATACATATAAATATATAAGATAAAAGAAGGCCAACTAGGGCCAAGGCCCCAGCTGGCCATGACATAGTCCCGCCACTGGTAATGAGGGCGCAAGGCATACATAAGGGGGGCTATTTTTTGGGAAAGGAATCAACTATATGGATTGGTTTTTGTAGTTGAAATCATGCGCAAGTTCATATCATAATACAGATCATTCCGAATGGACGAGCAAGGTTCTATGGGGGAGTGACGAGAAGGGGGTTGCCTAGGAGGAGTGGGAGGGAAGAAAAAAGAACGGTGGAGAGCATTAGGATGTTTTTTTTTTTAACTTTCATTATTCTTAAACAATATCACTCTATAATATTTGGGAAAATCACATCTAGATCTCAACCAATGAAAATAGTACATTGATAAGTCTCATAAGTTGTTAATGGTAACTGGTTCACTTCACTTGTTAATCTTACTGTTCAGATTAGATCTGACAATCCAAATATGCTAAACTCTCTTTCTAAGCAAAGCGCTTAATAGGAAACCGATTCCGTTACAATCCTACCTATAAGTGTTAATCACACTGTCCACATTCCTGTACTGAGAAATAGCAATGGCTCTACTCTCACTCGTCAAACAC
The DNA here is from genome assembly GCA_025563575.1 of Acacia pycnantha. Lineage (NCBI taxonomy): Eukaryota > Viridiplantae > Streptophyta > Magnoliopsida > Fabales > Fabaceae > Acacia > Acacia pycnantha. The sequence goes on from JAMWYP010000064.1 coordinate 1,642,460, forward strand.
TACTTTCCCTTCACTTCATTGGGTTGATATTCTCACCGGTCTGGTCCCAAGGATCGGAGAGCTGGCGAGGACTTAAAAGTCTTACTTTTAAGACCTTACATTTTATAAGTCCGGTCTAAAAAATTCTTTATATATTTACGGAACTGCCACCGGTCATATTTTTTAGACCTCATCTTCTATAATCCAGTCTAAAAAGTTCCTTATATATTTATAAAACTGTCACCAATTATACTTTTTAGACCTAATTCTCTATAATCCAGTTTAAAAATTTCTTTATATTTACGAAACTGCAACCAGTCATACTTTTTAGACCGGAGCCTCAATAATCCGATTCAAATGAGACGGTCTTAAAGCTCTTTTTTGTACTAGTGTCGGGCCAATCACTCATCTTATCACTTTTACTATATGTATGTCTGCATGCCTCTGCCGAATAATTAAATGGATTAGATCTCTGTAACATACGTGTACGCCAAGGATTAGTAGGTGTAATACCTTAATTTTCATAATTCTTATAAACATTGTATTTTCATAATTAGTATAAAATGAAGGTGAATATGTGTCTCAAAGGATTATAACCTATTGATTATATTCTTATCATTTTGAAATTAATTAACCAAGGGTTAATTATGAGACTACATGTAAGGGCTATTAAATGTGATTAAAATAGAACATATAATAATAGCTAATTTATAACCAAAAGAGATAAGAAAAGGTTATAAATACACTTATTAAATTAGAACAAAATAGCAAATGCTAATTGGCAATTAAGCTTGCACTAATTGAGATTAGTTGCATAATTCTTCAAGATGATTAGAAGCAAATTAGGATCATCAAAAGAGGGCTAATTATATGAAAATAATTAAGCCAAAGAGAAGGAAATAATACTTGTCTAAATAAGCACTAATTACCATGGTTAAGTTAACAAATGCAATTAAGAGTTAATTGGAATTTGTTAATTAATGTTGAAAAGTCAACAATAGCAACTAGCCAATGAGAAATCAAGAAAATAAGCTAAATCCTTAGGTAATTAATTGGACCAATGGGAGACTTGAGCCATGGATTAAGAGTGAAGATTTAACTTAAACTAACACAAATTAGATCCAATGGTTGAGAGGAAAGAAGAAGTATTAGATTTGCACATGGGAGGGAGGGGGAGGGAGAGAGAGAGAGAGAGAGAGAGAGAGAGAGAGAGTGTGTGTGTGTGTGTGTGTGTTTATAATATAATAATCAAGATATTTAATTAATAAGAGCACATGTTGTTTTAACAAAAAGATCTTCAATAGTGTTAGGATTTTTCTAACAACAATGAAGGGTGAGGATTAAGTCTAATAAAGTAGTTTTGATCCAATGGATAGGGATCAAAGCGATTGGGTGTGATAGTTTCTTGTGAGCTTGGAATTTTTGCTATAAATAGGGGCTCAACCCCTCTTCATTTTTCACACCAAATCAACTCCAAGTAGCTGATTTCTAAGAAGTTAGAGTGAGTGTTCTTGGAGCAAGGTGAAGGAGCAAGAACTTCAAGTTCTTGAGCTTTAGTCTTTAGTTTTGATAGAATGTTAGTTTAATCTAGAAAATTAGGAAGTAAATTCCTATACTTTTTTTTAGGCCTCCTTGCATTGAAAAATTCCTAATGAGGTAAAAACATGTTGGGAAATAATTTTTGGGAATCAATGGATCAAGATTGTGAAAATTGTAGAATTTTCGGTTTAAATCCTGTGATGGCAGCGAAATTAATGCTATTATTTTATGTAGCAAATGAAGTCATTAAATCATGAAATTTTACAGGAATAAATTAGATATGTAGGGATTTCTAAATATATAAAATATGAAACATTTTGATCCTTGGTCAAGGAGATATGAATTTTTGAAGATAAGCCTTGTTTACTGGATTTAAATCTGAACAGTGTTTAAAAACGAAACCCTGGGAATTATTCTTGATGTTCTATCTTCTTTGAATATTTTTACTTGAAAATAGGCATGTCAAGGGTCATGTGGTAACTTTAATCTCCTATATCTTGTATGATTATATATGATTGAATGATTCATGAAGTGTGTAACACCCCAAATTCCATACCTCAAATGGTGTCGGATGACACTTGGTTTTAGAAAATTCGACAGAGTTTGAGGTGCTACATCAGAGTACTGCGGAAACGGAGAGCAATGTGCTAACAATTGGACAATGAGTATCTGATATAAAATACCCCGACATATGATGATGCCAGGCGTATGCTGGATAAATTGAAAATCCCGAAGGAATATTCATGTGATACAATATACAGAGCTTTGTACAATTACATTTCTCAAAAGTAACTATACAATCTAGACCAAGCCTTAACTAGACTTGGGGCAATGAACCTAACTCCGTTAATCGAACAGAATGGCCAGGTAAGTGTCTATCATGGGGGCCTCACCGAGTTCACGGCGACTTATTGGCTGACCCACATAGACTAGCCTTGCCTTCGGCACCAAACTTGTTCGAAATAACTTTATTAGATCCATGCCTGATAATAGGCTCTGATAATCTTCTTCCGGCTCTTGTCTCGACCGGTGCATTATTACGGCCTTGCCCCTTGGTTCCTCTCTATGGCTCCATCTACCGGTACCCTCTCTGATATTTCTGATATTTCTGCTTGATCATTTCCTGTACTATTAGTTAAGACTGAGGCCCAATGCCCATCGGATCTCAGGTAACGGTTAACATCATGCTTATGTAAACAATATATGTATGACAGGTATTCATGACATTTCAGCATATTCACTACAAAAGCCCATAACAGATGTAGGAGATACATAATCACATATGTAAGGCAATAACCACACATAGTCAACGCTCATGCATGTTATTCACTGTCTGCACTATTCACCAGTGCCACGATATACGGTCGTGTCCTCAGCGCTAGGAAAACTCAACGGTATTAATATGACTATAACCCGTGTAAACAAAATGTATAAGTAGTGATCTAAGTCTCATACCTTAGTCACAGTGCATGACCCAAGACTAGGTCTTGTCTATGTCTTTATGAAATTATCTACCACATATAAGCATACAATAAACATCAAAGTTAGTGTTACAGTACGCGAACGTACCTTTCACCGTGTAATGGCCAAACGTTCGGCCTTTTGAACCCGACTCCGGACTTCCCGGATATCCTATACATCATTGTCGGATTATTATATGATATTGTGATAAATATCATATTGCTTAGAATAATATCCTAAAGGTCAAATTTACCTTCCTACCCTTGGTGGATTAATTATTCCACTTTTGCCCTTACCTTTCTTAAAAACGAATTGCAGGAATTTCTGGGCATATTTTCCAACAACTTTGAAAAATCATAATTAATTCTATAAAAATCGAAACGAGGATCCGTAAAATTCCTAGGAATCCTTAGGATGTAAAATTTTAAATAAAAATATTCATTTTCAACCAGATTCCCTGAGTCATTCCCAGGTTTAAGGTTTCTAAACTCTGCCCAGAATTTCGTCTGGGAAAATAGCCTAACTTCAAGGATTTTTATCTCCTTATGTAGAACTCCAAATGATACATATTTTACATATTTGGAAACCTATATATCTCTATTTTAACCATGAATATTTTCAGAATTTTAGCATCTCATCTTCAATTTAAAAGTATGACGTTTTTGCTACTGTTTTCAGAAATTCCTAACCGATGAATTTTCGCCAGAGCTTCGCTACTTTGCTTTTCAACTCCCAAAATTTTGCTATACACCATGGCTCATATAATTTTCGAAATATCAACATTTTTAACTATAAAAACATGATATTAAAATTACTCTAGCATATTTAAGATTAAAGCATAAACTATCTATGAATTCAAAAGCTAAAACTCTAAGAACTTACTTGCTATGCTTCAACTCCTTCAAGAAGCTCCTCACTCTCCCTCTCTTATCTCTATATTCAGATGCTATGCTTGCTCTTGCTTGTGAAGGTGTGAAGAATAATGAAGCCCCAAGGTGCCTATTTATAGCAAAAATCCTAGGACACAAAGGGAATTTAATTTTGATCAAATCTCACCCTCACCCTTAGATTAAAAGAACACTTTTTGAAACTTCATCTCCTCCATTCATTGTAGTGCCGACATGCTCCCTCTCTTAGCCATTTAATTGTGTTTTTGCTTTTGTTTTTGTTTGTGTTGTTTATTATAAAAAATAACTCAATTATTTAATTCCAAACAACTCATCGAGCGCCACTTATATGGACTTTTGGGGGATATTATTTAATCTTCACCTTTTGCATGGGCTGCCGACCTCCTCTCTCCCATTTAGCAATTTAATATGTTATTTCATTAGCAAATATCTTATGGTTGAAGTCTCTAATTGGCTAGTTGCTTTGTTTGACTTTTCAACCAAAATTTCCATCTCTCCTCCTCCTTCCATTCAGCTGGAACGTAGCATTTTTGGGCTGAATAAGAAGCTCAATCAAGTGTTTATAGGTGCACTAATTACATATCCCATTGTATAATTTATTTGTTAGCTTATCCATGATAATTAGTGTTTATTTAGACAAGCTTAATTCTTCATCTTTGGCCCTTAATTTTTCTTCAATAATTAGCCCTCTTTTATTTCAAAAATGATTACTTTAATTTTCCCATAATCAAATTGAAGAATTATGCCACTAATCTCAATTAGTGCAAAGCTTATTTGTCTATTATTTGCTAATCGATACTTAATTTAATTAAGTGTTTTATAATTCTTCCATGTCTCATTTATACTTAAAATAGCCATTAATTTATGTGATTTTATGTGACATATATTAGCCAATTTAATATGGTAACATATTCCTAAAATACAGGATTTTCGGTAAGTCGAAAATCGGGTATTACAAAGTGATGGATAAGATTAGGTCTTGGGTCATGCACCCGTGGCTAAGTTTATGAGCCTTAGTCACATGTTTGTATACATTCAGCTTTATGCGGGTTATAGTCTTCATAATACCGTATGGTTGTTTTCCTAGCGCTGAGGACACGAGAAGCTGTCGTGGCACTGGTTAGTGCAAACGTTGCGAACATTACATTTGTTGTGTGCTATGTATTGTTGGAACCTTACATCTACTGTGTGCTATATATGGTTAATGCTGATATGTAATGAATATCTGTCATATATTGTTATATCTGCTATAGAGGTTAACTGTTACCTGGGATTCAATTGTTGGTTTTGATTAGTTTTGATAATGTCTTATATAAATGCCATTATTAAGAGCAAAAAGTTTGTATGATATATTTATCTCCTACATTGACTAACTACTATATTTAATGTAGATTAGTCCAAGTTGAATAATGGCTCAAGAAGGAGATAAGAGATTTTAGAAAGAAGAAATTGAAGAGAATGTCAAGTTCAAGAAGAAGATGAGATATTGAAGAAGGTAGAACTTGCAGAGAATGATGAGTCCAAGCTAAATGATGGAGAATGATCAAGAAAATAGATTGAAGAAAGAAGTTCTTCTACAATATAATGAGAATATCATAATGTCAAGGAAGCACGAAGTTATCAAATGATTTTGGGGATAATCTAGAAGGAGAGAAGAAATTGAAGAAAGAAGAACTTGCACAATGTAGTGGAATATCATTATTCAAGTTCTAATATTGATGTTAGAAGTCTCCAAGGTCATATGGAAGTTGGAATGGGTCAATTCAGAGTTAAAACCAGCAAAAAATCAGTTCCAGGATGAGAAAACTCGAGTTCAGATCTAAAAACTCGAGTTTCCTACTTCGCCACAATGATTTGCTCCTCTGATATGAGAAAACTCGAGTTTAGGACACAAAACTTGAGTTTGGAACTCAAAACTCGAGTTAATCACTAACTGACTCGAGTTTGTAATGTCTTCAGCATCTCTAGTGTCTCTGGACAAGGAAAGCTCGAGTTTTCAAGTAGAAACTCGAGTTTACAGCGGTCTTCAGCAACTTTGTTTCACATTTCACTTGGGCGACGTCTGGTAATTCAATGATATCTTCCAAACCAAAAATCGGATTGAGGTAAAACTAGTGAAATATGAAACTAGACTCCTAATGCGTCATCTTGATATAAAATTCAAGCTCAAAGGATTTTAGATCAAGGAGCTATAAATTTTTGAAGTTGACAGTGAAATCCACACCACACAGCAAAACCAAGCTTCAATATTTTGAGTGTAGCTCACAAATTACAAATCCAATTGAGCTCAAATTGGTGGCATATGAAAGTAGACTCAAAGGGATTTCCAACAAGATTTTAATAGACCAAAACGAATTTCATACCTGGGATATATGGCCTTCAAAATTCGACTGTATGTTCAAGATGTTTCATAGTTTGCTATCAAATGAAGCAAACTCGAGTTTTGGAACCAAAAGTTGAGTTTGTCGGGGACAAAGAGCAAAATATGATTTTGGGAAAGACTGAAAAATCGAGTCATTAAGTTGGAAACTTGAGTTTCCATCACACAGAGAGCAACGAACGTCAGAGCATCTTCAAAACTCGAGTTTGTGAGACCAAAACTCGAGTTTCCATCAGACAGAGAGCAACCAAGGGCAGAGCAACTCCAAAACTCGAGTTTGTCACTTAATGACTCGATTTTTGCTTCTATTTCAAGATGTTCTTTGAATCTCAATCGCGACATTTACCTGAGAAAGACCAAAACTCAAGTTTGCACTTAAGTGAACAGTTGAAAACTCCAATTTTCATTTGGAAACTCCAGTTTTCGACGCTCTGTTTGAAAATCAGTTTTCTCGAATTTGCGAAATCTTCATATATGATCTAGATACTTCATATCATCACTCATTACTATTCTTAACTATGTTTAATCAATTTGTTAGTGAGTTTCAGATGATTAAAACGAAGGATTAGAAGCAAATCTCAAAATCTCAGATTTGTGTCAGAACATCGAAAGCTATGCAAAAGTTCTAAATGATCTCCAACGGTTACTATTCACAACGGTCATATTCTCAACGTTCTAATGATCTTCATCTATAAGTAGAGACACATTCAAGAAGGAGAAAAACGATGGCAAGAGCTTGCACTGTCAAAATGCCCAAATTCTGAATTCAACATTCATCTCACATACACTCTGTTCTCAATGCTTACATAGCTCATCTTAGAGAGTGAAATGATTTGTACTCCAGTGTTTATTTATTCACTTCTGAGAGAGAAGATTCATTGTAATCATTTTATCTGAGAGTTACTCAAGATTTGGTGATCTTGAGTGGGAAACAGATTATAACCTTACGGTGTAAGGGGGAGTATCTCGATGAGAGATTTGGCTTCACAAGTGCCTGACTGAACTTGTGGGTTTGTAATGGCTTCTCTTGTGCCTGGATTAAACAAGAGGATAGTGGATTGAAAATCTCAAGTGGAGCTTGGGGACTGGACGTAGGTCAAGGATTGGGCCGAACCAGTATAAATCTCAGTTTGCATATTCTCTTCCTTAATCTCCTATATTTCTAGTATATATGTTTGAATGACTGTCTATATCTTTGTAACTCTTTAATGTCATACAAACTGGGTTTACTGAGTTACAAAAAGATTTTTAAAGTTCCTAAGTTTTTATACTTCACCCAATTCACCCCATCTTGGGTTCAGCCGGTTCTTACATCAATGGGTATTGAATCTCAGTCTTTACTAAAAGTTCAGGAAAGGAATCGGATGCGAGAAAGTAATTGATCTAACCATATTTTTATATGATTTTTCTTGATTAAATTGGGGTTCTTAATGCATTTTCTGGGACATTATTGCATGATTAAGCACTAAGTTGAGTTAAAGACATTTGTATTGAATTAAGTGAAATTAGGGGCAAAATGGTCATTATTTATTAATTATTCATGCAAATGATTTCTTGGACTCTTGATGCTACATTGTGTTTAATCTTGCATTGTAGGTGTTTAAGAAGAAAATGGAGATTTTTAGGGTCGAATTAATGTTTTGAAGACTGGGGAAAACTACAAGAAATGCCCCAACAATTTCTGAAAATTGGAAATCAATGAAGAAAATGACCAGAGACAAATTACAGAAAATGACCCAGTTGTTTTTGGAAATCTCAGTTCTGCCCCAAAAATATTTTGAATATCCGCACTTAAGTCCCTTCATCAGAACTTTTAATCTTTGCAGTTAGGTCCCTGGTCAAAACTTGCGTTTTGACCAGGAACCCATTAGGTCAGAAACGAGAGCTGAGGGAGATTAAAATAGAACACAGCATTTTGACCAAGCTGATTTTTGCTGATTTTGAATTAAAACAAAAAAAGGAACCAGATCCGAAAACGCAAAGGGGGGACCCGACATTCGGATGGATAATTAAAGAGGAACAAGAGTGCGCCGAAAAAGGGGGAGACCTGGACGCTTGAGAGATCGACCCACCTTCACTGTGAGGGGAAAAAGGAGGGCGCCGCGCGAACGATTTGGAGACTGGAAATTTCAGAACGCGAGAGAGAACCAGATCGGGACCTTCATCTCCATATCCCTCCTCCTCACTGGCGGCGTCCTTCACCTTCACCGTCGCCGGTGAGCTTTCCTCATCACCACCACCATCTTCTTCATTCAGTCACCGGCGAGCTTCTTCTCCTCAACCACCATTCATCCTTCCTTCTCAAAAAAAGGCACCGATGGACAAAGCATATGAAGAGGTACCAGTCGAGACAATAGTTTGAAGAAGCTTAAGAAGGACTTGTTCTGGCATAGATCTGATAAAGTTATTTCAAACCATTTGATGCTTAAACTAAGAAAGGGTTGCTCTATGTGGTTCAGTCATAAGTCTCCGTGAAAGACGGGGAGACTTCCACTGGACACTCGGCCTGACCAATGGGTTTGATTAACTGAGTTGGATTCGAAGCGACAAGTCTAGTTAAGACATGGTGTAAGATTGTATAATTATTATGTATGTTGGTTTTAATTATACAAGTTCTTTATTATTGTATCACATAAATATTCCTTTGGGATTTTCAATTTAACTAGCATATGTTTGGGCATTTTATATCAGTTACTCATTGTCCAAACGTTAGTGTATGCTCTCCGTTCCTAAAACTACGTGTCAGCGAACACAATAAATGGTATGAAATTTGGGGTGTTACAGTAGGTAGTGTTATTTTAAGTCAGGTAGTGTTATTTTAAGTCAGTGCATTCCTCTCTTTTTTTTGTCAAAATGTCAATGCATTCCCACGATGCAAGGATCTTAATCATTCCAATTTTTTAAGCTTATATATAAACTAGACATTATTTTGTTGGCAGGAATAAGTTATCTCAAGGGTAGCTCTAGTGAAGAACCATATGATTATATCATTTGCCAATTTGAAAAAATTAATATTAATCTAATTATTGTTGATATAAAATATAAAATCAATCATAAATGAAGTAATTCACAAATAGTGAAGATCTTGTCTTATTTTTAATTGAAAAAAGTTTCGATGGTACTATGGTAGGGTCCCGGAGCAAGACAAGGCTAGGGTATGCTTATGGACTCAAAGAGTGCTTACAAAGGTACTTATAGATTATCCTCCAATATGATCATCACATTGGTGGGATTCGAACTCACAACATTATCACTACTACAAAAAGTAGATTTAACGACTCCCATATAACGACCGATTAAATGAAAACAGACATAAAAAACTAGGCGGTGGCATTTTTGAAATTTTGGCGAGAATATTCAACGACTGTTTCACACAAAATGGACGTTAAAACGTAGGCGGTGGCACTGTTATAATTTTCTGCTTACTTTTAACGTTTGTTTTTAAAAAACTAACGTTAAATGTTTTGATATAACAACTGTTATAATAAAAACAGTCGTTGTATCTTAGATACCATTTATTTTATTTGGTGACACCATTTAATTTTATTTTGTGAAAAATTAGTGCTACTTATAAAATCTTCAAGATTATATGACCATTGCGATTTTATCTCATATTTATAGTTATTTCCTATTATGTAGCCTAGAATTCGATAGTTAAGAGAAGAAATCTAACCATTTTTTCATTTAGTTAGTTCCTAATAATTAAATTTAATAAATTAAACAATATATCTCTTATATATAACTATTTCCTAGTATATATGTAGCTTAGAAATTCGATATTATGAAAAGAAATATAATCGTATTTTCATTTACTTAGTTCCTAATTAAATTTAATAAATTAAAAAATATATCTATATATTTTTTATTTTGAGTTATAACGACTGGTTTTGAAAAACCAGTCGTCGAAACTCAAATTTTGTAGATATTTTACTCTTTTTTTTTTTTTGAGTTTCAACGATTGGTTTTTCAAGAAACAGTCGATGAAACTTGAATTTTTTTAGATATTTCAATTTATTTTATTTTTATTCTGAGTTTCAACGACTGGTTTTTGAAAAACAGTCATTAAAACTCAAATTTTTTAGATATTTAAATTTTTTTTATTTTTTATTTTGAGTTACAACGACTGATTTTTCAAAAACAGTCATTGAAACTCAAATTTTTTTGATATTTCAACTTTAATCTGGCGCCTTCAACATTTTGTTGTTCCCTCTCTTCCATAAAAATATGAAGTTTTCTCTTCAAAACCCAACCGTGCAGAACGTCTTCCTCAAATTCATCATAAACACAACCTTTCATAAAGAGTCTCGAACGTCTTACTTTTGCACATCCTGTTCGCTACGCTAAATTTTCTTCTTCATTTTTGGGGAAGTCTCCTTCTCCTAGCTAGTTTTGTTGTGAGCTGCAAAAATAGCTTACAAGGTTTAGATCTGGCCCGCTTATATCAGGATATGAAAAACCCTTTTCGGCTTCATTTCTTCAGATCTCTAGATTTAATTTGCGCTGAAGTCGTCAATCCATGGCTAATTCTTTTTTATTTTAATTGTTTCTCCTTCTCTGGTGATTATACTTCGCATTTATTCTTGATTGTTCAATATTCTAGTTTTGTCAATTTTGGTTAGCTCTTTGATTTGGATCTGGATTTTTGATTTTTTCAGCTAGTTCTTTTCAATATTATGGTTCTTTTGGCTTTAATCAAAATTTCGATTTTGATTTTTCTTCGGTTTTGCTCTTGATGTTAACTGTTTTCTTTCTAATTGGTTTTTTTTCCAGGATTGCAACTATCAGCAAGTTTCCGGCACAGAGTCTAGCTCTAGGACTTGGTAGACCAATTGCTAAAGTTGTGGTATCTGTGTCCCTAGTTGATGAAAGGAACCTTTTCAATTTTCTAAGAAACAAACAAGAGATGAGTAACTCTAAGTTGTACTTCTTGATATTGTATTTGCTCGTTGTGCAAAATTTTGTCTATTAGTAGTTTCTTGCTATTATTAAATTTCTTTTTATTATTAAAAACAATTATGACTCGCTCAACTTAAACGGAAAAAAATAAAGAACAAAAATTAAATATAAATTCTATATATAATCATAGCTAAATATTACAATAACCCAATCAAAAAGTTATAAAAGATATTTTAATTATCTAAATCCTTGCGTTTCAAATTTCAATAGCGAAGTATTAAAAGGAACGTAACATAGGTAAGGAGACTGAAAGTAGGTAGGAAAAAGAAAATAAAAAGAAGCATATAATTTGTAAGCTATAAATTGTGTGATTCTCTCTATACATGTGATATATATTGGTTTAATATTTTTTTTAGTATTTTTAAAATACATCAATATAAAGATATAATTCGCGTCAGGTCATCTTATGAGTAAATACCCTTTTAGGTCCCTGAAAAAACACGCTCTACCCATTTTGGTCTCTGAGTAAAAAAAATGTCATTTCGGTCCTTTTTAGGGACTAAAAATGATTTTTTGGGAATTTGTGAGGGATTAAAATGCCCACAAAAAATGACTAAAAGGACTATAAGAGACTTTTTTTTACTGTTTAAGGACTAAAAATGACATTTTTTTTACTCAGGGACCAAAATGGGTAGCGCGTGTTATTTCAGGGACAAAAAAGGGTATTTACTCTCATCTTATTGTGTTAAAATTTTACCATGAAATTTCCAATGAAGAGCTATAGGGTACGTACCCGATGGTTGTTAAATTAAATGAAAAATTACTGCTAAATTAAATAGTAGTAATGTTTTTACGTTGGTCTGATTTTCTTACATTTTATATTGTTATTAATATTTAAATCGTGTTTTGATATGCCTATGAGCCGACCGGACCCTTTAGCAAGTTATGTGTGAAAAAGTCTCACCGCTAAGTTCACCAAATAAATTAAATATAGTGAATCAAACCCCCCAAAGATTTTGGATAAGATTTGGGCTGATTCCACCGAGCGACAACCTTGTCTTGACATATATAATGTCCGAATGAAAACTATATATAAAGAAAATGTCACCTTTGATGATACAATTCATACTGTTTCCTTTTTTCGCCAACATTGATGATATTGATACATATTTTTTTTTTCTTTCAAAAGCTATTTATATTATTACTGTAAACCAATGCAATACATGAAAACAAACTGAAGATGAAATACAAACAAAGTCAAATCAAAAACAACAAAATAAGCCAAATATAAGAATAGCCAATCACCATACATTAAAGATTTAATAGTAGAAGTAAAAGCATGGACAAAAACAGCCTCCTCGATATCCAAGGTTAGAAGTGACGTGAAAGAAAGTGTTGGTTGTAACACCCACCCTAATGGGCAAACCTCCTTATAAGGATTAGCTGCAATTAGAGCAGCTGCACAGATACCCCGTCTTTGTGTAAAGATCAAAGAAAACCCAACCTCAGAAGGAAGATAACTCATGATATCCTGAAGAACACTTCTGCTCCTCTGTTCAAGCAAATATGGTGACCTTGACCACACACCGAACAACACCTCTTGAAATCTTCCCCCAAGAACACAAATCCGAGCCACCAGGTGATAGTCGAATCTAATAACATTCAAACAACCATCCAACCAAGAAGATTTATACTTAAATCTCACTGATCTGTTTATTTCTTGAAAAAACAAGAACACCACCACACAAAACCCTGCATCACAAAAAAAACAAAAAACAAAAGACATATAGCTCTCACTGCCGCAGAACAGATCTAAAGAAGGAGAGGAAAAAACTTGCCACAAGGACGAGAGAAGTCCACAACCGCCAAAAATCAAAGGGAGAAGGCCAGAGATCAAAGATATGGGAACCGATCTACCACTCTGACGCAGTAGTGGTATAGAATAATACTCGCCGGCGGCTTGTGATGGTGCTATAAGCCGCTGACGAGAAAGAGATGAAGGAAGGTCATGAAGCAGAGAATTCAGATTTTAGGGTTTGAACCTTTTTTTCAGGTTAATAGAACTATATTGATACATACTCTTTCATTTAAAAAGTAATAAAAATAACAAATATTACTCAAATATTAAAATTTAATATATACTTTTTTCGTCAGTAGTATAATTGCAAACGTCGGTCACTTTTTCTTAAGGTGGATGCTACTTGTGTCCACGTCAACGCGATCTCAAAAGACATTAAAAAAAATCACCCATGAATCAATGCGCAATCATAGAATCATATATCGATTTCAAAAGTTTTTAATGGAAGCATATGGCTGAAGAGATTTCGTCGAAATTGGAAAAATTAAAAAACAGGGAGCCCAGGCTTTGCCCCTTGGAGGCTTTCCACTACGAATGTGGGATTTATTTTGTCCTGCGCTAGTGAAAATGGAGTTGATGAGGTTATAAAAATTCATTTGATCGAGATTTTAGAACAAAGTAATTTTTTTTTTTTTTACTTTTGGACAGATAGGAAGGAATGAAGTGGCGTGTTTTGATTGGTTTTATACTTTACACGTGGGATTGGGCCCCTCCAGAAGTAAGGTAGCGGCTTGCAAAGATTTAACCAAGACGCACATTTGGAAAAACTCTGTGGGTAATTTTACAACTTAACCCTAAATATTAAATAACTTGCTCTGGATAAGTGCAATGAAATTCAAATTAAAAAACTTGCTTTGACGTACTGAAACTTGAATATACCGAAGGACTCGGTGCTTGCTCACTGTAATGAGTTAACACTCACATACCCATATCCCCATCCGCTTCATAAATATCATTATCTACAATTCCCAAAACTACGAGTCGTGAGAGGAATCACAAATGGCTCTCCTCTCGCTCGTCAAACACTACTTTCCTTTGGACTTAAACAACCCGCTCTTATCTGTTTCATGCATCTTCATCTTTCTCCTGTTTTTGTTGAATCTCATCAGAACTAGAACAGCAAGCAAATCCAAGTCAAATCTGAATCTGCCTCCATCGCCGCCAAAGTTACCCATCATCGGAAATCTCCATCAGCTAGGCACTCTTCCACACCACTCTTTTCGATCCCTCTCGAAAAATTATGGACCTTTGATGTTTTTACAGTTGGGTCAGACACCAGCCGTGGTGATTTCTTCAGCAGAATTGGCCTGTGAATTTATGAAAACTCATGATCTCACCATCGCAGATCGACCTCAAGGTACTTGCCCTAAGATCTTGCTCTATGGATGTACGGACGTTGGATTTGGCAGCTACGGTAGTGAAAACTGGAAACAGAAGAAGAAAATATTAACCAACGAACTTCTTAACCTTAGAAGGGTTCAAAATTTCAAGAGCATAAGAGAAGAAGAATCTGGCGATTTGGCGGATAAGATACGTGATTTGTGCTTAAGTGGTGCAGGTTCTGCGAATCTGAGTGAGTTGCTGATTGCTACATCGAACGATCTAGTGTGTAAGTGCGTTCTTGGGGATAAGTTTAATACGGAGGGGAATATAAGGATTGGAGAGCTCGCGAGGAAGGTGATGGTTAATCTTATGGCTTTTAGTGTGGGAGATTATTTCCCTTCACTTCGTTGGGTTGATGCTCTCACTGGTTTGGTTTCGAGGTTGAAGGCAATATTTGGAGAGTTAGATTATTTCTTTGATCAAGTTATTGAAGAACGCAGGAATATGATGATGAAGAAGATCAGAAGCGGCAATGACCAATTCTCTACTAGGAAAAGCTTTCTCGATATTTTCCTTCAATTCCAAGATGATGACATGCTTGACTATAGTTTCTCCCAAAACGACATCAAATCAATCTTAATGGTCTGTCTCTCTCACTCTCTCTCTCTCTCACTCTCTATCCCACCCTCTTGCGCATTCTTTAATTTTCCAAGATATAGGCTTAAGGTTTATAGTTAGTGAGATTTTTGAGGTTTCAGCAACTAAAATTTAGAAAGCTACTATTCCCTCTAGCCCTTACTATATAATCTAGGCACCAACTAGAAGGTGTTTTTGGTCGCATTTGCTAGTTTCAATGAGTACCAGATTTTTTTTTTTCCATACATGCCTAGAGAGTAAAAAATTAAGAGTTTAGTGTAATTAACATGGATAAAATTGAAGTCACTTAAATTTAATGTTTTTAACTGTTTTTATTGATAATTTTTAGAAGTGACTTAGAGAAAGGACCTAGGAAGCAGTAATTAACGTAACACTATTATGTGTGGTGCAAGTTGTCTAATTCATCTTGTGATCTTGCATCGTGGGAATATTAGTCACACATAAATAGACATTCATTTCTTAATGTATATAGGATATGTTTGTGGGAGGAAGTGACACAACTTCAACGGCAATGGAGTGGGCCATGTCGGAGTTAGTGATGAATCCAACGAAAATGCAGAAAGCACAGGAAGAGGTAAGACGAGTGGTGGGGAAAAAGTCAAAGGTTGAAGAAGAAGACATTAATCAAATGACTTACCTGAAATGTGTTGTCAAAGAAATTCTAAGATTGCATCCACCAACGGGTCTCATTCCTCCAAGATTAACAAGATCAACATTGAACTTCAGAGGCTACACTATTCCCGCTAAAACAACAGTGTACATCAATGCATGGGCAATTCAAAGAGATGCTGAGTTCTGGGAAAGACCTGAAGAGTTTGTTCCTGAGAGATTCGAGAAGAACGATGTTGAGTTCAAAGGACATGACTTTCATTTCATACCGTTTGGTTCAGGAAGAAGAATGTGTCCAGGAATGTTGTTTGGTGTTGCTGCTGTGGAATCCATGCTTGCTAATATCTTGTATTGGTTTGACTGGAACCTACCTTCTAAAAATGGTGTCACTGTTCAACACGTAGATATGGAGGAAACATTTGGGCTCACTGTCAGCAAAAAAATGCCACTTTATCTCAAACCAATACCCTACTACCCTTAATTCAGAAACCATCTTTATATATAATCTATTTGAGTATGTTTTCTGTTAAGTTGTGGTAGATCTTGGTGATTTTTATGGTTCGAGTTTGGTTGTATGTTGGGACCACTATTATACGTGAGGCTGCGGTTGTACTGTGACGTTGTTGAATAATTAAGAAGTTGTGGATATCCATTGATTGGTGGGAGCGTGCTTCAAGAGGAGAAATGCATTATTTATTATGAGATTAATTATTAATTATTACTTATTACTTATAAAATACGACTAGCTAGATAGAATTATTGGTGGCTGTGGCATGTTGATGAAGTTTTGTTATACACTATTTTACTGGCGTCTGGTTTCTCTCACCAACGCTTCTCTCCTCATCTCTCATTATCTTTAGATCTTCATCATCCAATTTTGATCCAAGCGTCCAAAGGGAGACACATACTCTATTTCAAACTACCGCATGCATTTTCAATATTGCTTTTAATGTGTTTTTACCAATATTTAATTAGTTAAAGTATTGCCTTTTCAGTACTTTGACTCTAACATTGTTAACAAAAAATGTTGATATTAAAATTTAAAATGTTTGACAAAATATTCCAAAATTTTAATATTTTAAAATTTAAGAATATAAATGCCCACACCACATTTCATTTCAAACCTTCCTCCATTTCTTCTCAGCCCTCTTCTCTCTCGTTTTCTCTCATCTATAAAGTTTTTTGAAGAGCTAAAGAATTGAGCAAGCTGATCAAATATGGTAAAAAAAAATTAAATCTTTGATTTCAACATTTTGTTTTTTTTCCTTCTTATAATACTTACGCAAATTATTTTTTCTTCTTCTCCAGAAATTTAAGGACTTTTCCCCAACATTTTCAATATTCATTCCATAATCAAATAACATCTAGTGGACAACATAATAAGTCCTTATTACCTACACATTCTCAGTATTAAACCTACATAATATTTATACTTATCTAACTTAATTTAATCATTCTTCTCAAATATTAGCTACTATCATTTAAATTATGACTTCAATAATAAAAAATCCAACAACTTTCTTTTCCTTTTGCAATATTTTGTAGCGGTTTTAAAACCGCAACAAATTTAAATTCAAATTCAGATTAAATTTTTGGAACAATTTTTGAAATTTCATCCTATATTATAGTGGTTTCATATATAACTATTACAAATACATCGGCACCAATTTTTTCAAATTCCTAGATGTACTTTGTAGCGGTTTCAATACCGCTAGTCCGCTACAATGTTGGCACCAAATTTTTAATTCTCATTTCCCGCTAGCCAAATTTTGTGCCAACATTCTCAACATTCTTTCCATAATAAAACATTTCATAGTATTATATTGTACACTAGATGTTATTTGATAATAAAAATATTAACTACTATAATTTAAATTGTTACTTAAATAATAAAACATTCAACATAAGATTGTAACAATGGACTCAAATTATAGTCTTACTTTTTTTTGGGGCAATATTTTGTAGCGGTTTTAAAACCAATTCAAATCCAGATTAAATTTTTGGTGCAACTTTTGAAATTTCATCCAACATTACCGCTACAAATATTTTGGCGCCAATTTTTTCAAATTCTTGGATGTACTTAGTAAGCGTTTCAAAAACGCTACAATGTTGGCACCAAATTTTCAATTCTCATTTCCCAACATGCTAAATCGTGCCAAAATTTTGCACCAACATTTATAGCGGTTTTAGAACCACTGCAAGATTCTTAGATAATGTGTTGTCTATATACGTATCTTGTAGCGGTATGACGAAACCGCTATCAATGCGATAGCGATTACATTCGAGTAGCGTTCATTATTACAAAAAAAAAAAAAAGCTTTTAGACCGCCACATTTAAATTGAATATAGAGGGTCATGTCTAAAACGTATGACTAGTGGCAGTTTCATATATTTAAAGAACTTTTTAGATTGGTTCCTTTAACATGAGGTCTAAAATAAATTATTTAGACCGGTTTCCCAAACAACCAGTCTAAAAAGTTAAAAATAAAACATAAAATAAAGTTCCGATCACTTTTAAGACCAGTTGTTATGTTTAACCGGTTTAAAAGATGAAACTTTTAAAACCAGTTGTTAATAATAACCGGTTTAAAAGATGAAACTTTTAAAACCAGTTGTTAATAATAACCGGTCTAAAAGATAAGAAAAAACATAAAAAAAATTATTACTTTTAAGACTAGTTGTTAAGAATAATTGGTTTAAAAGGTGAACTTTTAATATCGGATTTTTAGCATAACCGGTCTATAAAATAAATCTTCTCTTTTACTGTGTGCTAAAAATTGAATTTCGCTCTCAAAACCTTTGAATTTCCACCATTTCTCTTCAAAGTCTAGGAGAAGTCCGTATTATTCTTGGCCGTTCTGTAATTCACCGAAGTCGGCGGCGGCGGCGTTGACGGAGTGAAGCTCTGAACTGGAGACTTGCCGTTCTTCTTCCGAGTCCCACGCCATTGAGAATTCAGAAGCAGAAGCCTGTAGATCTGCAGAGAATTCAGATTTGGTGTTGCATTGCTATTGACGTCTTTAGAATTTGAAGGTTTGGTTGTGAAAACTCTCATTGGGCTAGCGAATGCCCAGCCCTAATATCTTCATCTGCTCTGAGACAGAGCCATAGATTCTAATTTTCTGCCCGTGGTTTGATTAATGTGCATATTCTTTTATGATTTTTACTTACTAAAAACTAATGAAGTAATGTTCACATTATTGAATTTCCTTGCCTTCTGTTTTTACTTGGCCCTTATTTCTTCACCCCGTGGTTGTTACTGGAAACCCCTGAGTAACCCCAGAAGTTACAAGAGATGTTTGCTTGTTGGCTAGAATGATGGTTGCTAATTTGTATACTTCTCCTAGATAGAAGACCTTATGTTTGAGGAATAGAAAACATAGTCTTGTTTAACATTCAGGCTACTGTTTTTATCTTACCACTTGCTTAGTTCTGTTTGGCAGTTGTCTATGTGGCGTTGCAACGACGAGCTCCGTGTTCGTGCTGATCAACTCCAAAGTTCATCAAAGAGAGATGCAAAAAAATTTATAGGTTTGTAACTGTGATATCAATTTTTTTTTTCTAATGATACTTTTTTTTTAAAAAAAAATGTTGGATGCTTTTACTTAACATGTTGATTCCTGGTTGATGCAGAGTTTTGGAAGCAGATTCCTCCTAGTGAACCATATCATGTTATCCTCGGTGACGTGAGAGACAAACTATATAACACTCGTGAATGCGCTCGCCGGTGTAGCGGGCGACCTTGGCTTCCTTTCGTGCTGAGATTTGACCCTCCAGAGAGCGCAATCTCAGAAGCCGGTGGAGATTCTCACAAAGAAATCGTTGGAGAAGCTCCGGCTTGCTCAACGTACCAACAGATCTAGATTGCGAAACTTTGCGCTCAAATGAGGAAGCAGAGGTTTACCGGCTATTACAAGTATCATCGTCATCTTCCACAACAATGTCAATCTTCCTTCCTACCAAAGACGAAGAACCCTCGAACTGGGATGGGTGGCAATACCGGTTAGTGATAGCGACTTCGGCAAGTGCATCGGTCGTTATAAGTAATAAAGTAGTGAGAAAAAGATCGTCCCACGAGGAATAGTACTCCAATCACTAATTCGCTATTTTAGATTTAGTTAGATAAATAGAGTAATATGGGGTGAGTTGTAACCAAACAGAATTTAAAGAATTAAATAAAGAGTAAGAATTCAGAATCAAGAATTTCAAGAACAACGTTTTGGAAAAGATACTCTAATCAAGAAATTTAAAGAATTAAATAAAGAGTAAGAATTCAGAATCAAGAATTTCAAGAACAACGTTTTGGAAAAGATACTCTAATCAAGAAAAATGCAGCTAGGGATGAGAATCCCCCTAGGTTCCTCCAAGTATTTAAATTGAATCTTTAATTGATTATTCTTCCCTAAATTGATGATCAATTCTCTATAGTTAGACTAAGTTTCAATGTCTTGATGCTACTTTAGTCCGTTATCTTTGAAAACAACCTAATGTCTTAGTATTGTTTGGAAAGATCAATGTATTTAACCCAGAATTATGAGATCCCATAAACTCGTAAGCCTATGTCTAGGTCATGCAACTCTATGATGAATTAACGGTTCTAGTTAAATGCACCAACATCTCTATTGTCATACATCAACCTATGAACAATCTAAAAGGTGATCAATCTTTAAGAAAGCTTTAAGCACAGATTATTCATTCAGTATTAAAACAATAATCAATAAAGAATCCAAATAAATACTCTAAATTCACATAGGGTTCATCCTCGCCCTAACTACAAAAGGAAACTAGCCAAACATAACTAGGTTAACAAAATAAAAGAGATGAAAATCACTCCGCGTGTTGCTGCTTTCTTCGCGTAGTCCGAATTCCTCTTTCCAATTCTCTCGTTCGCGTAGTGTCGTTTTTTTCATCAATGCTGTACGTCCTTTTAATATATCTTTTTTTTCTTTCCCTGCTGCAATCAATCTATTATTTATCTTTATTGCATTCGTGGGCCCCGTGATCTTCTCTGATTCCTTTCTTTTTGATTAATTATATCAATTTAATATGATATAATGTTATATTATAATATATATTATATAATAATATTATAATATATCTTTTCAATTTAATTTGTTGCATCCCTTAGATCACATAATATCTCCGGCATAAATAAATAGGATATCAATAGATTTTCTGTTATAATATCATTTTATCCTATATTTAATTAAAAGATAGATAAGTACATAAAGATAATTAAATAAGTACAAAATATCAATAAATTCAATCCAATATATCTCAGAATCTACCCTTATTTAATTATAAAATATCTACTTATCAGTTACTTTGCACAACCAGTCTTAAAAGTCTTGCTTTTAATATCAGTTATTTTACACAACCGGTCTTAAAAGTCTTACCTTTTAGACCTTATATCTAAAAAAACTGATCTAAAAAAGTGATGTTTAAGACCAATTGAGAAACAGTCTTGAAAGTAACAAACTTTTAGATCGGGTGTATCAAGACCAAATCTAGAACCGGTCAAAAAACAATTTTCACTCGGTCTAAAGCATTTTTTTGTAGTAGTGGGAAAACCGCTACAAAACGCTTTGCAACAGTATGTTTTGTAGCAGTTTTTGAGTAGCGGTTCAAATACACCATTTTAATCGCTACAAAATGACTTTTTTTTTTTAAGCGAGAAATGGGCACCTACTGCGGTTAAGAAACTACCAATTTATGTTCAGCCAGTACCGTACACTTGATCTGATCTTGGTTTTTGATGGCTGAGTTCAAGATATTCGCTGGTGTCTCACCAAATTCGTGGTTTCAATTTATTTTCGTTGGTTGTTTTAAATAAAAATGGCTAATTAGTTGCGTTTGGATTGTAGTCTTGTTTTCCATACTAGGGATGTTTGGTTTATTTATGCTTGAACTGTATTTGAAATTGGAAGTTGTGATACTAATATCGTGTTTGTACGAGTGTAGAATATATTATAAGTATAGTTAAAATTACCTCCTCAGCTACTTCTCAAAATGTGTGACACTTTTAACTTCTTATTTTATTCCAAATTCGCAATTTGTCATCTTATAATTTCAAATAAGCACTAAGTAGTACAAGCGAGACAGAAAAAACAAAACAATCATTGTTGTTCATAGCTCAGATGTTCAAAGAGTCAAACAAAAAACATGTTTTCTGCTCTATGCTGCCGTACCTAATTTTAATGGGAAAATCTATATGGGAGCCCAAATAACAAAGAAAACCCTAAAAAAGGCCCAAAGATTCAAAAAATCCCAAAAAAGGTCCTAGGGTCTTTTGAGGTATAAATTCATTAAAACTTGAGTTGTTAATGGACTGATATAGTTGTTAACGTGTCGATATAGTTGTTAACGGTACTGATTTAGTTGTTAGGATATTGTTGTTAATGGTACTAATTTAGTTATTAATGACCTACCCGTTAACAACTATATCAGTCCCGTTAACAACTCACGTTTTAATGAATTTATACCAGAAAAGGTCCTGGGTCTTTTTTGGGATTTTCAAAATCTTTGGGCCTTTTTTGGATTTTTCTTTGTTATTTGGGCCCTTATATGAATTTTCCCAATTTAAATGTCTATAATGTATAGAGTTTAGTGTCAAAAAGATCCATTGTGTATTGCAAAATCTGTAATGTGAAGGAGTTCACAAGTAGAGAGCAAATGAAATGCAAGGTCTTATATATGAAATGTGTAAGAGAATCTAATATTCTCTCTCTTGTCCTAAATATAAGACGTAGTTAAATTTTTAAGAGAGATTAAAAAGACTAAATAAATTACTAAATCATTTCATATATTGTGTATTATTAGATTATATATCAATTTATAAGTTAGTCAAAATAATTTGTGCATATTAGATGAATATGCTTTATATTAAGGACCCAAGGGAATACTATAGTAGACTGGGCTCAAGAGCTTATTATTTTATTTTTTATAAATAAATTATTTTGATGTGTTCAAAATCGAAAAGTATAGATAATCTCTCAAATGTCATTGGATAGGGAAAAAATTCTAGCATAAAACTTTGCAAGTGTACATGCCGTATCAAGTAACAAAGTGATGAGGAAAGTATGGTTTTCATGAAGGCTAAGTGCTAACAATTTAGTTGAGCAATAATTTTACACTATTTTACACTTTTACTTAAGTTGAGTCAATACAATTTGAATTAAAGATAGGAAAACAAGCTAACCAAAAGTAAAATAAAAAATAAAATAAAAATCAAATTTAACTAAAGCTAAGGATAAATGTGAGGTGACATATTGAGTGCCATGTGGAAGTGACACATTAGCAAGAGTGGATCAAAAAAGAAAATTTAATGGTCAAATTTAAAATTAAAATCTGTTAATATCATAGCCACATTATGATTTGAACACTTCTTAGGCAACAATGCACTAAAAAACACTTTTGGAGGATCGATTTAATGGTCTAACTTAACATTTTTTTTTAAATATCATAGTGTCACTGTTATGATTTAAACACTTCTCAGACAATATTAAACAAAAAAATATTTTTGGGGAAAAATTGCTTTTTTATAATAACTTGCGGGTAAAAGTGGACTTCAACCCTTTTTTATTGTTAGTTATCATGGTAATTAAACCCGAACCGGACTGGCTAGTTCAGACCGGAAACCGTCGAACCGGCCGTGAAACCGGTCCAGTCTGTCAAAGAAACTGGAGTTGGAGTGTTTTTTTTCCCTCAGAAACCTTGAATGAAGAGTGAAGATGTTTACATGGTGAGAAAGAGAGAGAGATGGAGAGAAACAGATCTGGTGTAATAACAAAACCAGTGAAAACAGATCTGGTGATAAAAACACGGACTAGACACGCAACAGATCAAACATGTCGAGACAGACCAGAAAACACCGATGGCGAACCACACCGTGCAAGTGGGGGCCGTGTGATGGCTAGGTGAAAGGCCTGAGTTGATCTTTTTTAAGCTGGACAACCGCAGCTTTGAGAAAGAAGAGAATGCCGGGGAGAGAGAGGGAAAGATCATGACTAAAGCGAGAAAGAAAGAATGAAAGAAGACGGAGAAGAAGATACTTGTTGAGAACAAAAGTTGTATACAAAAAGTTATTTTGGTTTCTTGCACGCTAAAAGCCTATGTTATAGGTTCTAGTTTTAGGGCCTGTTTGGCATAGCTTTGAAAGCTAAAATAAGCTCATTAAAAGTCCATTAAAAGAAGAAACAATAAATATTGCTGTTTGGTATAGCTTTGAAGGTTAATGGGCTTCAGGATTTGAAGTAGGTTTTTTATGAAGCCACATTTGCTGGCTTATTATCCCATTAAAAGCCAGCCCATTTTTTGTTGACAGTTTTGCCCCCAAAAGAAAAAGCATCTGCCTTCTCTCTCCCCTCCTCTCATCTTGCGTTCTCTCTCCATCCTGTCATCTTCAATGCGTCGCTGCCTCTTTTGTGCTCCATTTTGAATTTCAGCTGCTTCTCATCTTCTCTCTTATCTCCTCTGCAATTACTCCCTCCTGTCCTCATCTTAAATTTCAGCTGCTTCTTTTGTGCTCCATTTTGAAATCCCCCGACCTACCATCCGGACTTGTGCCTCTTCTCTCCATCTCGCCATTAAACTCCCCTACCTACCATCGGCGAGCTACATCCTCTGCAATTATTGTCCGCGAATCTGTGTTGTCCATTATATATGTTCTTTTCTTCCTTTGCGCCCTTCAATTCTAGGATTCAGGAGCTGTTCTTCTTTGCATTTGCGTCTGTCCTCCTCCTCGCATGAACCATTCGTCCTTCGCCGATCTCCTCTTCGCCGGATCTCATCGTCATTCACCGATCTGTTCGTCCTTCTCCGGTTTGTTTCCTTTCTTAATTTGTTCTTCATTTTGTTTCCTTTCTCATATGTTGAGTTTGTTTCGATTTCATATCCTCTGTTATCTGACTGTATGGGAATTTTCGAATTCATTCTGATTTCATATTTCTGGTGACCGAGATTTCTGCATTCACATTCTTCGTTGGGCATTCTGATTTAATATGCTTTTCATAAATATTTCGTTGGGCATTCACAACATTCATAAATATTTTGTTTCCATTCTTATCTGTAGATTTAATATGCTTTTCTTCATTCGAATTCATTGTTCTTCATTTTGTTTCCTTTCTTATCTGTGTTGCGGCTTCATTCATGTTGTTCAGTTTGTTGATTTGTTATCATGCATGTTGTTCAGTTTAACTTGTAGTCGTTCGCTTGTTCTGAGTGAAATAATGGTCTGTTATTGTCATGTTCTGAGTGAAATAATCCATGTTCTTATCATGTTCTGAGTTGATGATGGTCTGTTATTGTATCGGCTTCCTGGTATTACATAGCTTCCTGGTATTATTGTATCGGCTTTATAAGTTCCTTTACATATCTAATAATCGTTTGTCTTAATTTGGGCATTAGAAATATGACCAACGTACCAGCAGAATGGGATGTAAATTCAACTAAGATTTTTATTGACCTATGTATTGAGCAAATATACAAAAAAGAACGACTTGGCACATCATTTACGAAGGACGGGTGGAAGTATATTGTTTCCAAATTTAATACCCAAACAGAAAAATCATATACCAAGAAACAACTGAAAAATAGGTTAGATAGTTTGAAGAGCCAATGGACGGCTTGGGAGAGGTTATTTTCAAAAGAGACCGGTATAGCCATCGACTATTCAAGGAATATGGTTATTGCAGAAGATGAGTGGTGGGAGAGGAAAATAAAGGTACCAAACTTCTAATATGTATTGTTATTATTATTATTAGCATTAATTTAGATAAATTTGATTTTGGTTGATTTTTGCATGCAGGAGAATAAGGCGTATGGAAAATATAGGTATAAAGGTATGAAGTTTGCCAGAGAAATGCAAGTAATATTCAGGGATGTTCTAGCATCGGGAGAAGATGAAGTATGTCCATCGAGAGAAGATGAAGACGATGTGTATCCAACATTGGTCGACTCTGGCTATCCAACACCAGTTGGATATATTGGTCCATATAAACGTGAGCGTTATCACCTTCCAGAATTCAGGCGACAGTCGGGATTTCGAAATCCCAACGAGTACTTTAATTTTTATCATTCAAGTTTGAGGTGCACGATAGAAAGGACGTTTGGAGTTTGGAAGAATAGGTTTCATATCTTGCAAAATATGCCCTCCTATAAGTTTAAAACACAAGGCCACATAGTTTGCGCAACAATGGCGATACATAATTTTATTCGTCGATATTCCCAAAATGATGTGGAATTTGGTCAAGCTGAGGAAGGAAATATGGGTGATGAAGATAATGATGATTCAGTTAATGATTCAATTGATGAAGCATCCTCATCGATATCTTCACCACGAATGAATCGCCTTCGTGATCAAATCAGAAACCAACTTGTAGGGGATAGGTTTATTTATGTTCAATAATTGTGTTGTAAACTTTTTAATGGTAATATTACTATTTTATTTGGCAAATTTATTTTCATTTTTATTTTTTTATCCCAAATTATCACATTTTGTACAACATATATATATATTATATATGAATTTGATTCACTCCCTTTTCTGTCATTTTCCATCTCATCTATCTTTTTAAAAGCTGTAACATCCCAACATTTCACAAGCAGTATAAATTTTTTTTTTTAAACATCTTTTCAAATCATCAGAGTAGAGCATTTGAGCGGAAGAATAACTGATATATATATTCAAAATGCCCACTGGTTAGATACAGAAATGGTATAGTACCCAAGAGTTTTCAAAAAGCAAAGGACAACATCGGAAAGTCTTCAGCCGGAACCATGACCCTGCTGCTTTCCTCTCTCCTTGGTCCTCGATTCTTCTGACCCTGACGCTATAGCTGAGATCCAATTTAACACATTGGATCTCAGGTAACGGTTAACCTCATATTCACATATACAGTATATCATCCACAATCATTCATATTAACAGTATAACAGATGTGTCACACGGAGTGCATAAAGATGGGTCACACGTAGTGCATGTAGATGGGTCACACGTAGTGCATGTAGATGGGTCACACGTAGTGCATGTATCCAAAAGCACATAACAATACTCACAACAAATCATCAGACTCTCAACCACAAATACGCATATAGTAAACATCAGAGTTAGTGTTACAGTACGCGAACGTACCTTCGTTGACGGTATTCTGGCACGTTTTACGGAAAACGGTCGTTTTGACAGAAAACAGCGAAACGTCCTCTCGGACAGCGTAACGGCAGCAAACTAGGATTTCTGACGTCCTATAAGAGCAATATCACTTCCATTAGTGATTTGACACAATAACTAGCATTTTAGGTAAAAATTACCATTTTGCCCTTCTACCCCTAATTGGCGGAATTTCGCCAGCACTTCGTTACTCTGACTACTTTTCTTCCCAAAATTTCGCCAGAACTTCGACGCCATTTTGATTTTCAAAAATAAAGACTAAAATAGCCCTCCCATATGATATCCAATCATACTTGAAAATTTAAAGGCTATTCTAGCATTGCAACCCTACTTTTGAAAAGCTGCGAAAGCTTCAACTTTTCGGCGACTCGATCCCTACTATGTTTTTACCTCTGCATATTATTTCAACGCAAACAAGGCCTAAAACAAGAATAGGAATCTCATCACCTACTTCCTAAATCTAACTAACAATTCTACTAACTACCGAACTAAAAAGACTAAAGACCGAAAGACTTACTCGTTGAAGATCTCCGAACAATTTTCCAGGGGCATTTGCAAAAATCTCGAGCTTCTCTCTCTTCTTTCTCCCTCTAGGCTCAGCCAAACAAGGGAAAATGGTGTGAAGAAAGTGAAGGGAGGGGGGGTATTTATAGAAAATGAGGTAGGGTTTCGGTAGTTGGATCAACTTTGTGAGGAGCGATCGGGCCGTCCAAAGCAACTTTTCAAAAAAAACCCTTTCTTCCCCTTTTGTATTCACACCTGACCGAAATCCAAGGGGCTTGGCCAATGGGAGGTGGCCACGTGTCACCTTCCAGAAGCTTTCGGTCCAATTTCCCGATCGGTACCGATTCGCGTGATTTCGGAAAAATCTCAAACTTACGGATTCACAACTTTGAAACCATTTCATCACTTACTAGAAATGTCCAAGTTAACCTAAATTTTGATCCCATATAGGGCTCCAACAGTCCAGTTGAAGTTTTCTCGAAAAACGTGTCCAAACGCGTCCGGTTTCAGAATGCATTTCTGGAATAATCAACTTCTTCAGAAAAATTCACTGATTCCAACTATGTCCATGAAAATTCTCAATTCTTTTTCAAATGTCACAACATAACCTTTTCGTCCTCTTGGCTATCTGGCCTTTTCTCAGAATTTCCTATTTCGTCTTATTAGGAAAAAGCACAAACGGCTTGAATTAACTTAGGAAGAGGTCACTTGAAGGTAAAAACTCACTGATCAATATTTTACCTTGACCTTGGAATTCCTATTCCTAGATCTCTAGATAGGATCCGTTTCCTAATTTTTAAATTACTATTCACACTTTTTTACTTTAATTAATTATAATATTATTTTAATACCACTTGCACATATAATTTTGTTTTTTTTTGTTTTTTTTCCTCTTCCATTTTGGGTCCAAATTTCGGCTGGCCCTCTCTAATATTTAATAAATATTTATTATTTATTATTTAATTAATTATTTAATTATTTACTTATTTAATATTCTACAAAAATTCCACAAAATTACCTAATTGGTCCATTCTTGTATTTAGGCTTAAAAATACCTAAACTCAACTATTTTTCTCCAAAATTTCCAATTAATTAGTAAACATGTTTTTACTAATTTTAAACCATTTTCCACTAATTTTTGAGCTTTACATAATTATTTCATAATTTCCTTTGCCTAAGCTTAAGTAATTAGCCAATAATTACCTAATTACTTAATTATCACAAGTTTCTAATTTTCTTACTTAGAACACCTCATTACCTTCATGCTCTTGCATTAACATTAGAATTTCCATGCCTCTTGCATTATTCTATAATTTACAAGGGTATTTTGGTCATTTAATACTTTTGACCATTCTTCTTCAATTTCTCCAAGTTCATAATTTATTTAAATTACCATACTTAGAGATAATATATTCACCTAATTCACTTGGTCATTTTACTGCTTTTTAGGATTTTTCATAATTCTCCTAAGTCCTTTATGTCCCATAGGGGCATTTTTGTCATTTTGGCCCTTTGGCCCTTAAATTCTCTAGCTTCCTACAGAATCTTAACTTAGAATATTAGACCATTTTTACACAAGTCTGGAAATCAAAACTTCACCTATCAGAAGTATCCAATTTATTGATCATATTTCGGATAATAATAATCCGGGTATTACAAAAGCTATGCCAAACAAGTGCCCATTAGAAACAAAAGTCACTTCTGTCACTACTATCCCAAACACAAATCACATTAAAAAAAGTCCATCAGAAAATTAAGTCCATTAAGAAAAGTCCATCAGAAACAAAAGCTACTTCTACCAAAGCTATCCCAAACGGGCCCTTAATAGTCAGACAGCTTTTCAGATCACATGGGGTTATGCGTTGCATTTCTCAATGTAAAATAATTACTTAAAATTTTATTTACTTTATCAAGTTATTATAATTTTATGTTAAAATATTAATAACATTAAATTTTTTTTTTACCGGTTTGGTCCCGGTTTAACTCCGATCTGACCCACTGACCCTTGATCCAATACTCTGACCGATTCAATAACCAGTCTGGGTTTTAATAACCTTAGTTATAACTTTGCCTTGCTTTTAGCTAGCTTGAATGATAATAGTGGTGGGTCTTCAACTTTTTGAGCGTCGGGTGAGGTTATATATTTACATTTTGAGAGGCAAACTTGTCTTTCCTATTTTTCTACCAAAAGTGATGGGAGGCAAATATGGGATTTCCTTTTTCCCTTGTTGGATTTTTTGAATAAAAAATTGGAATTCATTACTGAATAATCAAGAGTACAACAATAAAACTCAAAATTACACTAAGTTCCTTCATCATCTGCATATAATACTGAGATATGACACTGATCTCTGCATTTGTGAGACCTTTAATCCCCGCAAAAATGACACATACCCGCATCCGTATCCTTTACCAAAATTGTATATAAAATCAAAAACCTTGGTGAGCCATTATTTTTGATACATTTTAGGATAGACCAAAATTGCTAGTGGGCTACTAGTCGAATTGCTTCCGAATATACTCACTTTGTAGTCGCAGTACTTTTTTATCGGTGTTGATTTTGCTTTATATAGCTTGCGGGTAATTAATACATTGGAGAATTGCTAGTATAGTTTAGATCTTAAGGAATGAGTATAGATAATAAAAAATGAGAATTAATAATAAGGGAATAGTATGAAGCATGAACTTATATATTGTCATTTTCAGTTCCAAAATTTGTCATTGTATATTATTTGTGATTTTTTAAAGTTTTTAAAAACAATAAAAACTTAGAAAGAGGTATATTTCTAATTATTTATAGATTTTAGATGCTATTTTAATTTGGGTAACTTTTAAGATAATCCAATGTGTACCGAAAAAAATATCATAAAAATATTGAGCTATAATTTTTTTTTTTAATCAAAATATACCTGGAGATATATTATCATATTTGATACCTACAATGAAATAGTTGGCATGTAATTAGAAAAGTTTAATTTTATAATTGAAGTTTATATTTTAATTTTTAGTCTTTGAAAATAGTTACAATTTTTAAGATCCTTATTAATAAATATTATGTTTACATGGTCCTTCTCCGTAATTTTTCCAGTTTTTAATGATTACATTCCTAATTTGCCAACTACCAAATAGAAAGTCTTTTTCTTTCTTTTTTAAGAATGTCGGCTAAGAGGAATCCATAAGCATGGGCGGATCTATCTATTAGATAAAGGGGGCAAGTGCCCCCTTGGATTTGGAGATTTTTTTTAAAAAAATAAAAATTAATATGTTTGAATAATTGTCCACCCTTAATACATCAAGATTGCACTTTGTAATCGGATAAGGATGAATAGTTAAATGATTGTTTAGTGCCTTATATTGAAAAAGATGTCTTTGATAGCATTGATAATAAGATAGTTATGATGAAATTCCAAAAAATAAATCCTAGAAGGATGACATTGTAATTACTTTTTATTGTAATATACTTTTGTTATTAAAATATATATACTTGAACTTATTGAGTGTTCACCCTTCATTGTAATTCATGTAGGTGCATTTCTAACAGCACTTAGCCTTACTTTTCTAAATGACAGGTTTGTAAAATAATTACCTTTTTTATTACATCATCAGTATTCAATTGATTTCATGAATATTTTTTTGATATTTTTTTCTTTTTTGTTTATATTCTTTTATTTTTTAATGCATTTAAAAATTTCTTTAAAAAAAAAATTCTGGGGGCGTTACCCCCAAACCCCTAAATCCCCCCACCAATTATATACCCTTCTATAATTTTCTGGATCCGCCCCGGTCCATAAGCCATCTACAGGTCTGCACGAAAGCAGGGTTGTCCCACGAAATTATTAGTATATGTAGTATTATGCAAGTTGGTCCTTTTACCTTCAACTTTATCTTTTCTCACTCAGAAAAGGACTCCTTTTTTTCTTGATAAGACAAGGAATATTTTAGAACGACCTCCACCCAATTAATGTAGTATTATGCAAGTTGCTTCATGGTCTTGCCACACATTTCCAAGATGATATTGGAGAAATACTTCCCAACACCTAACACGTGGCAGAGCTACATCTCTGCTTTCGTTGTTGTCCTTGGGAGTTATTATCATGGCCATCGGTGAGGACATCAACGGCTGAGATTAAGCATCAGCCGCTCAGCTCCGACAGTGGGCGCGTGAAAAATAGACTGAAAGGGAAGAATTTTTATTGCTCCTTGGCCGCATTCGGAATCTAAATGAAAGATAATAGTTTAAATATTAGTTTTTTCGAAAAAATAATTTTATTTAAATATCATAAGTTGAATAACGCGTTGAGCGACGCATGCACCAGTAAATTAAGAGCACTTAGTATCCTAAGGTGATTTTTGATGCATAAGCCAGCATCCCAAAATATTTTTTTTCACTTGTAGCACCCAATATCTCAAAGTGTTCTTTTGAAGCAAAATGTTTTCTTACTAGCAAGCATCTTAAATTTAAGTTGTTCCAGGACAATTATTGGTAGTGCTCTCAGTTTCATTTCTAATTCACAGCCAGCAGCTATACTACTACTACGTTATATACATACACCATTACCTCAGCTCTCCATCGATATATGTACCTCTTCATCTAAACTTTCTTCAATAGGCCTTTCCCCATCATTACTAAGCCATGGAAGCAACAACAAGAACTATGCTCCAGGCGATTCTCAAACACTTGCCTTTTGAGTTAAACCCAACCTTGGACGTCTCTCTCTTCTTCATCTTCTTCATCTTTGTGCTCTACAAACTCCTAAAATCCACAAGAAATGAGCCCAATCTTCCTCCTTCCCCACCTCAATTCCCATTAATAGGCGATCTTCATCAGCTTGGCTCTCTGCCTCACCGTTCTCTCACAGCTCTCTCCTACAAGTACGGCCCTCTCATGTTTCTCCGATTAGGTCAAACCCCAACTCTGGTGGTCTCTTCTGCACACTTCGCCAGGAAATAGTGAAATCCCACGACGTCGTTTTCTCAGATAGGCCTCAAACCACAGCTGCAAAAATACTTGTCTACGGATGCACAGATTTGGGTTTCTTACCCTATGGCGAAGAGTGGAGGGTCAAGAGGAAAATCTGTGTTCTTGAACTTCTCAGCCTTAAAAGGGTTCAGTCATTTCAGTACATCAGAGAAGAGGAAGTTGCAGAATTGGTTAATAAGATCCGTCAAGCTTGTGCTCATCAGCACGATGATAGGTTCTCCATTAATATGTCTCAGATGATTATTGCAGCTTCAAACAACATAGTGAGCAGATGTCTTCTTGGACGCAAGTTTGACACAGCAGATGGTAAAAGCAGTTTTGGTGAGGTAGCAAGGAAAGTGACGGCTCATATGACCGCTTTCAGTTTTGGAGATTTCTTCCCTTCATTGAGATGGATGGATTTTGTTACTGGACTAATTCCAAAGTTGAATGCTACGTTTAGAGAATTAGATGCTTTCTTTGATGAGATGCTTGCTCAGCATAAATCAGCTAGAAGCAATGAAGATGAAGATCACAAATCAGAAAAGAAAGACTTCGTTGATATTCTCCACCAACTTCAACAAAATCATCGGTTTGACTTCGATCTCACACAAGTTGATCTCAAAGCAATGATAGTGGTATCTCTCCTTTTCCTTAATTTCTTTTTCTTGAAAAAAAAAATATATCATGTTTATATGTAGGGTTAAAGTGCACCTAACATTCTGAAGTATTTTTTTAAAAGCGTCAAATGCCATAAAATATTTTGTGGTGCACCCAGTAATCCGAAGTATTTTTTCAGGTGTTTTATATTGAGTACCCTAAACTATTTTGTGTGGACTAGTTTTTCATGTTTAGGAAAAAACTTTAAATCCAGTTTCCACGAGCTTGAACATGTTTCATTTTCATATTGTATCAGGATTTGTTCATAGGAGGAAGTGACACTACTTCAACAGCTCTGGAATGGGGTTTTGCAGAGCTCATGAAGAATCCAAGAGTAATGAAGAAAGTGCAAGAAGAGGTGAGAAGAGTGATGGGGAATAAGTCAAAAGTGGAAGAAGATGATGTGAGACAAATGAAGTACTTAGAATGTGTAGTCAAAGAAACTTTGAGATTACATCCTCCAGTTGCACTTTTGGTTCCAAGAGAGACAAGATCAAGTGTGACTTTGGGAGGTTACTATATTCCTCCAAAAAGAACAGTATTTATGAATGCATGGGGAATTCAAAGAGATCCTGAATTTTGGGAGAGACCAGAAAAGTTTGAGCCAGAGAGATTCGAAGGCAACCAAATTGATTTCAAAGGTCAAGACTTTGAATTTGTTCCTTTTGGTATAGGAAGAAGGGGTTGCCCAGGAGTTTCATTTGGGGTAGCATCACTTGAGTATGTGTTGGCTAATCTTTTGTATTGGTTCGATTGGAAGCTTCCAGATGAAACTGGTAAATCTGCTCAAGACATAGACATGAGTGAGGCATATGGGCTTACTGTCGTTAAGAAACTACCAATTTGTGTCCAGCCAATACCATACCTGATAGAATCCTAGTTTCGACAGCCAAGCTCGTGAATGGTGTTTCAAACTCCTGGTTTCAAGTTATTAATTATGGTATTTTATTTTGAATAAAATTTTCCCAACCTAGCGGGATAATGCTTTATTATTATTATTGTTTGAATAAAATTTTCCCAATCTGTGCTTCGATTCTACTACTATAGGGATGTTTAGTTTTGGTTTGTGTTTGAATTGTTGTGAAAATGGATGTTATTGTGATATGGTCGGGTACGTCACTGAAATATATTATATTTATTTATCGTACGTTAAGCTGATTTATTTCGAAATAATTGAAACTTTATATATAATGTCAATGATGTATGCTAATTATTTTTTAATCTTCTTTGTTTTTATTTATAATAAGGGATAGGTTATTCTGCCTACTCTTATTTTTTCTACCTTTACCTACCCCTCTCAATACCGTTAGATTATAATTTCATCCAACGGTGACGATTTGAGGGATAAAATAAACTCTTTTACCCCTTCCTCTCTCCATCACCTCCCACCCTCTCTCTCTAACCTAAAATAATTTCAGATTTTGTTCATTGATTTCTATAATTGAATGTATGTACCATTCTGCATAATTCTGTTTCAGTTGAACTACTTGTCCCATTTGAATGAATCGCCTCGCAATTCTGTGATTTCATCTTTTAGCAATGTCGTCGGTGCCGGAACGGAGACAACCTTTGTAATGGTAGTAATAACTAATAATATGATTTCGGAAGCGAGATCACCCACAACGTCTCGTTCAGTCTTTTTCGTTGAGAAAATTATATGTGCTACAACATCACTCCATCCGGAATTCCTTAGGCTCTGGTTTTTTAAAGAAGGGGTAAAAAAATTTATTTTATCCCTCAAATCTTCACCATTGGATAAGGGTATAATCTAACGGTATTAAGAGGGGTATGCAAAGGTAGGTAAAATAAGAGTAGGCAGAATAACCTATCCCTTATAATAATAATGGCAAGTTGAGTGCGCAAGTCAAGTGGACTCAATCTGACGACAGATAAAAGATAATAATAATTATTAGTGTATATAGTAAATATCAATGTAACAGATTTTAGTTAGCCTTTCATTGTAATTAGTTACATATAAACAGATTTAGTTGGTTCTATTTGTTGTAACAATAAGACAATTAGTTAGATTTATTCATCTCCAAAAGTGTATATATATAGGGTGTACATATCTCCAGAGAGCAATGTTTTGAAACCCGGACCGGACCGGCCGGTTTGGACCGGAAACCGGCGAACCGGCCAGAAAACCGGTCCGAGTTAGGGGTTGAACCGGAGTCCCGAGTTGACCCGGGGTCAACTCGGTCAACTCGGCCTAAACCGGCCGAGTTGAGCAGCCGAAGTCTAAGTTTTTTTTTTTTTTCAAAAAAATTGCCTAGAACCACGACGAGAAAAGAGGAAGGAAGAGAGAGAGATCGATCATGGTGCTGATTGTGTGAACAAATCAAGTTTGATGAAGTCGGTTTCTCAACATCGAAGGCCTTGATGATGGTGGTGGACGCCACCATGAAATTTCTGAGAGAAAGAAGCAATCAAGCGAGACAGACGCAGCAGAAACCATAGACTCGAACCAAACCAGATCGGGCGTCAATCAGACCTCCTCTTCTTCGACGATGGTGCCTCATATTCGCTGAAGGTGAAGATGGCGCCTCACTTTTTTTTTGCTCAGAGATGGCGCCTCACCGATGAAAGATGGGAGGAAGAATAACGTTGGATATAGACGAAAGAAGGAAGAAACGTTGGATATAGATGAAAGAAGGAAGAAATAATAAGGCTGCAACTTCATACCTACCCACACTTCGTAGAACGTGAACTCCTCTTTCAAAAAGAAAAAAGCAATATAATATTGCCAAGTTTACATCCGTGTTCAGTGACCTACATAATAAGGCTGCAACTTCATACCTACCCACACTTCGTACAACGTGACTGATCTCTTTTTTTATTTATTTACAAAAGCAATATAATATTATAAATGTTTAAGCTGACTGATAGGAAATAGGGGAAGGAAGGAAGAGATCAGTCTAACAAAATATGTGGTTTAAAATGTGAATATTTTTTTGTTGTTTAACAAAATATTTGTAATTAAATTATATTTTTTAATTAATACGGTCGACCGGTCGACTCGTCGACCCATCGACCCTTAACCCAGTACCCCCACCGGTTCAGTGACCGGTCCGGTTTTCAGAACCTTGCCAGAGAGATCATTCAATACAATTCATTTTTCCATTTCTATTCTCACTTTACGATATGGTATCAAAGCGGGATAGTATTTGACATCCTGTATTTCTTCTCAAATTTTTTTCCATTGTTTGCTTTCACCATTACCCATCTCTGCCATTTCACGTGCTGCCTAGAAGATTGATTTTGTCTTCTTCCTCACCTTTACTTTTTCTCTTTCCTCATTTAGTCAATTTGCTTTATCACTTATCTGGAGGTGATTCCCTTTTTTTTTTTCTCAAAATTCCCGATAACTTCACTGCTCTCTCGCAAAGCTCTTCTTCTCCGATTGCTCACCATTTTTGTCCGATTCCTTTGATTCCTCCATGGCGACAGCACCACCATCAACTGATTCCTCTTCTCTTGATGGAAACCCTAATGGTACTTCAGCTAATCACTCATCGGATTCGACTCACCAAATCGGTAATCCATTTTACCTTCATCCGAATGAAAATCCTTCCCTTCTCCTTGTTTCATCTGTCTTGACCAGGTCCGAATTACCATTCTTGGGCCGTGCAATGCGTATGTCTCTGATTTCCAAGAATAAACTCCGGTTTATAGATCGTGCTTCTACCATCCCCAACAGTGCCGATCCACTCTTTCCGGCGTGGGAGAGGTGTAATATGATGGTGCTTTCCTGGCTTACACGGTCTCTCTAACCAACTCTTGCTCAGAGTGTCTTGTGGATTGACAAAGCTTTGTGATGTGTGGTCGGACCTCCGTGATCGTTTCTCTCAGAATGATGTCTTCCGGTTGGCTGATCTTCAAGAAGAAATCCAGAGTCTGAAACAAGGTGATTTACCTGTAAGTGACTATTTCACTAAGCTCAAGATTCTATGGGATGAATTTTTGATCCTACGTCCTGTGATTTCTTGTTCCTGTATTCCTAGCTGTCACTGTGGTGCTATTTCGTTGTTTAAGCAACATGTTGAACAAGATTATGTTATCCGTTTTTTGAAAGGCTTGAGTGATCGATTCTCTGCTGTTAAATCTCAAATCATGTTGATTGAGCCTTTGCCAAACATAAATCGTGTGTTTTCTTTAGTTATACAACAAGAGAGAGAGCTTGGTTTTCAAACTACTGAAATCACTACTTTGTTCAATAAATCACTGCCTCCACGGTCTGCTGGTAGTCAGCGTCCAAATCTTCCTAATACTGGTAAACAGCGTACCTATTGTGGGAAATCTCGACATACTGAAGCCACTTGCTACAGAAAGCATGGTTTCCCACCCGGTTTTAAGTTTCGGAATTCTTCTGTTAATTCTGTGATTACCACTGACTCTGTTGCTGTTGCTGACTCTGTTTCTGATGCTAAAGGTTCACTTGAGCCCAATACAGTTGTTAATCAATCTTACAGTTTTACACCTGAACAATATACAAAATTGTTGGCCTTAGTTCAAGCTGATAAATCTCACTCCGGCCCCCTTACATCAATCACATTTCACCAATGGTAAGCCTCTTTCTTGTCATTCTTATTTTTGATTATTGGATCATAGATTCGGGAGCTACGAGATCATGTTTGCTCTAACCCCTGTTCTGTTTACTTCCTCTAAATCTATTTCTCCCATTACTGTCAATTTACCAGATGGCTCTAGAGTCCTAGCTACTTCTCGTGGGACTATTCATTTTTCAGATGTCTTTTATCTTCATAATGTTCTGTTTGTACCAGAATTTCAATTTAATCTCATATCTGTTTCAAAGTTGACTCAGATGCTTCCTTGTGATGTCTCTTTTCAGATGTCTCATTGTCTTATCCAACACCTACCTTCAAGGAAGATGATTGGTTCAGCTGATGTGTTTGAAGGGCTTTATATTCTCAAGCAACATGCAAATTCTATACCTACTGTAATTGGTACTGTCTCCACACCACTAGCTCTTAATCATACATTTGATCTATGGCATTTTCGTTTAGGACACCTTTCCAAATCTGCAATGTATTCCATTCATCAAACACATCCTTATGTTTCGTCTAGTTCTTCTTTCCAATGTTGTGATGTTTGTCACTATGCTAAGCAACGAAAGTTGCCTTTTCATGTAAGCTCTACAAAGTCTAATAAAATCTTTGATTTGGTTCATATGGATATTTGGGGACCTTATCATTTGCCTTCGGTACATGGACACAAATATTTTCTTACTATTGTTGATGATTTCTCACGTTACACTTGGATTTATTTGCTTAAAAATAAGTCTGAGGTTCGTTACATTATTCATTCTTTTATTCAAATGGTTTCTACACAATTTGATACCTTAGTAAAGGTTATTCGAACTGACAATGGTGCTGAATTTATCATGGAAGAGTTTTTTAAACAACATGGTATTCTTCACCAAACTAGTTGTGTAGAAACACCTGAACAAAATAGCAAGGTAGAACGAAAACATCAACACATTTTAAACGTTACAAGAGCTTTGTTGTTTCAAGCCCATGTTCCCAAGGTATATTGGTCTTATGCCCTTTCTCATGCTGTATATCTTATAAATAGATTACCCACCCTGTTTTGGACCACAAATCACCTTTTGAACTCTTGTATCGAGAAAATTCAGATTTGAGTACTCTTAGAGTTTTTGGTTGTCTTGTGTTTTTCCTCTACTATCACCCAACAACGCACTAAACTTGATTCTAGAGCCCATAAGTGTGTTTTTCTTGGGTTTCCCCAAGGTACCAAAGGTTTTACCACTTTAGATTTACAAAGTCGTCATATCTTGGTCTCTAGAAATGTTCAGTTTTATGAATCTATTTTCCTTTACGCAATTCAGATACTCCTTCTCTTCCCAATACCATTCCCTTGCCACAAGAGTTACCTCCTTTAGATTTCTCAAATCCATCTTCATCATGTGTCTCTCCTTTAGAATCCTCTTCCCCTACTTTTCCCTCTACTCCTCTTTCTCCATTGGTTAGGAGGTCCACACGGTCTCGACAGTTACCACATTATTTGCATGATTATCATTGTGCCCTTCAATGCACTTCAGTTTTACCAGATTCCTTGGAAGCAGGTAGTTATCACCCCCTTTCTCATGTTCTTTCTTATAATCGTCTTTCTTCTCCTTGTTGTCATTATACTTTGTCTATTTCTATTGATGATATTCCTAAAACATACTCTCAAGCTATTAAACATGAGGGCTGGAAAAATGCTATAACAGCTGAACTTGAGGCTTTACAACAAAATCAAACATGGGTTTTAAGCGATTTACCTCGGAAAAGCGACCAATTGGGTGCAAGTGGGTCTTTGCTAAGAAATATAACTCTGATGGTACTTTGAATCGTTATAAAGGACGATTAGTTGCTAGGGGATATACTCAAATTGAGGAGTTGATTTCAATGATACTTTTTCTCTGTTGCAAAGCTTACTACTTGTTCGTTTATTACTTGCTCTTGCGCTGCCCAAAATTGGCATTTAAAGCAATTTGATGTTAACAATGCTTTTCTTCATGGGGATCTCCATGAGGAAGTCTATATGCTACCTCCTCCGGGCTTGTCTGTTTCTTCTCCTACTCAAGTGTGTAAGTTGCAACGATCTCTTTATGGTCTTAAGCAAGCAAGTAGGCAATGATTTTTTAAGCTCTCTTCAGCCCTCCTTTCTTGTGGGTATCACCATTCTAGTGCTGATCATTCTTTGTTTATCAAGCAATCTGCCACTGCTTTTACTGCTTTATTAGTGTATGTGGATGATATTCTCATATGCGGTACTGATCTGACTGAAATAACTAATATGAAGATTTTTCTTGACACTTCTTTTAAAATCAAAGACTTGGGTGATGCTAAGTACTTTCTTGGTTTGGAAATTGCTCGTAGTTCCAAGGGTATCTCTCTTTGTCAACGTAAACTTGCTTTGGATATTTTGTCTGATGCTGGTTTCCTTGAATGTAAACCTGCTATTACTCCTATGGCTACATCTTTGAAGCTTTCTCTTGATTAAGGAACTGTTTTGGAGGATGGATCATTTATCGCACTTTGGTAGGGCGTCTTTTGTATCTTGCAAACACTAGGCCCGACATTTCTTTTCTTTGTACAACAATTAAGTCAGTTCATTCAGAATCCTACTGATTTACATTTACGGGCTGCTCATCGAGTTCTTCGGTATATTAAGGCTGCCCCTGGTCGTGGTCTATTTTTCCCTACTGCACTACTACAAAAATGCTAAACAACGACCTAAATAAGACCCAATTAATGACCCTTTTCTGAGGGACGTCTTGGAGGGGGTAGAGGAAAATTTCCAAAATGGCGACCTGATCTAAAATTAGGTCGTCTTATTAAGGTGACGATATTAGATCAATTCGCCTTAATAAGCGACGATTTGAAATCAAATAAGCCTTATATAAGTAAATAAGGCGACTGATTTCAAATCAGTCGCCTTAAGAAGATAGAGTTCGCCTTAAAGGCGGCGATCTTAGTTCGAGTCGCCTTATGATGACAAAGGCGACCTAATTTCAAAATCAGGTCGCCTTTTTTTAAATTAAGGCGACCTGATCTTCTATTCAGGTCGCCTTATCCTAACAAAGGCGACCTGATTTAAAAATCAGGTCGCCTATGTTGAATTTTTTTTTAAAATATGAACTACAAACTATGAGACATCTACCAAGTTTTTAATTTGCATCGACCGAAACCACCAAGCAACACAAGAATCACACTTTAACACAATACATAAACAGACTATATATATAACACCAAAATTGCATATTTTGTACAGACAAAACACCAAATACATACAAATGAACAACAGTAGCAAATTAAAGAATCACTAACACAATAACATATTAATCATGCTCACTACTAACTAGGCGCTATGTGTTGAAGAAGATATCTAGATATCATGTCTCGAACCGAATCGATCTCATCCTGCGAGTACGGATCCTTAGTACCCAAAAAGCGTAAATTGGGGAAACAAGGTATAAGATAAACCAATTAAGTGAAGGAAATAATTAACAACTCAAGTACAACAACAAAAATTAAATAAACTTGAGAATCACGGAGAAGCGATTACGTACGTTTTGAAAACCTTGAGTACGTCCGTGTTAACGATGGATTGCATCCAACTCATAACGTAATATCCGCACTCGGTGCTCCACGGTTGTTGATGGCACTATAAATCAAAGGCAAATTGTTAAAAACGAATAAAGGCATATCTAAAGCTCTTTGTGTCAATGAAATAACTTGAATTGAAACTACTCACCGTCGGTTTAAACCACTTCGGTCCACCCTGCTCTTTTGCATTGATAAGCTGTCTATACGTCTTGAGGCCCCTATCATTAAAATGGAAATTAACAGACATGTTAAACCATTCATTTAAAAGAAGAATCGATGATTCAGAAAAAAAATTTACTTACTCGGCAAACATGTTTTTGATATCCTCGGTAGGATTGCCATTTCTTGAATCGAACCAATAACGGGAGTTCTTGCTCGGACAAACAACACACATCGTCCAATGACCACTACAACATATACGTATTAATATTAAATTAAGATAAGACCGCAATTTTGACACAAAAATCTTATAAGACAAAACAAAAGTACGCACCTTTCATGTATTGGCGCTAGATAACAAGACGACCCTCAGTCGCCCATTGTTAGACCAACATAAATTGACCTCTGGGTAACGTATTGCGAGCCGAAGCCGTGCATCCGGGACATAAGTATCCATACGAACTCGCTCGCGGTGTGCGCGCATAATTCACAGCGAGACACTATGAAATGAAATGATAAATGTTATTGAAGATCTTAAACAAAAAAAAGAGTACTAACATAATTAAAGGGTTAAACAAACTTACGGGATTGCAAGTTGAAGAAACGTATATCTAAACAATCCATCGTCAAAAACTCCATCAAATCTTTATTGTCAAATGTCATCGGATATGTCTTTTGCTTGCACCGACAATGCCGGAGGCATCTGCAAGCTTATGAGGCCGATGTCCTTGTACATCTCTCGCAGTGTGCTAAGTACGGAAATAAGCCCGCATCTTGTTCATCCTATGAAAACATAAAAAAACATATTATGAGTGAATGAGCAATGAAAATCAATCGGAAACAACTCACTCAATCGGTAATGTATTTCCTACCATCGCAGTGTCGTCCACATCTCAATAAGATGAGCCGGCCAAAGGATGAACCATGTGATGGCGGCGCCTAGTGTGGTAACCTCCTCATCATCAATCGGGACCATTGTCTCTTCTTCCCCCTCTCGCACACTCGTCACGGTCACCCGACGTTGGTTTTGGAATTTGCTTGTTGTGGTGTTTGTCTTGTTCAGGTAAACAAGACCATCGGCAACAATCCGCGGTGTGGGTCATCCAAATATAGGGTGCAAGCTATACCTCCCTGTGGAGTGTGAGACGGTTCGCTAATATGTACCTGCAGGTGTGAGACGGTTCGCTAATATGCACCTCTGCGGTGTGAGACGGTCCGCCAATAACTACCTCCGGAGGGGAGAAGGTCCGCTAATATGTACCTCTCGGAGGTGAAAACTATCTTTCTTCTTTGGGGATATTCGGGATTCGTCGGATGTACGTTGTTGTTGTACCATAGCTTGCATTTCACCCCGTAGTTGTGCCATAACATCTTTCATAAGGTTTGCTCGACTCGGCTTCAAGCTCTGATGGCTCTGCGTCATACAAACGTGAACGTCGTCCGAAAAATTTTGCGACACTCACTCCCTCGTCTCCCCTCGAACAAGATCGTGGTAATCCGGCTTCCCAATCGCCGTCGACAAAATGTCTGCCGCGTACGGCGTGAATGAGCCTTGGCTACTCTGCTGCTCAAGTGAATCTGTACCATAAGATTTTTCATAAATAATAACTAAACTCTTATATAGTATGAAACAACTGAGGCTATTTAATACTTCTAATTCAACTACTTACGATCTTTGAGGCAACCGCAGCAACATCTTCATTGATGTATTTGTCCCCCTTCATCCTCGCAGCTTTCCATTTTTTTTTTTGACGAGGAGGACGCTGGGGGGCCTGGATAGCAGTGGAAGGATCAGATTGGGAAGCTTCCTTCATTCGCTGCAGCTCTTCCTCCATCATGTTTCGTTCCAGCTTTCTGTAGCCACCTCTAGACAAGCAATGCAGATACTTATTTTTAAACTGATCGTACGAATTCAAGTAGATTCAAATTAAAGATAAGATATGACGAAATTTTACTGTAAATTCAGGATTCTCTTGGGACGCCACAAACTCCCTCCAGTCCTCAGGAGAAATGAAATCATAGGTCATACATGGATCCTGGTCCCTCTTTGGCCCGCGAATATACTTTTTGTCGCCTTGTTCTTAAAATATTTCCAACGGAGACGAACTTCGCCCATCCAATGCTTCCTCATGGCCTTAGTGTTAGGGACATCAAATGTTTCTTTGCAAGGTGAAAGAGAAGATATGACAGAATTCAAGTAATAAGACTAAAGATACAAATGCAGATATATCGAAAGTGAGATACCAAAATCTGTGTCCAAATCAAAGCCTTCGTCTTATCATCAACGAACTTCCAAGCTGAGTAAACAATACGCACTTTGCTTCGAGCCAGATAGCCTAAATAGCTAATGAAGCACCCTATCTCCCGATGACAAATCTCGAGCTAGACATATTCTGTTCATCAAAGACCAATCATTTATGTTAGATAGATTTTTAAATAATAAACAGATTAATAAAATGAACCAACATGTTAAACGACCACAAAAAGAACATAGTAGTTAAACACATCATTTTGTAACTGAAGATCTTACTTTACATGGTGTCCCATATTCCTTCACAATGATCCTTTCTTGCAGCATATTCTTCATCATCTATCAATTCTACTTCACGTGTTGTAGGTGGATTTGTTGTGAAAGGGAGTGTATCGTCAAGGTTCAAGGATTCTTCACCATACTTTTGTACTTTGAAGTACAATGGACATTCTTTTATTTGCAGGTCGTAACATAAAACACTTGTTTCGCCCGACTTGCTAAAATGAATGGCTCATCTCTATGACCAAGTCTTTGAAGATCAACCGAGACAAATCCAAATTTAGGATCTATTACAACAAAGCATTATTGCTAACCCACTTACATTTCAATAAAGCAACTTTGAACTTGCTGTAGTTGATCTCCCATATTTCTTCGATCACTCCATAATAGGCCATTGATGCTACCACCGGGTTTTTGTCTTTCGAACTCGAAAAGTGCATGGATTCGACTTCAACCATCACCCCACTATTTTGCACAAAGACTTGTCATCTTGGTCTTTTGTGTAGAAAGAATATCCGTTGACATCGTAACCGCTCCAAGTGATGACACGAAAAGAAGGCCCCAGTGCTAACCACTCGATTGTATCGAC
This sequence comes from Acacia pycnantha, assembly GCA_025563575.1. Taxonomy (NCBI): domain Eukaryota; kingdom Viridiplantae; phylum Streptophyta; class Magnoliopsida; order Fabales; family Fabaceae; genus Acacia; species Acacia pycnantha. The sequence continues at coordinate 1,686,771 of JAMWYP010000064.1, forward strand.
ACTCCGGTCTCGTGCAATACCTTCTCACCGAACCACTTTATGAACGTCTTCTTTTGCTCATTCGCTATCTCGCATGTCACTCTTCCTTGGATTCATATTCTTCAAACTCTTTCGTGTTCATCAATGTATGGTTGAACTTCTTCCGTATTATTCAAGATGTACAGTGTGCTTGCAATACCTCTTCACGAGGCTTATTCTTCGGTTTGATTCCTCGAGTTCCCTCGTTTATCCCTCGTCATTTGAGATTGTATCGTCGCCTGATAGATAATCTTTGCAGAACTCCATAGCCTCTTCAACTACATATCTCTCAACTATTGAGGCTTCTGACCGATAAGGGTTTTTAGAATACCCTTTTAAGATCTTCATGTATGGCTCGAAAGGGTACATCCACCTTAGGTAAACTGGACTGCACGTCTTACCTCCTTACCAAGTGCACTATCAAGTGCACCATGATATCAAAAAAGGCGGGACGGAAATGCATCTCTAGTTGGGACAAAATAATATAACCCTCATTCTCCAATTCATCCAACTTTTCAATGTCAATGACTTTGTTGCAGATAGCATTGAAGAAAATACTCAATCTTGTTATAGTGGATCGAACTTCATCTTTCATAATGCCTCTTATAGCTATTGGTAGTAGTTGTTGCATCAACACATGATAATCATGGGACTTCATTCCCACTAACTTCAAATCGTTCATTGAGACACACTTTCTCAAATTAGAAGAATATCCTTGTGGCACCTTAATGTCATATAGACATCCACACAAACTTTTCTTCTCCGCTTTTGATAGTGTATGAGTTCTTTGGCTCCATGTATGCCCTCTTACCATCTTCCATTACTCGTGGATGTAACCTTTCTCTTATTCCCATGTCAACCGATCTAGTCTCGCACTAATTCCATCCTTAGTCTTCCCGGTATGTGCAAAAGAGTACCGACAAGGCTATCACAAACGTTTTCTCCACATGCATCACATCAAGACTGTGTCTCACATCAAGACTACGCCAATATGGAAGATCAAAGAAAATTGATCTCTTCTTCCATATATTCTTCTCACTCGCCTTCCTTTGCTGCTTACCCAATATGACATTGATATGTTTCACTCGACTATAAACGTCCTCTCCGGTTAATGCCTTTGGAGCCGTATTCTGCTCCGGTAAGCCGTTAAAACGCTTTCTTAACTTACGATATGGGTGGAACCGATGAAGAAACCTCCCGTGGCCGAGGTAGACCGTTTTTTCCGTGCTTTAGTTGATGGAAGTTTGTGTGCGCTTCACATATTGGACATGCTTTATGCCCCTTCACACTGTACCACGACAAATTTCCGTATGCGGGAAAGTCGTTTATCGTGGTAAAAATCATTGCACGCAACTTGAAGTGCTCCTTCTTATATGCATCAAACACATCTACGCCTTCCTCCCACAACTTCTTCAAATCCTCAACCAAAGGCGCCAAGTACACATCGATATTGTTCCCGGTTGTTTTGGTCCGAAATCATCATAGAAAGCATCACATACTTGCGTTTCATACATAGCCGGGAGGTAAGTTGTATATTACAAGGAGAACCGGCCATGCACTATGGGTGCTGCTAAGAGTTCGATACGGATTGAAGCCATCTCGTACAAAGCCCTGTAGAAGGTTTCTTGGCTCACCGCCAAATTGAGGGAACATTTCGTCTATTTTCTTCCATTGCGGAGAGTCGGTAGGGTGCCGAAGATATTTTCCATCGGATATTCTCTCATCAGAATGCCATCTCAACTTCTTCGCCGTTGCTTCACTAGTAAACAGACGCTTAAACCGTGGAATTATTGGAAGATACCACAATGCCTTCAAAGGTTGCCTTTTTGTTGTCCGCTCTCCGAAACACTAACTTTCTTCACTTTGTATCGTGAAGTTTTACACTTCGGACAATTACGAGGCCTTCGTACTCGTTTCGTACAATATGCGTCATTAGGGCAACTGTGTATCTTTTTATACTCCATACCCATCGTAGACAAGATTTTCTTGGCCTCATACATACGATTTGGAAGTACATTATCAAGCGGCAACATATCACACAACAATTCAAGCAATGACGTGAAACTGCTATCGGTCCACCCACAAGTTGCCTTTAAGTTGACCAAATGTAAGGTTGCAGTCAACCGTGTATACTTAGTACACCCAGGGAACAAAGGTGTCTCGCATCACTCCGCACGCTTTCATATTCACCCGATTGTGCAAAAGATTCGCCTCAACATCATTAATCATTTTCTCCATTCCATCATCATCATCTACCTCAACTTCATTTGCATGGGACGCACCGGTACTTACTTCCTCACCATGCCATATCCACGTTGTGTATCGAAGGTGTATTCCATCACAAAGTAGGTGGTCCCTTATATCGGCAATAACCCTTCGACTCCCATTTAAACAATTAACACATGGACAATAATACATCCCATTTTTGTGGCCACATTCCTTCTAGCAAATTCAATAAACTCTTCCACCCCATTCTCATATTCTTCACTAGTTCTCAATGCATTCATCCAACTATGACCCATTTTATTACAACCTAACATTTCCAACAACAAATCAAGTTCATGTCAATTTCAAGAACGACATGTTTTCTTTTAAGTAAATTTCTGCAAGATTTCCCTTAAAAGTAAGACATCCCAAAATTTCAATAACAACCAATTTCAGCTTAATAACCCTAAACTTACTAACTAAACCAATTTCAGCTAAACAATTTATCAATTATGTAAGATAAAGAAACCATAGAGCCATAGAGTCAATGTTTACTTAAAGTAAACGTGCTTTTTACAATAGTTAAAGCTAGAAGTGTTTTGCATTGAATTAATTGCTATCAAAGTATTACCTTTAAGGACATTGGGGCCTTAATCATAAAGCAGACTCCAAGAGATTACGATGAATATAGAAGTTCGATAGGGGAAGAGTAACACAAAGCACATCTAACGAGAGAATCAATGAATGACCGAGGCATAAGAACAACCAAAACTAAACCACTATCTAATCACAAAATACTCCTATAATCCTTCAAAATCAACTACTACAACCAATCAGTGTGACATGACCAATTTAATGAAGCTTTAGACAATTTAGTTGGCCACCAAATTTACTTGAATAAAAATCTACAAATAAGAGCAGTTCCAAATTGTATTCTTTTTAATTAGCAAGAAGTACATTACCAATTAAATGGGGTTTGGAATCAAAGAACAAGAAGAACGAACAAGCTTACTTGGTTTCGCAGGTTTTGATCGGGAAGGAGGTGGAGTGAGCGAGTGAGAGGCAGGAATCCTAATCAGAAGCAAAAATCCAATCTATAAGCAAGAAGCATTAACGATTAAAATGGGTTACTAGGAATCAAAGAACTTAAGAGTAACATCCGAACAAGCTTACTTGGGTTTGGTGGGTCTCTTCGATCGGCGAAAGAGGCGGAGTGAGCGAGAGAGTCGCGTGATCGATCGGTGACGACGGCGGAGACGAAGGAGCGACGGCGGAGACGTACGGCAAGGAAAGCGACGAAGAGCGGAACGAGTGAGTCGAGAGGATTTCACGGCCTCTCGCCGGAGTATGAGTGTGTGAGGAAAATGAAGAGGCGCGAGTTTATTAACCTAAAAAAATTGACTATAGGCGACTGAATCATCTTTCGTGTCGCCTATATTCCAATTTTTGGCGACTGAATGAGAATCGTCGCCTATATATTTATAAATGGCGACTGATTGATTCGTGTCGCCTATATTTTAAAAATGGCGACTGAATCGAATCAGTCGCTTATATTTAAAAATGGCGACGATTCTAATTCGGTCGCCATTTTTAAATATAAGCGACTCGAATCGAATCAGTCGCCATTTATAAATATAGCGACGATTTCGATTCGTGTCGCCAATATTATTAAATTTTCTAATTAATATTAAAAGAAAATCCTTGGCGCCAAACAAAAAATTCGGGAGCGAAGAATTGACACATTAAAGACGTCCCGAAATATATGTAGGTCGCCATAAATGAATTTTATTGAAAAAAATTAAATATTATGGCGCCAAACAAATATTTCTCATATTTTTATGGCGTGAAACAATTTTAGACGTCCCGAAAACAAATCAGACGCCAAAAATCAATTTAAGGAGTCCCGATTTCTTATTCAGACGCCGAAGGCTCAACTTCCTTAAATATAATTACAAGAATGCCACCGCCTTCACTTTGGACGTCCTATTTCTAAATAAGGACGTTTTTTAGGGTAGTAATATCCAATTTTTGTAGTAGTGAGTTATGATATAACTGGAGATGAGTTAAAAATGACAAAGGACAAAAATATATATGATCTAAAGATAAGGAATTGAGTTTTAAGTGAGTCAGTCTAGAAACCAAGTTTTAAGTGAGTCAGTCTAGAAACCAAGTTTTAACTAAGTCAAAAGTTTAGAGATTGAGTTGTATCGATATATATATATATGAGGGATTGAGTTTTGAGTGAGTTAAAAATTGAGGGGATGATAGATTAATAATAGTTATGATATAACTGGAGATGAGTTAAAAATGACAAAGGACAAAAATATATATGATCTAAAGATAAGGAATTGAGTTTTAAGTGAGTCAGTCTAGAAACCAAGTTTTAACTAAGTCAAAAGTTTAGAGATTGAGTTGTATCGATATATATATATATGAGGGATTGAGTTTTGAGTGAGTTAAAAATTGAGGGGATGATAGATTAATTTTTCCTTTAAAATAAAGGGTTAAGGTGCAAAAATACACATGTGCTTTTCTCCGAGGAGCAGCCAGTAGCAAGTGTTTTTTCTAGGTGCAAAAGTACACACGTGGTTACAAATTAGGTGCAAAAATACCGTTTGACTGTTAAGTTTGACTTTGACCGTTAAGTTTGACTTTTTTTGCTGACTAGACGAAGATGTGGCATTTCAAAGGTGCAAAAATACACATGTGGTTTGTCAATAAGAGCGTCCAACACCATTTTTTTTTTAATTTAATAATTTTACTTCAATTAAAATTATTTTAGGATCTTGAAAAAACATTTTAGGTATTGACCGGTACTAAAAAGATACTGATTGATACTGAAAAAAATATTTCAGGTATTGACCGGTACTAAAAGGATACTGACTGATACTGAAAAAAATATTTCAAGTATTGACCGGTACTAAAAGGATACTGACTGATACTGAAAAAAATATTTCAGGGCACTGACTGGTACTAAAAAGTACTTTCAGGATACTGACTGGTATAGAAAAAATACTTCATAATCTTGAAAAGTTATTTTAGAATTTTGAAAAAATATTTCAGGTATTAATCGGTACTAAAAGGATACTGAAAAAATATTTTAGGGTACTGACTGGTACTGATAGGGCAAAACTTTAAGCCTAAAACTCCGCAAGTATACGGGCCGTATCAAGTAATAAAGTGATGATAAAATTATCGTTCCCACGAGTACTTAGTACCCACAACTTCAGTTAAGCATTAATTTTACATTTTTGTTTAAGTTGAGCAAACCAGATTAAATTTAATTAATAGAAAAGAAAATCAAAATAAACTAACTACTAGAAATATTAAACGAGCAACCTAGAGTCACTAATTCCTTATTAGCTTCATAAACCTTAATTGTACTAATTTAATTAGCCTTAATATTAATTTTGTTAATCTCAAGTATAAATAGCTATAAGTGCACAATTGGTCCACTTACAATCCTCTCTTAAGTATAATTTGTTATGTCTAACCTAATTACTCAAGAGGAAAATAAACAAACACACTCTTCAACAATTATATGGGGCCATTAGGTATATGTCTATCCTAACTGCAAATTAGATCGTAATCTAATCCCATATTACTTAATCTAAGAGCTTAATTAAAATTCCCTTCGTCAAGGTAAATCCTAATTCTCAAACTCATTCAATGATGGCCAATCACTAAATAGATAAATCTAAACAAGATTAAATAACCAAAATTAATATTAATTTTAATTAAACCATGACAATAAAATCTAATCTACTCATAATTAAGTTCATAGCTATTCAAGGTTGAAAAGAAATTAGCCACACATGACTAAAACCAAATCCATAACAAACAAAGAAAGCTTCTCCGTCGCCTCCACAGTCCTCCTGTGGAGATGATGAAGATAACTGAAATGCCGCTACTCCTCCTGCTGCTCCTTGTGCGTCTGAATTCTTGTTTGCTGCTATGCCTTCTCGTCTTTCACTGCTCTCCTTCTTGAATTTATTTTGTTCCTCAGTCCGTCCCTTCTGTGCGTTGTACGTTCATATATATATTACTTGGATTCTTTCTTTTTTCTCGCTGTGCGTCTCTTTGGTTGCAATATCCCTTTTAAAACTTATCTGATTCAATTTAATATAATATCTTATCTTATATTATATAAGATATTATATTTTATTCTTCTAATTCAATTCCTTGCAAAAATATTTGCATTCACGTTCATGGGTCCGCATCCTTTCTTTTCTAATCTTTGGTTAATTTAATATAATATAATAATATATTATATTAAATTCTTTTCAATTAATTTGTTGCCTTTATTGTCTTTCCTATAATTTCTCCAGATCACAAAATATCTCCTACAAAATAAGATAGGATATCAATAGATTTTCTGTTATAATATTCTTTTATCCTATATTTAATTAAAAGATAGATAAATATATAAAAGATGATTAAATAAGTATAATATTAATAAATTCAATCCAATATATCTCAGAATTTATACTTATTTAATTATAAAATATACACTTATCAAACTCCCCCACACTTAAACATTTGCTTGTCCTCAAGCAAAAGAAATGAAATTAATTATCTGAAAGGAACATTGCATATAAAATTCCTAAACAGAGAGCAATAAACCACCACACTTAGATCATATCATCAAATCTTATATAAGTTAATATCTTATAAGAATAGGTCACTAAGTCAATAGCCTTAAACAATTGTAACAATATTTTGACGTCCCATAAACAAAGGATCGGCAAGCAATAAGTCCAACCATAAGATTAGTAAAAGAATATTATGCCACTCAATTTCTCCAGAAATATTCAAATGCCCCTACTAAACCAAGTTTTTTTTATTTAATTTAATAGGGATCCTCAGGTAGGAAATATAGTTTTTCTTTTCTTCTCTTTCTTTTTTTTTTCTTTTTTTTTTGGTTTTGAGCCGTTGTAGGTCCCCTTTGACGCGACCCTGCACATGGGTGATGCAAAGACCTGCTACTCAGTTACTCCAACAGGCACCTCAAGAGGCTTTTAGCCCAACTCATAACTCTCTTGGACTTTGCCGTTTGACGCGACCCTGCACATGGGTGATGCAGCACCGGTTACTAAGTAAGGTCTAGAGAAGTCATTGGAGTTTTTTTTTTTTTAATTTACCTGAGTCCTTTCCCTAAACAAAAGTTATACTGAACTAGCAAAGGTCATCATCTAATTTTCTGAAAAAAAAATCATGTAGCAAAATATTCAGAAACTAATAATTTGTTGATCCTATTACAAACTATTCCCTATTCTCATAGTCCATCTCAAGATTACTACAAAAATTCAAGGTTTAAAGACTTAGTTGAAACATTCTTCTTTTTATTTTAATTTTTGACTTGATAATATTTTCTAAGATGGGGAAAGCTCAAAGTTAAAGTCAACCTAAAAAAAACATTTCTTTTTAATTGCATAAGGACAAGCATAACCAAGGAAATCATATCCCTCCCCCACACTTAAATCAAACATTGTCTCAATGTTGCAAAAAAATCAATGAAGAGGGAAAGGAACTAGTACTCCCCTGATTTAGGTCTCTAACTCTGATGTGGAGTTCGTCTTTTAGTACCATCCATGATGTTTCAAATTTTTAGGGAGATGAGAGTGCTCAAGCAAGACTTCGCAGCAACAAGAGGAGTGATCTTCTTCAGACCTGAATAAAACTAAGACAAGCACAAAAGAAAAACAAAATAGTAATAATAATAATAATGAATAATGCAAGAAAATCCTTGGGTTGCCTCCCAAGAAGCGCTTGGTTTATAGTCTTCAGCCAGACTTCTCAAAACAAACCACTAATCATAAGTATCAAACACCTCAATTACCTTATCTTCATTCCTTTTCAAGCAACAAGATGTCACACAAAAAAATTTGATACTATACTTATCTCAGAATCTATACTTATTTAATTATAAAATATACACTTATCAGGTACTAAAAAATACTTTCAGAATATTGACTGGTGCAAAAAAAAAAAATACTTCATAATCTTGAAAAATTATTTGAGGATCTTGAAAAAATATTTCAAGGTATTGACTGGTACTAAAAGGATACTGGCTGGAACTGAAAAATACTTCATGATCTTGAAAAATTATATTAAGATCATGAAAAAATATTTCAGGTATTGACTGGTACTAAAAATATACTTCAGCATTATTTTTTAAGATTCTAAAATAATTTTTCAAAATCATGAAATATTTTTTCTGTACTAGGCAGTATTCTCAAAGTATCTTTTTAGTACCAGTCAGTACGCTGGAATATTTTTTCAGATTTTAAAATAACTTTTCAAGATCATGAAGTAATTTTTCAGTACAGGTCAGTATCCTGAATATCTTTTTATTACGCGGTAGTTATTAAAATAAAATTATTAAATTAAACAAATTTGGTGTTCGACGCTCTTGTTAACAAACCACATGTGTATTTTTGCACCTTTGAAATGCCACGTCATCGTCCAGTCAGCAAAAAAGTCAAACTTAACAGTCAAAGTCAAACTTAACGGTCAAACGGTATTTTTGCATCTAATTTGTAACCACATAGCCACTTTTGCACCTAAAAAAAGTACTTGCTACTGGGTGCTCCTCAGAAAAAAGAACATGTATATTTTTGCACCTTAACCCTAAAATAAAAATCAATTTAATCTTTGAGAAAGAATATTTTGATTATGCCTCTATTTTGAGAAAGTTGCCTTTGCCTCTATTAATTGTGCTTTATCATCGCCATTTTTGTGCTAATTAAACTCCAAAAAAACCAAAATAAAAACAAATCCAAAAATGTGCCTCCATCCCCACCTAAATTTATATTCACATATATGTAAATTTCGATTTCTGTTGTTAAATATATTATATTTAATTATTTATTGTTAAAGTTATTATTTCATTCTTAAAATATGCGAGACTTTAAATGTATGTTTGGTTTGAGGGAAGGGGGATGGGAGGGGAGGGGAGAGGAAAATCTGTGGGCCCCATTACACTCAATTTTGAAATTTTTTCTCCCCCCCTCCTTCTTTTCCCTCCCCTCCCCTCAAACCAAACATACCTTAAGGGCCCGTTTGGTTCAGGGAACATTTAAGGAGGGAAAGGAACTTAAAGAAGGGAAAGGAACTTAAAGGAAGGGAAGGGAAGATTGAGAGGGAACTTTAAAAAGTTGAGCTGTTTGGTAGACATGGGAATTTAAGTAGGTTGAGGGAAGATAAACTGTTTGGTAAGAAGAATTGGGTGTTGGTTAAGTGGGGAGGTTAGGTAAAATCCCCTTAATGCCCCTAGGAAAAAAAACCCAAGAACGTTTTTTTTTCTTCTCGCCCAATTCTACCGAAACAGAAAGCAGTCAAAACGCATCGACGGGAAGTTGGTGGAAAGCTCATCATCAAATTTTAAACCGCGAGGATCATAGAACCCAGGAGCGAAGAACGCCGGACTGAGAAATGGAAGGAAAAAGAGGGGGACAACACGATATGAACCAATCTTGTTTCGACATGAATTTCGGAAGAGGAATAATGAAGGAAATGTTTCAACATAGAACCCAGGTGCTGGTTTGAGATAGGGGTAAAACGAAAATTCAAATTTGTTTGTGGTAGACCCTGAAATTGTGAAGTCCATGAAATTGTGAGTAGACGTTCGAACTTTATGATTACGTTCGAACGTAAACACACAACAATTGAATGCAGTTCGAACGGATTACATGACAGCAACACATAATCTGACAGCAGCACAACATCATACCACCAGCCAAAATTTAACGAATCTAAACCAAACAGAACATTTAAAGCAAACATTCATGTCGATTTAAACCAAGACACCTCCTACATAGAAGAAGAAGAAGAAGAAGAAGAATTTTCTACTATCGTACACCCATGGCTTTGTCATTTCCTTCCTCACCAATACGCAACCCACTCATATTTGTGCTTGTGTCCCCAGCTGCACAACCAAGCCATCGCCATTTTTTTTCACATACAAAGACACAATGAACGAAGAAAAGCCATTACTTTTACCTCGAATCGATCTTCGTTGCGTACTCGTTCAATTGAACCTTGAATCGATCTTCGTTGCCTACTCGTGAAGCTTGTCTGTCATCCGTGAAACTTCTTTCGTCTCCTCCTTCCAACTCGAAGTTCGACTCGGTCGCAGGGCTTTTAGCCAAAATAATTCACTCTCCCGGAATTTTTCAAGATCCCGCCACAAATGGAGGGAGCTGAAATTCCCACGTTCGTGGGAACTTGGACGAAGGTGGGAAGATGAGCTCCCAGGAATTGGACGCGCCAAACGGTATTTTTGGGTGGGAACTGTATTAAGTTCCCTCCCCCTCCGCCGAGTTCTCTAAACCAAACGGGCCCTAAGTGTTGGCGTAATGGGCTATGGAAGACAATAGACGAAATAAAACAATGCTGCTTGGATGAAGCCCAAGCAAATAGCCCAATACCCCTGCTAAACCTGTACTTATGGTCCAAAAAAGCAATTTGAGCCTGCGTGGGCCCAATAACTCTCAAAGGGAGAAATATCTATGTTGTTGAATTTCTCAGCCTCAAAAGGGTTCAATCCTACCCTTCGTCCTTAGGCTCAACTAGCAAAGGGGTCGGACACTCTCACCAAAGGGAGGGGATTCAATCCTAGAGTTAGTCAAGGCGCTGGGGGAGGCATCCTAGGTGATGTGAACTTGTGGAAACGCAGGCTAAGATGGAATCATGTATACTCTCAGTCCTACATGCCCTGAGAAGCAAAGCCATAGCGCCCTGCCCTTAGACTGTGGGTAAACCCAGCCCCTCTCCTAAAATTTTCATATAAAAAAAAAGGGTTCAATCCTTTCAATACATCAAAGAGGAGGAAGTTTCAAATTTGGTTAACAAGATCCGTCGAGGATGTGCTCATCATCAGCATGATGATAGGTTCTCCATGAATATGTCTGAGCTGATTATTGAAACTTCACATAAGTTTGAGACAGCAGAAGGTAAAAACAGGTTTGAAGACTTAGCAAGGAAAGTGATGGTCCAACTCGATGACGTGCTTGCTCAAGATAAGGCAGCTAGAAGATATGAAGATGAAGATCACAAGTTAGAAAACAAAGACTTCCTTGATATTCTCCTACATTGCGAGCTTACCCAGTCTGACCATAAAGCCATGATACTTATATCTCTCCTTTTCCTTTTAGATTCTCTCTGTTTATGTGATATATATATATATAGGGTTAAGGTGAAAATTTGCCGGGAAGTTTTAATGGAGGATCAATATTACACTAGAAGCTTATTTTTGGTTCAATATTACCCTAAATGTGTTGTAATGGAGTAATGTTGTCCCTTATATTAGTTTTTTTAACTGTATAGGTAATATCGCTATGTTTTAAAACTTCTGAAATAACATTAAATCTCAAAAAACATCTGGAGAACGGTGCTCTTCAACAAAATCTTTTGGATCAAATAACCCTATGCATATATTATATTAAATCTATCACGCTAGTTTACAACACAGCATACACTTGTCTCGTTTTTACAATTGGATTATCTGGATTTGTTCCTCGGTGGAAATGATTCTACTTCGGTAGCGCTATGGAATGGGCTTTTGCAGAGTTCATGAGGAACCAAAGAGTAGTGAAGAAAGCGCAGGAAGAGGTGAGAAGAGTGGTTGGGAATAAGTTAAAAGTGGAAAAGATGATGTGAAGCAAGTGAAGTACTTGGAATGTGTAGTCAAACAAACTTTAAGGTTACATTCACATTTCGCTCTTTCGGTCCCCAGAGAGACAAGATCAGATGTGACTTTGGGAGGGTACTATATTCCTCCAAATACAACTGTATTTGTCAACCTATGGGGAATTCAGAGAGATCCTGAGTTTTGGGAAAGACCAGAGAGTTTATACCAGAGAGATTTGAGAGCAACAAAGTTGATTTCAAATAGCCAATACGTTCATGAATTGTGTTTGAAATTCTTGGTTTCAAGTTATTATGGAAGTTTATTTTAACTTGAATAAAATTTGCGGCCAAGTTTCTTGTTTGGATTCTACTTTTCCACTACTAGCTAGGAATGTTTAATTTGGTTTGTGCTTGAACTGTCGTGAAAATTGGATGTAGGGACGGCAGTGAAATATATTATGTATTTATTTATTGCCAAAGTTACTTTATTTATCTTTTTCTTAAAATATCTATCTGAAGCTTTTATTTTAATATTTCAAAATAATCGAAACTTTATAATTCAAAGAAGCACTACTTATTTTTTCAATCATTTTCTTTTTGTTTATAATTATAAAAATAATGGTAGGTTGAGTGCGTGAGACAAATGGAATCAATCTGACCACAGATAAAAAAATATAATGGGATTAGCATGTTGAATAATTAATGATGAAATAATGCTTGTTAAACTTAGAAGTTTAAGGTTGTGAAACTCAAGAGTTTAAGCAAATTCGTAACTGTAAAGTAAACTCATATCGCGAACTCGAATAATAAATGGGTAAGAGTTTATTTTTATCATTAAATAGGTATTAATATTGTATAATTAGATAATTAAAATATAAAAATGATAAAAATTTGATTTGAATATATTTTAAATCTAAATAATTGAAATTAAATCCATCAAGATTCATAATTTATCATATTTCACAATTTTGTTTTTTAGAAAATTCATATATAAAGCCAATGAGTATGTTCAAATTAAAAAATGTTAACATGAATTTAAGATTAAGTTAACATGATTTTGTAAACAAAAAATATAAAACTGTAAATTTGTTGTGTAAACTCACAAGTTTAACCGAGTTTATTAGCAACTTTACACGATTTTGTAAGCTAAAAACGTAAAAACAATATATTCAAATAGTCAACTCACGAGTTTGGCAACAATGGAGAAGCCACTTATACTTGATTTACAAAATATAACATTTAATTTTTTTATTATTATAGAAACTAAATTGTGACACACACACACATACAAAGGGCGGATCTAGGTATTAGACAAGGGGGCAAGTGCCCATCCTTAAATTGGGGAATTGGGGATTTTTTTTTTTTTTTTTTAAAAAAAAAAAAAATTAATACATGTTTGAATGATTGCCGACCCTTAAATTAAGTGTTCATTCTTAATACATCAAGACTGCATTTTGTAATTGAATGGGGATGAATGATTGTTTAGTGCCTTATATTGAAAAGGATGTATTTGATAGCATTGATAATAAGGTGATTATGATGGAATTCCAAAAAATAAGGTTTAGAAGGATAACATTGTAATTATTTTTATTGTAATATACTTTTGTTATTAAAATATATGTACTTAAACTTATCGAGTGCTCACCCTTCATTATAATTTATGTAGTTGCATTTCTAACAGCCCTTAGTCTTGCTTTTCTAAATGACAGGTTTGTAAAATAACTGTCTTTCTTATTACATCATCAATATTCACTTGATTTCATGAATACTTTTTTGATATTATTTTCTTTTCTTGTTTATATTCTTTTGTTTTTTAATGCATTTAAAACTTTCCTTAAAAAAAAAAAATTCCGGGGCGCTGCCCCCGTATCCTCCCGCTAATGGTGCCCCCCTTCAGTAATTTTCTAGATCCACCCCTATATGTATCAGATACAATCATACAGCACAATTGGGGAGTAATATATCTGATGAGGTCCATACTACGTGATAATCCTCGTTCGAATGCCACTTTTTAAAATTTATAATAAGGATATTTTAAGAAAAGCATGTCAAATTTTAATTCAGCCGCATTAGATTTAAGTATGAATTTAGCCGCATTAGTTACATGAGCCTAGGAAGCTAGAGAAGTCCTTGTAAATCTTGAGCAGTGGACTCCTTGTATTAAAAGACACACATGATATGCATGTAAATTTTAGAGATCAAGAAATCTATTAAAAAAAAAAAAAATCTGATTTTGAAACCAAACACCTTACGCAACGCATTCTATAATATTTTAATTCTAATGGTTAGGTAAGTTTTTATTAGCCTTTTATAGAATTCCATGATAAAATGCTCCTATCATATTTAAATATTCAATTGCCACGTTGTGAAGAACTAGTCATTTTTGTCATTCATAGTTTTTATTAACTTATCTTATAGAAATAAAATGCTCCTCTGTTCTTGATATACTCCCCCTCTTATTTTTAATATAGGATGATTTTAAATAATTTATGCAAGTTTTAAATGTCTAATTCTGGAGAAATGAGGCAAAAAGGAACAGAAAATTTGTATACTCTATTTGATTGGAGAGAAAAGTTAGGAAGAAAGAAAATGAGGAGAAGAGAAAAAATAGAGAAGAGAATGATTTCACCTTATGGATAATTAATTAATTAATTAATCACCATCATTAGATTTAATCATGAGCCGAGGCAGCGAGAAAAGGCATAAAGACAAGAGACATGATTATTTCTAATTAAAGGACACCTAATCTTGAATTTTTTTTTTTTTTAAAATGGACCAATTGTTTGAAAGGAGAAACATGATATGCATGTAGATTTTAGAAAGACTAAAATACTCTAACTACCCCTCTATTTTGCTTTAATTACACAAACCTCTCATTTATTTTGAAAACTCATATAGACCTCCCTTAAAATTAAAATGTATATTATACAGTTACACAAACCTCATTTATATTTTAATATTCTATTTCCATCCACTTAAATCGTTAGTTGACCATTAAGTTTGAATTTTGAACTTTTCTTTTACCAAAATGCCCTTCTTTAAGATTATAATTATTTAAACATATGTGTGTGTGGGAAAAAAATTATACCACCAAACTTTTATCCAAATAGATTTTTTTTTTTCACTCTCTATTATGTTAAAAAAATTATGAATTTTGAGATTATAAAATTTATTATTTAAATTTTTTACCATATTTATTGAAATTTATTTAATTTTAGTTTCTTAAATGACTAAAAATATATATATCAAACACATTTTTTTCTATCAAATATAATAAACTATATACGTTTTGAGACATTGCATTAAGTCATATATATATATATATATATATATATATATATATATATATTCTTACAAACATTTAAAAAATGTGCTCAAAATTCTAAAAGTTTGTGATATATAATTACAAGTTTTCAATTAAAATTTAGGCTTTAGCATTAAGGGCAACTTAGTAAATAAATTTTATTTTTATATAAATTTCAATCAAAAAAATTAGAATCTCTTTAGAATATTCTTAACAGAGGTAACGGTTTGAATGTAAATGTATGTTTTTAAAATAGAAAACAGATCTGTATAATTAAGGCAAAACTAGAGGGCGATTAGAGAATTGTACTCTTTAAAAAAAGTTAAGTTGCAATTATCACCAATGGCGGATTATTGTAGACGCCGGGGCCCCCCCCAAAATTTCAGATTTTTTAAAAAAAATTTTATATACTAAAAGGTTTTGGCCACCCTCCAATAAATATGTATATATATGACTCATGAGAAGATGTGGACCCTACTCCTATTAAATAAAAAGGAAGCAAGCAGAAGCAGAAGAAGAAATCTGGTTGATTGATTGAGATTGGATTGGATTGAGAATTAATAGATAAAAGATTTAATTGTGATTGGATTGGAAGGCAAGCAGGCTATTTATATTATATAGGGAGACGCATGAAACTTACGAAATTGAACAGCTGTAATTTGGGATTGCCGATTACGGGGCTTTTGGAATTTCATGATATCTTCTCATTTTTGTAATTGATACGACATTCATACTAGAGAAAGGTATGTTATCTTATACATTATAATTGTTAAAACACTTTTATTATAACTCTGAATATTTTGAACATGTTATATTCTTAAAATTTTTAAATTAGTTAATGAGTATACATTTGGCCCCCCAAATATTTATCTCAAGATCCGCCACTGATTATCACCCTAAAATATTTTTTCAAGAATACTCAATATCCTAAATATTTAGTTAGAGTTAATGAGTTTTAGGATTTGAAGATTTAGAGTGTTTATTTACTATGACGAAATATGTTTAAAATGATTTATAAATAAGATTGGAGAGAGTATGTCCTACTTCACCGATTGATAATGTAGTTCAAAATACAAGTTGAGTTTGATAATATCTTGAGCATTTAATATTAATTTATTTCTCTATTTTACTCTTCTAAACAATTAAACTTTATAAGTAATTAAATAGTATTCATTTGCTAAAATGTAAGTTTAATCATCTACATAAAGTTTCATTTTTATTCTTTAAATTTAGAAAGTACATTTTCAACGTCTTAATCTTTAACGATATCTATTTCATTAATAAAAAATGATAATCATATAGATTATGTCCATGTATATACGTAATTATCATTAAAAAAATATAATTATTAAAATAAAAAATGTTTAAAAATTCAACAATTCATAAATTAAAAAATAATAGTTTATTGTAACTTTTTATAGAGTAAAGTAACATCAAACACCCTAATATTTTCTTAATATTTTCTTGGTAGTATCAATCACCCTAATCATTGCATCTACTCCCCTGAAGTTATTTACCTGGTGCTTCTAGCACCTATTTTCTTGGTAGTATCAATCACCCTAATCATTGCATCTACTCCCCTGAAGTTATTTACCTGGTGCTTCTAGTACCTCCTGATGTTATTTTTCAATTACATCTAGTACCTTAAAATTGTTTATGGTCTAGGGTATTGCATACACTATAAATAAGATTAAGGTATCGGAAGCACCATTAAAAAAAATATATATGAGAATGTTGAATGATGAACAATAAATAAGATTCTGGTGTTATATACAATTTTTTGTTTAAGGTGCCTATAATAAAATACTTTATGGTTAAATTTGCACTTAATCAATTTTAAAGTTAAAATAAGCCGTGGAGCATGGAAAGTGAGAACGTGAAAAATAGACTCATCAAGTGAAAAATATTTAAGCCACCTTGGATGATGACACAATGAGTAGTAGAGCCGGTAAAACAGGTCACCTTGAATGATGACACGATGAATAGTTGAGCCACGATGAATAGTTGAGCCAGTAAAACAGGTTGCCTTAGATGATGACACGATGAATAGTAGAGCCGGTAAAATAAGTTGGAGCCCGCAGGTCCAACCTGCTAGCCCGCCAAGGGGCCCACGGGCTACTACAGGTGATCAAGCGGGCCCGCTTAAATTTTTGTTATTAATTAATTGAACATCATTAAATTTAATCATGAATTTAATTAGTAGCATACATGAGTCTCGGCCCTCGGCCCTAGCTAGCGAGAAAGGCATAAAAGACTAGCAATAATTATTTCTAAAGATCACCTGATCTCGACAATTTTTTTTTTTTAAAAAAAATAGACCACTTGTATCAAATTAAAGGACACACATGATATGCATGTAGAATTTAGAGAGAGAAAGGTTAACTTACAATCATCACTCTAAATATTGTTTCAAAACATACATAATCCCAACTTTTTACCAAGAATTAATGACTCTTAGAGTTTAAAGTTTTTTTTTTTCCTTTGATGAAATATGGTGACAATATATTTCAAAAGATAAGTCGAGTTTGATAATATCTTGAGCATTTAATATTTGTTTCCCTATTTTACTCTTATATACAATTAAAATTTATAACTAATTAAAAATATTAAAATTGAGTACTCAAAAATTTGGCAAAAAAGTACTCAAAAGCTAATGATAATCAAAATTAAGTGTGGAATAAAAAATAAAAATAATAATAAATAAAAGGATAGATATTTTTGCAAACTCAATTTTTTTTTTTAAAACTTTAACAAAGAACCTTATGCTTCCTTAGTGAGTAGTGGATGAATTAATTAATTCAGCAGCACTGTATTTAATTATGAGTTTAGTGGCACTAATTATATGAGCCTAGCCGGCCCGTGAAGTCACAGAGATTAGAGACAAGTGCATGATGCGAGGGGGACGTAAATCTTGAGTAGGAGACCACTTGTATCGAACGATACGCATGATTTGCATGTGGATTTTAGAGATTAAGAAATCTATAAAATCTTAAATGAATCTGAAGCCAAACACTTTACGCAACTCATTCTACAATATTTTAATTCTTTTGTTAAGTCAGCTTTTTCTAAGTTTTTGGGGTTAATATCATTATTGGTTCTTAGAATTTACCCTCATTTTAGTTTTAACCCCTATAATTTCAAACTGAAGGTGGTTGTGGTTTTTGAAGTTTCTTTCTATCTATAATTTGGTCCTTGCAATTTAATAAAGACCTGAAGCTAGGGATCATGGTGTTAATGTTGCTTACGTTGCATGTTGGCTGGACAAGTTGACATGGAATATGTGGTTACTGTGTAATGTGAGCTGGTATTGGGTTTTAAAAAACAATTTCAAAAAATAGGCGCAACTGTTCACCATCTTCTCCTGGATGCCGGACTTGGAAAGCACCCTGAATTGGAGGAGCGTGTTGCCGTCAGATGAACCAGAGGTGAACATGCAGATTACTGTTCATCGTCTTCTTCCCAGGGCTCATAAAACTTATTGTTAGGAAATCAAATCCCTGATTTATAGGAATCCCTGATTTGTAGGGATTAGGGATAATCTCCATTAATAGTCATTATGAGCCATTAATATTGAGGCTCTCATATTCTTGTATATATATGTAACCTTTGTACATGAATAGACACACAATTGAGATTACTGTCATTACATGGTACCAGAGCCTTACAAATTCTAGGGGTTATTTTTTTCGTCTGGCACTGTTCACCACTGTTCCGGCACTGTTCACCACTGTTCGTCACTGTTCAGGTACTGTTCGTCAGTGTTGTTTGGGTACTGTTTCGTCACTGTTTGGGTACTGTTTCGTCAGTGCTGTCTGTTTGGGTACTGTTTGGTACTGCTTCGCACTGTTCATTGCACTGTTTGGTGTGCTGTTTGGTACTGTTCATAGTCCCTGTTTCGCACTGTTCACCGTCACTATTTTGCACTGTTCATCGTCCTATTTTGGGTGCTATTTTGCACTGTTTCGGGCGCTGTTTTGCACTGTTTCAAGCGCTGTTTCGCACTATTTTGGGTACTATTTTGCACTATTTATTATCTAGTTATTGTGAGCATTTGGTTATTAGTCCATGGCTGAATCTAAGACATCCGATGTGCTCCCTATGTCCGCTAAGATCACTGATGCTAAATTAAATTGGACCAATTATAATGATTGGAACAAAACTGTTCGAGTTTATCTCATGGGGGTTGCAAAGGAAGCTCATTTAACTCAGGATCCTCCTTCTGGTAATGATGAGAAAGGTTTGGAGTGGTCTCGAGCAGATGCTCATCTTTTTTTCCAGATTCGTAATTCTATTGAACCTCGAATTTTGACTTCTGTTAGCCTTTGTAACAAGGTAAAAGATATTATGGCTTATTTGGAATTTATGTTCTCTGGTAAAGGGAACTTTACCCGTATTCATGAAGTATGTAAAGGCTTCTATCGCTCTCAGCAGCAAGGTCGACCTTTAAAAGATTTCTACTTGGATTTTAAACGATTGTATGAAGAAATGAAGGTACTCATGTCTCCACAGGCAGATCTCCAGACCCGTATCAAGAATCTCAAATTTCAAGCTATCTTTAGTTTTCTTGAAGCTCTTGATCCATCTTACGACACCATTCGTTCCCAGATTATGTCTAGTCAGGAGCTTCCATCTCTTGAAGATGTGTTTTCACGGGTACTTCGTGCTGATAGCATGCTTCGTCCATCTGTTGATCCCAATGCCAGTGCTTTGGCTGGGCGTGGTTCCTTTGACACAAGGAGCTCTGGGCCTAAACAAGGCACTACTGTTCCACCCTCTGGCAGTATAACCTGCTATTATTGCAAGGAACCTGGACATGTCAAGAAAAATTGTCGAAAGTTGCAGGCTAAACAGCAACGTGATCAGCAGCGTGGCTTTGCTCATATTGCTCAGACACCTGATCAGTCTGATTCTGGTTCACCCTCTGCAGGGGCACTTGCTACAGGTACTTTGTCTTCTGGTCTTGCTACCACTTCCACGAGGTGGGTTATTGATTCTGGTGCCACCGATCACATGACAGGTAACCATCATTTATTTTCCTCGTATGCCCCCTATGCCAACCCATCTTCCATATTTGTCGCCAATGGTTCCCCAGTCCGCGTCCTTGGTTCAGGAACTGTTTTACCAACACCATCCATTTCCCTGTCTTCCATTCTTAATGTTCCTGATCTCACCTTTAATCTTTTGTCCCTTAGTAAACTGACTCGTCATTTAAACTGTTGTATCTCACTATACCCTGACCATTGTTTAATTCAGGATCTTTCGACGAGGCTGATTATTGGTAGAGGCTACGAATCCGGTGGACATTACATCCTTGATGATCAGGTGCCGTGTAATACCCTAAAAATCTATATCATAATTTGGTAAAAATTAAACCTATAGAAAGTAGGTGAATATGGGATATCAAATATTAAGTAATAAATAGCTTATTTTCTAAAGAAAAATCTCTTGGAAATTAGAGAATCTAAGGGCCAAAGTGCCAAATGACGAAAATGCCCCTAAGGGACATAAATACTTAGGAAAATTGTGAAAAATCCTAAAAGGTGAGGAAATAATTATTAAAATTGAGAGAGTATATTATCTCTAATTATGGTAATTTAATAGATTATGAACTTGGAGAAATTGAATAAGAATGCTCAAAAAGTATTGAAATGACTAAATTACCCTTGTAAATTCTAATATAATGCAGAAGACATGAAAACAAAAATGTCAGGACAAAGGTTATGAGGTAATGTGGCATTCTAAGTAAGAAAATTATCAATTTGTGATAATTAAGTAGTTAAGTAATATTGGGCTAATTACTTAAGCATAAGCAAATGAAATTCACAGGTAATTATGTAAAACCCTAAAATTAGTGGTTTTTTGTTTTAAAATTAGTAAAAATATGTTTACTAATTAATTGGAAATTTTTGAGAATAATAGTTGAGTTTAGGTATTTTTGAGCCTAAATAAAAGTATTGACCAATAGGAAAATTTTGTAAAAATTATGTAAAAATAATTATTTAATTAATTAAATAATTAATCAAATAAAAAAACGAAATTAAAAAAAATGGGCAGAAAAAAAGAAAGAAAAAAAAATAAAAATTTTAATATCTAAATTTTTCTTACAACTTGCAATTATTATATAATATAATTTAAAGTGGTGAATAGTAATTTAGAAATTAGGAAACGGATCCTATCTAGAGATCTAGGAATGAGATTTCCAAAGTCAGGGTAGAATATTGATCAGTGGGATTTTATCTTCCGTTAGACTCTTACGGAAGTTAATTCTGAAGCCGATTGTGCATTTTCCTAATAAGACGAAATAGGGAAATTCTGAGAAAATGCCAGATAGCCAAGAGGACGAAAAGGTTATGTTGTGACATTTGAAAAAGAATTGGGAATCTTCATGGACATATTGGGAATCAGTGAATTTTTCTGAAGAAGTTGGTGATTCCAGAAATACGTTTTGAAACCGGACGCGTTCGGACACGTTTCTCGAGAAAACTTCAACCGGACTGTTGGAGCCCTATATGGAATCAAAATTTAGGTTAACTTGGACATTTCTAGTAAGTGAGAACATGTCTTCAAAGTTGTAAATCCAGAATTTTGAAACTTCTCCGAAATTACGCGAATCGGGTACCGATCGGGAAATTCTATTAGACCGGGTTTAAAGCAACCCAAATCACCATTTTTGGGCCAATCTTGGGCTGCCACATCACCCCTTATTTCGGCCAAGCATGCTTCCATGGACAAGAATTATACACCATTTTTGTCTTGAATTTCCATGGTTAAGAACAAGTTGCAAAATTCTATAAATAGGTAGCCACCCCTCTTGAAATTTTCACACCATTCCTCCTTCCTTTGGCCGAAATCCTAGAGGGAGAAAGAAGAGAGAGAAGCTCTGGAAAAATTGTGAAGAAAGTCTTCAACGGGTAAGTCTTTCGGTCTTTAGCTTTTAAGTTCTAGTTTTTAGTTCGGTAGTTAGTAGAATTGTTAGTTAGATTTAGGAAGTAGGGATGAAATTCCTATTCTTGTTTTTAGGCCTCATTGCATTGAAAAATATGCCTAAAGAGGTAAAAACATGGTAGGGATCGAGTCTCCGAAAAGTTGAAGCTTTTGTAGTTCTTTCAAAAGTAGGGGCTGTAATGCTAGAATAGCCTTTAAATTTTCAAGTATGATTGGATATCATATGGGAGGGCTATTTTAGTCTTTATTTTTGAAAATCAAAATGGCATCGAAGTTCTGGCAAAATTTTGGAAAAAATCGGAGCCAAAGTAACAAAGTGCTGGCGAAATTCCGCCAATTAGGGGTATAGGGGCAAAATGGTAATTTTTACCTAAAATGCCAGTTATGATGTCAAATCACTAATAAAAGTGATATTACTCTTATAGGACATCAAAAACTCGATTTCTTGCCGTTACTACCGTCCGACGTGTCATTGTTGGACGTTTCGCCGTTTTCCGTAAACGTGTCATTTCCGTCAAAAGCACCGAAGTACCATCAAACGAAGGTACGTTCGCGGCATCATCGTAATACTGACTCTGATGCTTATAGTCTTCTTATATATGATACGGATAGTTTCATAAGCCATGGGTGGAACTCTCTAAGGTAATAAACTTAGATAATCACTATTACTGACTTTACGGGTTATGGTTTTGATAATACCGTTATGTTTTCCTAGCGCTGAGGACACGAGTGAGTATCGTGGCACTGGGGAATAGTGCAGGCAGATAACTTTGCTTGTAGGGTAGTTGTTATTAAATGATCAAGGATCATTCTTGTAATTCATTTTAGAAATATCTCATTGATCATATCTTGTTATATAAGCATGAGGTTAACCGTTACCTGAGATCCGATGGGCATTGGATCTCAGCTCTTACTATAGCATCACATCAAGGTCTGGAGAGAGGGACCAAGGACGGAGGATAAGAGTAAGCAGAGCGGACAGCGCACATGAAGATGAAGACCACGTGAAGACCGAGTAATGATCGCCGAGAAGATTTAAAGTCGTAAACAGATAATGTATTAATCTTTATGAACATGCGGATACGCCACTGTTATTGTTATAATCAGTTACTCAATGTTTTTATTCCGATGCTCTACTCTGATTGATTTTAAAAAAAAAAAAAATTGGCTCTGAAATTGGGATGTTACATGCCGCGTTCTGTTGCTTGTACTGGTGGGTCATCTCCTTTTGAAGTCCATTGTCGTCTTGGTCATGTGTCCCTTTCTTCCCTAAAACGGTTGTACCCTCAGTTTTTGTCTGTGTCTTCTTTGGATTGTGAGTCGTGTCAGTTTGTCAAACACCACCGTGTTCATTTGGCACCTCGAGTCAATAAACGGGTTGCATCCCCTTTTGATTTAGTTCATTCTGATGTTTGGGGTCCTTGTTCAGTTTTGTCTCGATCAAGTTATCGATACTTTGTTACCTTTGTTGATGATTTTTCCTGAACTACTTGGCTTTACTTAATGAAACAACGCTCGAATTGTTCACTCATTTTCGTCATTTCGTGCTGAAATTCAAACACGCTTTAATACTCCCGTGAAAATTCTTGAAGTGATAATGCAAAGGAATATTTTTCGCCCTTTTACCGATTATATGCATAGTCATGGCATCCTTCATCAATCATCATGTGTTGATACACCCGCTCAAAATGGTGTTCTTTGAACGAAAGAACCGCCATCTCTTAGAAACTGCCCGTGCTCTCATGTTTCACTCTTGTGTACCTAAACCGTTTTGGGCGGATGCCGTGTCTACTGCTTGTTTTCTCATCAATCGCATGCCTTCGGTTGTCCTTAGTGGTTCCGTACCATATTCCATTCTGTTTCCCACCACTAAGGTGTTCCCTGTTGATCCCAAAATTTTTGGTTGTGTCTGCTTTGTTCGGGATGTCCGTCCGAGTGTTAGTAAACTTGACCCCAAGTCCTTAAAATGTGTCTTTCTTGGTTATTCTCGAGTTCAGAAAGGCTATCTGTGTTACTCTCCTGATCTCTGTCGTTATCTTGTGTCCACTGATATGACCTTTCATGAGTCTTCCTCTTTCTTCAAGTCTTCGAACTTATATGAGTCATCCTCTGTTATTGATGAACCTGATGATCTTCTAGTTTATCATGTTCCTCTCTCACCAATCCCAGCAACTGCTCCGGCCCCTGCTCTTCCTGATGATGCTGATGTTGCCATTCCTCTGCCTTCGCCAATGACTGCTTCGCCGATAGATTCCAGTCATGCCTCTGTGGTCCCTGAGGATGTGACCCCCGCCCCTACCACTCTCGTTCCTGACCCTCTTGTTCTTGATTCTGCCGTTGACCAACTCGATGACCTACCTATAGCCCTTCGCAAAGGTACCCGTCCCTCTTGCCCTCCCAAGCGATATGCTGATTGTACTTATCCTATCTCCTCATTTATGTCCTACTAGCGATTGTCCCCTGTTTCCTATTCCCTTGTGACCACCCTTGAGTCCATTTCTACCCCTAGTACCCTTCACTAAGCTTTGACTCACCCTGGTTGGCGTGCAGCGATGGAAGAAGAAATGATGGCTCTTGATACGACTGGTACTTGGACCCTTGTTGATCTACCTTCTGGGAAGAAGGCCATTGGTTGTAAATGGGTGTTTGTTGTGAAGACTAAAGCTGATGGTTCATTAGACTGGTTGAAAGCTCGTCTTGTTGCCAAAGGGTATGCTCAGACTTATGGCATTGATTACTCTGAGACTTTCTCCCCTGTGGCTAAGCTTACTTCAGTCCGTCTCCTTGTCTCTTTGGTTGCCACCTATCACTGGAATTTGCATCAGTTGGATGTTAAGAATGCATTTTTGAATGGTGATCTTCTTGAGGAAGTGTATATGGAGCAACCACCTGGGTTTGTTGCTCAGGGGGAGCATCGGAAAGTATGTTATCTTCGAAAGTCATTGTATGGTTTAAAGCAAAGTCCTCGTGCCTGGTTTGATAGATTTTGTGGTGTGGTCAAGAAGTTTGGTTTAAACCAAAGTAAGAGTGATCATTCTGTGTTCTACCAACAGTCCAATGCGGGAATAATTCTTTTAGTAGTGTATGTTGATGATATTGTGATTCTTGGGAGTAACATTGCCGGCATCTCAGAGCTTAAGGTCTTCCTTAACTCCTAGTTTCAAACAAAAGACTTAGGACCATTGAAGTACTTCCTCGGTATTGAAGTCTTGAGAAGCAAGAAGGGAATCCTTTTGACCCAGAGAAAGTATGTTCTTGATCTGTTAAAGGAGACTGGAAAGCTTGGAGCTGCACCAAGTAGTATTTCCATGATTCCAAATCCGTTCCTAGATCTAAATGATAGCATGTGGGATAAACTTCTTGATGACCTAAAGGAGAAGATTGATCCAGAGAAACTGAAGCCATTCGCATCTCCTGAGAGATATAGGAAACTCATTGGGAAGATGAATTATCTGACAGTAACTCGCCCTGATATAACTTTTCCGGTCAGTGTACTTAGCCAATTCATGGCATCTCCCACAGTGGCACAGTGGGAAGCCTTAGAGCATATCTTGTACTATTTGAAAGGTTCACCAGGTCGTGGCCTTCTCTATACATATTATGGGCACACTAAAGTCGAATGCTTCTGTGATGCCGATCATGCAGATCTAAGGCCACAAGACGGTCCACTACAAAGTTCTTGTGTATTTGTTGGTGGTAACTTGATATCTTGGAGAAGTAAAAAGCAAGGCGCTCGTGTCAAAATCAAGTGCGTAAGGAATACAGAGCCATGTCACAATCAGTGCAAGAAATTGTGTGGGTATTTCAACTCATGAAGGAAATCGGCATTACCACAGTATTACCTGCGAAACTATGGTGTATCAACAAAGCAGCGCTCCATATAGCATCAAACTCTGTGTTCCATGAACGTACGAAGCATATTGAAATCGATTGTCACTTTATTCGTGACAAGATAAAAGAAAATGTTGTATCTACAGGGCATGTGCGATCAAATGACCAGCTAGCAGACCTTTTAACGAAAGCCTTGAATGGAACACGGGTTGAGTACCTTTGTAACAAGTTGGGCATGATAAACATATATGCTCCAACTTGAGGGGGAGTGTTAGGAAATCAAATCCCTGATTTGTAGGGATTAGGGATAATCTCCATTAATAGTCATTATGAGCCATTAATATTGAGGCTCTCATATTCTTGTATATATATGTAACCTTTGTACATGAATAGACACACAATTGAGATTACTTTCATTACACTTATTATCGAAGGGAAAAATCCAATAATCAATTGTCCATAAATAAATCTTAAATGTCATATAAATCAACAATGAAAGAAGAAGCTTGCTTGTAAAGGATAAGCTGGTAACGAGGGCGCAAGGCATACATAAGGGGGGGTATTTTGTGGGAAAATGAATCAATTATACGGATTGGTTTTTGTAGTTGAAATCATGCGCAAGTGTATATCATAATACAGATCATTCAGAATGGACGAGCAAGGTTCTGTGGGCGAGTGAAAAGAAAGGGGTTGCCTAGGAGGACTGGGGGGAAGAGAAAAGAACGGTGGGGGGCGTTAGGATGTTTTTTTTTTTTTTTAAAAGATCGTTCGTTATTATTAAACAATATCACTCTATAATTTTTGGGAGAATGATATCTAGATTCCAACCAAAGAAAATAATACATTGACAAGTACCACAAGTTGTTAATAGTAGTTGATTTACTTGTTAATCCCTCTGTTCACTTGTCAATATGAACTTTTCTGAATTATTTCCCTTAATTGGGATGTTAAAGTCATTCTTCCATAATTTTTGTTTTTCCATCTAAGCCCTCCATGTAAGTGATATTAATAGTGTTAATGCCACATAAGCAAACTTAACCGTTAATCTTAATTCTATGTCATTATCAAATTACAAGTACTAACCGTTTAAATGGAATGAAACTTCAGGAATTAAAACCCATAATTTGAAAATATAGGAACCAAAATTAAAATGAAGGCAAACTATAAGGACCAACAATGATATTGTAAGTACTTCCTTATATTTTGAAATCTATTTTATTTTTATTTTTTTCATCATATCCTTCATAAAAATATGTAAAAGTGGTTCTGCAATAATTAATGTCAATTATATTTCAATGAAAATTAAATTACTTTAGTGTTTTAAACTTAGAAATATAATTTATATATATTGAAAATAAATATGAATAATAACACATATTTGGCCTACGAACATATGTGTATACAATTGATGTATAAAATCCTCCGCTGATAATTTTTTGAAAATGCTGAGACACTGGATTCCTTAATTAAGACGTGATGCACTGATGCGGGTAGAAGGAAAGGCAAAATAAAGTCAAAATCTCATGAAACGGTGACGTTTAAAGGAATGAAGGTAAATGGAGTCAAAATTAAATTGGATAGACCCCTTAACCCATGTGATAACCATGGATGAATTAATTAATTCAGCATCATTAGATTTAATCATGAGTTTATTTAGTAGCATACATGAGGCTCAGCACTGGTCAGCGAGAAAAGGCATAAAAGATTATTGGAGCCATAATTATTTCTTAAGAGCACCTGATCTCTTGACAAATAAAAAAAATATGGACCACTTGTATCAAAGGACACACGTGATATGCATGTAGATTTTAAGAGAGAGAAGGAAAGAGAGGTTAACTTGCATTCATCTCCCTAAAATATTGTTTCAATTTGGTCTCATAAGTTTATAAACTAGGTTTTCTATGTCTTAATCTTTAAAAATGTTAATTTTACTAATAAAAAATGCCAACTCATTATGTCTCATGCACATATGAAACTATTATATAAAAAAAAAAAATCCAATTATTAAAAATCAATATATTTAAAAATTCAACTATATATTCATAAATTAGAAAATAGTTTATTATAACTTTTTATAGGGTAAAGTATCATCAAACACCGTAATGTTATTTCACGGTGGCATCAAGTACTCTAATCTTAACTATGGTGCATCCAGCACCCTAATCTTATTTATAATTTAGGGTGCTATATAGATGCATTATAAATAAGATTAAGGTGTTGGAAGCGCGAAAAAAATAAAAATAAAGATAACATCAGGGTATTGAATGCGCCATAAATAATTTAACGCGCTAGATACAACTGAGAAATAAAATCATGTTGTTAAAAAACATTTGGGTGTTAGATGTTGTTTTACCTTTTTTAATATTTTAAAGGTGTTAAGGAGCAAATTTACTCATGAACTTTTTAGTGCAAAAGTATACATAAAATTTTTTAAATTGTGCAAAAAAAAAAAACATTACCGTTAAGTCAACTAACAATGATTGTTTAGCAAACATGTAGATCAAGAAAATGGTGTAAAAATTCACTTAAAGTTTTCAAATAAGTGCCAAAATGACATGGCCATTCAAATTTCATGTGTATTTTTATATTATTTTGAAAACTTCATGTGTATTTTTATATTATTTTAAAAACTTCATATGTACTTTTTTACACAAATTTATGATGCATCATGCTTCTGACAAAATACTTTAAGGATAAATTTGTACATTAATCTATTTTAAGCTAAAGTAAAAATTAATCCGCCATAGAAAGTGAGCACGTGAAAAATAGACGACATCACGTGAAAAATATTTAAGCCACCTGGGATAACGACACGATGAATAGTAGTAGCAGTTATAATCAACCATTGTTAAATATTTAATCCACCGGGGATAACGACACGATGAATAGTAGTAGCACTATCAACCATTTTTATAAACAATACTTCCTCTTATCATTAATATAAGAGAGAGTTGACTTTTTTGAAAAGTTGAAGAAAGTTAAATAAACTATTTAATTATGATAAATCAACTAAATTAGTTTGACGAAGAACGATAAATATAAAAACTTTAATGTTTCCTTAATCTCTTAAAAAATGTACTGTTATATTTATTAAGATCGGTAGTGCTAAGTATTTTGTCATGCACTCCTCTTTATTATCACTTAATCACTTTCAACCAACGGTATATACGTATACACGCACCATCACCTCAGCGCTCCATCCCTATATATACCTCTTTATCTAAGCTTCCTTCCATAGGCCTTTCCCTTCATTACTTCGCCATGGAAGCACCAACAACAACTATGCTCCAAGTTGTTCTCAAACACTTGCCCTTTGAGCTAAACCCAACCTTCAATGTCTCTCTCTTCTGCTTCATCATCTTCATCTTCTTTGTGCTCATCAAACTCCAAACAACAACAACACATGAGCTCAATCTTCCTCCTTCCCCACCTCAATTACCATTGATAGGCAATCTTCATCAGGTTGGCTTTCTACCTCACCGTTCTTTCACAGCTCTCTCCCACAAGTATGGCCCTCTCATGTTACTCCGATTAGGTCAAACTCCAACTCTGGTGGTTTCTTCCGCACACTTGGCCAGAGAAATAGCCAAATCCCACGACATCGTTTTCTCGGACAGGCCTCAAACCGCAGCCGCAAAAGTACTTTTCTATGGATGCACAGATGTGGGTTTCTTACCCTATGGTGAAGAGTGGAGGCTCAAGAAGAAAATCTGTGTTCATGAATTTCTCACCCCCAAAAGGGTTCAATCCTTTAAGTACATCAGAGAGGAGGAAGTTTCAGATTTGGTTAACAAGATCCGTCAAGCTTGTGCTCATCATCAGCATGATCAAAGGTTCTCCGTGGACATGTCTGAGCTGATTATTGCAACTTCACACAAGATAGTGAGTAGATGCCTTCTTGGACACAAGTTTGAGACAGAAGATGGTAACAACAGGTTTGACGACTTAACAAGGAAAGTAATGACCCAACTGGTATCTTTCAGTTTTGGAAGCTTCTTCCCCTCATTGAGATGGATGGATGTTGTTTCTGGACAAACTCTAAAGTGGAAAGCTACGTCTAGAGAAGTAGATGATTTCTTCAATGAGGTGCTTTCTCAGCATAAGGTAACTACAAGGAACGAAGATGAAGATCACAAATCTGAAAAGAAAGACTTCGTTGATACTCTCCACCAACTTCAACAAGATGATCTGCCAGGCTGCGAGCTTAGCCCGTCTGACCATAAAGCCATGCTACTTGTAACTCTCTTTTTCCCTAAATTAAATTCTCTATGTTTATGTTATATATATAAGTGTTAAGGTATAAGTTAGCCCGACAGCTTTTGCTTGGAGTAATGTTGCTCGGAAGTTTTACCGGTTCAATGTCACCTTAAAAGTTTCAAAACGTAGCAATATTGCCCTATACCGTTAAAAAACTATAGGTGACCGTTAAAAGATTGATATTGACCATTAATTTTTTAACGGTAAGGGGCAATATTGCTTCATTTCAATACTTCCAGAACTACATTGAATTTAGAAAAACTTCCGGGGCAACATTACTCCTCAGCAAAAACTTATTGGAAAAACTTACACCTTAGCCCTATATATTAATACACACACTAGCTAAATCTCTCACGCTAGTTTACAACAAAGCATAAACATTTTTTGTTTTCACCATTCGGTTATCAGGATTTGTTACTCGGA
This sequence comes from Acacia pycnantha, assembly GCA_025563575.1. NCBI lineage: Eukaryota > Viridiplantae > Streptophyta > Magnoliopsida > Fabales > Fabaceae > Acacia > Acacia pycnantha. The sequence goes on from JAMWYP010000064.1 coordinate 1,717,384, forward strand.
GGAAGTGACACTACTACAGCAGCTATGGAATGGGGTTTTACTGAGCTCATGAGGAATCCAAGGATAATGAAGAAAGCGCAGGAAGAGGTGAGAAGAGTGGTTGGGAATAAGTCAAAAGTAGAAGAAGATGATGTGAAGCAAATGAAGTACTTGGAATGTGTGGTCAAAGAAACTTTAAGGTTACATCCACCTTTTGCTATTTCGGTCCCCAGAGAGATAAGGTCAGGTGGTGTGAGTTTGGGAGGGTACTATGTTCCTCCAAATACAACTGTATTTTTCAACCTATGGGGAATTCAGAGAGATCCTGAGTTTTGGGAAAGACCAGAAGAGTTTATACCAGAGAGATTTGAACACAAAAAAGTGGATTACGTCAAAGGTCAAGACTTTGAATTTGCTCCTTTTGGTATTGGAAGGAGGGGATGCCCAGGAGCTACATTTGGGGTAGCATCACTTGAGTTTGTGTTAGCTAATCTTTTGTATTGGTTCGACTGGAAGCTTCCAGATGAAACTGGTGAATCTGCTCATAGTGGCATAGACATGAGTGAGACATTCATGCTTACCGTCGTTAAGAAACTCCCACTTCGGGCCCAACCAATACCGTATCCGATAGCATCCTAGCTTTGATATTAGCCAATAAGTTCATGAATTGTGTTTCAAATTCGAGTTTTTATGTTATTAGGAAGTTTATTTTGAATAAAATGTGCCGCTATGTGTGTTTGGATTGTACTTTTCCACTACTAGGGATGTTTCATTTGGTTTATGTTCTAAGTGCAGTGAAAATTGAATGTTGTGAGACTTAGTATAGGGAAATACATTGTTGTGAAATAATATTATATTTATTGTTAAAGTTACCTTATCTTTTTCTTACAATATCTGAAGCTTTTAATGGTAGGTAGGGTATGTAAGTCAAATGGAATCATTATGATAGATAAAACAATTGGAAAACCCAAGACAACTCATTATGTCTCATGCACATAATTTAGGGGGCTGGATACACTTAAAAAACACTTTAAGGTATTGGATGTATAAATAAAATTGTTTATAGTACCGAAAAAATATTTTAGGCTATTAGATGCACAAGAAACAAATACTTTAGGGTGTTAGGTATACAACAAAATATTTAGAACATTGGATATATTTAGAAAAATACTTGAGAGTGCTGAATGCCCCTGTTCTATTATGAAATATGATTATATAAGGAGGGAATGATGGGTAGGAGAAGTTAGTAACTATTTGGTGTGTGAGCGGTCAGTCACTAAGATTATATAATATTAAAGTATCACATGGATAGATTGGGATAATGGATACTTCTGTTGCGTTTACGTTTTCTGTGATCTTTTGGGGAAATAAATTAAATAGTAATATATTATCAATGATTGATAAGTAATTTGGCCAATTGCCTATCACTTATATGTTTGGTAAGCCTTTGATTATTAAATCGATTGAGGAAGGATAAGAATAAGAGAAAATTATAATTAAGGACCTTTTGAGAAAAAATAATTACACTTAAGCAGTCAAAACTAATAAAGTTTTAAAGGAGAACGCCACTGTTGTTTTGTTTAAATTAATTTTTTTGGGATGATAAAAATGCCCATCCCTTTTATTTGTTTTTTTTTCCATACGCATCTTTTTTATAGGTATGATCTTTAATTATTTTAGTATTTAATTTTGACAAGTTTTTGATATTCAAAATTTTTATTTTGACATCATTTAACTTTAGTTTTGTCAGGATTCATTTATTTTTTCTAGAATAAAAAAATACCAAAGAGTCAAGACTGCAAAAACTGAAGTTGAGGGGTAAAAAAAAAGAAGCCAATGAGCATTGAACATATTAAAGTTGAGTATTGAAAGAATTGAAAAGAAAAGTACTAAAAAGATTAAAAATGAGTATTGAAAAATCAAAATTGAGCATGGAATAAATTGAAAAGTTAAGTTCTAAAACAATTAAAAAGGATTGATCTTTTTTGTAAGCTCAACAAAATTTTTATTAATTTTAAACTTGAGTTATGGAGAAGAACCTTAAAGTTGAAGGGTTTCCAATTGAATAAAAATAAGACAATATATGCATTGCACTTTTGATAAGAGGAGAGTAAGAGTGATTTAGAGGTGAAAATGGGAGATGAGGTCATCCCACAAGTAATAAAGTTTAAATATTTGGAATCAATTTTGCAAGAAGGTGAAAAAATTGATGGAGATGTTAATCATAGAATTCAAGCTAAGTGGTTTAAATGGAGAAAAGCGGCTGGAGTTATTTGTGATTGAAAAATACGATAAAGTAAAAGGAAAATTTTATTATCTTGCTATTTGGCCAACAATGCTTTATGATAGTGAATGTTGGACTTTGAAGGAGCTATATGAGCAGTGCGGGTTGCTAATATAAGAATGTTGAAATGAATGTGTAGTCATACAAGGAAAAATAAGATCTAATTCATAATGAAACCATATGATGAAGGGTTGGAGTAACACCTATTGAAGAAAAATGGTAGAAAATCACTTGAGGTGGTTTGGGCATGTATAATGAAGGCTATTGGATGCGCTGGTGAGGAGGGTAGATCCAGTTGTTTGGAGCCTAGTTAAAAAGGGTAAAGGAAGACCGAAAAGAATGCTTAATGAGGTTATTAAGCGAGATCTTTTGCTTAACAATTTATACCGAGATTTAGTTTTTGACAAAGCGCAATAACATCGTTTAATCTATGTAACTGACCTCACCTTATGAGATTAAGGCTATGTTCTTGTTGTTCGCCATCTTATTCCTCCTGATTCGTGAGTAGTAGATGAATTAATTAATTTAACAGATTCAATTATGAGATTCACAACTCATAAAAGCACGCACGTAGAATTACAGGAGCCTCGATAACGATAGAAGACAGAGACAAGAGTCACGATTATATATCTCTTACTCGCTTTGGTCCTAATTATAGGACATATTTAACTGATTTTGGGGAAATTAAGGAAAGAAGTTAAATTAGTTAATTTTACTCATTTTCCTAAAATGTCCTTATAAAAATTTAAAATAACCTAAGTGAAAGTAAATCATAATAGATCTTACCACATGCTTCTCCAACCTAAATTTTTTTCACATATATATGTGTGTGTGTGTGACTATATATATTTGTGTGCACACACACACATAAAATATATATGTGTAGACACACATACACACATATATATTTGTGTGTACACACACACACACAAAATATGTGTGTAGACATGTACACACACATATATACCTACATACATATATGTAGACACACACATATATGTGCGCGCGCATACACACACACAAAATATATGTGTGTGGACACACACATATATACATACATACATATATGCAGTGGCGGAATCAGGATTTAGAGTTTATGGGTGCACAGTTAGTGTAGGGGTTCGGGGGCAGCGCCCCCGAATATTTTTTAAGGAAAGTTTTAAATGCATTAAGATTGTATCGTTGACATTTTCTGGAAGGAAAAAAGTTTGACAAGATTAAAGAACATGTTGCAACCTATAAGAAATCAAAGAATGAAGAATTATAATAACTAGAAGGTGGGCAAGCAAACCAAAATGTTGGCTTCGTCTTCAATTCATCATAAACGAAAATCACAAGGTGGGGTATTACCTTCAGATATTCATTTACATCAGCCTTCATCTGCTTAGCCTTGACTGCTGCATCAACCTCCAAAAAGATTCGAAGGGATAAAGTTATTTCTTGAAGCAAATCAATCTGCAAAAGAAAGTAGAAAAGGAAGCTGTGTCATACCAATATTCAATACTATGACCAAGAAAGTAGACAAGATGAGTTTTAAAAGACTTTTAGATTAGGCGTGGATGGATCGGTAGCCTCATACTACGAGGAACTGCAAACTAGCTTTACAATCGTGACCGATACAACGAGCAACATAAATCCTACTGTGCAAGAATCAATGTTTTCCGAAGCGTTTAGTATGAGAGCCTATGCAACTATGTTCCTTTCTTCCACATTGGTGGTTTTCTCTCCTTTTCGTTCACCATCCTATTTTAGCATAAGGGGGAAGAAAAAACCTCATACTCAGAAGCTACTAAAAAGAAGAGAAATAAACAAAATGAGGAAATTAGCCATTAGGAACCACACCAAGGTTTATTACTATCAATTCGGTGGAAACACCACAAAATCATAACCAGTTGTATAAATTCCATTTCGACATAAATTGGAAGAAAATAGCGCGAAGAAGAAAAGAGGGAAATACGAACAGAGAGCATGAGAGGGGTATCGAGGATGGGATTGTGAGGGCAGACGAGGCAGGCGTATTTGCCGTTGGCGAGTTTCTTAAAGGAAGAGCCATGAATTCCCTCCACAAGCAGATCGTCAACCCTCCTTTTCCTGTATTGCGCTTCTCTTGCCCAACTATCTCCCCCAAATGCACTCATTTCTGAATTTCATTTTTTGAGTGTTGAGAAAATGAAATTGACCACAAAAAAAAAAAGAGATAACCTAGGCATTCGAACTCGGGACCTTTACACAAATGGGCGATGGCCAAAGTTTTAACCAATTAATCCAACCAGATCTATTCTAATAAGATTCTTTCACAAAGTATATATTTTTTAAATTTTTTATGGGTTCACTTGCCCACATAGGCACTAGTGTGCCTCCGCCCCTGCATATATGTAGACACACACATATATGTCTATAGTGTCTATAGATATTTGTGTGTAGATACATACATATATACATACATAGATACACACACATATACATCTAAAAGTTTCGTTATTTGGAAGAGTATACGCGTCCATATACATATACTCACAAAAAATCAAACACACTTGAGAGAATAAAATAGGGGTATTTTAGGAAAAAATTGACAATTATTAGAATGTTGTCCTATAATTAGGACCAAAACCAACTCTCAAATATTGACTTATAATTAGGACCGGAGGGAGTATTAAAGAGCACATAATCCTGACAAAATTAAAAAATGGACCACTAACATCAAAGGACACGCATGATATCCATGTAGATTTAGAGATTAAGAATTCCATAAAACTTTATTGACATTGAAACAAAAAACGTTTATATATACAATTTACTATTCTCCGATATTTTTATTCTAATTGTTAGGTGAGTTTTTATCAACTTTTCTTGTAGAAAAAAAATCCTCATCTATTATTGAATACTCCCCCCTAGTATAGGGTGAATAATTTATGCAACTTTAATATTTGTTTGATTTGAGAGAAATGGAAGAAAGGCAACATTTTTAATATACTTTGAATACTTCAATGAATAACTGTCATGAACGAAGGACAAATGGGCCATTCAACAGAAGACCCAACACCTACAGAACAAGGGCTCGCTAGAAGAAGCAAAATGCCCATTAGAAGAACTTGGAAACTTAGGGAATTAGCTGAGTGAGATATATAACTAAGGATCAAATACAATCAGAAGGGCGTGAAAGGAATTAGTGATATCTGTCATACTCTCCCTCTGTCAGTGGTCCCCCTCATTTTCTATTCTGTTATCCCTTCCCTCCTACATTCTGTTATACTGCTATAGTAGCTATCTTTAATCGTTTTGCGTTACTACATATATGTAATTGACAGAACGATTTCCAAAGTTGATTGCAATATACTCCAGAAGTATTATCTTCTGTTAGTAATATAGTGTGATCATAACATTCTTGGTGCTTTCGTTGATTTTTTTCCATGGTGAAAGTACTCGTTTAAAAGATCTCCAGGCGCGAAGGAGGAAGTATGGCGAATTCATGGACGACGCTACTTACCGATTTATTCGTCAGGTGATTTCATGGATGATGCGGTTCATCGCTTTACTCGCCTCGAGAGCTTTATGGAGGTTTGTCATGCTTAAACTAGATCATCCGGACAAACAAGCTGGGAGCTCGGCTCCGGTTCTAAAACAGATCCCACTATTTCCGGCGGGGTCACCCTTCGCTCCTCCATATTTTTCGGTGAATCGACAGTTAAAGCTGGATTTTCCACGCTTCGATGGTTCCGACGCTCTTCAATGGATCTTCAAGGCTGAGCAATACTTCAAGTACTTTGATGTACTGGAGTCCCAACGGATCGTCATTGCTTCCGTTCATCTGGACGGTGATGTCCTACCTTGGTTCCAGATGCTCGAGCGAAATGGCCGAATACCACACTGGTCTGCACTCCTCCAAGCGATCGAAGAACAGTACGGTCCCTCTCAATTTGATTGCGCCCGCTCTCAATTATTTAAGCTCGTTCAACAGGATAAACTGGAGACCTATAACAGTCAGTTTATGACTCTCTCTAATCGCACCACCGACCTCACCGAAGCTTCTCTGTTAGATTGCTACATCGGTGGTCTGAAACCAGAGCTCCGCCGTGACATTTTAGTTCAGAAACCAGTCACGGTCCTCCAAGCAATGACTCTGGCCAAATTATTTGCCGAGGCCTCGACCTGGAGCAAACCCATTAAGACGCAGGGATTTAGCCACTATGGCTCTACGGGTTTTGCAAGCAGGGCCTCGTCGTCTTTGTCGACCCCTTCACCGGCGATAGGCAGCACGTCCTCCACAACCAGTGGTGGTGGTAAAACGAATCTACCTCCCTTATTACCTACACCGACGAAGTTACCACTTAAGCGCATGACACCGCGGAAATGCAAGTTCGCGAGGAAAAAGGGCATGCTATACATGCGACGAAAAGTTTTCTCCGACTCATCGGTGTGCTAGGCGTCAGCTTATGATGATGATTGAGGAAGATGAACTAGAAGAAACTATTGAACCTGAAATTGACGATATACCAGTGGATGGTACCCTCCATCATTTGTCGTTACCTGCCTCTAAGGGCACTCATGGTGCGGCAATGATCCGTTTCACCGGTAAAATCCAGGGAATGGAGGTCCAGATCCTGCTAGACGGGGGTAGTTCGGACAACTTTATCCACTCTTGCATTGTGCAACACCTCAACCTTCCAGTGGAACATACTAAGGAAGTGCGTATATTGGGTGGGATAGGTCAAATCATGCGTACTGATAAACAAGTCTCCAACGTTCCGGTTCAGGTATGTGGCTATACCTTATTTTTGACTATGCTAGTATTACCTGTTGCAGCCATTGACATGGTCATCGGTGCTGGCTGGTTGGCGACCCTGGGTGCACACGTGGCGGACCACAGCACCTCCACCATCAAATTCTTGAAAGATGACAAATGGGTCACTTTGTCCGGATCCAGGGGTAGTCTCATGTCTCATGCCCAATATCACCATTTGGTGCGAATCACACACACTGACTCGTGGGCTGAATTATTCCTCTTGGAGCCAATCATCGAGCATCCACCTGATGCATCACCAGACACCATTCCTAATGATCTGCGCCTGCTATTGCAAACTTTTTCTTCAGTGTTTGAATTGCCTCACGGTCTCCCACCCCCAAGACAACATGAGCATTCCATTGCTTTACTACCTGATTCTGCTCCAGTGAAGGTCCGGCCTTACAGATATCCAGTCAGCCAGAAATCTGAGATTGAACGCATCGTCAGTGAGTTTCTCTCCGAAGGATTAATCCAACCGAGCTCTAGTCCCTTCTCAGCACCGATTATTCTCGTCAAAAAGAAAGATGGTACTGAAAACAAAAGGAAATCACCAAGAGGGGTGTGAATTGGGGATTTTAAAAACTTTTAAAATAACTTTGCACCTAAGCTGAAGCTGAACGTAAAGAGATAGGGAAGAAGAGCTTGACACAGAAAGTTTATCCTGGTTCGGTCCAAACTCTTGACCTACGTCCAGTCCCGGACTCTCTGGGTTTTCTACTATCACTCAAATCGATACACACTCTGTACTCAAGGATTATCCTCTCTCTAGGATACACTCCCCTTACAAGTTGTAATCGAAATCCCAATCTCAAGTCCCTTGACTTGAGATTATTACAATGGATGAATAGTTTGTATAACAGTTCTCTCACAGAGAAGATATTGATAAACACCGAGGCTTTTTGTATATCAAATACAATACGTAAAGAAAACTGAATGTATATGTGACTCTTGAGCTTGCTTTTCGTTTCTGCTTAATTTGTCGTCTTTTTCGAAGTTTGTAATCTGCTCCTTATATAGTGGTGAATTGCTATGTGACCGTTACTTCTCAATTCTGCATGTTCTTCATTTGAAATTAAGCTTGATGATGATTATAGCCGTTGGGTTCGATTTTGGTGATTGAATTCCGGACGCGTGAAATCCTTCTTCATTCTGATTCGTCGCGTGAATTCAATGTCTTGTTTGATCCAACTAATACCTGAAACATTCTGAATTTAAAGTGGTTAAATATACATATGAATTCTCTAAATGAATGTAATTAATCCGCATAAAAATGGTAAGTTTGTAGTTCAAACTAATCAGGATGAAAACCAGTAACGATCATATTTGTTGTTGCTTTATACTCGAGTTCGCCAAGTCAGGCTCGAGTTCGTAAGGCACTTTGAGTATCTGGTTTATCTTCTGTGAGGAGCAAACTTTGGAGTTTTGATGTAAACTCGGAGTTTGTAAATTGTCTCAACATGTAAACTCGAGTTCACATAGTCCATTAGTGATTAGGCTCGAGTTTAACACTATTCATGCCTAAGAGATTTGGTCATTCGAAAGTGTGAACTGGAGCATGAATACAAACTCTGGAGTTTGTACACTTGCTTTACTCTCTTTCAATGAAGGGCTCGAGTTCATAATCTCAGGCTCGAGTTTGATTTCATTTATTCCATGGCTTATTGGAGTGAACTGGAGGTTTGAACATATACTCTGGAGTTTTTAAATGAGGGAGAACTTGGGAGCTCTCTTACACAAAAATATAAACTCGAAGTTTAAAGAGATGGTTTTCAATTGGAAAATGTTCCTTGAGAGGCAAACTCGAGCTTGTCTAAACAGCTCGAGTTTACTTATTTGTAAACCTTTTATTACTATACCATGGGAGTTTAGGCTCGAGTTTATTTATTCGGACTCAAGTTTGTCATCTTTGAAATAGCCCGATGTGCTCTCTGTTTGCAGCAAACTCGAGCTTGCCTAGTTAGGCTCGAGTTTTGCGATGACAGAATGTTTTTGACTCTTTTGTCTTATTAAAACATTCATACTTGTTTACAATTGTTATTAATCATCAAAACACATAGAGAACTAACAGGTACATGGAGGTTTTGCGTGGATTATAGGGCCCTTAATGCAATCACAGTAAAAGACGCATTCCCTATGCCCATGATGGATGAACTCTTGGACGAGCTACACGGTTCCAGATTTTACTCTAAGCTCGATCTTCGATCAGGCTACCATCAGGTCCTCATGAACGCTCATGACAGGGAGAAAACTGCTTTCAGGACTCACCACGGACTCTATGAGTGGCTGGTCATGCCATTTGGCCTCACCAACGCACCAGCCACTTTTCAGGCCATCATGAATTCTATATTTCGACCATTCCTCCGCAAATTCGTGCTCTTTTCTTCGATGACATCTTGGTGTATAGCACCTCCTGGACAGATCACCTGGAGCATGTCCGTTTGGTTTTGCAGACTTTGTCCGAGCAACATTTCTTTGCTAAATGGTCTAAATGTTCATTCGGCCAGCAGAGGATAGAATACTTAGGCCATTTTGTCTCGGCCAAGGGGGTAGAGATGGATGATAAAAAGATTGAAGCCATTAAAAGCTGGCCTACTCCTAGGACCGTATCTCACCTGAAAGGATTTCTGGGACTTAGCGGCTATTACAGACGCTTCATTCAACATTACGCTCAGATTGCTGGGCCGCTTACACAATTATTGGCCAAAGACGCATTCATTTGGTCTGACTCCACACAACAAGCGTTCGAGACACTCAAATGCGCAATTACTCAAGCTCCTGTGCTTGCATTACCAGATTTCTCTCAACCATTTGTTCTGGAGACAGATGCTTCAGGATTGGGCATCGGAGCTGTATTGAGCCAAAACGGTCATCCCATTGCATTTTTTCTAAGAAATTATCTCCCCGGATGCAAGCCCAATCAGTTTACGTGCGAGAATTATCTGCTATCACTGAATCAGTAGCCAAATTCCGGCATTATCTCTTCGGACATCACTTTGTGATTCGCACCGACCATGCTAGTCTCAAACACTTAGGTGATCAGGTTATTCAGACCCCTGAGCAGGAAGCTTGTCTGCCTAAGTTACTAGGATATCGATTCACCATTGAATACAAGCCGGACGTCAAAATCAGGCGGCAGATGCTCTTTCACGAGTTTTTCATATAGCCATCTCCTCTATTCAATCTTCTTTTATGGATCGCGTCTATGAGAGGGTGAGGTCATCAGAATTGATTCGCAGCATTAAGGAACAGCTTCCTCAAAATCTACCAATCTTGAAGGACTATAATATTATTCATCAGGATCTTTATTGGAAAAATCGTTTGGTTATTCCTCACAATGATCCACTGCTTATAGATATGATTCTCGCTGAATTTCACTCATCTCGGATTGGTGGTCATTCTGGGTTTTTGCGAACATTTTCTAGAATTGCTCATCTTTTTTATTGGCTTCGGATGCGAGCAGACATACGGACTTATATCCAACGCTGTCATATATGCCAACAAGCTAAACTCTCTCAAATTCATCCCGCTGCCTTGCTTGAACCATTGCCTATTCCTACTCAAATTTGAACTGATATATCAATGGACTTTATTGTTGGTCTCCCACCGGTCAATAGCTATTCGGTAATTTTTGTTGTCGTGGACCGCTTGTCCAAATTTGGACATTTCATTCCTCTCCTCGCTAACTTTTCTAGTCAAAAGGTTCTTGAAGCTTTTGTCCAACATATCGTAAAACTACATGGTGTCCCGAATTCCATTGTATCAGATCGTGATAAAGCTTTTACTAGTAGCTTCTGGCGCCATCTTATGAAGCTACAAGGTTCCACACTATCTTTTTCCTCAGCTTATCATCCACAGTCAGATGGACAGAAGGAGGCTCTGAATAAGTGCTTAGAAAATTACCTTCGTTGCTTCGTTTTTGATCAACCTTGCCTATGGTTACAATTTCTTCCATGGGCTGAATATTGGTATAACACCTCTTTCCAAACCTCTATTGGCATGGTGCCGTTCAAGGTCGTATATGGTCGGGATCCTCCTCCAGTGTTACGCCATGCTTCGCTGCCAGATACTCCATTTGACGTTCATCAGCAATTAGCTCAACGGGATGACGTATTAGCCACATTGAAAGCTAATATCCTCCGAGCCCAGACCAGAATGAAGCATTTCGCTGACAGAAAACGTACTGAAGTTGTGTTTGACGTAGGTGATTTTGTGTGGGTTAAGTTACAACCATATAGACAACACTTTGTTGCCTTACGGAAATACCACAAGCTAGCTTTACGTTACTTCGGTCCTTTCAAAGTGTTGGAACGTATCGGGAAGGTGGCGTATCGAGTACAGTTACCTGACCATGCTAAAATTCACTCTGTTTTTCATGTGTCCCTCCTTAAGAAATTTGTGGGTTCAGAGTCACCAGCTCCCATAATCCCTCTACCACTGCGGTCAGTTCCTGAAGGTCCTATCCTTACACCGACCAAGATTCTGCAGTCTCGAGTGATAGGCGAGGGCGATAGCTGGCAGAAACAATATCTAGTTCAATGGGAGGGGGCCGTTTCGTCGACATGGGAAAATGAAGCTTCATTAACCTCGGCTTATCCTACCTTAGACCTTGAGGACAAGGTCTCATTTGATGGAGGGAGTAATGTCATGAACGAAGGACAAATGGGCCATTCAACAGAAGACCCAACACCTACAGAACAAGGGCTCGTTAGAAGAAGCAAAAGGCCCATTAGAAGAACTTGGAAACTTAGGGAATTAGCTGGGTGAGATATATAACTAAGGATCAAATACAATCAGAAGGGCGTGAAAGGAATTAGTGATATCTGTCATACTCTCCCTCTGTCAGTGGTCCCCCTCATTTTCTATTCTGTTATCCCTTCCCTCCTATATTCTGTTATACTGCTATAGTAGCTATCTTTAATCGTTTTGCGTTACTACATATATGTAATTGACAGAACGATTTCCAAAGTTGATTGCAATATACTCCAGAAGTATTATCTTCTGTTAGTAATATAGTGTGATCATAACAGAAGTGTTTGGTATTTTTTGGGCAATAAGGCCTTCACTCCAACTATTAATCATTTACCCATTTAAACTTTATTTTTGTATGTATATAACTCACTCAAACTTTGATTAATATCTATGTAATGGACAAAATTTAGATTCATTTACTAATATTCATTAGGTCTATGCATCCATTCAAATCTTCCCATATGTTATTTTGTTATTAATGATAGTGTGCAATAATTTTTGGAGAAATGACAGTCAGGTCCTAAGGACCATAAAAAATAGCAAAAAAGTCCATATAGAAATTCATATATCAAACAAAAAATTCTCTAGTGACTTTTTTGATATTATTTGTATTAACAGGAAGTGCTATATTTACAACAAAATTTAAAAATTTGGTCATTTACAACAGAAAAAGTTATATTCACAACAGGAATTGTTATATTTACAACAAAATTTAAAACATGTCATTCACAAGAGAAAAACCTATATTTACAACCAGACGTGCTATATTTACAACAAAATTTAAAAACCTAGACATTTACAACAGAAAAGGCTATATGCACAACAGGAAGTGTTATATTTACAACAAAATTTAAAATCTGTCATTCACAACAGAATAAGCTATAGTTACAACAGGAAATGTTATATTCACAACAAAATTTAAAAACCTAGATTTTGTTTCAATACAAATAATATCAAAAAGGTCCCAAGAGACTTTTTTTTATATGTGAATTTCTGTTTGGACTTTTTTGCTATTTTTTATGGTCCTTGGGACCTGGCTGTCATTTTCCCATAATTTTTTGACCCCGATAGCATACAATAATTCTGAATTATACCTATGGAAATTTTTATTATTAAAAGAAATACGTGCTTTAAGATTTATTGGAGAAATTGATTTAATGAACATATATTACCTAACTTTTATATGTAGGTAAACCTCTAAAGTTGTAAGTTATGTGTGGGTAAGTTATGGATAAAATTAATCATGTAGAAATAATTAGCATAAATATAAAAGTTTCTGAGATTTACTATAAAGTTTTGAAGGGAAATTACCTATGTATGGTTCAAAGTTCGGGGTTATTTATAAAACAAATAATCGAAGGGAAAATCCAATAATCAACTGTCCATAAATAAATCTTAAATTTCATATAAATCAACAATTAGAGGATAAGTTAGATTTTAGACTTCGTTTAATTAATCCCTTCATGGCCTTGGGTTTTTGGGGGACTACTTGAATACAATTTTAGGAGCTAAAGCTTTCACCTTTCTCCTCATTTTCTTCAAGGTAATGAGGGCGCAAGGCATACATTTGGATTGGTTTTTGTAGTTGAAATCATGCGCAAGCGTATATCATAATACAGATCATTCAGAATGGAAGAGCAAGGTTCTATGGGGAGTGACGAGAAGGGGTTGCCTGGGAGGCGTGGGAGGGAAGAGAAAGGAACGGTGGAGGACGTTAGGATTTATTTTTTTTTTTAAAAAAAAAACTTTCATTATTCTTAAACAATATCAGTCTATAATTTTTTTGGGAAAATGACAGCCAGATCCCAAGGACCATAAAAAAATTTAAAAAGAGTTCCAACAGAAATTCACATCAAAAAAGTCCCTAGGGAATTTTTGATATTATTTCTATTAACAACAGGAAGTGCTATATTTACAACAAAATTTAAAAACCTGGTCATTCACAAAAGTGTTATATTTACAACAGGAAGTGTCATATTCACAACAAAATTTAAACACTTGGATTTTGTTTCAAACTCAAGTCCCTAAGCGTACAGAGGTCATTTACAACAGAAAAAGACTAGATTTACAACAACAAGTGCTATATTTACAACAAAATTTTAAACCTGACCAGTTACATCAGAAAAAGCTACATTCAAAACAAGAAATGTTATATTAACAATAAAATTTAAAAACCTGGATTTTGTTTCAATACAAATAATATCAAAAAAGTCCATCGGGACTTTTTTGATATATGAATTTATGTTGGGACTTTTTTGTAATTTTTTATGATCCTTGGGACCTGACTGTCATTTCCCCCTTTTTTCCATCTAAACCCCTCCATGTAAGCGATATTAACAGTGTTAATGCCACATAATCAAACTTAACCGTTAATCTTAATTCTATGTCCTTATCAAATAGTAGGGACTAACAGTTTAGATGAAATGAAACTTCAGGAACCAAAACCCACAATTTGAAGATATATGAACTAAAATCAAAATGAAGTCAAACTATAAGGACCAACAATGATATTGTAAGTACTTCCTTATATTTTGAAATCTATTTTATTTTATTATTTTTTCTCATCGTATCCTTCATAAGTTAAGACGCCATGCGGGTGAGGTGAAAGGAAAGGCAAAATAAAGTCAAAATCTCATGAAACGGTGACGTTTTAAAGGAATGAAGGTAAATGGAGACAAAATGAAATGGATAGACCCCTTAACCCATGTGATAAACATGGATGAATTAATTAATTCAGCATCATTAGATTTAATCATGAGTTTATTTAGTAGCATACATGAGCCTCAGCACTGGTCAGCGAGAAAAGGCATAAAAAAATTGGAGCCATAATTATTTCTTAAGAGCACCTGATCTCTTGACAAATTAAAAAAACATGGACCACTTGTATATCAAAGGACACACGTGATATGCATGTAGATTTTAAGAGAGAGAAAGAAAGAGAGGTTAACTTGCATTCATCTCCCTAAAATATTGTTTCAAAACACTCAGTGTCCCAAATTTTTAGCTAGAATTAATGAGTTTTTAAAGTTTTACTATTTAAACTTTTTTTTTTCTACGATGAGATATGTTGACAATATAATCCAAAATATAGGTCGAGTTTGGTAATGTCTTGAGCATTTAATATTTGTTTCCGTATTTTACTCTTATATATAATTAAAATTTATAACTAATTAATATAGTATTAACTTGGTTAAAGTATATATTTGATCATATAATTTTACATATAGTTTCATTTTGGTCTCATAAGTTTATATATATATAAAATAAGTTTTCTATGCCTTAATCTTTAAAAATGTTAATTTTACTAATTAAAAATGCCAACTCCACTAAAGCATATTGATTATGTCTCATGCATATTTGTAATTATTATAAAAAAAATCTAATTATTAAAAATCAATATATTTAAAAATTCAACCTTTTATAAATTAGAAAATAGTTTATTATAACTTTTCGTAGGGAAAAGTAGCACCAAAAATCCTAATGTTATTTCATTGTCACATACTCACATTAAGTACTCTAACCTTAATTATAGTGCATCCAGAACCTTAATCTTAAGGTGCATTATAAATAAGATTAGTGTGTCAGAAGCGCATACAAAAGAAAAGAAGTTAATATCAAGGTATTGAATGCACCATAAATAAGTTTAGGGCACTGAATGCAACTTGGAAATAAAATCAAGATGTTGTTAAACAAAACTTTTAGGTGTTAGATGTTACTTTACCCTTTTTTTATGTTTTAAAGGCGTTAAGGAGCAAATTTACTTATAAAGTAATTTTGTGCGTTGAGTTAGTCTTCAAAAAGCATGTTTAACTCATCTCACATACTTACTTTGTATACCATAAATTACTTTGAAACAATAGCTTCCACTACTAATTCAAACAGGCATTTTGTCATGGGCATCTAACACTTTAAAAGTTTTTTTTGTACAAAAATATACATGCAATTTTAAATGGTTCCAAAAAACGACTGTGAAGTCAACAAACATTGATTGTTTAGCAAACATGTAAATCAAGAAAATGGTGTAAAAGTTCACTTAAAGTTTTCAAATAAGTGCCAAAATGCCTTCGCCATTGAAACGTCATGTGTATTTTTATGCTATTTCAAAGACTTCATAGATACTTTTGTACCCAAAAAATTTTATGATGCATGGTGCTCTTGAAAAAATACTTTAAGAATAAATTTGCATATTAATCTATTTTAAGCTAAAGTTAAAAGTAATCCGCCATAGAAAGTGAGCACGTGAAAAACAGACGGCATCACGTGAAAAATATTTAAAACCCCCAGGGAAGACGACATGATGAATAGTAGTCACATTTATAATCAACCATTTTTATAAACGATACTTCCTCATATATATATAAGAGTGATTTAACTAAACTAAACAAACTACTTAATCATGATATATATATTGTGCATCATTAGATTTTATCTTAATTTTAAGTTAAATAAATTAGTTTCAAGAAAAATGATACATATAAAATGTTAATGTTATTTAATAAGCTTCCTTAGTGACTTTAAAAAAATCAATTTGGCTCTTGTATGTATTAAGATCGGTAGTACTAAGTATTTTGTCATGCACTCGCCTGTATTATCACTTAATCACTTTCAACCAACGGTATATACGTATACACGCACCATCACCTCAGCGCTCCATCCCTATATATACCTCTTTATCTAAGCTTCCTTCCATAGGCCTTTCCCTTCATTACTTCGCCATGGAAGCACCAACAACAACTATGCTCCACGTTGTTCTCAAACACTTGCCCTTTGAGCTAAACCCAACCTTCAATGTCTCTCTCTTCTGCTTCATCATCTTCATCTTCTTTGTGCTCATCAAACTCCAAACAACAACAACACATGAGCTCAATCTTCCTCCTTCCCCACCTCAATTACCATTAATAGGCAATCTTCATCAGGTTGGCTTTCTGCCTCACCGTTCTTTCACAGCTCTCTCCCACAAGTATGGCCCTCTCATGTTACTCCGATTAGGTCAAACTCCAACTCTGGTGGTTTCTTCCGCACACTTGGCCAGAGAGATAGCCAAATCCCACGACATCGTTTTCTCAGACAGGCCTCAAACCGCAGCCGCAAAAGTACTTTTCTATGGATGCACAGATGTGGGTTTCTTACCCTATGGTGAAGAGTGGAGGCTCAAGAAGAAAATCTGTGTTCATGAATTTCTCACCCCCAAAGGGTTCAATCCTTTAAGTACATCAGAGAGGAGGAAGTTTCAGATTTGGTTAACAAGATCCGTCAAGCTTGTGCTCATCATCAGCATGATCAAAGGTTCTCCGTGGACATGTCTGAGCTGATTATTGCAACTTCACACAAGATAGTGAGTAGATGCCTTCTTGGACACAAGTTTGAGACAGAAGATGGTAACAACAGGTTTGACGACTTAACAAGGAAAGTAATGACCCAACTGGTATCTTTCAGTTTTGGAAGCTTCTTCCCTCATTGAGATGGATGGATGTTGTTTCTGGACAAACTCTAAAGTGGAAAGCTACGTCTAGAGAAGTAGATGATTTCTTCAATGAGGTGCTTTCTCAGCATAAGGTAACTACAAGGAACGAAGATGAAGATCACAAATCTGAAAAGAAAGACTTCGTTGATACTCTCCACCAACTTCAACAAGATGATCTGCCAGGCTGCGAGCTTAGCCCGTCTGACCATAAAGCCATGCTACTTGTAACTCCCTTTTTCCCTAAATTAAATTATCTATGTTTATGTTATATATATAACTATAAGGGATAAGGTGTAAATTAGCCCTGACAGTTTTCGTTGGGAGCAATGTTGCTTTGAAAGTTTTTTCGTTTTAATGTCACCTCGGAAGTTTCAAAACGTAGCAATATTGCCCTACACCGTTAAAAAATAAACGTTGACCGTTATTTTTTTAACGGTAAGGGGCAATATTGCTTCATTTCAATACTTCCAGAGCCACATTGAATTTAGAAAAACTTCTGAGGCAACATTACTCCTCAGGAAAAACTTATTGGAAAAATTTGCACCTTAGCCCTATATATAAATACACACACTAGCTAAATCTCTCACGCTAGTTTACTACAAAGCATAAACATTTTTTGTTTTCACCATTCGGTTATCAGGATTTGTTACTCGGAGGAAGTGACACTACTACAGCAGCTATGGAATGGGGTTTTACTGAGCTCATGAGGAATCCAAGGATAATGAAGAAAGCGCAGGAAGAGGTGAGAAGAGTGGTTGGGAATAAGTCAAAAGTGGAAGAAGATGATGTGAAGCAAATGAAGTACTTGGAATGTGTGGTCAAAGAAACTTTAAGGTTACATCCACCTTTTGCTATTTCGGTCCCCAGAGAAATAAGGTCAGGTGGTGTGAGTTTGGGAGGGTACTATGTTCCTCCAAATACAACTGTATTTTTCAACCTATGGGGAATTCAGAGAGATCCTGAGTTTTGGGAAACACCAGAAGAGTTTATACCAGAGAGATTTGAACACAAAAAAGTGGATTACGTCAAAGGTCAAGACTTTGAATTTGCTCCTTTTGGTATTGGAAGGAGGGGATGCCCAGGAGCTACATTTGGGGTAGCATCACTTGAGTATGTGTTAGCTAATCTTTTGTATTGGTTCGACTGGAAGCTTCCAGATGAAACTGGTGAATCTGCTCATAGTGGCATAGACATGAGTGAGACATTCATGCTTACCGTCGTTAAGAAACTCCCACTTCGGGCCCAACCAATACCGTATCTGATAGGATCCTAGCTTTGATATTAGCCAATAAGCTCATGAATTGTGTTTCAAATTCGAGGTTTTATGTTATTAGGGAAGTTTATTTTGAATAAAATGTGCCGCTATGTGTGTTTGGATTGTACTTTTCCACTACTAGGGATATTTCATTTGGTTTATGTTTGAAGTGCAGTGAAAATTGAATGTTGTGTGACTTAGGCTATGTTTGGTTTGAGGGAAGGGGAGGGGAGGGAAAAAAAATGAGAGGAGGGAAATTTTTTTTGAAAAATAAGTGTAGTGGGGCCCACATATTTTCTTCTCCCCTCCTTTTCTTTCTCTCCCCTTCCCTCCACTATCCTCCCCTCAAACCAAACATACCCTTAGCCTTAGTATAGGGAAATACATTGTTGTGAAATAATATTATATTTATTGTTAAAGTTACCTTATCTTTTTCTGACAATATCTGAAGCTTTTAATGGTTGGTAGGGTATGTAAGTCAAATGGAATCATTATGATAGATAAAACAATTTGAAAACCCAACACAGGGAAGATGATGAAGGAACTTAAGAATAGTTTTGAGTTTTATTGTTGCACTCTTTATCATAGAGTAATGAATTCCAATTTTTTATTCGAAAAATCCGACACAGGAAAAAGGAAGAAATACCATATTTTCCTATACTTGAGACATTTAGTTTAATAATTTTTGGGAAGCCAATTTCAAGCGTAAACCAATTTGCACTTGCAAGAGGGAAGTGTGTCTCCCATCCCTTTTGGTAGGAATCGATAATTTTCTGGTGCCGGTGGAAAAATAGGAAAGGCAAGTTTGCCTCTCAAAATGCAAATGTGTAACCTCACCACCTACTCTAAAAAAAATAAGACCCACCATTAGCATTCAAGCTAAAAGCAAGGCCAAGGTATAACAACAATTACAAAAAACTTAAAGTCTAATTTTACCCACAAGTTATTAGAAAATAACAATGTTATTCTGAAAGTATTTTTATCGTACTCAAATCATAATAAAGTCACCCTAATATTAACATATGTAAGTTTAACTATTAAATCCTCCTCTTCGACCCATTCTTGCTGACATGTCACTTCCACATGACACTCAATAGCCACTTCTTCGTCACCTCACTCACTACAAGCTTCTTTCTTCTTCTTTAATTTTCCAACGTACGTTTTTAAAATTCGAACCTGTAGAATCATTGAGGTTTGAATAGTCTGATATATTATTCAAGGTGATGTGGGTGTGTGTGTATATATGACATATGGTTCCCAATCACAATCATAATTGTTGGGATTCAAAGATATTCGGAATTGGTTACTAGGTGGGCACTATGTGCTCATAGATCCTATGAGCACCTAATGCGGACTCATGAATATATAATATTCTTTCTAATCCTTATTATAAGACATATTTAGGGAGATAATCTTAGTCATAAATATAAAACATATTTGTTATATTTGTTAATTTTTTTTTTCTAATTTACCTTTATTGATGCTCCCTCAATAATAATCAATGAGGAAAGGGTAAGAGGAAATTAAGGAATATGACTGGAGTGTTTTAGAAAAAACATATCATATTAACCAACTTTCTAAATTTAATCAAATTAGATGAATACTCCCTATGTCTTTAAATATAAGCTTCAAAGAACCATTGTTTGTTTATCAAGAAAGTATTTAAAATCAATAAATATGTAAATAATATATCTTTTTTCCAACTATGCCCTCCCTCGTAAATATAATTCTCATCCACCATATTAATTAATGCAATTCACATAGTCACTTGTCAAAAAAAAAAGTAATATATAGTGTCAACAAAGGTAAAATTAAAATAATAATAAATGTTGAGACAAAATTAAAACAAGTTTATATTTTGGGGTGGACCTTTTTAACTGATCATAGCTTTTATTGTTCATTTTGAACTTAAATATCACTATTCCTCATGCCTTTATTACAAACGCATAATAATTACTCCCTCCGGTTCTAATTATAAGAATATTTTTGTAGTGTAAATTGCATTACAAAAGTGTTCCTATAATTAGAACCGGAGGTAGTACTTTATATATAAAGGGAAATGACAAAAAAATGATGTCAAAATTGTAAAATATAAATAATAGCGGTGAATTTTAATAATTCCAAATGATTTAGAATTTTGAAATGTTGACAAATGTGTGGAATTATATTAGTACCCTTACTTCTTTTTTTTTAAGAAATACCTAAAACACCTTGCCAGCAACCGGCCGCTGGAGCTCTAACAGCCTAATATAATTTTTTGAATTTTTTAAGTGAAAGTTGTCAATATAGATGCATGAGTTGTAATGGCAAAACTAAAGTTGTAAATGATGGCATAATATTTCTTTTTTAAATTTCTCAAGTAAAAGTTGTCAATTTAGATACTTAAGTTATTAATAATGATACCAAAGTTGTAAATGAGGTATTTGTTGAATATTTTCTAATGACTTTCACCAGAGCTCCAGCGATCTTTTTTTTTTTTCTTTTTTTTTGAATTCTCAAGCAAAAGTTGTCATTATTGATATTTGAGTTGTTAATAGTAATATTAAAGTTGCAAATAGGGTATTTGTTTAATATTTCTCTGGAGGCCAGTCACCGACAAGGACAGTAGAGCTCTGGTGATTGGCTGCTGTTGGAGCTTTG
Source organism: Acacia pycnantha (assembly GCA_025563575.1). Classification (NCBI taxonomy): domain Eukaryota; kingdom Viridiplantae; phylum Streptophyta; class Magnoliopsida; order Fabales; family Fabaceae; genus Acacia; species Acacia pycnantha. The sequence continues at coordinate 1,738,538 of JAMWYP010000064.1, forward strand.
GCGGCTGACAAAGGGTTTTAGGGAATTTTTTTAAAAAAAAAAAAAAAAAAGTAAGGGAACTTATGTGATTTCACCCAATTGTCAACATTTCAAAATTTCAGATCAGTCAATTTGGAATTACTGAAATTCACCACCGTTATTTGTCTTTTACATATTTTGACAGTATTTTTTTGTCATTTTTCCATATATAAAACTAATTATTTTATATAAAATATTAAAATTACCACATATAAAATTGATTAATTAAAGGAGTATATTTAATTAATTTAAAAAAAATTGTAATTAGTTACCTATATTAGGTACCAAAAAATTAATACTTTAAACAAAATATATTATAAGGTTAAGGTGGTTCCAACAAATATTTTTCCAATTCATCTAGTGTCTTAAAGTATTTTGTGATGCACTAATACCCTCAAGTATTTTTTTAAGTGCATTCATTATGTAACATCCCAAATTTTGAGTATTTGAAATTTGAATATTTATGGGAAATTGAATTATGAAATTTGCCCTAAATTAATTATGAAATTAATTAGTGGAATTGAAGGCATATTTTCCTCATAAATTAAGGACAAATAATTAGGGAATAATTTTTGGCATAAATACTTTAGAGATAATATTTTAAGGTCAAAATAAATTTAATTAAGAAAGAAAATCCTTAAATGGAATTAATGATTAAATTTTAATATTGGAAAGAAAAAGGAGAAAAATAGATTTTTTTTTTCTAAGAAAATTTTAGGAAAGGGGTTGAGGTCACCTACAATCCAAGGGCAGGGCGCTTGGAGCCCAGTCCACAGGGCATACTGGACAGAGAGTACACATGCCTCCACCTCTACCAGCGTTTTCACTGCTTCCTAGACCCCTAGGATGCCTCCCCCAGCGTCTTGACCAACGCAGGGATCGAACCCCCTCCCTTGAGGTGAGGAAGTCCGACCCCTTCGCCAGTTGAACCCAAGGACGAGGGGTAGAAAAATAGAATTAATGGTTTTTTTTTTTTGCTTACGCAAGGTATCCCCACAGCCGACAGCCATGAGACTAATTCCTCGACCTACTGCAGGGCCAGTTAAGGGGTGAGGTCTCCCAAGGAAGTACACTCCATTTCCATCCTCCCCCGGGATCGAACCCAAGACCTTATGGTTAAGGGACAAGGATCCCAACCATCCATACCAACTTCTGTTGGTAGAATTAATGGTATTAATCATTCGATCCTATGCTTGCAGAGCCATTAAATAGCAAAACAAGCCCATACGTCTTGCAATTCACTAAAAGCACAAAACCAAATGAATATCCAACCTATCTATTCTGTCACCGGATCACGTAGGCAGAAGGGTAAATAAGATGCAACAAAAACCCAACCCAACCCAATAGCAAACCAGCCCAATGCAATATCAAACCAACCTTTACCTAATAGCAAGCTAAAACACCCCGGGTTCAACTAGCAAGGGGGTTGGACTTCCTCACTTCAAGGGAGGGGGTTCGATCCCTGTGTTGATCAAGGCGCTGGGGGAGGTATCCTAGGGTCTAAGAAGCAGTGGAAACACTGGTAAAGGTGGAGACATGTGTACTCTCTGTCTAGTATGCCTTGTGGACTGGGCTCCAAGCGCCCTGCCCTTAGATTGTGGGTGAGACCAACCCCTTTCCTAAAATTTTGATAGAAAAAATAGCAAGCTAAAACACGTCGTAGCTACAGGGAAAATTAGTCAATTCTCTCTCTTCAGCTTTACACGCACAGACTGAGCACGCTAGCAGCAAATCAAATGGCCATACCTCTCGGCCAGACCACAGCCGTAAACGCAGAAAAGAGAGACCACACGTAACAGCAATGCCATGCCTCTTGAGCCCCGTGCACTTCCCCATTCCTTCTTATATTTTCAAACCAGATCACGCAGAGAGGGGGAGACCGAGAGTTTCCGCCACTACTAGAAAATATTATATTTGCGGCGGACTTTGCGAGGGATAATATTTCCCTCGCAAATGTAGGGTAATTTGCGAGGGAAAAACTTTTCCCTCGCAAAATGGGTGATTTTTGCGAGGGAACAAGTATTCCTCGCAAAATGCCTGATTTTGCGAGGAACAAGGATCCCTCGCAAAAATCATACATTTTGCGAGGGAACCTAAGGTTTCCTCGCAAAATAGGCCAAAAAAATCATTAATTTTTGCGAGGGAACCTTTGTTCCCTCGCAAAAATCACCTATTTTGCGAGGGACCGAGCGTCCCCTCGCAAAATGCCTGATTTTTGCGAGGGAACAAGGATTCCCTTGCAAAAATCATACATTTTGTTTGTAAGACAGGTCAAAAAAATCATTAATTTTTGCGAGGGAACATTTGCTCCCTCGCAAAAATTACCCATTTTGCGAGGGACCAAGCCTCCCCTCGCAAAAATTAGTAATTTGGCGAGGGACTGAGCGTCCCCTCGCAAAAATTGAGGGTTAACCTAAACCCCCCATATTGATTTTCCCTCTCTTTACTGCCATTCACAGACTCATCAGCTCAGTCTTCATCGAGTGTTCTTCTTCAATCTTCAGTGAGTCTTCTTCTTCAGTGTGTCTTCGTCTCACATCGGCGCATCCCTGTCCTCGTCCTCCGTCTCCCGACTTTCCATCTCTCGTCCCTCGACCATAGAGGCGCAGAGCAGTATATTATCAAGTGTCGGAACGTCTCTTGTTCGTCTCTCCGTCCAGGACATTCTCAGACCGCAGACCACGATTATCTCAGTCTGTCTCTCGTCCCTCAACCTCAGTCCTCTGTAAGTTTTCTTCTTCGATTTAAATCTCAGAAACCCTAAGTCATTTTCCCTTGTGCCTTGCTTCGATTTTTTTGGATTTTAGTGGATTTGAATCTCTCCATCTCTCATCCCTTGCTTGCGATTTACTTGTCAAACAGAGTATTAGCTGATTCTAGGATTGCAATGAAAATTCTGATAATGGAAAAACCTCGACTAGGGGTTGATTCCAAGCAGCAAGTAAATGTATCTTGTGTTTGCATCAAAACGATATTTGATTTTTTTTTCCTGGTCATAAAAGTACAACGAATTTGATGGTCCAACAGTGAGAAAGAGGCTCAAATGTGTATTTACGATGCTTCGTGGGATACTCACTACGATTTTTGTTGAAGTAACTTCTTCCCAGCTCGCTCGTAAGTTTTTTTTTTAATTGCAAAAAAAAAAAAACTTGTTCTTTTTAGCTTTACTCCTTCAAATTTCGCGAGTGGATAAGTTGTTTTTGGAAGTAACAAACTTATTGCATACTTCTCCTTTGGGATTCTTGGTTCACTTAATGAAAGATCGATGGATTAAGTTTATTATTTTAAAAGTCTGATTTTTGGAGATTAAAGCTAATTGAGTCTAATAATTTGACAAATTATTAGCATTCTCCTGTTTTAATTTCAGTCTAATTAGCTTGGTTCTTGGATGATGAAATTCATCATAGGATGAATTTATCTGCATTTGCTTGTGCTTGTTATGTTATATGGTTCCCTAAAAAAGGAAGTTGAAGTTTGGTTTGTGAAAGGTGTAGCCAACTTGCCGTAGAGGTATAGTTAGAATGAAAGTAATCGTTTTACATATATGTTTCTAGGTTTACAGGGTCATTTCGGTTAAGCCCGATCCAGATTTCGGCTCTCCAGAAAAGGATTATAGGTCATCTAATGGGCATGGAGATAATTTTTCAAAGCTAAAAACTGGAGCCACTTTGTTGTTCCCTGCTGGGAATTCAAAGCATTGGCTTGTTCGAATGGATAAACCAGGGGTTGGGGTTGTTACAAATGCCCAAGTTGTGGATTTTTATGCTCAAATTCTAACCAAAGTCATGGGAAAGTAAGGGGAACTTTTGATCTGTACTGTTGTTGCTTTCTTAATCACCTCTCCTTTCCCTCATGTGACAATCATGTTTGCAGTGAGAAGGATGCACAAATGTGTATATGCCATGTTTCTTGGAAAAACAACTTTGGCTTTTGTTGTGAACTTGATGAGGATTGTGCATGAGAGTTAGTTTGGTTAGACTAGTGAAACTTTACTATTGTTATAAAACTTTTAACTTTCAATGCAATTATCATATTTGATCAATGCTTCTTTTTGTGCAGTGTCCACTGGTGTCTTATCAGTTCAGCCGGATAATAATTTTGAGTCGAAATTAAAGATTATGCAGGTTTGTGACAGGCCATGAAGGAGGAAACATTTTTACTTATAAGATTGAAATTGTGGTAGTACAGTTTGGAATGTGTTATGGTGAAGAAATAAAAGGAGGAGATTGGCATTTACGCATGTTGATTTTTTTTTTCACTGAATGTAATGTCACCACTTGATCAACTTGTCGCCTTGTATTGCTATTTTGATCAACTTGGCATTAAGCATGTTTCTGGATGTGCTTATTTTCTGTTCATATGAGTTATTCAGCATATTCTGTGCCATTACTTTTGCAGAAAGGGCTACCAACTCAAAATGGACTTTTATATATATATATATATATATACATATTTAAACAGTTGAACAGCTTACCCAAGTGGAACCATATATCTATCTGAATTCACATGCTAATAGGGTATTCTTGAATAGGTTGCCTTGTATTTCATTTCTACCATTTCTCGCCACTTTTTGTATTCATTTGAAAAGGAATAAAAGAAAATCATGCTAAGTAATTTGTTTACTATGCTTTGACTATGTTGCGGGATGACCTTATTGCTTGGTCCTCCATCCAGTGGCAAAAGCACATTACTAATGGCACTAGCAGGAAAGCTCAGCGATTCACTGAAGGTTCTAAATCTAAGAGCTTTTCTTCTGTTTTTATGGAAAACCTTTCTCAGATATGACACTGATGTAGTTGATAAAATTTGTATAATTTATTTTTATGATATATATATAAATCTTTTTATTTCTTAATTTTTAAGATATATTTTTTGTAATTATTTTATTATTTTATTTTTTATATTTTTAAAAAAATAAATTGAAATTTGCGAGGGAAAATTTTTCCTCGCAAATCCTCCATTTTGCGAGGAACATTGTTCCTCGCAAAATCCATGGATTTGCGAGGAAAAGTTTTCCCTCGCAAAATACGAGATTTGCAAGGAAAATTCTTCCCTCGCAAAATCCAGAATTTGCGAGGGAAAATGAAATTTTTCCGTCGCAAAATGATTTGCGAGGACCATTTTTGCGACGGAACTTTTTCCGCTGCAAATTCCGCCGCAAACCAATTATGCGACGGAAAATAGCTTTTTTGCGAGGGAATTTTTCCGCCGCAAAAAACAGTTTTTTTAGTAGTGCGCCTTTTCTTCATTCGTTAACATAAACGCAAAGAGAAAGAGAGTGATAGAAATAAGCTGAGATAGAAACGCTGAGAGATAGAGAGACAACCGAGAAACAAGAGAGGAAGACGGAGCAACAGATAACAGAGGCAGAGGACCGATGATCATTATCCTGCATGTGTGTGTGTGTGGACGTCGTCTTCCTCAATTCTCCATTGACGTCTCACCATTTATGTGGGTCAGCGTTTATAACAGAAGATTGTTGGGATCTTTTTTTTTACGGTTGCGTTCTTCATCTTCTTCCTCTATCCTCGCTGCTATAAGACGCTTTTCATACAGGGTAATCTCAAACTCTTCACTTGCATTGCTGTCACGTTGTGCCGGGTAGTATGTGTATATATATATTAAGAAAATCTGACTATGTGTATTTATATAGATATGCGACGCTGCTCATAAGAAGAATAAGAAAACTATAGCGGTTAACTTGTCTTTGAGTTTGAGAGGACTTGGGAACCAATAGCTCACTATATATATATACACATAAAATGGTGGGAACCACATATATATATAATGCTAATTATATATATATATATGTGGGTCTACCATTTCATGTGTGTATGACATGAGAAAACACTTCTCCTACAACATGAGAAGTGTTTTTCCCATATATATATTGTTATAAAAGTATGGAATAAAAGAATCAGAAATCAAAGAAGAGAACTGGGAGTATTTCTCATTCATATTGTTGTATCACTACAATGAATCTTTCTCAAACTGTTCCTCTCATTTCTCTCATACTTTCTCTCTCTTCATCTTCTCTTCTTCGCCTCTTCATCTTCAGACGGTGAGGGTATATATAATGATTAAGAATGGGTTTTTAGTGTAATTTCCACCTCTGGGTCATTTGATGTAATTTTCCCCTTGACATATATTCAACAAAGTTGGCAGTTTGCAGAAGAGATAAGCTTGCAGACGTAATGATGCTATGTGCACATCTTTATGAGAAGTAATGATGATTGTGTGCCTCCCATGCCTTTGTATATAATATAATATTCTGGGGACAAAATATAGGAGATTAAGAGTCAATGGACATCCACATAATTAATATATTCATAACACTTCCCCTTGGATGTTCATTTATGAATGTGCCTCGTTAAAAACTTTAACTAGGAAAAACCCAGTGGGATAAAAACCTAGCCAAAGAAAAGAGTACACCATTCATTGATACACTGTCCAGTGCTGCCTCATTAAAAACCTTTCTAGGAAAACCCAGTGGGACAAAACCTAGATAAGGGAAAAAGAGTACAGCGTGTATCGACTCCCCCTTTTGATAATATCAGTATTACTCCCCTGATGATAACATTGCTTTCAATGTCTTTGTGTTGGTAAAGAACTATAAGTATAATACATTAGTACTCAATGGCACTAAGATATGGTACTTCTGGACCAAGTAGTTCTTCTTCAACTTCTTTCATTTCAAATTATTTCTTCAAACAATTAATTGCCTTTTGAAGCTCTTCAGGAGTTCAAATGATGTTGATATCATAAACAACAATTATAGCAAATTCATTGCTAGATCTTTTCATAAAAATGTATGGGCATATTGGAACATTTCTGTACCCATATTTCTACAGATATTTCTTGAGAAGATTATACCACATGCGTCATAATAGCTTCAAGCCATATAGGGACTTACTTAACTTAATTAAGTATTGTTCTTAAGAAATTTAATTAGATGCTTCTAACATCTTGAGTCCTTCGGGACTTTCATATAAATATCACTATCAAGTGTGCCACACAAATTGACAGTTACAATATCCATTAGATGCAAATCAAGCCCTTCATTTATTGTTAGGATAATCAAATAATGAAAAGTAGTTGCATTCACTTCTGGTGAATATGTTTCTTCAAAATCAATGTCAAGCCTTTGTGTAAAACTTTGGACTACAATGATTGCCTTATTATTTCACCTTTTTCATTACTTCTTTCATACAAATATCTATTTGTATGCAACTGGCTTTACATCTTCTGGTGTATGGACTACAGGTCCAAATATTCTTCATTTTGCCAGTGACTTTAATTTTGCATTAACAACATATTTCCATAGGGGCCAATTCTTTCACTGTTGGCACTTGCTAATGGATTTTGGCTCATGATCCTCATCATTATTTATTACATCATATGATATATTATAAGCAAAGATGTTGTCAACGTTGACGTTTTTCGTTTTTTAATCTTTGGAACCGATGGACCTTTCATGCTTCAGACATGCTTTAAATTTATTTATAATAGGTTGTCCTTCAGGGACATCAATTCTGATAGGAGCATTAGCAGCTGGGACATGTGACTTTGTCACTTTCTTTGGGTCAGTAAATACTTCTGGCATTTGATTAGCTAAATTGGTAAATGAATTATCTTTTGAACTTCCAGTTCACATAGTTTTCTACAAGGATAAAAAATGAGCCAATAATAATTCATTCCAGCTAATCTCTTTACCCAACTGCTTATTTTTCTCCCCCTCATGTTGGGAAAAAAAATCAAATCACAATTAACTAATCATGTAGTATAAGTCTCCTAAATCCATTTGTTACCTTTAGAAACATCGTTTTGTTTCATTTAGAGACAAACAAGAAGAAGGAGGTCCCTATACAACATTTATCCCAACTTTATTTCTATATCCATCTTATGTGCATTATGGTGGATTTATAAGCATTGTACATTCAAAACTTTTCAGATGGAATTAATTTGGCTTCTGACCACAAGCCAATTTTTACAGGGAGAATTTTGTTGGCTTATATAAATGCTACAAATATACCAACATAGAAATTTTGTTCTCATAAGCATTCAATACATGATTTCTAGATCATATAATCTGGAAATAGCGCGCGTAATATATTCAAACATTATTGCAAACTTCAGGTTGCATTCTTACAAACTTCTGGTTGTAAGCTAACAATTTCACATGTAACCATCTTATAGATGCATCTTTCAAATTTGTATGGTTTACATGCTATTTCAATGGGCCCATATAATATATTTCCAGAAATACTGAGATCCCTTACTAATCATGACCAATGAGAACAAGCAGCACATGATTCATAAATAATATGTTGGTTATTCATGAAGAATCTTCTGGTTCTTCAATGGATGTCAATATGTAATCTTATATATATATGACTCGAATGATCAAACAAGTCATGCCAACAATAGATTTGTTTAAATCAGTAAACTTCAGTTTCTTGTAACATATATCTCAACCAATCATAAACTTTTCAATATTTTGACATCCATTTTGGGAGATCTATTAAACTTTATGTGAGAAGTATAATTTTTTCAAACATTATCTCACACTTGTATTCTAACTCACACTTATTTTCTAACAATCTCCCCCTCAAGTGTGAGTTATAAAAACATATATTCTTTATATCCGTATTTCAAAATTACTTTCAAACTCTTTAAACCTTGAAAGGAAAAATCATGTTAATTCTTTAGGAATAAACATGTAATATTACCTCACTAGATAATCTTATTATACTTTAATTTGCTTATATATGCAAAATATATAGTCCACCACATATGAAAATTTTCATATCAAAATGATTTAGAATCACACAATAAGATTTTCATGGCAACAGATTTTATGATATGTGATCATAATAAATTTAAATAACAATAATAACAAAAAGTAAGCATTTTTACATTACCTTCTGAGCTTATTTATTTCTCTTGAGCCTTGGCTTCAAAATAATTCTGGTTATATATCTCTGTAGCTCATTGCCTCTTTAATATCTCATTAGCAGTAAACATCTAGTTTACATTGACAAACTTTTGGTTTTCAAACTTCTGGTTTGTAATATGTGTAAACTTCTGGTTTACAATAACATGTATTTTCTATATGATATCTATTGCTACAGATATATTCAAAACTCAATAAGTTTCTTTTATACTTGGCAGAATAATCAATGAATAATTTTGTTCCTTCAGGTAACAAAATATTAGCTCTTCTATTAAATTTATACTGCCATATATTTATAGTCTGTATGGTCTCTCAAAATATGCTAATTAGTCTCCAGAACTAATAGACTTATCATGACAGAAATCTTTGCTATTAAGTTATTGTCTTCTGGACAATACTTCTCCAAGGCTATTAAAATTTCATTGTATCATACAATATTTGAAACATAATCCTTCAGGGCCTAATATTAATAACAATCAAATTCTACTTTCTTGCCCACTCTTCATCTCTGAGTGTGAACAAGTTCCTATACTTCTTTCATGGATATAAAAGTCTAAAAGACCAAATATCTCAGAGGTATAAATTACTGTGTAATATGCAGAATAGTAAATTACTGTGTAAATAGTAAAATAGTGGGTTCGATACCCTCTGCCGTCGCTGGGACTCCTTTGGTAGGCGATCTCCACTACTAGAAAAAACGAAATTTGCGACGGACAAAAAAAATCCGTCGCAAAAAAAAAAAAATTGAGACAAACCTGCGCAGTCCGTCGCAAATTTGCGACGGACAAACTATGTCCGTCGCAAATTTGCGACGGACTGCACAGGTCCGTCGCAAATTTGCGACGGACGCCGCGATCCGTCGCAAATTGGCGACGGACGCCCGGTCCGTCGCAAAATTGCGACGGACGGCGGCGTCCGTCGCAAAGTTGCGACGGATTGCCGTAGTCCGTCGCAACTTTGCGACGGACTCCCGCTGTCCGTCGCAACTTTGCGACGGACTCCCGGAGTCCGTCACAAAGTGGCGGGCTTCAAAGGCCGCCACTTGGCGACGGACTGCCGGAGTCCGTCGCAAAATTGCGGACTTCAGAGTCCGCCACTTTGCGACGGACTCGGAGGTCCGTCGCAATTTTGCGACGGACTCGGAGGTCCGTCGCAATTTTGCGACGGACTTCAGAGGTAAGTCCGTCGCAAAACGCGAATTTAAACCCCCCCATTATATTGCATTAAGGGAGTGAGCCGCGTTGGATTAACGCCAAGGCGCAGCAAGTAGCGGTGTGATATTATATTGCATTCTTTGTTTCAGACATCAACATATATTTATTTCATTTCACATGTCTTATCTGTGATGTATTTTTTTTGCTTCTAGGACAATTATAAGAGGCTGACGGAGGAGAGAGACTCGCAGACTGCGAGCGACCCCACATCCTCTCAGTCTGATAACGAGAGTCTATTCATTCAGGCTGCAGGTGGAATGAACAACAAAGGTAGAATCTTCGGGTACGGTGCCTCTGCCAGCCGATTTAAGCAAACGAAGCGCTCCTCATCCGACCATGAAGGTGTTTCTGCAGGTAAACGTAATACATTTGATATTGATTGTTACATTTTCATTCCCTATTCTATTTGAATAAAGTACAAAAATAAACGTAGTTCCTTATTTTTTGCAGATGGAGGAGCTGCATGAGACACGCGAGATGGTCAGGCGGATGCAAGGGTAGACAGAGGAGCTGCAGGAGACACGCGAGATGGTAAGGCAGATGCAGCTTCAACTTATGTCCCTAATGAAAAACAAGGGGCCGGCTTCTGGTGATAGTGACAACGTTGATGGTGGTGATGATGCTGCTCTTTAGACTACTTTCTAATACATGTTATTCGGGATATTATTTATATTTTATTTTCACTCTATGTAAAACTCATTATGTTTGATACTTCGGGACAATATATATATATATATTTTTATGGAACACATTTAGTTCTAATTTTTAAAAAATTTAATTCTAAAAAAAAAAAAATTTGGAAAAAAATTTTGCGACGGATATAGACGGAAACAAATTCCGTCGCAATTTGCGAAGGAATTTTTATTCCGTCGCAATTTGCGGCGGAATTTTTATTCCGTCGCAATTTGCGGCGGAATTTTATTCCGTCGCAATTGCGACGGAATTTTTTTTTCCGTCGCAAATTGCGATGGAAAAAAAAAAATTCCGTCGCAATTGCGACAAGGTTTTTTGCGACGGACAGAATCCGTCGCAAAACTCATTTTGCGACGGAAAAACCCAATTTTGCTACGGATTTTGTCCGTCGCAAAATCCGTTTTTTTTTGTAGTGCTCGTAAGTCCCCAGTAAGTGATTATAGAGCCTGGGGCCGTGCCCTAGCCCTAGTGGGGGACTGATGTCGAACCCCTCCAAAACTTTTTCCCTTTAAAAAAAAAACATTTATTTTCAAACTTCATGCGTTTTCTGCATGGTTTGTGAAACCGGACCGGACCGGCCGGTTTAGACCGGGAACCGGCCGTGAAACCGGTCCGGTTTAGGGTTAAACCGGTCTAACCCGGTCCAACCCGGTGAAACCCGGTGTGACCCGGACGGGTTACCAGGGTGACCCAGTCAGATAATTTTATTTTATTTTTTTAGGTTTTTTTTTGAATTTTTGAATTTTTGCCTCACACTACTGTTTATTTCTTGAGGTGAAACCGTGAAAGAGCTTTGTTCATCTCGATTTAGAGCTTTGTTCCATTGTGCAGAGCTTCAGGTTTATTATTGTTGAATGTTTTAATAATGAAGGTGCCTAGAATACTACCGCTCCCAATCTCGAGTCTAGCAATCCTCCCACACATTTTGGTGTTAAAAATGATCCTGCTTGAGAATATTTTATCATCATATACTTGTTTTTGATATTTTGCTATCATGAATATATTGTATCAAATGTAGGTTGTAAAGAAAATTGTTAGGAATATCTGAATATGTCACAAGTATTGAAGTATATGGTTATTTTGCTACTGATCTAAAATATTGAAATGATATATAGTATGTCAAATTTAGGTTGGTGTGATAAGAAATTAATTATTTTCCAATTTTTTATACCTCACCGGTCTAGCCCGGGTTGACCCCGGTCTGACTCCGGTCTGACCCACTAACCCTTAACCCAGTACCCCGACCGGTTCAGTGACCGGTCCGGGTTTCAGAACCTTGGTTTTCTGCCGGCTAGTTAGTATGCAAATAGTAATGTGGGACCCATAAATAGTATTACTATGCAAATAGTAATAGTAATAATAAAATATAAAATATGTGGGGCCCACTAACATTTAATGTGCGATTAGTAATTGATAAAAAATATGTAACACATTCGATTTATTTGTTTCTAACAGTCACTTAAACACTTTAATCTCCAAAAAGGCCAAATAAGAATCTTTCGTAATTAATAACGAATACTTCTTCACTTCAGGTGAGAATTCGGTAAATCCATGATTATATTTAAATTCATTTACTTCTAGAAATGAAGTTGAGCCTTTTAGATGAAATTCATAATTCATATAACAATATTCATTATTTTGTTTGGTAACATGAGATCAAGAATATTTCCTAAAATCTTTCACAAAATTGCTACTTCAGGAGCAAATTAAATACATTCATTTATAACGAACTTTTAGAAGAATAACCATCTTCTGGTGGGTTACACAATCCCTTTAATTTGTTCTCCCTTTAATTTGTTCTAAAAAACAAAGGGATTTTTTTAATGCCAAATATTCAACTTTGAAGTCTTCATATAAATGACGGCATATAAAAATTATGGATCTGACTTTCATGGCTTCAATCCAATTTATCTTGTGGCTTTAGGCCAATTTGTCTCTCATGGCTTCAAGCCAATTTGCCTCCAAGCACTTCAGGCCAATTTTTGTGTATGGCTTCTGGCCATTTATTTCCAGCATATGATCAAAATATAGTACAGATACATAAAATCAAGTCACATTGAGAAACCAAAAATTTTGCTTACAAATGACACACAAAAGGGGTATAAATAATAACTCCAAGCTTATATTATGTGAACTGCGGGATGAGTGTATATCCTGGTAGTACATTTACATGCCATTATCATCACCCCATATAATTTAAAAATTCTAAAGCTCTAACGAAGCCCAAAAATTGCCCCAGCGCAAATGCTATACTATGCATAATATTTAATTAATTCAATGTACTATGCATGTTTGTCCCTCATCATTTAATTAGGCATATACTTTTAAAAATGGCATACAGTAATTTAATAATAAATACTTTTTCACTCCTTACTGGACCGCTGTTTAGTCAATCCATTCACATGGGTCCGCCAACTTGGACTTGTTAAAAATGGGAATGATCCATTATTATCTTTCTGGCATGCATTTTCATGAGCACATAATAATATAATTGGATATTTTGGAATGTAGCGAAAAAGTTGATCATACCTTGAGTGATCAGTTTCATTCCCGCATTTCCACAAACTTGAACACATACAGATTGGATCCAGCGAGCGACACCAACAGTTCCTCCGACGGCGTCGCACAGTTTGGATTGTTCAAATCCGACACCGACACCAAGTGGTATAAACTCTGCTCTATCGCCACCACCTGATCGATTTGTGGAATCCAGATTCAGCTGAGGAAATATTTTCGCCAAGGAACACAGACCCAACGGTGATCTGCGATTTCTCGCCACCAAGATCTGAGAGAACTTCTGGGCTCTTCTTCTGGCATGGTTGGATCTGATGAGTTGGATCTGATGAGGTAGAGATTCGTGCTGATAACGTGTTATAAAAATATGGAATAAAAGAATCAGAAATCAAAGAAGAGAACTGGGAGTATTTCTCATTCATATTGTTGTATCACTACAATGAATCTTTCTCAAACTGTTCCTCTCATTTCTCTCATACTTTCTCTCTCTTCATCTTCTCGTCTTCGCCTCTTCATCTTCAGAGGGTATATATAATGATTAAGAATGGGTTGTTTAGTGTAATTTTCACTTCTGGGTCATTTGATGTAATTTTCCCCTTGACATATATTCAACAAAGTTGGCGAAAGAGATAAGCTTGCAGTTGGCAGAAGAGATAAGCTTGCAGACGTAGTAATGACGATGCTATGTGCTCATCTTTATGAGAAGTAATGATGATTGTGTGCCTCCCATACCTTTGTATATAATATAATATTATGGGGATAAAATATAGGAGATTAAAAGTCAATGGATATCCACATAATTAATATATTCATAACATATATATATATATATACACACCCATACGTTGCTGCATAAGGAAGGGATAGGGAAATATGTTGATATATATAAAGGAAGTTATTTTAATGATATGATACCATCAAATCAAAAAGACAGAATCTGATCCAACTTACTTCTATATATAATATAATCTAGTTTATTCCTATAGTATTTCATCTATAATATTATTTACAAAATAATATATATATATATATATATATATATATATATATATATAGCACGTGAAACTTATACTGGGATATATTTTTACTCATACACAAACTCATAAAAGTGAAATTATATATCTTCATGTCGCTAGTTTGAAAAGAATAAGCACGGCATCTGTTGAAAATTTATTGATTATATATGGAAATTATTTTTCTGATACATATAATGACATATATTATTGTTATATATATATATATATATATATATATATATATATATATATATATATTATACAGCAAATATATAGATAATTAATCATATGCATTTGAAATAATAAGATACTATATTAAGAATATCCAAAGAGTGTAAATGATTTTATTAACATCTAAAGAGCATAATTTATATAATGATTGGTAGTTATAAACTCCTAATTTAAAGTGTTAAGATAATCTCTGAGAGAAATAATAATAAATAGTAAAAAGGAGAATAAATAATAAAGGAAATTATTAATTATAATAAATAGAAAATGGTATTATTAATTAGTAGTAAATAGAAAGAGAATTAATAGTTACCATGGTCTCCCTAATTTTTCAATCCCATCATAATGTATCCAGTTCAAGCATTCCAAATAAATTTATTATTTAAAATTTTTATATTTTATTTTTATGAAATTATAAGTTATAATTTTATTATATAGAGTTTTAGAAGAGTTATTAATGGTTAGTAAATTGGTTGTGGTAGATTGATTTTTGGCGTGTGTTTGAACTCTTGGATTAGGAGCAGTATGATAATAGTTAGCTTCAGCGAGAGGTAACCACTTTCCACTTGTTATGTATTAGGGGTGAGCATGGTGCCCAGATGCCCAGTACGCCCGCCCAAGCCCAGTAAAAAATTGCCCAGGCCAACCCTAAACAAGTGGCCCGAAAAAAATTTGGGCAATTTTGGGCTGGGCCAATAATTGGGCTGGGCATCGGGCAGGGGGTCCTGCCCGAAAAATTAAATATATTTAAATAAATATTATTCTATATATATTATTTTATTTAAAATATATTATATTATTATGTTTAAATATATTATACTATACTTTAGATATCTCTAAAGCTTTAAAATTCTATGAAATGTGAACTAGAATCTTCATGAAGTAGGTCAGGCCGTCAGGGCGTCACTACTTGGGCGGGGAAGCCCGCCCTCCTTGGCCCACCTTTGCCCACTCAAAATGATTAGGGCTTTTATCGGGCATCGGGTGCAAAATGCGGCAGTTCACTCTTCTGAGTGGGCATCGAGGCTAGGGTCTCGCCCACCTGACCCTGCCCATGCTCACCCCTATTATGTATATTGATATGTTGTTGTGAGTTTTTTGTGAAATGATTATGAATATTTTAATAGAAATTTCCTTGTGGAACCTTATGATTTGAATTGTGAAATATATACATATTTTTATATATGATTGAGAATTGTGATAATTATGGAAAGGGTTGAATTGAGAAGAAATGGAGTAGTTTATTCCACCACGTGGTGAGGCCTCCATTGGTGCACAATGGTTGGCTTTCTATTGTCCCACCTGTTCAATGAAGGACTGACCCACTAGTTCAATGAGGGCTTACGACACCCCACTAGTTCAATGAGGGGAAAAGACCCATGGTCTGAGACATGTGCTCTGAGAATTTTGGTCGGTCCTCATCACATGACCAGTGAGCTTTTGAGTAACCAGTAATATGGATGTAACTTAGCCCATGGGTCTAGTCGGAGGAAATAAGGCGGTTCGGTTGGATTGGTGGGAGGCATCTTGGGAATTGTGTTAATGAAAATTGTGATACATAAATTTGATACGTAATTCATGACATGAAAATTTGTGATGTGTATACTGGTGAAATATATTTTTAATACTTTGTTATATAAATTGTTCCACTTTGCACCTCACTAGCACATATTATTATTCGAAATAAGTTGGATTGATGGTTACCACATATTTCAGGTGATAGTTCCCGTGCGGGTCCATCAGGGAAGACCTCGGAAGCTTAGGCTACTTTGCTAAAAGTAATCCTTCTGTCTTTTTTGTTTATGTTGGATGATTGTACATTGCCACGTTAGGGCTCATTTTTCATACTCTGATTTGTTTTGTATATTTTGGCAAGTGATAACGCATTACTTAGTTGTTGATCAACCCTTAAATCAGAGATTATGTTAAATAAAATGGAGGACAAGAAAAAATAGTTCAGTGTACTACACATCAATTTATTATATTATGAAATATAATTATATAAGAAGAGGGAATGATGGGTAGGAGAAGTTAGTGACTATAAGGTGTGTGAGCGGTCAGTCACTAAGATTATATAATATTAAAGTATCACATGGATAGATTGGGATAATGGATCACCTTGTAATAGCTCCCCTGACTGTTTCACTTGGAGAGCTGCGAAAAATGGTTGTTTTTCTATTAAATCTGCATATCTTTATCTCTTTGGTCGAGGAGGAGTAAGTAGTAACAGCTTCTAGTCCCTGATGTGGAAATGGCAGCTTCCTGAAAAAGTAAAATATTTCATGTGGCAGGTTGGCCATGAGAGGCTTGCCACTAACTCTCTCCGAGCCAAAAGAGGTCTTACAAATGAGAGCCTCTATTCGTTTCACTGTAATAGTGACGAGAGTGATCCATATAATTAGGGATTGTGAGAGAGCAAGAAATTTTTGGAAAGAAATTTTAAAGCCTAACTACTTTTCTCAGTTTTTTACAATAAACTTGCAGGTTTGGCTCAATTAGAACACCAATCACAACCCTGGAAAAGGAAGGTTTCAGGATTTCTCTTGGCCAAGAGTCTTTAGCTTGGGATGCTGGATCCTTTGGACATCCATATGCAAATTCTTATTTCAAGGCGAAAGCAAAGATACTAGGGAGATGCTCCACTTGTGTAACTATATTCTTATGGAAAATACTGACAATCATAACTTATCTCATCAAGTTTTTCAACTTGACAGGAATGAGGAGAAGTCATGGACCCCCCCTCCTGTAAATGTGGTCTGCATCGATGTGGACGAATCAGTGCGTCATCAATTTCAAGCAGCTTGCGGAGGAGTGATCAGGAATTCCCAAGGGCACTGGTTCATGGGGTTTTACAAGTCCCTTGGTCTCCATACTGTTATCGAGGCAGAATTATACGCCATCATGCTAGGATTGAAAATGGGCCATCAGATGGGTTTACAAAAAATCCTTCTCTATTCTGATTCCCTTGATGTTGTCAATATCCTCATGAGAGACTGTTGTTATGCTAACCACCCGCTAAGAGACATTATCAGGGAGACCAAAGACCTTCTTTTTTGGGACTGGAACGTGAAGCTTCACTATACCCCAAGAGACAACATCTCATGTGCCAACTATATGGCCAAGGAAGGCCATAGTGCTCCTGCTGATGCAGACGTGGTACTAATTCCAACAATTCCCAGAGGATGCCTTGATATGGCTTTGAAGGACCAACTGGTCAGCCGCTGCTAGTTCATTGTCTAGTTTGATGTATTAAAGAGCTAGACTTTCATAGCCTAGTCTCTAACTCCCCTTTTCAAGCTTCGACTTGCCTGTATTTCTCAAAAAAAAAAAAAAGATTGGGATAATGGATACTTTTGTTGTGTTTACGTTTTCTGTGATTTTTTTTGGGCGATAGTACTACCTATAATCCTAAATATAGGATAAAGTTTGTATTGCAATTTGTACTACAAACTTTTTGTCCTACATTTATGACTATTGGAGTAATATATTATCAATGATTGAAAAGTATTATGCCCATTTGCCTATCACTTATATGTTTGGTAAGCCCTTGATTAATAAATCGATTGAGGAAGGACAAGAATCAGAGAAAATTATAATTAAGGACCTTTTGAGAAAAAATAATTACACTTAAACAGTTAAAATTAATAAAGTTTTAGAAGAGAATCTCACTGTTGTTTTGTTTAAATTAATTTTTTTGGGATGACAAAAATGCCCGTCCCTTTTATTTATTTTTTCCATTCGCATCTTTTTTATAAGTGTAATCTTTAATTATTTTAGTATTTTACTTTGACAATTTTTTAATATTCAACTTTTTAATTTTGATATCATTTAACTTTAATTTTATCAGGATTCATTTTTTTTCAAGAATACAAAATATCAAAGAGTCAAGCACTGCAAAAAAATGAAGTCGAGAACTATTTTTTAAAAAATAAAAATAAAAAGCTAATGAGAATTGAGAATATTAAAGTTAAGTATTGAAAGAATTGAAAATAGAAGTACTAAAAATAAATTGAAAAGTTAAGTGCTAAAACAATTAAAAAGGATTGATATTTTCTTAAACTCAACAAAACGTCAATTAATTCTAAACTTGAGTTATGGAGAATAACATTAGTGATAGAAGGTTTCCGTCTGAATAGGAGTAATTCAGAATATATGCATTTCACTTTTGATAAGAGGAGAGTAATAAGAGATTTGGAGGTGAAAATAGGAGATCAAAACATCCGGCCACAAGTAATAAAATTAAGATATTTGGAATCAATTTTGTATGAAGATGGAGCAATTGATGGAGACGTTAATAATAAAATTCAAGTGGGTGGTTTAAATGGAAAAAGTTGTCGAGTTATTTGTAATCAAAAGTACCGATAAAGTAAAAGGAAAATTTTATCGTATTGCCATTCACCAAGCAATGCTTTATGATAGTGAATGTTGGGCTTTGAATGAGCTATATGAGCACAAAGTGTGGGTTTCTGAGATAAAAATATTGAGATTGATGTGTGGTTATACAAGGAAAGATAAGATTCGTAATGAAATTATAAGAGGAAGGGTTGAAGTGGCATCTATGGAAGAAAAAATGATAGAAAATCATTTGAGATAGTTTGAACATGTATATGTAATGAAAGAAGAGGAAATGGGCCAATTGGGAATGAATCCAATACATGAAGTAGCAGAGAATGGGCATGAAATATCATATGATGGGCCACAGCCCATAAGAAGGAGTAAGAGAACAAAGAGAAGGACGTGGAAGCTGAGGACATTCGAAGAATAGATCTATAAATAAGTAATTGAGAGAAATGAGAGGTGTGGAATATTTGTGTAAGATCTTCTCTATCTTGTGGACCTCCCCCCTGATTATTCCTTTCTGTTATTCTGTCACGTCATATTTCCAATATTATCTATCTTCTCTAAGTGTAATACTGAACTCTTCCACAGATTGCATTGATATCATTGAATGGAGCAGAAGAAAGTTCAGAAGCTTAGACTTCATGCTTGGATACAGTAGAAGAAAGTTCAGAAGCTTAGACTTCATGCTTGAATGGAGCAGAAGAAAGTTCAGAAGCTTAGACTTCATGCTTGAATACAGCAGAAGAAAGTTCAGAAGCTTAGACTTCATGCTTGAATGGAGCAGAAGAAAGTTCAGAAGCTTAGACTTCATGCTTGAATACAGCAAAAGAAAGTTCAGAAGCTTAGACTTCAAACTTGAATGCAGCAGAAGAAAGTTCATAAGCTTACAGATTGGAGCTGTTCAAAAGTGAATCAGCAAAAGAAGAATGGAGGAAGATTGTTGTGAATTGAAGAAATTTTTGTATTTTGTATTGTTTTGTGATTGAAAAATTAGTCAATTTAATTCACCTTATCCCCCTTATTTTGTGTTGTTCAAGTTGAGCACATTTAAAAATAAATAGTGTTCAACTTGAGGGGACATGTTAGAATATAAGGGAATAGATTGGTTGGTTAAGGCCCATTAGATTAAGGGCTTAGTTGTTGTAGTTCAATTGATTAGTTAGTGATTAGTTATAGAATTAGTTAGAGGGTTAGTTAAGGGCCCTAATCTATATAAAGGGACCCTTACTCTCACCATTACTCTTAATCACATTACACTTCTTGTATGAGCATTATTGCTCCATTATCAATACATCATTTTCTCATTCCTATTTTCTTCCCTAATTATCCTCTTCAATTAGAATAGTCTACACAATTAAAAGGGGTAGAGAAAGACCGAAGAGAACACTTAATAAGGTTATTAAGCGAGATCTCTCAGTTAACAATTTATCCCGATATTTGGTTTTTGACATGGCACAATAATATCGTTTGATCTATATAGCTTACCCCACTTAATGAAATTAAAACTCTTATGTCGTTGTTGACCACCTTATTCCTCCTTGGTGGGAAGTAGATGAAATAATTAATTTAACAGCATCAGATTCAATTATGAGATTCACAACTCGTAAAAGCACGTAGAATTACAGGAGAGCCTCGAAAACGATAGAAGACAGAGACAAGATTCATGATTATCTCTAATTAAAGAGCACGTAATCTTGACAAAATTAAAAAAATGGCCCACTTGCATCAAAGGACACGCATGATATCCATTTAGATTTTAGAGATTAAGAACTCCATAAAATTAACCTCGTTGACATTGAAACCAAAAACGTTTTACATATACAATTTACTATTCTACGATATTTTATTCTACTTGTTAGGTGAGTTTTTATTAACTTTTCTTGTAGAACCAAAAATGCTCATCTATTATTGAATACTCTCCCCAATCTTTAGTATAGGGTGAATCATTTATTCAACTTTTAATATTTGTTTGATTAGAGGAAGAAAGGGGAAAAATTTAATGACTTTTTCCTTTGCTTTTCTCCCACTTATTCTCTCTATTAAAAATTGGGGAAAAATTCCCCATTAAAAAGTTTATCAATGTTAGGAACCTGAGTTAGAGTACTGACATTACTTCTGTATAAAAATTTATTAACTCCTCCTCACTAACAAAATTTTCAATGTCTTTTCATATCAATTTTTTAAAAAAAAATTTACCTCACCTATATATTCGTTTAAATCGAGGTTGTTAATTTTTTTGAAAAATAACAGAAAAATACCATTTTAACTTCAAAGTTCAAAATCATGTTGACAACAATAGTGATGAGATTAACAAGAACAATAAAGTAATTGAAAACTCGTTTTATTATAAAATCACATATTTAAGATTTTGAAATTCAAATTGTATATTTTTAAGATTTTCCCAAAAAATTTCCCCTTCAATTCATTTCATTCCCTCAAACCAAACAAACACTTCAATGAATATACTTTGAATATTTGACTTTATTTGAAATTAATAGTTGCCTTATGTTTTCAAGAAAATATTAGTTATTTATTGATTAAATTACACAAAATCCTTTTCTTTTCTTTTTTTACCAAAATTACAAAAAAGTATTTTAAACTTAATATCATATAAACAACTCCCTTAACCTTTGAAAACTAATATTAGACTTTGCTAATAGCTTTCAAATGAGCCCCCATCTATTAATTATATTTGTTAATGATAACTCACATGTCCACTATTTCTTCCTCTTTTGAACTTACAACCCCCCCTTAAAAAAGTCATCAGGGAAGTGTACATGTGTTTGGTATCATTTGAGCAATAAGGCCTTAACTCCAACTATTAATCATATACCCATTTAAACTTTATTTTTGTATGCATATAACTCACTCAAACTTTGATTAATTTTCTACGTAATGGACAAAATTTAGATTCATTTACTAATATTCATCATTAGGTCTATGCATCCATTCAAATCTTCCCATGTGCTATTTTGTTATTAATGACAGTGAGCAATAATTCTTTAATATTTTTGAATTATACCTAAGGAAATTTTTATCATTAAAAGAAATACGTGCGCTAAGATTTATTGGAGAAATTGATTTAATGAACATGCATTACCTAAGTTATATATGTAGGTAAACCTCTGAACTTTAAGTTATGTGTGGGTAAGTGATGGATAAAATTAATCATGTAGAAATAATTGGCATAAATATAAAATTTTATGAGATTTACTATAAAGTTTTGAAGGGGAAATTACCCATTTATGGTTCAAAGTTCGGGGTTATTTTTAATTTTGCTTTATTTATTTGATAATTTTTCTTTTCAATAAAAAAAGAAGTGTTCATTTTTAAATGATCTTATTTTAGTAAACTATTATTTTTCATTACATTTTATTAACTTTTTACGTTGGCACATCTCCAAAATGGCAAGGGGAGGGAGTGGCAACCAATTCCTGAAAAGGAAGAACCCATATTTAGTAGTCAAGGGTGTCACCAAGTAGGAGTACTCAAAAGAACTATAATATGCCGATGACTATGTAGCCGAGTGGCATAAATACTCTTTTGTAACTGAGAGACTGAGTTTAATTTTATTCGTAACCTACAACGTGCCACTTTAAATCCAAAAACAAAATGAAGAAAAACTTCTGGAGCACTCCTTTATTTATACATACACGAGGAGCCATTATTATGCTGCAATTCAAGCTTTCCGACATGGAAGGAAGAACAAGAATGCTTCTCCAATCACTTCTAAAACACTCTCCATTTGAACTAAACCTTACCTTCTTCACTCTTTTGTGCTTCATCATCGCCATCTTTGTGCTCAGACTCACAAGAACAAGAAGAAACCTACTGAATCTGCCTCCTTCACCACCCAAGTTTCCATTAGTAGGCAATCTTCATCAGCTAGGCACTCTGCCTCACCGTTCTCTCACAGCTCTCTCCCACAAATATGGCCCCCTCATGTTTCTCCGATTGGGTCAAACTCCAACTCTGGTCATTTCTTCTGCAGACATGGCCAGACAGATGACAAAATCCCATGATGTCGTTTTCTCAGATAGGCCTCAAACCACAGCTGCAAAAATATTTGTCTATGGATGCATAGATGTGGCTTTCTTACCCTACGGTGAAGAGTGGAGGCTCAAGAGGAAAACCGCTGTTCTTGAACTTCTCAGTCTTAAAAGGGTTCAATCCTTTCAGTACATCAGAGAGGAGGAAGTTGCAGATCTGGTTAACAAGATTGGAGAAGCGTGTCAGGAGAAGAAAAATGGGACTTCCGTGAACATGTCTCGGTTGATTATTGCAACTTCAAACAACATAGTGAGCAGATGTACTCTTGGACAGAAGTTTGAGACAGCAGATGGTAAATACAGCATCGGAGACATAGCAAGGAAAGTATCGGTCCAACTGGTAGCTTTCAGTTTTGGAAATTCTTCCCTTCATTGAGATGGATGGATTTTGTTACTGGATTAATTCCAAAGTTGAATGCTACGTTTAGAGAAATAGATGCTTTCTTGGATGAGGTGCTTGTTCAACATAAATCAGCAAGAAGGAGTGAAGATGAAGATCAAAAGTCTGAAAAGAAAGACTTCATTGATATTCTCCATCAACTTCAACAAGACGATCGGCTTGACTTCGAGTTCACACAAGCTGACCTCAAAGCGATGATAACAATATCTCTCCTTTGCTCTAAAATTATCATATAGTTATATATAAAGCACATTAGTCAGTCTTTCATGTTCTATACAATAGAGAATCTAGTTTATACCAGCTTCAACGTATTTCATTTTCACAATTGTGTCAGGATATGTTCCTCGCAGGAAGTGAAACAACTTCAACAGCTCTGGAATGGGCTTTTGCAGAGCTCACAAAGAATCCAAGAATAACGAAGAAAGCTCAGGAAGAGGCGAGAAGAGTAGTTGGTAATAAGTCAAAAGTGGAAGAAGATGACGTGAGGCAAATGAAGTATTTGGAATGTGTTGTCAAAGAAACTTTAAGATTACACCCGCCTTTAGCTCTCTCTCTCCCGAGAGAGACAAGATCAGGTGTGAGTTTGGGAGGGTACTATATTCCTCCAAAAACAACCGTGCTTGTGAATTTATGGGGAATTCAGAGAGATCCTGAATTTTGGGAAAGACCAGAAGAGTTTGTTCCAGAGAGATTTGAAAACAACCAAGTTGATTTCAAAGGTCAAGACTTTGAATTTATTCCGTTTGGCATTGGAAGGAGGGGATGCCCGGGGATTTCATTTGGACTTGCGTCACTTGAGTATGTGTTAGCTAATCTTCTGTGTCGGTTTGATTGGAAGCTTCCTGCTCAAGGCATAGACATGAGTGAGTCATACGGAGTTTCTGTCAACAAGAAAGTACCAATTTATGTTCAACCAATGCCATATTTAGTAGGATCTAAGTTTTGAAAGTACCAGTGAATCATTTGTTAAACATGTGTTTTCAATTTATTTTGCTGGTTTTGTTTTTAAAAAAATGTTCTTTTCTAATAAATTGTTGTTTGTTTTCAAGTTGCCAACAAGTAATGCTTGTTTAAGCTTGATTTGTATGTGTTGTTGTCCTTGTTTAGGGACTGGATTGTTTATAAAAATTATCATTGTTCTCTCATACCATTTGAATGACCATGTTTGCCTTCATTCTTGTGATTGAATTGACTCTTTCCAAATTCTTGGCCAAAAGTTCATTCAGTTAAAAAGTTCTATACAAGTGATTTCTTCCATGAATTTTTTTAAAAAAAGATTAGGGCTCATCGTGTTCAAAACACCAGAGCCAAGCATGATTGTTGAGCATCATATTTTATTACTTCTCTTATAGAAAAATGCATGTACTTGCAGATTATTCTTCCTTTACAAATGACATTTTACTCGCATTCAGTTTCCCTCTTCCATTGAACTCCTTTGGGAATTCAAACTATTATTCTTCATGATGTTAGAAAAAAAAATCTTTTTTTTTTTTTTGAGTAAACTAGAAAGTAAAAAAAAATTCTGAAAACATGGGGTTACAATGCTGAATAGTGCTATAAAATGTATAATAAAACCAAAATAAATTTCCTAAAACTGGAGATATAATTAAGAATGCCTATTAGTATTTTGAGTCCTATTCTGGATCGTGAAATCTGGAATCATCCCAAACACAACTAATATATCACTTCATTTGTGGAAAAACGCAGATGCAAGCCGGGTTTTTAAGGTTTCAGCATCATATTCTTTCTTTATAAAGGGTCTTTTACTCTCATTCAGTTTCCCTCCCCATTGTGCCCCTTTATCTTCCAATCTATTACTGCTTGTGATGTTAGAAAGTGAAAAAAAAAAAATAATCCTTTTTTCAATCAGCATGAAGATGGTGCTTCCTTCTTTAATTGGCAGCGACTACATACCAAGCACCGTGTTTCTGAAGACCAATGCCAATTAGAACCTACATAGGTCACTGCGGAAAACAGAACAACCCAGAAGATACTCTATGGAATCAGCAGCTAAAAAGGCAAAAAGAAAATTGAACTTTTACAATCACCAGTGCTCACCACACAAGCAGGAGCAAGAGGAACAATAAAAGTCATATAGTAAGAAATCTGACAGAACGAGTAAAATAATGTGTCTTGATACAGTTAGGCGTGATGCTAATGAAGGTGAGGCGGATAGGCCACACGATCTTACCACAAAACTCTTAATTTTTTCGACAGCGAGCCATTCAATAACTATTCGGATCTTCCAATGATTTTGCTGTCTCCAACTGTTGAGCCACATTCCCGCCATGAGGCTAGCTTTCAGATTCTGAGGATTGATGAGAAAAACGCAACAAGGAGATCTGCTTCCACTGAACTGGCCTTGGCGACACTAAATGGTCCTTCTCATTAACATCAACATTTGAAGACCCCAAGTCCTCACAATTACCACCATTGCCAGTTCTGAGCCTTAATTCGCCAAAATTAAATCCCTCATATCCTCACTTTCCAACTTTCATTTATTTCTTATTTTATTAATTTAGTTTTCCATTATTGTAATCATAATCCCAAGTCTTTGTCATTGATCAATACAAGTAATACGGAGTATTACGTTACTTTCGGACTTCAACACGCCAAGTAAATGTGGATGGGAGCCGTTTACTCAAAAAAAAAAAGGAGCAAAGAAAGAACTACTGGAGCACTCCTTTATATATCTATATATGGGGAGCCATTATTATGCTGCAATTCAGACTTGCCAACATGGAAGGAAGAACAAGAATGTTTCTCCAATCACTTCTAGAACACTCTCCACTTGAACTAAACCTTACCTTCTCCACTCTATTGTGCTTCATCATCGTCATCTTTGTGCTCAGACTCACAAGAACAAGAAGAAACCAACTGAATCTGCCTCCTTCACCACCCAAGTTCCCATTAATAGGAAATCTTCATCAGCTAGGCGCTCTGCCTCACCGTTCTCTCACAGCTCTCTCCCGCAAATATGGGCCCCTCCTGTTTCTCCGATTGGGTCAAACTCCAACTCTGGTCATTTCTTCTGCAGACATGGCCAGACAGATGACAAAATCCCATGATGTCGTTTTCTCAGATAGGCCTCAAACCACAGCTGCAAAAATATTTGTCTATGGATGCATAGATGTGGCTTTCTCACCCTACGGTGAAGAGTGGAGGCTCAAGAGGAAAATCGCTGTTCTTGAACTTCTCAGTCTTAAAAGGGTTCGATCCTTTCAGTACATCAGAGAGGAGGAAGTTGCAGATCTGGTTAACAAGATTGGAGAAGCATGTCAGGAGAAGAAAAATGGGAGTTCCGTGAACATGTCTCGGTTGATTATTGCAACTTCAAACAACATAGTATGCAGATGTCTTCTTGGACAGAAATTTGAGACAGCAGATGGTAAATATAGCTTCGGAGACTCAGCAAGGAAAGTGATGGTTCATATGACAGCTTTCAGTTTTGGAAACTTCTTCCCTTCATTGGGATGGATGGATGTTGTTACTGGATTAATTCCAAGAATCAACGCTACGTTTAGAGAAATAGATGCTTTCTTGGATGAGGTGCTTGTTCAACATAAATCAGCAAGAAGGAGTGAAGATGAAGATCACAAGTCTGAAAAGAAAGACTTCATTGATATTCTCCATCAACTTCAATTAGACGATCGGCTTGACTTCGAGTTCACACAAGCTGACCTCAAAGCGATGATAATGGTATCTCTCCTTTTCTCGAAATTGAAAACGAAAATTATCATATATTTATAAAGCACATAAGTTATTCTTTCATGTTCTATACAACAGAAAATCTAGTTTATACTAGTTTCAACGTGTTTCATTTTCACAATTGTATCAGGATATGTTCGTCGGAGGAAGTGACACAACTTCAACAGCTCTGGAATGGGCTTTTGCAGAGCTCATCAAGAATCCCAGAACAATGAAGAAAGCTCAGGAAGAGGCGAGAAGGGTAGTTGGTAATAAGTCAAAAGTGGAAGAAGATGACGTGAGGCAAATGAAGTATTTGGAATGTGTTGTCAAAGAAACTTTAAGATTACACCTGCCTTTAGCTCTCTCTCCCGAGAGAGACAAGATCAGGTGTGAGTTTGGGAGGGTACTATATTCCTCCAAAAACAACCGTGCTTGTGAATTTATGGGGAATTCAGAGAGATCCTGAATTTTGGGAAAGACCAGAAGAGTTTGTTCCAGAGAGATTTGAAAACAACCAAGTTGATTTCAAAGGTCAAGACTTTGAATTTATTCCGTTTGGCATTGGAAGGAGGGGATGCCCGGGGATTTCATTTGGGCTTGCTTCACTTGAGTATTTGTTAGCTAATCTGCTGTATTGGTTTGATTGGAAGCTTCCTGCTCAAGGCATAGGCATGAGTGATTCATACGGACTTTCTGTCACCAAGAAAGTACCAATTTATGTTCAACCAATGTCATATTCAATAGGATCAAAGTTTTGAAAGGGCCAATTAATCTGTTAAACATGTGGTTTCAATTTCTGTTGCTGGTTTTGTTTTAAAAAACTGTTCTTTACTTTTCTAATAAATTGTTGTCTGTTTTCGAGTTGCCAACTGGTAATGCTCCATTTATAGCTGAATTGTATGTGTTACTGTCCTTGTTTAGGGACTGGGATGTTTATGAAAATAATCGGTCCTCTCTCATACCCTTTGATCATGTTTGCCTTGATTCGGGCGCTAAGATGTATTGGAGAAATTGATTTAATGAACGTACATTACATAAGTTTACCTCCTCTGAACTTTAAGTTATGTGTGGGTAAGTTATGGATAAAATTAATCATGTAGAAATAATTAGCGTAAATATAAAAGTTTATGAGATTTACTATAAAGTGTTGAAGGGGAAATTACCTATGTATGGTTCAAAGTTCGGGGTTATTTTCAGGTGCCGGTGGAAAAATATGAAAGGCAAGTTTGCCTCTCAAAATGTAAATGTGTAACCTCACCCTACGCTCGAAAACATAAGACCCACCATTAGCATTCAAGCTAAAAGCAAGGCAAAGGTAAAACAACAATTAAAAAAAAAAAAAAGTTAAATTCCAATTTGACCCGCAAGTTATTAGAAAATAGCAATATTATCTCGAAAGTGTTTGTAGCTATTCAAATCGTAATAAAGTCACCCTAATATTAATATATGTTAAGTTTAACCATTCAATCCTCCTCTTTGACCCATTCTTGCTGACATGTCACTTCCACATGACACTCAATAGCCACTTCTTTGTCACCTCATCACTACAAGCTTCTTTCTTCTTCTTTAATTTGCCAAAACGTACGTTTTTAAAATTCGAACATGTAGAATCATTGAGGTTTGAATGGTCTGATATATTATTCAAGGTGATGAATCACAAATATATATATGGTTCCCAATCACAATCATAATTGTTGGGATTCAAAGATATTCGGAATTGGTTACTAGCTGAGCACTATGTGCTCATAGATCCTATGAGCACCTAATGCAGACTCGATGAATGTATTATACTCATTTTAGTCCTTAATATAAGACATATTTAAAGAGTTAATCTTAATCATAAATATAAAACATATTTTTTATATTTATTAATTTTTTCCTAATTTATCCTTATTGATGCTCCTCAATAATAATCAATGAGGAGAGGAAAGAGGGAATTAAGAAATATGATTATAGTGTTTTAGAAAAACATGTCATATTAACAAACTTTTTAATTTAATCAAATTATATCAATACTCCTCTCGTCCTTAAATATAAGCTTCTAATAACCATTTTTTGTTTATCAAGAAAGTAGTTAAAATCAATAAATATGTAAGTAATATATCTTTTTTCCAACTATGCCCTCCCTCATAAATATAATTCTCATCATCCACCATATTCATTAATGCAATTCACACAGTCACTTCTCAAAAAAAACAAAAAAAGTAATATATCGGGTCAACAAAGGTAAAATAAAAAAAAAAAAATTGTGGGGACAAAATTAAAACAAGTTTAGATTTTGGGATGGACCTTAATTTCCAACTGATCATAGCTTTTATTGTTCATTTTGAACTTAAGTATCACTACTCCTCATGCCTTTATTAGAAACGCATAATAATTACTTTATACATAAAGGGAAAATGACAACAAAATAATGTCAAAATATGTAAAAGATAAATAAGAGCAGTGAATCTTAATAATTCCAACTGATTTAGAATTTTGAAATGTTGACAACTGTGTGAAATTATATAAGTATCCTTACTTTTTATTTTTTTAAGAAATACCTAAAACCCCTTGCTAGCAACTGGCCACTAGAGCTCTAGCGGCTTTTTTTTTTTTTTTTTTTGAGTGAAAGTTGTTGATATAGATACATGAGTTCTAATAGCGATATTAAAGTTGTATACGATGTCCTAATATTTCTTTTTAAATTTATCAAGTAAAAGTTGTCAATATGGATATTTAAGTTATTAATAGTGATACCAAAGTTGTAAACGAGGTATTTGTTGAATATTCATAATGGACAAAATTTAGATTCATTTACTAATATTCATAATTAGGTCTATGCATCCATTCAAATCTTCCCATGTGCTATTTTGTTATTAGTGATAGTGTGCAATAAATTTTATAATAATTTTGAATTATACCTATGGAAATTTTTGTCATTAAAATAAATACGTGCGCTCAGATTTATTGGTGAAATTGATTTAATAAACATACATTACCTAAGTTTTATAGGTTTTTTTCCCAATTTACCCCTTATTAAATAACTATTTACCAAAATGCCCCTATCTGGAAACTATTTCCCAATGTGCCACTGTCAGGAAACTATTTCCCAATGTGCCCCCTGTTTAGTCGACTAAAACGCAGGCAATTTTTTTTTTTTGAAGACCCCGCGATTTAGTCGACTAAAAAACTCATTTTGTCGACTAAATCATTAAAAAAAAGGTTAAAACTTCGGAAGGCCATAACTTCTGGCTCGGAAGTCCGAATCAAGTGATTCTTTTTTTTATTTCACATAACTTTTTGAGATCTATGCACTGACATAAAAATTAACTTTCAGATTTAATGAAGAGAGAGGAGGAAAAACAAGTGATTCTTTATTGTGCAGGAGATACTAACAATTCATTAAATATAATCAAGTGTGATTCTTTAATATATAAATATATATAATGAATTGTTAATATTTAATATATATATTGTTAGAAATTGAACTCCAATAACGAATTTCTTTATTCATCCGTGATCTAGCAATAAAACAGGGAATAATCCTAAATCAACAACTACTAGCTAGGAAGTAGGAAACAACCCTAACAACCCGCTAATTATTTGAAATTCCTAAAAGAATGGAAATAACAATAATTCAAAATTTAAACTTTAAAATAGAAATAATTAAAATAACAACTTTCTTTTCTACATATATATATAAATAATTAAATATAATCAAGTGATTCTTTAATATATATATGGGATAGGATATTGTCACTACCAATTTTATGTCACTACCAAGTCACTACCACTTTTTCACCGTTGGATCAAAATCTCATTTACCTTTATCATTTCTCTCTCCTAATGAGATTCTGATCTAACGGTGAAAAAGTGGTAGTGACATAAAATTGGTAGTGACAATATCCTATCCCATATATATATTAAAGAATCACTTGATTATATTTAATGAATTGTTAGTATCTCCTGCACAATAAAGAATCACTTGTTTTTCCTCCTCTCTCTTCATTAAATCTGGAAGTTAATTTTTATGTCAGTGCATAGATCTCAAAAAGTTATGTGGAATCAAAAAAAGAATCACTTGATTCAAACTTCCGAGTCAGAAATTATGGCCTTCCGAAGTTTTAACCTTTTTTTTTAATGATTTAGTCGACTAAATGGGTTTTTTAGTCAACTAAATCGCGGGGTCTTAAAAAAAAAAAATTTGCCCGCGTTTTAGTCGACTAAACAGGGGCACATTGGGAAATAGTTTCCAGATAGGGGCATTTTAGTAAATAGTTATTTAATAAGGGGAAAATTGGGAAAAAACCAAGTTTTATATGTAGGTAAACCTCTGAACTGTAAGTTATGTGTGGGTAAGTTATGGATAAAATTAATCATGTAGAAATAATTGGCATAAATATAAAAGTTTATGAGATTTACTATAAAGTTTTGAAGGGGAAATTACCTATTTATGGTTCAAAGTTCGGGGTTATTTATAATTTTACTCCATTTATTTGATAATTTTTCTTTTCAATGAAAAAGAAGTGTTTATTTTTAAATGATCTTATTTTAGTCA
The DNA here is from genome assembly GCA_025563575.1 of Acacia pycnantha. Lineage (NCBI taxonomy): Eukaryota > Viridiplantae > Streptophyta > Magnoliopsida > Fabales > Fabaceae > Acacia > Acacia pycnantha. Next base: position 1,770,194 of record JAMWYP010000064.1, read on the forward strand.
ACTATTATTTTTCATTATATTTTATTACGTTGGCACATCTCCAAAATGACAAGGGGAGGGAGTGGTAACCGATTCCTGAAAAGGAAGAACCCATATTTAGTGGTCAAGAGTGTCACCAAGTAGGAATACTCGAAAGAACTATAATATGCCAATTACTATGTAGCCGAGTGGCATAAATACTCTTTTGTAACTGAGAGACTGAGTTTGATTTTATCGTAACCTACAACGTGCCACTTTAAATCCAAATAATAATAATAAACAAAAGAAACTTCTGGAGCACTCCTTTGTTTATAGATATACGAGGAGCCATTATTATGCTGCAATTCAAGCTTTCCGACCTGGAAGGAAGAACAAGAATGCTTCTCCAATCACTTCTAAAACACTCTCCATTTGAACTAAACCTTACCTTCTTCACTCTTTTGTGCTTCATCATCGCCATCTTTGTGCTCAGACTCACAATGCAAGAACAAGAAGAAACCAACTGAATCTGCCTCACCGTTCGGCGTTCTCTCACAGCTCTCTCCCGCAAATATGGCCCCCTCATGTTTCTTCGATTGGGTCAAACTCCAACTCTGGTCATTTCTTCTGCTGACATGGCCAGACAGATGACAAAATCCCATGATGTCGTTTTCTCAGATAGGCCTCAAAACACAGCTGCAAAAATATTTGTCTATGGATGCATAGATGTGGCTTTCTTATCCTATGGTGAAGAGTGGAGACTCAAGAGGAAAATGGCTGTTCTTGAACTTCTATGTCTTTAAAGGGTCAATCCTTTCAGTACATGTACATCAGAGAGGAGGAAGTTGCAGACTGGTAAACAAGATTCGAGAAGCGTGTCAAGAGAAGAAAAATGGGACTTCCGTGAACATGTCTCAGTTGATTATTGCAACTTCAAACAACATAGTAAGCAGATGTCTTCTTGGACAGAAGTTTGACACAGCAGATGGTAACTATATAGGTTCGGATACTTAGCAAGGAAAGTGACGGTTCATATGACAGCTTTCAGTTTTGGAAACTTCTTCCCTTCATTGAGATGGACTGATGTTGTTACTGGATTAATTCCAAAGTTGAATGCTACGTTTAGAGAATTAGATGCTTTCTTCGGTGATGTTCTTGCTCACCATGAATCAGCTAGAAGGAATGAAGATGAAGATCACAATGCAAGTCAAAAAAGAAAGACTTCATTGATATTATCCACCAACTTCAACAAGATGATCTCCTTGACTTCGAGCTCACACAAGCTGACCTCAAAGCTATGATAATGGTATCTCTCCTTTTCTCTAAATCAAAAGGGAAAATCATCACCCACATACACATAAAGCACACAAGTTTGTCTTCGGTCCATATTTATTTAGGAATTTACTTTTACTTATATGATTATCCCTAGCTAATTCCACCCTCTGACTTATCTCAATCAAAATCCTTTTTTTTTCCTTAAAGTGTTATGGGAAAATTAAAATGAAGGACCTATAGCAGATAATATTTGTAGAGAAGGACCATAAGAGTTGTAATTATTTAGAAGGACCAACTAACTAACAAAAAATTTAAAAATACTAAATTGTCCCTATTCAAACTTCCTACCTCTTCTCTCTCATTCTATGTCTAAAACTAATATGAAAACAATTCCTCTCATCATAAATATTTATAGAAAAAATAATACAAACATCTTTCAATTTTGTCAAAATTATAATTTATTTTTAAAATTGACTCAAACTTTAATTGAAAATATATATATAATTTTAGGAAAAACTCAAAATTTTTTATAATTTATTATAAAAATTAAATAAATGTTATTTATATAAAAAAAATTAATGGGGTCGTGGACAACACAAGCGCTCCTTCCAGTGTCAACAGGCATTAACACATTATAATATTTCAATTTTTGATACAATATAGTAATGTTTTATTTTTGTTATTTGAGACTACACAACTAGTTCTATTAAGATAAGAAATGCGTTTAATTTTTTATTTTGGTTGATAAGGTTTCTTTGATAGATTTTTTTTTCTTGATTTACATATAAATCAAGAAAAAAAAAACATAATGATATAAAAGGGTTAAAGGGCCAATGTCTATGTTACCAGTAATAATTAAATTATATAATGATAAGATATGAAATGCATTAATTTAATTTTTTATTTGGTTGATAAAGTTCCTTTGATAGAGATTTGTTTCCCTGATTCATATAAATTTATGTAAATCAAGAAGAAAAAACTTAATGATATAAAATGTTTAAAGGGCCAATATCTATGTTACTAGTAATAATTAAATGATATCATGATATGATTATATAGATATTAATTAAGGTCAAAAAATGATGATTTTGGCTGTGGTAATTTTGGTGGGAAAAAATTAAATCACTTTCAAGGGAAATTTTGTATTTCTAAATTTATATTTTGGTAATTGGTCCTTATAAATAATTACAATTTTTACGGTCCTTCGTAATAAATATTATTCTCTATAGGTCCTTCTATCTAATTCTCCCAAGTGTTATTTGTCTTATGCTAATATCTACAAACCTTTGATATTTTCTTAAGTGAAAATTACATTAATATCATCCTTAAAATTGATCATGAATCTTACGATTCACAATAAGTTTCAATTCACGGTGCTTTCCAATTCATGATTCGTATCTCGATTTGACAACATTGGTATACACCAGCTTGAACATGTTTCATTTTCACAATTGTATTAGGATTTTTTCGTCGGAGGAAGTGACACTACTTCAACAGCTCTGGAATGGGCTTTTGCAGAGCTCATAAAGAATCCAAGAACAATGAAGAAATCCCAGGAAGAGGTGAGAATAGTTGTTGGGAATAAGTCAAAGGTGGAAGAAAATGATGTCAAACAAATGAAGTACTTGGAATGTATAGTCAAATTAACTTTAAGATTACATCCTCCTCTTCCGCGTTCGGTTCCAAGAGAGACAAGATCAAGTGTGAGTTTGGGAGGGTACTATATCCCTCCAAAAACAACTGTGCTTATGAATTTATGGGGAATTCAGAGAGATCCTGAATTTTGGGAAAAACTAGAAGAGTTTGTTCCAAAGAGATTTGAAAATAACCAAGTTGATTTCAAAGGTCAAGACTTTGAGTTTGTTCCTTCTGGCATTGGAAGGAGGGGAGATGCCCAGGGATTTCATTTGGGCTTGCATCACTTGAGTGTGTGTCAGCTAATCTTCTATATTGGTTTGATTTGAAGCTTCCTGCTCAAGGCCTATACATGAGTGAGTCATACCGCGGACTTACTGTCAATGAGAAAGTGCCAATTTATGTTCATCCAATGCCATATTCAGTAGAATATAAGTTTTGATGGTCCCAGTCAATGAATCGTCTGTTAAATTTGTGGTTTTGTTTAAAAATAAAAAATTGTTGTTTGCTGATAAGTGGTTGTCTGTTGTCAAGTTGCCACAAGGGATGCTCTCTTTCTGTTTCAATTGTAGGTGTTGTTGTCCTTGTTTTAGGGACTTGGTTGTTTATGAAAATAATCAGTGCTCTCTCATACCCTTTGTTTGAATGACCATATACTCATTATTCACTAAAGTCCTCAAATGACTCGAACAATTCTTAAAGAGAGAAGATTTAGTTAAACCTTCTCTTCCTAATGAAAAGATGATTTCGCTCCCTTGAAATATGTTGGATTTGTAGCTCTCAAGAGAAAATGAGGAATTTTTAATCTAAAGAATATGGTTAATATAATCTTTTGTATCTCAAATTTGAAACTATAGGTTTTTATCCCTTAAGTTTCATTTTATTTAAAACATTAGTCCATATAACTCAATAAAACTTAGACTATTTTGTTCCTATGAGGAACAAAACCAATAGTTTAAAATTTAAGGGACTAAATCAAAATGTGACCAAATTTGAGGAACTAAAAATAATAAGTATTAACACATCTGAATATATAGCATGTTACACAATCCGCTACTCTTAGTTCTGCAACATATTTATTAAATCATTCGCGTTTGATTCGAGGATAACCCTCCTGAATCCTAGATCCCATGCAAGCATTAGACCCTTAAACACAGCCCATTATTCTACCTGAAAGAGACTACACTTTCCAAGAACATGTGTAAAACCCAGAACCCAAGTCTGTGACTTGCCCCTTTAACATATCATAATATAATAATGAAGGGTTAAGGTGTAAAAATACACATATGTTTTGGTCAGAGGAGTGTCCAATAGCAAGTGTTTTTTTGAGGTGCAAAAGTGCACACGTGGTTACAAATTAGGTGCAAAAATACCGTTTGACCGTTAAGTTTGACTTTTTTTTGCTGACTGGACGATGACGTGGCATTTCAAAGGTGCAAAAATACACATGTGATTTGTCAAAAAGAGCGTCCAACACCATTTTTTTTAATTTAATAATTTTACTTTAATTAAAGGACAATTATTATTTCTCTAGGTATTTTTCCTGTAGGCCAAATTTTTTCTTCTGATTTATCATTTTGGGAAGGGGGATTTATTCAATGGGTAAAAATAGTAAAAAAATTATTTCCATAATTTATTTTCTTTTTTTGAACAAAAATCCTTATTAAATTTTCTAATTAATAATTGCTAAATTTTCTCCTTATTTGGATCTGGCTAGCGTCTGCTGCCATCCAATACTTAAACATGCGCCGTTTTGGCGTAGTTTTAAGTGAACTTTGCTTTTTTTTTTAAAAAAAATATATATATACATATATATATAAATAAGGAAAAGTATTTCTCCAGTCACTGGAGATAGAGTTATCTCCAGTGACCCCAAAACTACGTCATTTTGAATTAATGAAGGATGTGTTAGCAATTTTAGGTGAATTAATGAAAGGTGTTTTGGTAAAATTTAGGGTTAAGGTGCAAAAATAGACATGTGCTTTTTTCCGAGGAGCGCGCAGTAGCAAATGCTTTTTTCATGTGCAAAAGTAACTATGTGGTTACAAATTAGATGCAAAAATAGCGTTTGACCGTTAAGTTTGACTTTTGACCGTTAAGTTTGACTTTTTTAGCTGACTGGACGATGACGTGGCATTTCAAAGGTGCAAAAATAATTTTAGGATCTTGAAAAAATATTTCAGGTATTGATTGGTACTAAAAGGATACTGAAAAAAATATTTCAAGGTACTGACTGGTACTAAAAAGTATTTTCACGATACTGATTGGTACAAAAAAAAAATATTTCATAATTTTGAAAAATTATTTTAGGATCTTGAAAAATATTTCAGGTATTGACCGAAGATCGAAAGGATCTTGAAAAAATATTTGAAATGTCACGTCATCGTCGATCAAGCAAAAAAATCAAACTTAACGATCAAAAATCAAACTTAACGGTCAAACGCTATTTTTGCACCTAATTTGTAACCACATAGTTACTTTTGCACAAAAAGTATTTGCTACTGGGCGCTCCTCGGAGAAAAGCACATGTCTATTTTTGCACCTTAACCCTAAAATTTATATGATTAAAAAATAAGCAAAATTACAGAAACACCATTCATTAATCCAAAACGACGTAGTTTTGGGGTCACGGGAGATAACTCTATCTCCAAAGGTGGAGAAATCCTTTACACACACATATATATGTATATACATACATACATACATACATACATACATACATACATACATACATACATACATACATACATACATACATACATACATACATACATATATATAGAGATATACATATGTATATATATACATATGTATATATATATACATATGTATAGATATATACATATGTATATATATATACATATATATATATATAGATAGATATGTATATATATATATATCTATATATATATATATATATATATATATATAAGCGAACAAACACAGTTATATGCTCAAATATAGAGAAGATATGGGTATGACGATACTAGAACCAACCATCAAGCCTCGTGGTTTGACCAAATATGATCCGGTCATGGAAGGATACTGTCCTCTTTCATACGGGAATACTTTTATAGAGAGTGAAACCTCTCGAGACCTTCCCCTTCGTATCACATTCAAGCATGACCTTCCTTCGTTTCCTACCGGAGGCGTAGCCAAAACTTGATTTTATGGTTTTTATATGATCATAACCAAACCTTAACCCTATTTGAACATATAACCATGTGTGTCTTACAGGATCATGACAGAGAACTGCCGATAATATTACTCCCTAATTTGACCCCCTTAGAAAATTAGAAACTCATACCTTAGATTTGTTCCACAGATATTTGAAGTATGCTTCAAAGAAAGAAATGATAAAACTTTGGAATTTTATTTCTCGAACACAAAGCAGTTGTACAAGAGAGATAGTGAATTGAGTGAAATTTCAAACTCGGTGTGTGTTGCAATGTGAGATTACATGGCTTTATATAGGCAGTCGGCATTCCAACTGTTTCCTAACTCTGACATACGCATTTACAATTCTGACATACTACACTTACGTAACATAACTTCTAATATTACAAAGTCAAAAAGGCTAATAACCTAATAGTCAAAAAGCCTAATATTGTACTATTACCAAACTATTTGCACATCTACGTAAAGGTAGCTGCTGCATATAAAGGCATATAAGACAAACAACTTTACTTTTTCTTTTTCAATTTTCGTTTTTTTTTTTGTCAACTTTTGCCAGTGTCGGCAAAACTTCCACCATACACGTTGCACTTTCATTTACACTCTTCTGCTCCAAATTTTTAACTTGTCAGCACTTTGTCGGTGTCGGCAAGCTTTCCTTGTCTTCTTTCACTTTACTTCGAATCTTCAAAGGACACTGAGATCTGTCTCCGGATCTTCAATATCTTGCATAGCTTTTTCTCTTTCTTCACAATTCTTACACCTGTGATTAGAGTACTCTGCCAAAAGATTACATATCTTCTTCTTTGTCCTTTCTGAGTTTTCCATCCTGTTATTTCTCAATCTGTCATACCATTGCACAAACAGTGGTTGATCATGTGAAGTCTTTCCAAATGCTGCGATGATTGAAGTCATTCCACAATAATAAACCCATTGCTTTTCACTTTTTATAGCTCTAGTCATTTCTTGAAATATAATATGATAATTTTGAGCTCTAATATTAGACATTTTGTTCTGAAATTCCTGGTCGTCTTCAATATCTTCTTTGATCTTCGCTTCGTCTCTATAGGCTTCTTTGTTGTTCCAAGTCGAATTAAACCGATTGGAGGATAAAACTTTTCGGTGTGATTTCGCAATCTGTTGAATAAAATCTAATATATACTCGTGTTGTGTTACAACTCCAACATATATTTTATTTGCTTCTTGCAAGGTGCTGGCAATTCTTTGATTTCTTTGGGTTCGGGATTATTGGGTATATAAATGGCATGTAACATTCCATATTGGTATAAGGTTCTGATTAAGCTTGGTGAAGTTCCTGGGTAGGCTACAACTTTGTTAAAGGCAAAATGGGAGGCATATTTAACATGTGGATCAGAAATCTCCATGTTTCCAGTCTTACTAACAAGGGTTTTGAAGAAAAGGTATTTAGAATGAGTGTCAAAAATTTCAGTTCTTGTGATTCTAGGGATCGAAGTTGAGGCTTCAATTATTTTTCCTTTTTCTTTTCTATGGGCTTCTTCTTGCATTTGGGTTTTTATGATTTCATTGAAAGGGGTTATAGTTTGAAGCGTTTGGGCAGTAGGCCCACTAACATTTTCTTGGGTAGATGACCCATTTCTATTTTGGGTTTGGGTAGATGACCCAATTTGAGTGTATGACTCATTTAAAGAACTTAATTCCAAGTCAATTTGTATTGCTGAGTCGCCAGATTTACATTTCTTTTCCATTACCTTCCAACTTCTCTATTCTTCCGAACGAGTTTCAACTTGTTGGTTTAAATGAGCAATCTTGCTTAAAAGACTTTGTATAGATGAGCTGCACTGACTGTTTAACATACTAACATTCATTTTTAGAATGTTTAAATCTGCTAATGCTGTCTGGCATGCATTACAAGTCTGATTAGAATTCATTTCTGAACTGGATCCTGCATTAGATTCCATCTGCTCATAAAATCTGCAATAAGATTATTCTTTCCTGGCACATATTCAATAACATAATCATAATAAGCCAAATCTCCTTGCCATTTAAATAACATTTTATTTGCTAATTTCTCTGTTTTTATTCCTTTATCAAGCCAAGATTTTACTTGTGTATTATCAGTCCTAATGATAAATTGTGAATTAACTATAAACAATTCAAATTTTTCTACTGCTTTAACTATTGCTAGTAATTCTTTCCAATTTGAATGATATTTCCATTGAGCTTCCAAAAATTTTCCACTTGCAAAAAAATGAAGTCGAGAACTATTTTTTAAAAAATAAAAATAAAAAGCTAATGAGAATTGAGAATATTAAAGTTAAGTATTGAAAGAATTGAAAATAGAAGTACTAAAAATAAATTGAAAAGTTAAGTGCTAAAACAATTAAAAAGGATTGATATTTTCTTAAACTCAACAAAACGTCAATTAATTCTAAACTTGAGTTATGGAGAATAACATTAGTGATAGAAGGTTTCCGTCTCGAATAGGAGTAATTCAGAATATATGCATTTCACTTTTGATAAGAGGAGAGTAATAAGAGATTTGGAGGTGAAAATAGGAGATCAAAACATCCGGCCACAAGTAATAAAATTAAGATATTTGGAATCAATTTTGTATGAAGATGGAGCAATTGATGGAGACGTTAATAATAAAATTCAAGCTGGGTGGTTTAAATGGAAAAAAGTTGTCAGAGTTATTTGTAATCAAAAGTACCTGATAAAGTAAAAGGAAAATTTTATCGTATTGCCATTCAGCCAGCAATGCTTTATGATAGTGAATGTTGGGCTTTGAATGAGCTATATGAGCACAAAGTGTGGGTTTCTGAGATAAAAATATTGAGATTGATGTGTGGTTATACAAGGAAAGATAAGATTCGTAATGAAATTATAAGAGGAAGGGTTGAAGTGGCATCTATGGAAGAAAAAATGATAGAAAATCATTTGAGATAGTTTGAACATGTATATGTAATGAAAGAAGAGGAAATGGGCCAATTGGGAATGAATCCAATACATGAAGTAGCAGAGAATGGGCATGAAATATCATATGATGGGCCACAGCCCATAAGAAGGAGTAAGAGAACAAAGAGAAGGACGTGGAAGCTGAGGACATTCGAAGAATAGATCTATAAATAAGTAATTGAGAGAAATGAGAGGTGTGGAATATTTGTGTAAGATCTTCTCTATCTTGTGGACCTCCCCCCTGATTATTCCTTTCTGTTATTCTGTCACGTCATATTTCCAATATTATCTATCTTCTCTAAGTGTAATACTGAACTCTTCCACAGATTGCATTGATATCATTGAATGGAGCAGAAGAAAGTTCAGAAGCTTAGACTTCATGCTTGGATACAGTAGAAGAAAGTTCAGAAGCTTAGACTTCATGCTTGAATGGAGCAGAAGAAAGTTCAGAAGCTTAGACTTCATGCTTGAATACAGCAGAAGAAAGTTCAGAAGCTTAGACTTCATGCTTGAATGGAGCAGAAGAAAGTTCAGAAGCTTAGACTTCATGCTTGAATACAAAAGAAAGTTCAGAAGCTTAGACTTCAAACTTGAATGCAGCAGAAGAAAGTTCATAAGCTTACAGCTTGAGGGGACATGTTAGAATATAAGGGAATAGATTGGTTGGTTAAGGCCCATTAGATTAAGGGCTTAGTTGTTGTAGTTCAATTGATTAGTTAGTGATTAGTTATAGAATTAGTTAGAGGGTTAGTTAAGGGCCCTAATCTATATAAAGGGACCCTTACTCTCACCATTACTCTTAATCACATTACACTTCTTGTATGAGCATTATTGCTCCATTATCAATACATCATTTTCTCATTCCTATTTTCTTCCCTAATTATCCTCTTCAATTAGAATAGTCTACACAATTAAAAGGGGTAGAGAAAGACCGAAGAGAACACTTAATAAGGTTATTAAGCGAGATCTCTCAGTTAACAATTTATCCCGATATTTGGTTTTTGACATGGCACAATAATATCGTTTGATCTATATAGCTTACCCCACTTAATGAAATTAAAACTCTTATGTCGTTGTTGACCACCTTATTCCTCCTTGGTGGGAAGTAGATGAAATAATTAATTTAACAGCATCAGATTCAATTATGAGATTCACAACTCGTAAAAGCACGTAGAATTACAGGAGAGCCTCGAAAACGATAGAAGACAGAGACAAGATTCATGATTATCTCTAATTAAAGAGCACGTAATCTTGACAAAATTAAAAAAATGGCCCACTTGCATCAAAGGACACGCATGATATCCATTTAGATTTTAGAGATTAAGAACTCCATAAAATTAACCTCGTTGACATTGAAACCAAAAACGTTTTACATATACAATTTACTATTCTACGATATTTTATTCTACTTGTTAGGTGAGTTTTTATTAACTTTTCTTGTAGAACCAAAAATGCTCATCTATTATTGAATACTCTCCCCAATCTTTAGTATAGGGTGAATCATTTATTCAACTTTTAATATTTGTTTGATTAGAGGAAGAAAGGGGAAAAATTTAATGACTTTTTCCTTTGCTTTTCTCCCACTTATTCTCTCTATTAAAAATTGGGGAAAAAATTCCCCATTAAAAAGTTTATCAATGTTAGGAACCTGAGTTAGAGTACTGACATTACTTCTGTATAAAAATTTATTAACTCCTCCTCACTAACAAAATTTTCAATGTCTTTTCATATCAATTTTTTTAAAAAAAAAAATTTACCTCACCTATATATTCGTTTAAATCGAGGTTGTTAATTTTTTTTTTGAAAAATAACAGAAAAATACCATTTTAACTTCAAAGTTCAAAATCATGTTGACAACAATAGTGATGAGATTAACAAGAACAATAAAGTAATTGAAAACTCGTTTTATTATAAAATCACATATTTAAGATTTTGAAATTCAAATTGTATATTTTTAAGATTTTCCCAAAAATTTCCCCTTCAATTCATTTCATTCCCTCAAACCAAACAAACACTTCAATGAATATACTTTGAATATTTGACTTTATTTGAAATTAATAGTTGCCTTATGTTTTCAAGAAAATATTAGTTATTTATTGATTAAATTACACAAAATCCTTTTCTTTTCTTTTTTTACCAAAATTACAAAAAAGTATTTTAAACTTAATATCATATAAACAACTCCCTTAACCTTTGAAAACTAATATTAGACTTTGCTAATAGCTTTCAAATGAGCCCCCATCTATTAATTATATTTGTTAATGATAACTCACATGTCCACTATTTCTTCCTCTTTTTGAACTTACAACCCCCCCTTAAAAAAGTCATCAGGGAAGTGTACATGTGTTTGGTATCATTTGAGCAATAAGGCCTTAACTCCAACTATTAATCATATACCCATTTAAACTTTATTTTTGTATGCATATAACTCACTCAAACTTTGATTAATTTTCTACGTAATGGACAAAATTTAGATTCATTTACTAATATTCATCATTAGGTCTATGCATCCATTCAAATCTTCCCATGTGCTATTTTGTTATTAATGACAGTGAGCAATAATTCTTTAATATTTTTGAATTATACCTAAGGAAATTTTTATCATTAAAAGAAATACGTGCGCTAAGATTTATTGGAGAAATTGATTTAATGAACATGCATTACCTAAGTTATATATGTAGGTAAACCTCTGAACTTTAAGTTATGTGTGGGTAAGTGATGGATAAAATTAATCATGTAGAAATAATTGGCATAAATATAAAATTTTATGAGATTTACTATAAAGTTTTGAAGGGGAAATTACCCATTTATGGTTCAAAGTTCGGGGTTATTTTTAATTTTGCTTTATTTATTTGATAATTTTTCTTTTCAATAAAAAAAGAAGTGTTCATTTTTAAATGATCTTATTTTAGTAAACTATTATTTTTCATTACATTTTATTAACTTTTTACGTTGGCACATCTCCAAAATGGCAAGGGGAGGGAGTGGCAACCAATTCCTGAAAAGGAAGAACCCATATTTAGTAGTCAAGGGTGTCACCAAGTAGGAGTACTCAAAAGAACTATAATATGCCGATGACTATGTAGCCGAGTGGCATAAATACTCTTTTGTAACTGAGAGACTGAGTTTAATTTTATTCGTAACCTACAACGTGCCACTTTAAATCCAAAAACAAAATGAAGAAAAAACTTCTGGAGCACTCCTTTATTTATACATACACGAGGAGCCATTATTATGCTGCAATTCAAGCTTTCCGACATGGAAGGAAGAACAAGAATGCTTCTCCAATCACTTCTAAAACACTCTCCATTTGAACTAAACCTTACCTTCTTCACTCTTTTGTGCTTCATCATCGCCATCTTTGTGCTCAGACTCACAAGAACAAGAAGAAACCTACTGAATCTGCCTCCTTCACCACCCAAGTTTCCATTAGTAGGCAATCTTCATCAGCTAGGCACTCTGCCTCACCGTTCTCTCACAGCTCTCTCCCACAAATATGGCCCCCTCATGTTTCTCCGATTGGGTCAAACTCCAACTCTGGTCATTTCTTCTGCAGACATGGCCAGACAGATGACAAAATCCCATGATGTCGTTTTCTCAGATAGGCCTCAAACCACAGCTGCAAAAATATTTGTCTATGGATGCATAGATGTGGCTTTCTTACCCTACGGTGAAGAGTGGAGGCTCAAGAGGAAAACCGCTGTTCTTGAACTTCTCAGTCTTAAAAGGGTTCAATCCTTTCAGTACATCAGAGAGGAGGAAGTTGCAGATCTGGTTAACAAGATTGGAGAAGCGTGTCAGGAGAAGAAAAATGGGACTTCCGTGAACATGTCTCGGTTGATTATTGCAACTTCAAACAACATAGTGAGCAGATGTACTCTTGGACAGAAGTTTGAGACAGCAGATGGTAAATACAGCATCGGAGACATAGCAAGGAAAGTATCGGTCCAACTGGTAGCTTTCAGTTTTGGAAATTCTTCCCTTCATTGAGATGGATGGATTTTGTTACTGGATTAATTCCAAAGTTGAATGCTACGTTTAGAGAAATAGATGCTTTCTTGGATGAGGTGCTTGTTCAACATAAATCAGCAAGAAGGAGTGAAGATGAAGATCAAAAGTCTGAAAAGAAAGACTTCATTGATATTCTCCATCAACTTCAACAAGACGATCGGCTTGACTTCGAGTTCACACAAGCTGACCTCAAAGCGATGATAACAATATCTCTCCTTTGCTCTAAAATTATCATATAGTTATATATAAAGCACATTAGTCAGTCTTTCATGTTCTATACAATAGAGAATCTAGTTTATACCAGCTTCAACGTATTTCATTTTCACAATTGTGTCAGGATATGTTCCTCGCAGGAAGTGAAACAACTTCAACAGCTCTGGAATGGGCTTTTGCAGAGCTCACAAAGAATCCAAGAATAACGAAGAAAGCTCAGGAAGAGGCGAGAAGAGTAGTTGGTAATAAGTCAAAAGTGGAAGAAGATGACGTGAGGCAAATGAAGTATTTGGAATGTGTTGTCAAAGAAACTTTAAGATTACACCCGCCTTTAGCTCTCTCTCTCCCGAGAGAGACAAGATCAGGTGTGAGTTTGGGAGGGTACTATATTCCTCCAAAAACAACCGTGCTTGTGAATTTATGGGGAATTCAGAGAGATCCTGAATTTTGGGAAAGACCAGAAGAGTTTGTTCCAGAGAGATTTGAAAACAACCAAGTTGATTTCAAAGGTCAAGACTTTGAATTTATTCCGTTTGGCATTGGAAGGAGGGGATGCCCGGGGATTTCATTTGGACTTGCGTCACTTGAGTATGTGTTAGCTAATCTTCTGTGTCGGTTTGATTGGAAGCTTCCTGCTCAAGGCATAGACATGAGTGAGTCATACGGAGTTTCTGTCAACAAGAAAGTACCAATTTATGTTCAACCAATGCCATATTTAGTAGGATCTAAGTTTTGAAAGTACCAGTGAATCATTTGTTAAACATGTGTTTTCAATTTATTTTGCTGGTTTTGTTTTTAAAAAAATGTTCTTTTCTAATAAATTGTTGTTTGTTTTCAAGTTGCCAACAAGTAATGCTTGTTTAAGCTTGATTTGTATGTGTTGTTGTCCTTGTTTAGGGACTGGATTGTTTATAAAAATTATCATTGTTCTCTCATACCATTTGAATGACCATGTTTGCCTTCATTCTTGTGATTGAATTGACTCTTTCCAAATTCTTGGCCAAAAGTTCATTCAGTTAAAAAGTTCTATACAAGTGATTTCTTCCATGAATTTTTTTAAAAAAAGATTAGGGCTCATCGTGTTCAAAACACCAGAGCCAAGCATGATTGTTGAGCATCATATTTTATTACTTCTCTTATAGAAAAATGCATGTACTTGCAGATTATTCTTCCTTTACAAATGACATTTTACTCGCATTCAGTTTCCCTCTTCCATTGAACTCCTTTGGGAATTCAAACTATTATTCTTCATGATGTTAGAAAAAAAAATCTTTTTTTTTTTTTGAGTAAACTAGAAAGTAAAAAAAAATTCTGAAAACATGGGGTTACAATGCTGAATAGTGCTATAAAATGTATAATAAAACCAAAATAAATTTCCTAAAACTGGAGATATAATTAAGAATGCCTATTAGTATTTTGAGTCCTATTCGGATCGTGAAATCTGGAATCATCCCAAACACAACTAATATATCACTTCATTTGTGGAAAAACGCAGATGCAAGCCGGGTTTTTAAGGTTTCAGCATCATATTCTTTCTTTATAAAGGGTCTTTTACTCTCATTCAGTTTCCCTCCCCATTGTGCCCCTTTATCTTCCAATCTATTACTGCTTGTGATGTTAGAAAGTGAAAAAAAAAAAATAATCCTTTTTTCAATCAGCATGAAGATGGTGCTTCCTTCTTTAATTGGCAGCGACTACATACCAAGCACCGTGTTTCTGAAGACCAATGCCAATTAGAACCTACATAGGTCACTGCGGAAAACAGAACAACCCAGAAGATACTCTATGGAATCAGCAGCTAAAAAGGCAAAAAGAAAATTGAACTTTTACAATCACCAGTGCTCACCACACAAGCAGGAGCAAGAGGAACAATAAAAGTCATATAGTAAGAAATCTGACAGAACGAGTAAAATAATGTGTCTTGATACAGTTAGGCGTGATGCTAATGAAGGTGAGGCGGATAGGCCACACGATCTTACCACAAAACTCTTAATTTTTTCGACAGCGAGCCATTCAATAACTATTCGGATCTTCCAATGATTTTGCTGTCTCCAACTGTTGAGCCACATTCCCGCCATGAGGCTAGCTTTCAGATTCTGAGGATTGATGAGAAAAACGCAACAAGGAGATCTGCTTCCACTGAACTGGCCTTGGCGACACTAAATGGTCCTTCTCATTAACATCAACATTTGAAGACCCCAAGTCCTCACAATTACCACCATTGCCAGTTCTGAGCCTTAATTCGCCAAAATTAAATCCCTCATATCCTCACTTTCCAACTTTCATTTATTTCTTATTTTATTAATTTAGTTTTCCATTATTGTAATCATAATCCCAAGTCTTTGTCATTGATCAATACAAGTAATACGGAGTATTACGTTACTTTCGGACTTCAACACGCCAAGTAAATGTGGATGGGAGCCGTTTACTCAAAAAAAAAAAGGAGCAAAGAAAGAACTACTGGAGCACTCCTTTATATATCTATATATGGGGAGCCATTATTATGCTGCAATTCAGACTTGCCAACATGGAAGGAAGAACAAGAATGTTTCTCCAATCACTTCTAGAACACTCTCCACTTGAACTAAACCTTACCTTCTCCACTCTATTGTGCTTCATCATCGTCATCTTTGTGCTCAGACTCACAAGAACAAGAAGAAACCAACTGAATCTGCCTCCTTCACCACCCAAGTTCCCATTAATAGGAAATCTTCATCAGCTAGGCGCTCTGCCTCACCGTTCTCTCACAGCTCTCTCCCGCAAATATGGGCCCCTCCTGTTTCTCCGATTGGGTCAAACTCCAACTCTGGTCATTTCTTCTGCAGACATGGCCAGACAGATGACAAAATCCCATGATGTCGTTTTCTCAGATAGGCCTCAAACCACAGCTGCAAAAATATTTGTCTATGGATGCATAGATGTGGCTTTCTCACCCTACGGTGAAGAGTGGAGGCTCAAGAGGAAAATCGCTGTTCTTGAACTTCTCAGTCTTAAAAGGGTTCGATCCTTTCAGTACATCAGAGAGGAGGAAGTTGCAGATCTGGTTAACAAGATTGGAGAAGCATGTCAGGAGAAGAAAAATGGGAGTTCCGTGAACATGTCTCGGTTGATTATTGCAACTTCAAACAACATAGTATGCAGATGTCTTCTTGGACAGAAATTTGAGACAGCAGATGGTAAATATAGCTTCGGAGACTCAGCAAGGAAAGTGATGGTTCATATGACAGCTTTCAGTTTTGGAAACTTCTTCCCTTCATTGGGATGGATGGATGTTGTTACTGGATTAATTCCAAGAATCAACGCTACGTTTAGAGAAATAGATGCTTTCTTGGATGAGGTGCTTGTTCAACATAAATCAGCAAGAAGGAGTGAAGATGAAGATCACAAGTCTGAAAAGAAAGACTTCATTGATATTCTCCATCAACTTCAATTAGACGATCGGCTTGACTTCGAGTTCACACAAGCTGACCTCAAAGCGATGATAATGGTATCTCTCCTTTTCTCGAAATTGAAAACGAAAATTATCATATATTTATAAAGCACATAAGTTATTCTTTCATGTTCTATACAACAGAAAATCTAGTTTATACTAGTTTCAACGTGTTTCATTTTCACAATTGTATCAGGATATGTTCGTCGGAGGAAGTGACACAACTTCAACAGCTCTGGAATGGGCTTTTGCAGAGCTCATCAAGAATCCCAGAACAATGAAGAAAGCTCAGGAAGAGGCGAGAAGGGTAGTTGGTAATAAGTCAAAAGTGGAAGAAGATGACGTGAGGCAAATGAAGTATTTGGAATGTGTTGTCAAAGAAACTTTAAGATTACACCCGCCTTTAGCTCTCTCTCTCCCGAGAGAGACAAGATCAGGTGTGAGTTTGGGAGGGTACTATATTCCTCCAAAAACAACCGTGCTTGTGAATTTATGGGGAATTCAGAGAGATCCTGAATTTTGGGAAAGACCAGAAGAGTTTGTTCCAGAGAGATTTGAAAACAACCAAGTTGATTTCAAAGGTCAAGACTTTGAATTTATTCCGTTTGGCATTGGAAGGAGGGGATGCCCGGGGATTTCATTTGGGCTTGCTTCACTTGAGTATTTGTTAGCTAATCTGCTGTATTGGTTTGATTGGAAGCTTCCTGCTCAAGGCATAGGCATGAGTGATTCATACGGACTTTCTGTCACCAAGAAAGTACCAATTTATGTTCAACCAATGTCATATTCAATAGGATCAAAGTTTTGAAAGGGCCAATTAATCTGTTAAACATGTGGTTTCAATTTCTGTTGCTGGTTTTGTTTTAAAAAACTGTTCTTTACTTTTCTAATAAATTGTTGTCTGTTTTCGAGTTGCCAACTGGTAATGCTCCATTTATAGCTGAATTGTATGTGTTACTGTCCTTGTTTAGGGACTGGGATGTTTATGAAAATAATCGGTCCTCTCTCATACCCTTTGATCATGTTTGCCTTGATTCGGGCGCTAAGATGTATTGGAGAAATTGATTTAATGAACGTACATTACATAAGTTTACCTCCTCTGAACTTTAAGTTATGTGTGGGTAAGTTATGGATAAAATTAATCATGTAGAAATAATTAGCGTAAATATAAAAGTTTATGAGATTTACTATAAAGTGTTGAAGGGGAAATTACCTATGTATGGTTCAAAGTTCGGGGTTATTTTCAGGTGCCGGTGGAAAAATATGAAAGGCAAGTTTGCCTCTCAAAATGTAAATGTGTAACCTCACCCTACGCTCGAAAACATAAGACCCACCATTAGCATTCAAGCTAAAAGCAAGGCAAAGGTAAAACAACAATTAAAAAAAAAAAAAAGTTAAATTCCAATTTGACCCGCAAGTTATTAGAAAATAGCAATATTATCTCGAAAGTGTTTGTAGCTATTCAAATCGTAATAAAGTCACCCTAATATTAATATATGTTAAGTTTAACCATTCAATCCTCCTCTTTGACCCATTCTTGCTGACATGTCACTTCCACATGACACTCAATAGCCACTTCTTTGTCACCTCATCACTACAAGCTTCTTTCTTCTTCTTTAATTTGCCAAAACGTACGTTTTTAAAATTCGAACATGTAGAATCATTGAGGTTTGAATGGTCTGATATATTATTCAAGGTGATGAATCACAAATATATATATGGTTCCCAATCACAATCATAATTGTTGGGATTCAAAGATATTCGGAATTGGTTACTAGCTGAGCACTATGTGCTCATAGATCCTATGAGCACCTAATGCAGACTCGATGAATGTATTATACTCATTTTAGTCCTTAATATAAGACATATTTAAAGAGTTAATCTTAATCATAAATATAAAACATATTTTTATATTTATTAATTTTTCCTAATTTATCCTTATTGATGCTCCTCAATAATAATCAATGAGGAGAGGAAAGAGGGAATTAAGAAATATGATTATAGTGTTTTAGAAAAAACATGTCATATTAACAAACTTTTTTAATTTAATCAAATTATATCAATACTCCTCTCGTCCTTAAATATAAGCTTCTAATAACCATTTTTTGTTTATCAAGAAAGTAGTTAAAATCAATAAATATGTAAGTAATATATCTTTTTTCCAACTATGCCCTCCCTCATAAATATAATTCTCATCATCCACCATATTCATTAATGCAATTCACACAGTCACTTCTCAAAAAAAACAAAAAAAGTAATATATCGGGTCAACAAAGGTAAAATTTAAAAAAAAAAATTGTGGGGACAAAATTAAAACAAGTTTAGATTTTGGGATGGACCTTAATTTCCAACTGATCATAGCTTTTATTGTTCATTTTGAACTTAAGTATCACTACTCCTCATGCCTTTATTAGAAACGCATAATAATTACTTTATACATAAAGGGAAAATGACAACAAAATAATGTCAAAATATGTAAAAGATAAATAAGAGCAGTGAATCTTAATAATTCCAACTGATTTAGAATTTTGAAATGTTGACAACTGTGTGAAATTATATAAGTATCCTTACTTTTTATTTTTTTAAGAAATACCTAAAACCCCTTGCTAGCAACTGGCCACTAGAGCTCTAGCGGCTTTTTTTTTTTTTTTTTTGAGTGAAAGTTGTTGATATAGATACATGAGTTCTAATAGCGATATTAAAGTTGTATACGATGTCCTAATATTTCTTTTTTAAATTTATCAAGTAAAAGTTGTCAATATGGATATTTAAGTTATTAATAGTGATACCAAAGTTGTAAACGAGGTATTTGTTGAATATTCATAATGGACAAAATTTAGATTCATTTACTAATATTCATAATTAGGTCTATGCATCCATTCAAATCTTCCCATGTGCTATTTTGTTATTAGTGATAGTGTGCAATAAATTTTATAATAATTTTGAATTATACCTATGGAAATTTTTGTCATTAAAATAAATACGTGCGCTCAGATTTATTGGTGAAATTGATTTAATAAACATACATTACCTAAGTTTTATAGGTTTTTTTCCCAATTTACCCCTTATTAAATAACTATTTACCAAAATGTTCTTGTCAGGAAACTATTTCCCAATGTGCCCCTATAAGGAAATTATTTCCCAATGTGCCCCTGTTTAGTCGACTAAAACGCAGGCAATTTTTTTTTTTTGAAGACCCCGCGATTTAGTCGACTAAAAAACTCATTTTGTCGACTAAATCATTAAAAAAAAGGTTAAAACTTCGGAAGGCCATAACTTCTGGCTCGGAAGTCCGAATCAAGTGATTCTTTTTTTTATTTCACATAACTTTTTGAGATCTATGCACGACATAAAAATTAACTTTCAGATTTAATGAAGAGAGAGGAGGAAAAACAAGTGATTCTTTATTGTGCGGGAGATACTAACAATTCATTAAATATAATCAAGTGTGATTCTTTAATATATAAATATATATAATGAATTGTTAATATTTAATATATATATTGTTAGAAATTGAACTCCAATAACGAATTTCTTTATTCATCCGTGATCTAGCAATAAAACAGGAAATAATCCTAAATCAACAACTACTAGCTAGGAAGTAGGAAACAACCCTAACAACCTGCTACTTATTTGAAATTCCTAAAAGAATGGAAATAACAATAATTCAAAATTTAAACTTTAAAATAGAAATAATTAAAATAACAACTTTCTTTTCTACATATATATATAAATAATTAAATATAATCAAGTGATTCTTTAATATATATATGGGATAGGATATTGTCACTACCAATTTTATGTCACTACCAAGTCACTACCACTTTTTCACCGTTGGATCAAAATCTCATTTACCTTTATCATTTCTCTCTCCTAATGAGATTCTGATCTAACGGTGAAAAAGTGGTAGTGACATAAAATTGGTAGTGACAATATCCTATCCCATATATATATTAAAGAATCACTTGATTATATTTAATGAATTGTTAGTATCTCTGCACAATAAAGAATCACTTGTTTTTCCTCCTCTCTCTTCATTAAATCTGGAAGTTAATTTTTATGTCAGTGCATAGATCTCAAAAAGTTATGTGGAATCAAAAAAAGAATCACTTGATTCAAACTTCCGAGTCAGAAATTATGGCCTTCCGAAGTTTTAACCTTTTTTTTTAATGATTTAGTCGACTAAATGGGTTTTTTAGTCAACTAAATCGCGGGGTCTTAAAAAAAAAAAATTTGCCCGCGTTTTAGTCGACTAAACAGGGGCACATTGGGAAATAGTTTCCAGATAGGGGCATTTTAGTAAATAGTTATTTAATAAGGGGAAAATTGGGAAAAAACCAAGTTTTATATGTAGGTAAACCTCTGAACTGTAAGTTATGTGTGGGTAAGTTATGGATAAAATTAATCATGTAGAAATAATTGGCATAAATATAAAAGTTTATGAGATTTACTATAAAGTTTTGAAGGGGAAATTACCTATTTATGGTTCAAAGTTCGGGGTTATTTATAATTTTACTCCATTTATTTGATAATTTTTCTTTTCAATGAAAAAGAAGTGTTTATTTTTAAATGATCTTATTTTAGTCAACTATTATTTTTCATTATATTTTATTACGTTGGCACATCTCCAAAATGACAAGGGGAGGGAGTGGTAACCGATTCCTGAAAAGGAAGAACCCATATTTAGTGGTCAAGAGTGTCACCAAGTAGGAATACTCGAAAGAACTATAATATGCCAATTACTATGTAGCCGAGTGGCATAAATACTCTTTTGTAACTGAGAGACTGAGTTTGATTTTATCGTAACCTACAACGTGCCACTTTAAATCCAAATAATAATAATAAACAAAAGAAACTTCTGGAGCACTCCTTTGTTTATAGATATACGAGGAGCCATTATTATGCTGCAATTCAAGCTTTCCGACCTGGAAGGAAGAACAAGAATGCTTCTCCAATCACTTCTAAAACACTCTCCATTTGAACTAAACCTTACCTTCTTCACTCTTTTGTGCTTCATCATCGCCATCTTTGTGCTCAGACTCACAATGCAAGAACAAGAAGAAACCAACTGAATCTGCCTCACCGTTCGGCGTTCTCTCACAGCTCTCTCCCGCAAATATGGCCCCCTCATGTTTCTTCGATTGGGTCAAACTCCAACTCTGGTCATTTCTTCTGCTGACATGGCCAGACAGATGACAAAATCCCATGATGTCGTTTTCTCAGATAGGCCTCAAAACACAGCTGCAAAAATATTTGTCTATGGATGCATAGATGTGGCTTTCTTATCCTATGGTGAAGAGTGGAGACTCAAGAGGAAAATGGCTGTTCTTGAACTTCTATGTCTTTAAAGGGTCAATCCTTTCAGTACATGTACATCAGAGAGGAGGAAGTTGCAGACTGGTAAACAAGATTCGAGAAGCGTGTCAAGAGAAGAAAAATGGGACTTCCGTGAACATGTCTCAGTTGATTATTGCAACTTCAAACAACATAGTAAGCAGATGTCTTCTTGGACAGAAGTTTGACACAGCAGATGGTAACTATATAGGTTCGGATACTTAGCAAGGAAAGTGACGGTTCATATGACAGCTTTCAGTTTTGGAAACTTCTTCCCTTCATTGAGATGGACTGATGTTGTTACTGGATTAATTCCAAAGTTGAATGCTACGTTTAGAGAATTAGATGCTTTCTTCGGTGATGTTCTTGCTCACCATGAATCAGCTAGAAGGAATGAAGATGAAGATCACAATGCAAGTCAAAAAAGAAAGACTTCATTGATATTATCCACCAACTTCAACAAGATGATCTCCTTGACTTCGAGCTCACACAAGCTGACCTCAAAGCTATGATAATGGTATCTCTCCTTTTCTCTAAATCAAAAGGGAAAATCATCACCCACATACACATAAAGCACACAAGTTTGTCTTCGGTCCATATTTATTTAGGAATTTACTTTTACTTATATGATTATCCCTAGCTAATTCCACCCTCTGACTTATCTCAATCAAAATCCTTTTTTTTTCCTTAAAGTGTTATGGGAAAATTAAAATGAAGGACCTATAGCAGATAATATTTGTAGAGAAGGACCATAAGAGTTGTAATTATTTAGAAGGACCAACTAACTAACAAAAAATTTAAAAATACTAAATTGTCCCTATTCAAACTTCCTACCTCTTCTCTCTCATTCTATGTCTAAAACTAATATGAAAACAATTCCTCTCATCATAAATATTTATAGAAAAAATAATACAAACATCTTTCAATTTTGTCAAAATTATAATTTATTTTTAAAATTGACTCAAACTTTAATTGAAAATATATATATAATTTTAGGAAAAACTCAAAATTTTTTATAATTTATTATAAAAATTAAATAAATGTTATTTATATAAAAAAAATTAATGGGGTCGTGGACAACACAAGCGCTCCTTCCAGTGTCAACAGGCATTAACACATTATAATATTTCAATTTTTGATACAATATAGTAATGTTTTATTTTTGTTATTTGAGACTACACAACTAGTTCTATTAAGATAAGAAATGCGTTTAATTTTTTATTTTGGTTGATAAGGTTTCTTTGATAGATTTTTTTTTTCTTGATTTACATATAAATCAAGAAAAAAAAAACATAATGATATAAAAGGGTTAAAGGGCCAATGTCTATGTTACCAGTAATAATTAAATTATATAATGATAAGATATGAAATGCATTAATTTAATTTTTTATTTGGTTGATAAAGTTCCTTTGATAGAGATTTGTTTCCCTGATTCATATAAATTTATGTAAATCAAGAAGAAAAAACTTAATGATATAAAATGTTTAAAGGGCCAATATCTATGTTACTAGTAATAATTAAATGATATCATGATATGATTATATAGATATTAATTAAGGTCAAAAAATGATGATTTTGGCTGTGGTAATTTTGGTGGGAAAAAATTAAATCACTTTCAAGGGAAATTTTGTATTTCTAAATTTATATTTTGGTAATTGGTCCTTATAAATAATTACAATTTTTACGGTCCTTCGTAATAAATATTATTCTCTATAGGTCCTTCTATCTAATTCTCCCAAGTGTTATTTGTCTTATGCTAATATCTACAAACCTTTGATATTTTCTTAAGTGAAAATTACATTAATATCATCCTTAAAATTGATCATGAATCTTACGATTCACAATAAGTTTCAATTCACGGTGCTTTCCAATTCATGATTCGTATCTCGATTTGACAACATTGGTATACACCAGCTTGAACATGTTTCATTTTCACAATTGTATTAGGATTTTTTCGTCGGAGGAAGTGACACTACTTCAACAGCTCTGGAATGGGCTTTTGCAGAGCTCATAAAGAATCCAAGAACAATGAAGAAATCCCAGGAAGAGGTGAGAATAGTTGTTGGGAATAAGTCAAAGGTGGAAGAAAATGATGTCAAACAAATGAAGTACTTGGAATGTATAGTCAAATTAACTTTAAGATTACATCCTCCTCTTCCGCGTTCGGTTCCAAGAGAGACAAGATCAAGTGTGAGTTTGGGAGGGTACTATATCCCTCCAAAAACAACTGTGCTTATGAATTTATGGGGAATTCAGAGAGATCCTGAATTTTGGGAAAACTAGAAGAGTTTGTTCCAAAGAGATTTGAAAATAACCAAGTTGATTTCAAAGGTCAAGACTTTGAGTTTGTTCCTTCTGGCATTGGAAGGAGGGGAGATGCCCAGGGATTTCATTTGGGCTTGCATCACTTGAGTGTGTGTCAGCTAATCTTCTATATTGGTTTGATTTGAAGCTTCCTGCTCAAGGCCTATACATGAGTGAGTCATACCGCGGACTTACTGTCAATGAGAAAGTGCCAATTTATGTTCATCCAATGCCATATTCAGTAGAATATAAGTTTTGATGGTCCCAGTCAATGAATCGTCTGTTAAATTTGTGGTTTTGTTTAAAAATAAAAATTGTTGTTTGCTGATAAGTGGTTGTCTGTTGTCAAGTTGCCACAAGGGATGCTCTCTTTCTGTTTCAATTGTAGGTGTTGTTGTCCTTGTTTTAGGGACTTGGTTGTTTATGAAAATAATCAGTGCTCTCTCATACCCTTTGTTTGAATGACCATATACTCATTATTCACTAAAGTCCTCAAATGACTCGAACAATTCTTAAAGAGAGAAGATTTAGTTAAACCTTCTCTTCCTAATGAAAAGATGATTTCGCTCCCTTGAAATATGTTGGATTTGTAGCTCTCAAGAGAAAATGAGGAATTTTTTAATCTAAAGAATATGGTTAATATAATCTTTTGTATCTCAAATTTGAAACTATAGGTTTTTATCCCTTAAGTTTCATTTTATTTAAAACATTAGTCCATATAACTCAATAAAACTTAGACTATTTTGTTCCTATGAGGAACAAAACCAATAGTTTAAAATTTAAGGGACTAAATCAAAATGTGACCAAATTTGAGGAACTAAAAATAATAAGTATTAACACATCTGAATATATAGCATGTTACACAATCCGCTACTCTTAGTTCTGCAACATATTTATTAAATCATTCGCGTTTGATTCGAGGATAACCCTCCTGAATCCTAGATCCCATGCAAGCATTAGACCCTTAAACACAGCCCATTATTCTACCTGAAAGAGACTACACTTTCCAAGAACATGTGTAAAACCCAGAACCCAAGTCTGTGACTTGCCCCTTTAACATATCATAATATAATAATGAAGGGTTAAGGTGTAAAAATACACATATGTTTTGGTCAGAGGAGTGTCCAATAGCAAGTGTTTTTTTGAGGTGCAAAAGTGCACACGTGGTTACAAATTAGGTGCAAAAATACCGTTTGACCGTTAAGTTTGACTTTTTTGCTTACTGGACAATGACGTGGCATTTCAAAGGTGCAAAAATACACATGTGATTTGTCAAAAGAGCGTCCAACACCATTTTTTTAATTTAATAATTTTACTTTAATTAAAGGACAATTATTATTTCTCTAGGTATTTTTCCCGTAGGCCAAATTTTTCTTCGATTTATCATTTTGGGAAGGGGATTTATTCAATGGGTAAAAATAGTAAAAAATTATTTCCATAATTTATTTTCTTTTTTGAACAAAAATCCTTATTAAATTTTCTAATTAATAATTGCTAAATTTTCTCCTTATTTGGATCTAGCGTCTGCTTTGCCATCCAATACTTAAACATGCGCCATTTTGGCGTAGTTTTAAGTGAACTTTGCTTTTTTTTTTAAAAAAAATATATATATACATATATATATAAATAAGGAAAAGTATTTCTCCAGTCACTGGAGATAGAGTTATCTCCAGTGACCCCAAAACTACGTCATTTTGAATTAATGAAGGATGTGTTAGCAATTTTAGGTGAATTAATGAAAGGTGTTTTGGTAAAATTTAGGGTTAAGGTGCAAAAATAGACATGTGCTTTTTTCCGAGGAGCGCGTGATAGCAAATGCTTTTTTCATGTGCAAAAGTAACTATGTGGTTACAAATTAGATGCAAAAATAGCGTTTGACCGTTAAGTTTGACTTTTGACCGTTAAGTTTGACTTTTTAGCCGATCGGACGATGACGTGGCATTTCAAAGGTGCAAAAATAATTTTAGGATCTTGAAAAAATATTTCAATGTACTGAATGGTACTAAAAGGATACTGAAAAAATATTTCAAGGTCTCGACGGTACTAAAAGTATTTTCACGATCATGATTGGTACAAAAAAATATTTCATAATTTTGAAAAATTATTTTAGGATCTTGAAAAATATTTCGGTATTGACCAGATCGAAAGGATCTTGAAAAATATTTGAAATGTCACGTCATCGTCGATCGGCAAAAAAATCAAACTTAACGATCAAAAATCAAACTTAACGGTCAAACGCTATTTTTGCACCTAATTTGTAACCACATAGTTACTTTTGCACCTGAAAAAAGTATTTGCTACTGGGCGCTCCTCGGAGAAAAGCACATGTCTATTTTTGCACCTTAACCCTAAAATTTATATGATTAAAAAATAAGCAAAATTACAGAAACACCATTCATTAATCCAAAACGACGTAGTTTTGGGGTCACGGGAGATAACTCTATCTCCAGTGACTGGAGAAATCCTTTACACACACATATATATGTATATACATACATACATACATACATACATACATACATACATACATACATACATACATACATACATACATACATACATATATATAGAGATATACATATGTATATATATACATATGTATATATATATACATATGTATAGATATATACATATGTATATATATATACATATATATATATATAGATAGATATGTATATATATATATATCTATATATATATATATATATATATATATATAAGCGAACAGCCAGGTTATATGCTCAAATATAGAGAAGATATGGGTATGACGATACTAGAACCAACCATCAAGCCTCAGGGTTTGACCAAATATGATCCGGGTCATGGAAGGATACTGTCCTCTTTCATACAGAATACTTTTATAGAGAGCTGAAACCTCTCGACCTTCCCCTTCGTATCACATTCAAGACTGACCTTCCTTCGTTTCCTACTGGAGGCGTAGCCAAAACTTGATTTTATGGTTTTTATATGATCATAACCAAACCTTAACCCTATTTGAACATATAACCATGTGTGTCTTACAGGATCATGACAGACGAACTGCCGATAATATTACTCCCTAATTTGATACCATATAAGCGAACAGCCAGGTTATATGCTCAAATATAGAGAAGATATGGGTATAACGATACTAGAACCAACCATCAAGCCTCAGGGTTTGACCAAATATGATCCGGGTCATGGAAGGATACCTGTCCTCTTTCATACAGGATACTTTTATAGAGAGTGAAACCTCTCGGACCTTCCCCTTCGATCACATTCAAGACATGACCTTTCTTCGTTTCCTACTGGAGGCGTAGCCAAAACTTGATTTTATGGTTTTTATATGATCATAACCAAACCTTAACCCTATTTGAACATATAACCATGTGTGTCTTACAGGATCATGACAGATTTAACCGCCGATAATATTACTCCCTAATTTGACCCCTTAGAAAATTAGAAACTCATACCTTAGATTTGTTCCACGAGATATTTGAAGTATGCTTCAAAGAAAGAAATGATAAAACTTTGGAATTTTATTTTTCGAACACAAAGCAGTTGTACAAGAGAGATAGTGAATTGAGTGAAATTTCAAACTCGGTGTGTGTTGCAATGTGAGATTACATGGCTTTATATAGGCAGTCGGCATTCCAACTGTTTCCTAACTCTGACATACGCATTTACAATTCTGACATACTACACTTACGTAACATAACTTCTAATATTACAAAGTCAAAAAGGCTAATAACCTAATAGTCAAAAAGCCTAATATTGTACTATTACCAAACTATTTGCACATCTACGTAAAGGTAGCTGCTGCATATAAAGGCATATAAGACAAACAACTTTACTTTTTCTTTTTCAATTTTCGTTTTTTTTTTTGTCAACTTTTGCCAGTGTCGGCAAAACTTCCACCATACACGTTGCACTTTCATTTACACTCTTCTGCTCCAAATTTTTAACTTGTCAAAGCACTTTGTCGGTGTCGGCAAGCTTTCCTTGTCTTCTTTCACTTTACTTGAATCTTCAAAGGACACCGAGATCCGTCTCCGGATCTTCAATATCTTGCATAGCTTTTTCTCTTTCTTCACAATTCTTACACCTGTGATTAGAGTACTCGCCAAAAGATTACATATCTTCTTCTTTGTCCTTTCGAGTTTTCCATCCTGTTATTTCTCAATCTGTCATACCATTGCACAAACAAGTGGTTGATCATGTGAAGTCTTTCCAAATGCTGCGATGATTGAAGTCATTCCACAATAATAAACCCATTGCTTTTCACTTTTTATAGCTCTAGTCATTTCTTGAAATATAATATGATAATTTTGAGCTCTAATATTAGACATTTTGTTCTGAAATTCCTGGTCTTCTTCAATATCTTCTTTGATTTCTGCTTCCGTCTCTATAGGCTTCTTTGTTGTTCCAAGTCGAATTAAACTGATTGGAGGATAAAACTTTTCTGGTGTGATTTCTGCAACTGTTGAATAAAATCTAATATATACTCTGTGTTGTGTTACAACTCCAACATATATTTTGACTGCTTCTTGCAAGGCTGCTGGCAATTCTTTGATTTCTTTGGGTTCAGGATTATTGGGTATATAAATGGCATGTAACATTCCATATTGGTATAAGGTTCTGATTAAGCTTGGTGAAGTTCCTGGGTAGGCTACAACTTTGTTAAAGGCAAAATGGGAGGCATATTTAACATGTGGATCAGAAATCTCCATGTTTCCAGTCTTACTAACAAGGGTTTTGAAGAAAAGGTATTTAGAATGAGTGTCAAAATTTCAGTTCTTGTGATTCTAGGGATCGAAGTTGAGGCTTCAATTATTTTTCCTTTTTCTTTTCTATGGGCTTCTTCTTGCATTTGGGTTTTTATGATTTCATTGAAAGGGGTTATAGTTTGAAGCGTTTGGGCGTAGGCCCACTAACATTTTCTTGGGTAGATGACCCATTTCTATTTTGGGTTTGGGTAGATGACCCAATTTGAGTGTATGACTCATTTAAAGAACTTAATTCCAAGTCAATTTGTATTCTTTGAGTCGCAGACTTACATTTCTTTTCCATTACCTTCCAACTTCTCTATTCTTTCGAACGAGTTTCAACTTGTTGGTTTAAATGAGCAATCGCTTAAAAGACTTTGTATAGATGAATTGCACCGATTGTTTAATGTACTAACATTCATTTTTAGAATGTTTAAATCGCTAATCTTGTCGGCATGCATTACAAGTCTCGATTAGAATTCATTTCGAACCGGATCCTGCATTAGATTCCATCTCGCTCATAAAATCTGCAATAAGATTATTCTTCCTGGCATATATTCAATAACATAATCATAATAAGCCAAATCTCCTTGCCATTTAAATAACATTTTATTTGCTAATTTCTCTGTTTTTATTCCTTTATCAAGCCAAGATTTTACTTGTGTATTATCATCCTAATGATAAATTGTGAATTAACTATAAACAATTCAAATTTTTCTACCGCTTTAACTATTGCTAGTAATTCTTTCCAATTTGAATGATATTTCCATTGAGCTTCCAAAAATTTTCCACTTGCATATCTAGTTATGATTTCTTCTCCTTTTTCATTTTCATGATATAAAGCTGCACCCCAATATTGATCTGATGCATCTGTATATATTATCCATTTTACATCTTTTTGTAAGGGTATTGTTAATTTAGGTAATTTTTGAAAAATTTTCTTTAATTGTTCAATTATTTTAATTGTTTCATTATCCCATTTCCATTCTGTTTTTTCTCCTGCTAACTTAGAAATTTTTGAAGTTAATTTTGATAAATTTGGAACATAATTTCTAACTTGATTAATTAATCCTAAAAATGCTTGTAAATCTTTCTTATTTGTTATCTTACCAAATTCTAAAACTTTTTACTTATATGTTCTTGTAATTCTATTCCATTTGTGGTTATTATCTGTCCTAAGAAAGGTATTTCTTGTTTTCTTAATATTGATTTTTTAGGTGATATATTCAAACCTTTTTCTTCTATTAAATCTACAAACTGATTTAGATGTTTTTCATGTTCTTCTGCATTATTTGAAAATATTAATATATCATCAATATATATTACAGCAAAATCTCTTAAAGGTAATAACAATTTGGATACAAATTCTTGAAATATACTGGGACTGTTATGATATCCCATAGGTAAAACATTCCATTCATACAAACCTTCAGAAGTACTGAAAGCTGTGTATTTTTTACTATCTTCTTCCAATTTTACTTGAAAAAATCCTGATTTACAATCAAATTTGCTAAATATTTTCTTTCCTCTTATAAGATTAAATAATAATTCCATTTTAGGTATCTGATATCTATTTCTAATAGCTATGCTATTCAATTTCTTATAATTTATAACCATTCTACTTTTTCCTCTTCTTTCTTCACTAAGTTTTCTAACAATCATTCTTTGGTGATGAATATTCAGATCTACTTTCTCTTATCAAATTATATTTTTTCATTTCATTTATATGCATTACAAATTCTTCTTTATCTTCAGCTGTCCAAGGATAAGGTTTACATTTTATTTCTTTACTATAATCCTTCAATTCTATTTTTGCCATTGGTTTAGATTTTTCCTGTAACACCCCGGTTTTCACAACTGTTTTTATAGCGTTTTGATCAGAGTTTTGAGCGACAAATTTTTTTTTCATAATAAAGAGTAACTGAATAACATTGCTAACAGTGTATCTGGCTGTTCATAAGGCCGTCCATTCCTCCGAGTGTTTACATTTAATGTAAGTACAACAAAACTAAAGCGTCTCCATCTGATCTTCATGCTAGCTCCCTTCCTTGTCCTCGATCTACGTGGCCTGCTTGCTTCTCTCCTCGGCCCTCGGTCCTTCGGACCCTGAAGCTATAGCTGAGATCCAATTTAGCGCATTGGATCTCAGGTAACGGTTAACCTCATGCTTATAAACAGTATATGTACAACAGGTATTTCCAATTTCACAGCATTGATCAAGCCAGTACAACAACATAAAACTGTAATAGTGATCTAAGTACGATTCCTTAATCACAGTGCGTCTAAGTACGGTTCCATAGACACGGGGTATCTAAGTGCGGTTCCATAGACACGGGGTATCTAAGTACGGTTCCATAGACACGGTGCATCTAGCACCGAATAGAATGGCCAGGTAAGTGTCTATCATGGGGGGCCTCACCGACTTTACGGCAACTAAATGGCACACCCACATAGACTAGCCTTGCATTCGGCACCAAACTATTCACATAACATATTATCACATATAATCATTCAATAATCATCAGATTAGTGTTACAGTACGCGAACGTACATACTTCCGTAAACCGAACAGAATGGCCAGGTAAGTGTCTATCATGGGGCCTCACCGACTTATACGGCGACTTATGGCACACCCACGTAGACTAGCCTTGCCTTCGGCACCAAAGCTGTTCTAACATATTTGTATTCAATAAACATACCATAACAATACACATAGCACATATATGCATACCATAAACATAAGAGTTAATGTTACAAGACGCGGACGTACATCCATTAATCGAATGTAATGGCTGGAGTAAGTGTCTATCATGGGGCCTCAGGGTTAGCGGCGACTCAATGGCTTACCCACATAGACTAGCCTTGCCTTCGGCACCAAACTATTCACACAACATATCATCACATATATGCATACTATAAACACAAGTGTTAAGGTTACCAGTACGCGAACGTACCTTCGTTGGCAACGTTAGGTACTACCAGCGGAAAACGTACTTTCTACGGAGAAACGTGCAAGAATCCTACAGATGAGAATAATGTCACTTCCATTAGTAATTTGACATTATAATCGGCATTTTAGGTAAAAATTACCATTTTGCCCCTATACCCCTACTTAGCGGAATTTCGCACCGCTTCCGCTACATAGGCTATTTTCTTCCCAAAATTTCGCGTAACTTCGACGCCATCATGATTTTCGAAAATAAAGACTAAAATAGCCCTCCCATCTAATATCAAAACATAAAAATAAAGACTACTCTAGCCTTACTAACTATTGAACTAAAGACTAAAAACTAAAGACCGAAAGACTTACCCGTGAAGACTTCTAACTTCCCCCAGAGCTTCTCTCTCTTCTTTCTCACTCAAGGATTTCGGTTTTCACTTGAGAATGGGGTGAGAGAAATGAAGAGAGCTCTTGCCTTTTTATAGGCAAATTTTGGGTCCTAAAGTGTAATTTTCCCTTCTCAAATTTTGGGTCCAAAGTTGTAATTTTCCCTTTAATATTTTGAAGAGTGATTCTTGGCCATACAACACACCAAAACGTGCTGCCCCCTCTCCAAGCCAAAGATGAGCCAATTGGATGATGACACGTGTCCTCATCCAGTCCAATTTCCCCGATCGGTACCCGATTCGCGTAATTTCGGAGAAATCTCAAAATTCTGGATTTACAACTTTGAAGACAAGTTCTCACTTACTAGAAATGTCCAAGTTAACCTAAATTTTGGTTCCATACAGAGCATTCCGTGTTCAGCCGAAGTTTCTCGAAAACGTGTCCGGTCGCGTCGGTTTCGTAACGCATTTCGAAATTATCAACTTCTTCGAAAAATTCACCGATTCCAAATATGTCAAAATAAATTCAAACTCATGCCTAGATGTTGAGTTAGAATTTATTTTCCTTATATCCAAAAATATACCTATATGCATTTTTCCCTATTTTGTTTTATTAGGAAATGCACCAACGGCTTCAGAATTTTCTCCCGGAAGAGTATAACGGAAGACAAAATTCCACCGATCATTATTTTTCCCTGACTTTGGAAATCCTCTTCCTGGTTCTCTAGATAGGATCCGTTTCCTAAATATAAGATTACTATTCACTAACTTTAATTATATATTAAAATATTCAAACATGTGCTAAATGTAAACAAATATCATGATATTATGATTTCACTCTTATCTTCATTCTTCTTGCAATTTTCGGTCAAAAATCTGATCCTATTTAATTTATATTTTCGTTTTTATTTTAATTAATAATTAATTAATATTATATAAAATAATTATTTAATAATTATTTTATATAATTTTTACAAAATTTTCCTATTGGTCAATACTTTGATTTAGGCTTAAAAATACCTAAACTCATCCATTTTTCTCAAAATTTCCAATTAATTAGTAAATATATTTTTACTAATATTCAACCACTTTCCACTAATTTTTGAGCTCTACATAATTATTACTGAATTTTCCTTGCTTATGCTTAAGTAATTAGCCCAATAATTACCTAAATTAGGGACAATATCCTTCCCTATTTTAAATAGATTTTTACTTGCTTCTTTTATAGCTTTCACAGGTATTTATAACCCACAATGTATTTAGGGACCTATTTGCAAATTCCCAAACGTTTTAGGGACCTAATTGCAAATTATCCAATTTCACTTATCAGAAATATCCATTATTTATAATTTTCCAGATAATAAATATCCGGGTATTACATTTCCCAATGTATTAATGGGTTTTCACTAAAATTCTCTAATATTCTTTGTTCTATAGATTTTTCTTCTCTTATTGTCAATGTTGCTAACATGTGTTCTATTCTTACTGGTTCATTATTTTGTAAGAATTGCACTTCTTCTTTATGTTTCTTCTTTTGAAATTTTTCATCTTTTCTTTTATAAGGGCTTGTTATTCTTACTCCTATAGCTTGATGTTTACAAGGTGTCGTTAATACTAAAGCTTTTTCTATAAAAGTAAAAGGGTAATATTTTTCTAAAAAATCTAATCCTAAAATTATATCACATTGAGGTTCATTATATTGATTTAATTCTTGAATTTTTAATTCATAATTTCCTATTTGTACCATTACATTTCTTGCTTCTAATATAATGAACCTCAATGTGATATAATTTTAGGATTAGATTTTTTAGAAAAATATTACCCTTTTACTTTTATAGAAAAAGCTTTAGTATTAACGACACCTTGTAAACATCAAGCTATAGGAGTAAGAATAACAAGCCCTTATAAAAGAAAAGATGAAAAATTTCAAAAGAAGAAACATAAAGAAGAAGTGCACTTCTTACAAAATAATGAACCAAGAAGAATAGAACACATGTTAGCAACATTGACAATAAGAGAAGAAAATCTATAGAACAAAGAATATTAGAGAATTTTAGTGAAAACCCATTAATACATTGGGAAAATCTAAACCAATGGCAAAAATAGAATTGAAGGATTATAGTAAAGAAATAAATTGTAAACCTTATCCTTGGACAGCTGAAGATAAAGAAGAATTTGTAATGCATATAAATGAAATGAAAAATATAATTTGATAAGAGAAAGTAGATCCGAATATTCATCACCAAAGAATTATTGTTAGAAAACTTAGTGAAGAAAGAAGAGGAAAAAGTAGAATGGTTATAAATTATAAGAAATTGAATAGCATAGCTATTAGAAATAGATATCCAATACCTAAAATGGAATTATTATTTAATCTTATAAGAGGAAAGAAAATATTTAGCAAATTTGATTGTAAATCGGGATTTTTCAAGTAAAATTGGAAGAAGATAGTAAAAATACACAACTTTCAAGATTTCGAAGGTTTGTATGAATGGAATGTTTTACCTATGGGATATCATAACAAATTCCAAGATATTTCAAGAATTTGTATCCAAATTGTTATTACCTTTAAGAGATTTTGTTGTAATATATATTGATGATATATTAATATTTTCAAATAATGCGAAGAACATGAAAAACATCTAAATCACTTTGTAGATTTAATAGAAGAAAAAGGTTTGAATATATCACCTAAAAATCAATATTAAGAAAACAAGAAATACCTTTCTTAGGATGATAATAACCACAAATGGAATAGAATTACAAGATCATATAAGTAAAAAGTTTTAGAATTTGGTAAGATAACAAATAAGAAAGATTTATAAGCATTTTTAGGATTAATTAATCAAGTTAGAAATTATGTTCCAAATTTATCAAAATTAACTTCAAAAATTTCTAAGTTAGCAGGAGAAACACAGAATGGAAATGGGATAATGAAACAATTAAAATAATTGAACAATTAAAGAAAATTTGTCAAAAATTACCTAAATTAACAATACCCTTACAAAAAGATGTAAAATGGATAATATATACAGATGCATCAGATCAATATGGGGTGCACTTTATATCATGAAAATGAAAAAGGAGAAGAAATCATAACTAGATATGCAAGTGGAAAATTTTTGGAAGCTCAATGGAAATATCATTCAAATTGGAAAGAATTACTAGCAATAGTTAAAGTAGTAGAAAAATTTGAATTGTTTATAGTTAATTCACAATTTATCATTAGGATTGATAATACACAAGTAAAATCTTGGCTTGATAAAGGAATAAAAACAGAGAAATTAGCAAATAAAATGTTATTAAATGGCAAGGAGATTTGGCTTATTATGATTATGTTATTGAATATGTGCCAGGAAAGAATAATCTTATTGCAGATTTTATGAGCAGATGGAATCTAATGCAGATCCAGTTCGTAAATGAATTCTAATCGACTTGTAATGCATGCGATAAAGATTAGCAGATTTAAACATTCTAAAATGAATGTTAGTCGTTAAACAATCGGTGCAATTCAGCTATACAAAGTCTTTTAAGCAAGATTGCTCATTTAAACCAACAAGTTGAAACTCGTTCGTAAGAATAGAGAAGTTGGAAGGTAATGGAAAAGAAATGTAAGCATCACTGACTCAAGAATACAAATTGGCTTGGAATTAAGTTCTTTAAATGAGTCATACACTCAAATTGGGTCATCTACCCAAACCCAAAATAGAAATGGGTCATCTACCCAAGAAAATGTTAGTGGGCCTACTGCCCAAACACTTCAAACTATAACCCTTTCAATGAAATCATAAAAACCCAAATGCAAGAAGAAGGCCATAGAAAAGAAAAAGGAAAAATAATTGAAGCCTCAACTTCGATCCCTAGAATCACAAGAACCGAAATTTTGACACTCATTCTAAATACCTTTTCTTCAAAACCCTTGTTAGTAAGACTGGAAACATGGAGATTTCTGATCCACATGTTAAATATGCCTCCCATTTTGCCTTTAACAAAGTTGTAGCCTACCCAGGAACTTCACCAAGCTTAATCAGAACCTTATACCAATATGGAATGTTACATGCCATTTATATACCCAATAATCCCGAACCCAAAGAAATCAAAGAATTGCGCACACCTTGCAAGAAGCAATCAAAATATATGTTGGAGTTGTAACACAACACGAGTATATATTAGATTTTATTCAACAGCTTGGTAAATCACACCGAAAAGTTTTATCCTCCAATCAGTTTAATTCGACTTGGAACAACAAAGAAGCCTATAGAGACTAAGCGTAAATCAAAGAAGATATTGAAGAAGACCAGAATTTCGAACAAAATGTCTAATATTAGAGCTCAAAATTATCATATTATATTTCAAGAAATGACTAGAGCTATAAAAAGTGAAAAGCAATGGGTTTATTATTGTGGAATGACTTCAATCATCGCAGCATTTGGAAAGACTTCACATGATCAACCACCGTTTGTGCAATGGTATGACAGATTGAGAAATAACAGGATGGAAAACTCGTAAAGGACAAAGAAGAAGATATGTAATCTTTTGGCGAGTACTCTAATCACAGTGTAAGAATTGTGAAGAAAGAGAAAAAGCTATGCAAGATATTGAAGATCCAGAGACAGATCTCAGTGTCCTTTGAAGATTCGAAGTAAAGTGAAAGAAGACAAGGAAAGCTTGCCGACACCGACAAAGTGCTGACAAGTTAAAAATTTGGAGCAGAAGAGTGTAAATGAAAGTGCAACGTGTATGGTGGAAGTTTTGCCGACACTGGCAAAAGTTGACAAAAGTAAAAAAATAAAAATAAAAAAAAAATATATATATATATATATATATATATATATATATATATATATATATATATATATTTAGGGTACAGACATGTACTAAAAAGATACTTCAGATACTGAAAAATTACTTCATGATCTTGAAAAATTATTTTATGATCTTCAAAAAATATCTTGAAGTATAATTTTAGTACCAATGAGTACCCTAGAATATTTTTTAAGTATCATTCAGTACCCTAAAATATTTTTTCAAGATCATGAAGTATTTTTTTAATGTCAGTCAATATCTTGAAGTATATTTTGAGTACCAACCAGAAATAATTTTTTGAGATCATGAAGTATTTTTTCAGTACCAATCAGTATCCTGAAGTATATTTTTAATACAAGTCAGTACCCTGAAATTTTTTTGAAGATCCTAAAATAATTTTTCAAAATGATAAAGTAATTTTTCAGTAGCCTGAAGTATCTTTTTAGTACCACAAGACTTCGAAAATATTTTTTTAATTAAAATAAAATTATTAAATTTTGAAAAAATTGGTGTTGGGCGCTCCTTTTGACAAACCACATGTATATTTTTGCACCTTTGAAAGCCACGTCATCATCTAGTCAGAAAAAAAAGTTAAACTTAACAGTCAAATGGTATTTTTGCACCTAATTTATAACTACGTGGTCACTTTTGTACCTCAAAAGCACTTGTTACTGATCGCTTCTTTGACGAAAGCACATATGTATTTTTACACCTTAACCCTATAATGAAATATAAGAATTCTATAAAAAGAAATAAAATTGAGGGATCTTATCCAAAACTTAATAAAACTATAAGGACTACTATATTAGTTTCCCCTAAATTTTATAATATCTTCATGGCGACCTTGGTTTTATGATATTCTCTTTTCATTTATCACCCCTTGGAAACTACTCAAAACAACTTTTTTTAGAAAAAAATAAAAAAATCATATCTAATTATTTTCAATAGCTTAAACAAACATTGTAAAATTTGAGTCCACATTATGTGCTTAGAGTTAGGTGTTTATATCTCTAATTAGAGGTATAAGCATTTTTTTTATATTTTTTTAAATTTTTTAATATATTGTATTTATTTATATTTAAATTATATGCTGCTTTCTGAAAAAATAAATTTTGCACCCAATATCTCAAATTAATTAATTTCCAGTTATACATTTGTCTATAACACCAGTATTATGAAAATTAATTAATTTGAGATACTGGGTGCAAAAAACATCTCAGAAAGCCGTATATAATTTAAATCTAAATAAATACAATATATAAAAAAATTAAAAAAAATATGTTTATACCTCTAATTAGAGGTATAAGCACCTAATTCTAAACACATAATGTGGACTCATAAAATTTTATACACGTGATTTTTTTCCATAAATTTTTTTTTTAGAAAAAAGGTCCATAATCATGTTAGGGTAGAAGCAGAGGCTTAGGATTTATGGTGTTCAAACGCGGAGCGAAGCATGACTATTAAGCATCATATATGTGTTTAAACAAACATTATTGTAAAATTTTATACACGTGATTTTTTTTTCCATGATTTTTTTTTAGAAAAAAAAAAAAAGGTCCATAATCATGTTAGGGCAGGAGCAGAGGTTTAGGACTTACGGTGTTCAAAACGCCGAGCAAAGCATGACTATTAAGCATCATAAATGCGTTTGTTTAAAATTGTGGTGGCAAAGGGATTTTTTTTGCAGTATGACTTTTACAAACTTAAGATTGGATAAAAGTTAGATTATGTAATGTGATTAATGTTTGGATTGGCGGTAGCATTAGTGACTTTTCTGAAATTGAAACTTGTTTGGATAATTATTTTGAAAAGCAAGTTTAGATGGAAAATAACTGAAAAAAAAAAAAACATTAATCATATTAAATACTCCATCCGTTGTTTTTTATAAGATACCATTGTTTAAATGTGTATATTCCTTTTTATAATATATCATTTGAAGATGTCTAGACATTTAATGCATTTTTTTTTCTATTTTTACTCTCAATTAATTATATGTGTTTCTCCTTATTTTTCCCACATATTCTTTCTCATCAATTATTCCACTCATTCTCTCTCTCATCCACCTTCTTTATAAAGAAATGTGTTTTTGGAAAATAAGTTGCATTTGTTTTTAAATATTTACTGTCTTTAACCAATTTTAACTAACTTGTTTATCTATGTAATTTGGTTATCGGTATCTTATTGAAAAAAAAAAACATATATGTTAATTAGTTTATATGTATATATTAAGGGAAAAACATTTTTCATGTTGTAGGAGAAGTGTTTTCTCATGTCACACATACATAAAATAGTGGACCCACACATATATATAATTAGCATTATATATATGTGTGTGTGTGTGTGTCACATCATTTCATGTGTGTGTAGGAATCTTCTTCTTCTTATGCAACATGAGAAGTTTAAACCCCATATATTAACTAGTACAAATATCTATGTGTGTATACAA
The DNA here is from genome assembly GCA_025563575.1 of Acacia pycnantha. Taxonomy (NCBI): domain Eukaryota; kingdom Viridiplantae; phylum Streptophyta; class Magnoliopsida; order Fabales; family Fabaceae; genus Acacia; species Acacia pycnantha. The sequence goes on from JAMWYP010000064.1 coordinate 1,809,792, forward strand.
TAGGGACATAGGGAAGCAGATACTCTCCCCATCCCTTCTCTGCCATGTGGTAGTTCGAAAAAAATGATCCGGACCCTTGATCAAAATTCCGACGGCCAGAGCTAAAGATGAAGAAAGATAGGTAGAAAATTGATGGGCAAAGAAACCGGACTCAGGGACATAAAGAGTAAATTAAACATAGAAATCAGTTAAACAATTGTTGGGCCCTACTGACCGTAGCTTTTGAATCATGTTAAGCAACAAAATGTTGCTTTTGAATCATGTTAAGCAACAAAATGTTGCTTTTGAATATAAGCCAGATTGAAAGGTTAAGGCAGATTGAGAAAATGCAATGCCAAACATAGGGAATTGGTGCAGTCATGCTAAATCGTGCTTTTCATGTGGAAAAGTTACATTTGGGATGGCTAAACGCAGATGCAAGCAGGGAATTAAGGTTTGGATCATTTTCTTCCCTTACAATTGTGATGTTAGAAAGTAAAAAAACAATCCTTCTTTCAATCAGCGTGAAGATGGTTCTTCCTTCTTTGGCAGCGACTGACATACCAAAACACCGTGTTTCCGGAGACCCATGCCAATTAGAACCTAACATAGGTCACTGCTGAAAACAGAACAACCCAGAAGATACTCCATGGAATCAGCAGCTAAAATGGGAAAAAGAAAATAGAACTGTTACAATCACTGGTGCTCACCACACAAGCAGGAGCAAGAGGAACAATAAAAGTCATATAGTAAGAAATCTGCAGGAACTAGTAAAATAGTGTGTCTTGATACATTTTGGCGTGATGCTAATGAATCCAATCAAGTCTTCATCTCTGAATAGTCATTTGTATAAATATGCAGCAATCATCACTGGGATGATTCCAGGCTGCTGTTTTATACATTTTTCAAGGATTGACAGCACAGAAGGATTACAAAGAATTATAATTATGATTATAGCAGATAGGCCATCTTTATTTGAAAATTTTATATATACAGGAACATGCTTTCTCCTGATCCGGCTCATGTGGCACATGGGTAAAGGGGGGAGGTGAGGCAGGTAGGCCCCATGATCTTACGACAAAATTCTTAATTTTTTCAACAGCGACCCAATCACTAACTATTCGGATCTTCCACCATAACAAGATTCCAATCCAATGATTTTGCTGTCTCCAACTGTGAAACCACATCCCCATGAGGCTAGCTTTTAGCTTTCTGAGGAATGATGAGAAAAACGAAACTAGGACATCTGCTTCCACTGAACTGGCCTTGGCGACACTATATGGTCCTTCTCATTAACATCAACATTTGAAGACCCCAAATCCTCACAATTACCACCATTGACAGTTCTGAGCCTTAATTCCCCAAAATTAAATCCCTCATATCCCCACTTTCAAACTTTCATTTATAATAATCGTAATCCCAAGTCTTAATCATTGATCAATAATACGGAGTACTACGTTAGTTTCGGACTTCAACACGCCAAGTAAATGTGGATGGGAGCAGTTGACTCAAAAACAAAAAACAAAGAAACAACTACCGGAGCACTCCTTTATATATATATATATATAGGGGATCCATTATTATGCTGCAATTCAGACTTGCCGACATGGAAGGAAGAACAAGAATGCTTCTCCAATCACTTCTAGAACACTCTCCGCTTGAACTAAACCTTACCTTCTTCACTCTATTGTGCTTCATCATCGTCATCTTTGTGCTCAGACTCACAAGAAAAAAAAGAAACCAACTGAATCTGCCTCCTTCACCACCCAAGTTTCCATTAATAGGCAATCTTCATCAGCTAGGCGCTCTGCCTCACCGTTCTCTCACAGCTCTCTCCCACAAATATGGCCCCCTCATGTTTCTCCGATTGGGTCAAACTCCAACTCTGGTCATTTCTTCTGCAGACATGGCCAGACAGATAACAAAATCCCATGATGTCGTTTTCTCAGATAGGCCTCAGACCACAGCTGCAAAAATATTTGTCTATGGATGCATAGATGTGGCTTTCTTACCCTACGGTGAAGAGTGGAGGCTCAAGAGGAAAATCGCTGTTCTTGAACTTCTCAGTCTTAAAAGGGTTCAATCCTTTCAGTACATCAGAGAGGAGGAAGTTGCAGATCTGGTTAACAAGATTGGAGAAGCGTGTCAAGAGAAGAAAAATGGGACTTCCGTGAACATGTCTCGGTTGATTATTGCAACTTCAAACAACATAGTGAGCAGATGTATTCTTGGACAGAAGTTTGACACAGCAGATGGTAAATACAGCATCGGAGACATAGCAAGGAAAGTATCGGTCCAACTGGTAGCTTTCAGTTTTGGAAATTTCTTCCCTTCATTGAGATGGATGGATTTTGTTACTGGATTAATTTCAAAGTTGAATGCTACGTTTAGAGAAATAGATGCCTTCTTGGATGAGGTGCTTGTTCAACATAAATCAGCAAGAAGGACTAAAGATGAAGATCACAAGTCTGAAAAGAAAGACTTCATTGATATTCTCCATCAACTTCAACAAGACGATCAGCTTGACTTCGAGTTCACACAAGCTGACCTCAAAGCGATGATAACGGTATCTCTCCTTTTCTCTAAATTGAAAACTAAAATTATCATATAGTTATATATAAAGCACATAAGTCAGTCTTTCACGTTCTATACAACAGAGAATCTAATTTATACCAGCTTCAACGTGTTTCATTTTCACAATTGTGTCAGGATATGTTCCTCGCAGGAAGTGAAACAACTTCAACAGCTCTGGAATGGGCTTTTGCAGAGCTCATGAAGAATCCAAGAATAATGAAGAAAGCTCAGGAAGAGGCGAGAAGAGTAGTTGGTAATAAGTCAAAAGTGGAAGGAGATGATGTGAGGCAAATGAAGTATTTGGAATGTGTAGTCAAAGAAACTTTAAGATTACATCCGCCTTTAGCTCTCTCTCTCCCGAGAGAGACAAGATCAGGTGTGAGTTTGGGAGGGTACTATATTCCTCCAAAAACAACCGTGCTTGTGAATTTATGGGGAATTCAGAGAGATCCTGAATTTTGGGAAAGACCAGAAGAATTTGTTCCAGAGAGATTTGAAAACAACCAAGTTGATTTCAAAGGTCAAGACTTTGAATTTATTCCTTTTGGCATTGGAAGGAGGGGATGCCCAGGGATTTCATTTGGGCTTGCGTCACTTGAGTATGTGTTAGCTAATCTTCTGTGTCGGTTTGATTGGAAACTTCTTGCTCAAGGCATAGACATGAGTGAGTCATACGGAGTTTCTGTCAACAAGAAAGTACCAATTTATGTTCAACCAATGCCATATTTAGTAGGATCTAAGTTTTGAAAGTACCCGTGAATCATTTGTTAAACATGTGTTTTCAATTTATTTTGCTGGTTTTGTTTTAAAAAAATGCTCTTTTCTAATAAATTGTTGTTTGTTTTCAAGTTGCCAACAAGTAATGCTTGTTTAAGCTTGATTTGTATGTGTTGTTGTCCTTGTTTAGGGACTGGATTGTTTATAAAAATTATCATTGCTCTCTCATACCATTTGATTGACCATGTTTGCCTTCATTCTTGTGATTGAATTGAATCTTTCCAAATTCTTTGCCAAAAGTTCATTCTGTTAAAAAGTTCTATACAAGTGATTTCTTCCATGAATTTTTGAAAAAGATTAGGTCCATAATCATGTTGAGCATCATATTTTATTACTTCTCTTATAGAAAAACGCATGTACTTACAGATTGTTCTTCCTTTACAAATGACCTTTTACTCGCATTCGGTTCCCTCTTCCATTGAACTCCTTTGGGAATTCAAACTATTATTCTTCATGATGTTAGAAAAAAAAATCTTTTTTTTTTTGAGTAAACTAGAAAGTAAAAAAAATAAAAAATCTGAAAACATGGGGTTACAATGCTGAATAGTGCTATAAAATGTATAATAAAACCAAAATAGATTTCCTAAAACTGGAGATATAATTAAGAATGCCTATTACTATTTTGAGTCCTATTCTGGATCGTGAAATCTGGAATCATCCCAAACACACCTAATTATATCACTTCACTTGTGGAAAAATGCAGATGCAAGCCGGGTTTTTAAGGTTTCAGGATCATATTCTATCTTTATAAAGGGTCTTTTACTCTCATTCAGTTTCCCTCCCCCATTGTGCCCCTTTATCTTCCAATGTATTACTGCTTGTGATGTTAGAAAGTGAAAAAAATAATAATAATCTTTTTTTCAATCGGCATGAAGATGGTGCTTCCTTCTTTGGCATTGACTACATACCAAGCATCGTGTTTCTGAAGACCAATGCCAATTAGAACCTACCATAGGTCACTGCGGAAAACAGAACAACCCAGAAGATACTCTATGGAATCAGCAGCTAAAAAGGCAAAAAGAAAATTGAACTTTTACAATCACCAGTGCTCACCACACAAGCAGGAGCAAGAGGAACAATAAAAGTCATATAGTAAGTGTTTTGTCGTAGAACACAGATGTCTAGCCTCAATGGGCTAGGTATGATTGATATTGGATCGGGTATAGTGCCCACTGGTATCTATGTGGGAGATATCAGCGGTTGCTAACGGATCACTGTGCTACACGGGGTTGGCTCTTCGCCTGAGGGTGGTGTGTGTGCACAGTGAGACTGAATGGTAAAGAATGTAATGGTGAACGTGCAGAACATACCTGGTAGGTAACCTCCTATTTATAGAGATTACCTAAGGTTTCATCCTCCTAACCTTCGATTACTCTCGGCGTCGTGCGTATCTCACGTCTTAATGGTGCCTGCTCCGATCTCGCATGATCCCCGAATTAACGGCACATTAAAGAGGTGATTGGCAAGTTACCTATCTCAAGAAGGGTTTCCGCCTCGTGCACTCCTATTGGGCTCGGTCTACGCCAAGCCCATTATTCGAGTCCATAACAAGAAGAAATCGGCGAACGAGTAAAATAATGTGTCTTGATACGGTTTGGCGTGATGCTAATGAAGGTGAGGCGGATAGGCCACACGATCTAACCACAAAACTCTTAATTTTTTCGACAAATGAGCCATTCACTAACTATTCGGATCTTCCAATGATTTTCTTTGTCTCCAACTATTGAGCCACATTCCCGCTATGAGGCTAGCTTTCGATTCCGAGGGTTGATGAGAAAACGCAACTAGAGATCTGCTTCCATTGAGCGGCCTTGGTGACACTATATAGTCCATCTCATTAACATCGGTACACTCTATAAATAGGAGTTAAACCCTAAAGGTACATATCTTCTACTCTCTGGCTATTTACATACTGCCTACACAGAGCACACACACCACCCCCTTTGGCTAAACGCCTCCAAGTATCATCGAACTACGTAGACTTTGATCCCTCTCTACAGGGTACGTAGGCCCTAGGCATCGCTCCTAGGTCAAGTCCTAACCAATATCAACATACTAGCCCCTCCGGGCTAGACATCTGTGTTGTACACCAGAACTGTGGCGTCGACCGTGGGGACCGTAAATTTCGATCCCCGTGACCAATGAGGATTAACACCAGAAGTACAAGCCAGATGCAGCCAGAGACTGGACTTCCGCCCAACCAGCCGTCGCAACAACATGAAAAGGAATCGATCGACCTCGTCCACAATAACGAACACACTGGGGGAGACCAACCCTCACCGCCACGGCAAGACGAACCGATCAATTCCGCTCAATAATGGGCAAGCGGCCAACGACCCTCGAATACCGAGTCTTCGATAGCACGAAACCCAAAACAAGGAGACGACCATCAAGGACGCCGAACGTCATCCCTAAGCCTTCCGATCGAACACCCCGAGATCCGACGCGCTGCAGGTCACTTTAGCTTCACTCCTGAGACGCATAGAGACCACGGAATACCGAAACTCCCTGCACATGCGGCAACTCGAGGAACGATTAAGGCGGAGGGATTCCACGTCGAGGGAATCCGCGACAAAGGAGTCCGCGACCAAGGAGTCCGCCACAAGGGAATCGACATCTTCCCAAGGGACCCGGATGACAGAACCGAGGAAGGACCCGAGATGAGAAACTTCCTATGTCGGGCAAGGCAAGCATCAGTCGGAAAATGGCCGAGGTCGTGACTCATGATACACCGGCCGAAAGTCGGACCGAGAGGATGATAACCAAGGAGGTAGACCCACACGGCATCCACCGAAAAGATTCCCCGAAGGAGATATGTCGGGAAGGAGAATGACAGTCCTTTCTCGACGAGGTGTTCAACGCACCTTACTCGGACGACTTCGGCCTGGCCGACCTCACTAAATATGACGGAACCCAAGACTCGGCGGACCACATCAAGGACTTCGAGGTTACTATGTGCGTAAGAAGACTCAGAGAGCCCGTCATAACCCGAATATTTGTTGCGACTCTTAAAGGGGCGGCCTTAAAATGGCTCCATACCTTGCCCACAAGGTCTATCCACACTTTCGACCCGTTAACTGATGCATTCGAGTTGCATTTTGCTACCAGCATGCAACAACCGAAGTCTCAGTGGCCTCGACAGTGAATCTCGGCTGGCCGAGTCATTCTTTAAAGAGCTGGCCAAGACCCTGGACGAGTTCATAACGTGATCGAAGAAATATCTGGAAATGGAGCAAATGCTCCTCGGAAAGACCCGGATAGGAGGACGTCGCCAAGAGACAAAAATCAGTCCGACGGCCGCAAGCCAGATCGCCGGGGAAGAAACTCAGACAGTAAGTCCTCCGGTGCAAAAACCGAGGCGAAAGGGAAGTATGACAAATATACCCATTTGAACGTTTCCCGCTCTCAGTTATGGAGGGAGGTAGCATCGACCGAGATGCAGAAGATCGAGAGACCTCGGCCTCTCAGGAAACAAGCCAGTACAGATCAGACCCGCTTCTGTGCTTTTCACAATAGTCCGGGGCACACTACGGACCAGTGCTATGAACTCCGCGATGCCATCGAGAAGTTCGTCAGAGAAGGGAAATTACGCCAATACGTAATCAAAACTCAAGAACGAAAGAGAGATAAGCGAAAGCAAGGCGACCGACAGGACAGCCCGGCCCCTGAGAGAAAGAAAGATGAAAAGCAGCAGAGGCCGGGGTCCGAGGACGATGAATTTCCCGAGGCCGATTTCGATTGTAACGTGATCAGCGGGGCCTTTGGTGGAGGTGGAGACACGGCAAGCCAGCGTAGGAAATACTTAAAGGAGGTCCTCTCGCTTAAGGACCGACCTAAATTCAAAGAAGACTTGGACACGACGGGTAGGGTGGAACGACCTCGGCTCTTTTCATAAAAGAAGACATGAAGGACGTCGTACCCGGCCATCAAGACGACTCAGTGATCACCGGAACCCTAGTCAACTGCCAGGGTAAAAAGAATATTCATAGACATCGGAAGCTCGGCTGATATTATTATCTCGGGATGCCTTCAAAAGGATGAACCTCGATAAAGAAGACACAAACCTTGCAAAACCCTTGTCGGGTTTAATGGAGAACTCTCCCCTCCCAAGGGGTACATCGACCTCAGACTAACTCTGTGCACGAATAAAGGTTTTAAGGCGGACCGGGTAAGGTTTATTTTCGCCGAGTTCCCTTCCCCTTATAATGTAATACTAGGCATACCAACGATCCACAAATAGGATATGCTGGTGTCGACCAAACACTAGAAGCTGAAAATGGTGAGTAACGCCAACCAAGTCCTCACCATCAAGGGTGATCAGAAGGAGTCCCGACAATGCTACTTCGAGACGATCAAGGAAGGCGAAAACGCAATCCCAACTCATTCCCAGGCCAGACCAAATGACCAAGATAGGCAGAACCTTGAACCCGGGCTTGAGAATAAGGTTAGATGAATTCTTAGCAGTAAACAGAGATGTTTTTGCTTGGAGCCCGACCGAAATACCAGGGATCGACCCGGACTTTTGCTGACACAAGTTGGCCATTCGGCCAGAGTCGGCACCAGTGGCCCAGAAGAAAAGAAAAAGAGGATCAGATAGGTAATTAGCCATTGATAAACACGTGGACGAATTGTTAGAAGCAGGTTTCATCCGAGAAATCCAATACACCACATGGTTATCCAACGTGGTAATGGTTCTGAAAACAAACGGCAAATGGAGAGTCTGCACGAACTACGCCAATTTGAATAAGGCATGCCCGAAGGACGCCTATCCGATGCCCAACATCAACCAACTTATGGATAACTCATCTGAATTCCAGTTGCTATCTTTTATGGATGCCTACTCGGGGTACAATCAAATTGTCATGCACCTCGACGACCAAGAGGCCACGGCCTTCATCACCGAAAAAGGAAATTATTGTTATAATGTCATGCCTTTCGGGTTGAAGAACGTCGGGGCAACGTATCAGAGGATGATGAATAAGGTGTTCGAGGACCAGCTCGGCCACAACATCGAGGTCTACATTGACGACATGATCGTCAAGTCATACGACCCCGACAATCACATCCGAGATCTAGAGCAAACTTTCAACAAACTGAGGAAGTACAGAATCCGGCTGAATCTGGCTAAATGTGCTTTTGGGATCCCGGCCGGAAAGTTTCTCGGGTTCCTGTTAACCAGCCGAGGAATTGAGGCCAACCCAGAAAAATGTAAGGTCGTGCTAGACATGCAAGCGCCTAGGAACAAAAAAGAAGTCCAACAGCTAACGGGAAGACTAGCGGCATTAACCAGGTTCTTACCGAGATCGGTAGAGAACGCCCTTCCCTTGTTCAAATTATTGAAAAAGGAGACAACAGGAGACTGGACCTCGGAGTGTGACGCCGCATTTGACAAAATCAAACAATGCTTGGCAACTCCTCCGGTTCTATCGAAACCACGGCCCAGTGAGACTCCGCTCCTCTACCTATCGGTCGGGGAAGAGGCGGTGAGCTCGGTGTTAGTCCAAGAAACCGAGAACGGTCAGGAACCGATATACTTTGTAAGTAAAGTGTTGCAGAGCTCGAAGCTAAGATACCAGAAGCTGGAAAAATTGGCTTTCGCCATACTCACAACATCAAGGAGACTTCGTACATATTTCCAAGCACATAAGATCGTGGTTCGTACCAGCCAACCGATCCGGCAGGTGCTGCACAAGCCCGATCTAGCCGGCAGGATGATTAGTTGGGCAATAGATTTATCTGAGTTTGACATCACCTACGAAGCACGACACACCATTAAGTCACAAGCATTGGTAGACTTCCTACGGGAACTGACCCCGACTAGGAAGGACGTCGGCGACCTCGACCTCTGGAAAGTATATGTAGACGGCTCGTCGAACTCCAAGGGAAGTGGGGCCGGAATAATCATCGAAAGCCCTGAAGGAATCGCAATTGAGCATTCCTTGCAGCTAAACTTTCCCACATCAAACAATCAGGCCGAGTACGAGGCACTCCTGGCCGGGCTCCAATACACCAAGGAAATGGGAGCCTAAAGAGTTACGGTGTTCACCGACTCCCAACTCGTCGCCGCCCAGGTTGACGGGACATACCAAGCTAAGGGCCCTCTTATGGCCAAATACCTAAATAAGGTAAAGGAGGCACTATCCCGGTTAAACCAAATCGGTTAAGATCCCTACTCCGTGTCTTGTTTTTGAAGGCACACCTGTTTTAACTGAATCTAGTTAAAATCCAGGCTCCGTGTTTCCAAGTCTATTTAAAGTCCTTTATTGGATTATTTGTAACGGCATTGCCGCCAAGTCTATTTCATGCAGTTAAATCCGCGCTCTTTAAATGGACCCCGGATAAACTAAAAATTATACAGTTAAATCCGCGCTCCTTAAGTGGACCTCGGATCTGAAGGCAAACCCGGTTTTAAACTGATCACGGTTAAAATCCGAGTTCCGTGTAAAACGAATTCAGGGTTATGACACCCATATTGGACTAATGAATCTCGGGTTACGACACCCAGAACGAGTAAACCCGGTTACACCGAATCCGGCTAAAACCGCCCCGTTTACACTTAATACAGTTAAAATCCGGGCTCTGTGTTAAGTTTTGCAAAGGAGTCCACCTCCAAAAGAAAAAGAAGGCGGACCTCGGTTACACCTAATACAAGTAAAATCCGGGTTCGTGTAAAGTACAGTTAAGTCTGTGATAACTCCAGATTGCAAACTACAAATAAATAAAGAAACTCTCAATCGAGAGCCATGATCTGGTCCCCTCAAAGTGTACTAATGGCAAATACATGAACAAGACAGTGAACCTTGGGTCATTGAACTCGGTCGCAAATAAAACGCGAATGAAAGAGTACGCCAAGGACCATCGAACCCGGCTTTTCAGTCAAGCGAAGCCGTCACCATAAGCTTTTGCAACTCGGTCACTTCCATAACTTAACCCGGCTTTTCAGTCAAGCGAAGCCGTCACCGTAAGCTTTCGCAACTCGGTCGCTCCCAAGACCAAGCCCGGTTTCTAAGTTACGCGAGGCCGCTCTTATCAGCCCTTGCAAATAGTTGGGACATTTAACGACGTGTCAAGTACCTACAAGGGAATGGATAAAGACTTGGGTTACTCAACCCAGTCATACTCCAACCACGGGTACAAAGCTAACACCGGGGCCAACAAGCCCCGGTCCTTAAAACTACGCGAGGCCGCTGTCATCAACCCTTGTAAATATTTTGATACATCGAAATTGACACCTAGATAAGAAGGCGAATAGTCATGTCGGACCCTGATCAGGTCGAAATGTTTAAATGTGCGTCCCTACAACCACGGCTGAGCATGTGACAGTTTGCCCTTACCCTGGTTAAGATATCGGACAACGGATCCGGCACCCCATAGCATGGTTAATTCGAAAACCCCTACCCATACACCTGGTTTCTAACACTAGAAGAGTACAAGCGGACTCTACATAACTAAGACCCTGGCCCGGTCAATCAATAGAACTCCGAACACATGTTTGGATTCATATAGTCAACTTATTGTTGAAATGAAGACTAAACTCGGACATGAGATCCAGGTAAAAAGTCAATACACCCCGGCAGCCCAGAGCCCTTGACTGCCAGGCTGGGGGGTAACAAGTGTGGCACTGCATGTTCGCCATCAACCAAGATCGAGGGAAAGACAAATAGATCCCGCCTTGGGAAAAACCTATTGCCTAAACAGCAAATTGGTAGCGAATCCGAATTCGTCAAGACTTGGACAAAAGCAAATCAAGTTTGAACAACTTGGATACAAAATCCGGTTAAACAATAAACGCACCCTGGCGGCCCGAGAGACACGGACTACCGGGCTGGGGGCAACTGTTACGGATTTATATAAGGCCCATTAGTGATGTGGTCCAATAACAGGCAGATCTATCATGATCACTAACGGATCAAATAAGATCGTAACCAACCTACAATCAATGAGATAATCAAGGGAAATCCCTATCTCAAATAGAGGGCCCATGAGCCCAAGACCAACAGGTACACTCTATAAATAGGAGTTAAACCCTAAAGGTACACATCTTCTACTCTCTGGCTATTTACATACTGCCTACATAGAGCACACACACCACCCCCTTTGGCTAAACGCCTCCAAGTATCATCAAACTACGTGGACTTTGATCCCTCTCTACAGGGTACGTAGGCCCTAGGCATCGCTCCTAGGTCAAGTCCTAACCAATATCAACATACTAGCCCCTCCGGGCTAGACATCTGTGTTCTACACCAGAACACCACCATTGCCAGTTCTGAGCCTTAATTCGCCAAAATTAAATCCCTCATATCCCCACTTTCCAACTTTCATTTATTTCTTATTTTATTAATATAGTTTTCCATTATTGTAATCATAATCCCAAGTCTTTGTCATTGATCAATACAAGTAATACGGAGTATTACGTTTTTCGGACTTCAACACGCCAAGTAAATGTGGATGGGAGCCGTTTACTCAAAAGAAAAAAAAAAAGCAAAGAAAGAACTACTGGAGCACTCCTTTATATATCTATATATGGGGGAGCCATTATTATGCTGCAATTCAGACTTGCCGACATGGAAGGAAGAACAAAAATGATTCTCCAATCACTTTTAGAACACTCTCCACTTGAACTAAACCTTACCTTCTTCACTCTATTGTGCTTCATCATCGTCATCTTTGTGCTCAGACACACAAGAACAAGAAGAAACCAACTGAATCTGCCTCCTTCACCACCCAAGTTTCCATTAATAGGCAATCTTCATCAGCTAGGCGCTCTGCCTCACCGTTCTCTCACAGCCCTCTCCCGCAAATATGGACCCCTCATGTTTCTCTCACCGTTCTCTCACAGCCCTCATATTTGTCTATGGATGCATAGATGTGGCTTTCTTACCCTACGGTGAAGAGTGGAGGCTCAAGAGGAAAATCGCTGTTCTTGAACTTCTTAGTCTTAAAAGGGTTCAATCCTTTCAGTACATCAGAGAGGAGGAAGTTGCATATCTGGATAACAAGATTCGAGAAGCGTGTCAAGAGAAGAAAAATGGGACTTCCGTGAACATGTCTCGGTTGATTATTGCAACTTCAAACAAGATAGTAACCAGATGTCTTCTTGGACAGAAGTTTGAGACAGCAGATGGTAAATATAGCTTCGGAGACTCAGCAAGGAAAGTGATGGTTCATATGACAGCTTTCAGTTTTGGGAACTTCTTCCCTTCATTGAGATGGATGGAAGTTGTTACTGGATTAATTCCAAGAATCAACACTACGTTTAGAGAAATAGATGCTTTCTTGGATGAGGTGCTTGTTCAACATAAATCAGCAAGAAGGAGTGAAGATGAAGATCCCAAGTCTGAAAAGAAAGACTTCATTGATATTCTCCATCAACTTCAACAAGACGATCGGTTTGACTTCGAGTTCACACAAGCTGACCTCAAAGCGATGATAATGGTATCTCTCCTTTTCTCGAAATTGAAAACGAAAATTATCATATATTTATAAAGCACATAAGTTATTATTTCATGTTCTATACAACAGAAAATCTAGTTTATACTAGCTTCAACGTGTTTCATTTTCACAATTGTATCAGGATATGTTCGTCGGAGGAAGTGACACAACTTCAACAGCTCTGGAATGGGCTTTTGCAGAGCTCATAAAGAATCCCAGAACAATGAAGAAAGCTCAGGAAGAGGCGAGAAGAGTAGTTGGTAATAAGTCAAAAGTGGAAGAAGATGATGTGAGGCAAATGAAGTATTTGGAATGTGTAGTCAAAGAAACTTTAAGATTACATCCGCCATTAGCTCTCTCTCCCGAGAGAGACAAGATCAGATGTGAGTTTGGGAGGGTACTATATTCCTCCAAAAAAAAAAGAAATTTCATATAATAATATAGAAATCACAATAGAAAAGAAAAAAAAAAAAGAATTTTCATATAATAATATAGAAATCACAACCGTGCTTGTGAATTTATGGGGAATTCAAAGAAATCCTGAATTTTTGGAAAGACCAGAAGAGTTTGTTCCAGAGAGATTTGAAAACAACCAAGTTGATTTCAAAGGTCAAGACTTTGAATTTATTCCTTTCGGCATTGGAAGGAGGGGATGCCCGGGGATTTCATTTGGGCTTGCATCACTTGAGTATTTGTTAGCTAATCTACTTTATTGGTTTGATTGGAAGCTTCCTGCTCAAGGCATAGGCATGAGTAATTCATACGGACTTTCTGTCACCAAGAAAGTACCAATTTATGTTCAACCAATGCCATATTCAATAGGATCTAAGTTTTGAAAGGACCAGTTAATTTGTTAAACATGTGGTTTCAATTTATTTTGCTGGTTTTGTTTTAAGAAACTGTTCTTTTCTTTTCTAATACATTGTTGTCTGTTTTAGCAAAAACAAAAATTGTTGTCTGTTTTCGAGTTGCCAACAGGTAATGCTCTATTTAAACTTGAATTGTATGTGTCACTGTCCTTGTTTAGGGACTAGGATGTTTATGAAAATAATCAGGGCTCTCTCATACCCTTTGATTGACCATGTTTGCCTTGATTCCTGTGATTGAATTGACTCTTTCCTAATTCTTTGACAAAAGTTCAGTATGTTAAAAAGTTTTATACAAGTGATTTTTTCCATGAAAAAAGTTTTAAAAAAAATAGGTCCATAATCATGTTAGGGCATAGACATAAGCTTATGGCTGATCGTGTTCAAAACGCCATAGCGAAGCATGATTGTTGAGCATCATATTTTATTACTTCTCTTATAGAAAAACGCACAAACATGCAGGTTATTCAGTTTTCTGGATCATATTCTTCCTTTACAAAGAACCTTTTACTCGCATTCAGTTTCCCTCTCCCATTGAACTCCTTTGGAATTCAAACTATTATTGCTCATAATGTTAGAAAAAAACAAAAACAAAAATCTTTTTTTTTTTCCAGTAAACTAGAAAGTTAAAAAAAAAAATTATTAAAACATGGGGTTACAATGCTGGACAGGGCTATAAAATGTATAATAAAACCAAAATAGATTTCCTGGCACTGGAGATATAATTAAGAATGCTGAAGACTATTCGTGTGGTAAACTTGGTATTCTTAGTCCTATTCTGGATCCTGAAATCTGGAATCATCAAGGGTATGTGTATCTTTGTGTCAAAATTGTGAGGAGACATCTAAAGGGTTACCTTGAACACGAATCTGTTCTGATGCGCACTTGTGCTAGCAGCCAGAGATGTCTCCACATTAATGGGGTCTTACTCTTTCCACGTGCTCCTCTGGCACTTGAAACGTTACCTTTGAGCAGCAGAGTACGTACAGTAACTCAGACGCAGCAAAATTTGTAGCCTTCTGGATTTAATCAGTATGAGGATGGTGCTTCCTCCTTTGGCAGCGACTGACATACCAAGCAGCGTGTTTCCGGAGGCCCATGCTGATTAGAACCTTGAGGCTTGCGAGCATAACATAGGTCACTGCTGAAAAGAGAACAACCCAGAGAATACTCCATGGAAGAGGATAGTACGGAAAGTGAGCAGCATACACTGGAGTCAACACTCGAATGACCTGGGAATAAGTATACAGATTTAGAATCAGCAGCCAAAAAGGCAACAGGAAGAATGAACTTTTAAAATCATCAGTGCCTCACCACACAAGCAGGAGCAAGAGGAACAAAAGTCAGATGTTTCTTGGCGCCTTCAGTTTGCATATTCAGAGTCTAGAAATTTGAAACAGCAAATATATATATTAATAAGAAAAGCTCAATTGATGAAACAGTATGAAGTGTAGTAACAATACGACATTTAATAAATCATTTTAAAGCTTCCAAGTTGTTAATCATTATA
The DNA here is from genome assembly GCA_025563575.1 of Acacia pycnantha. Taxonomy (NCBI): domain Eukaryota; kingdom Viridiplantae; phylum Streptophyta; class Magnoliopsida; order Fabales; family Fabaceae; genus Acacia; species Acacia pycnantha. The sequence continues at coordinate 1,824,930 of JAMWYP010000064.1, forward strand.
TATGATTATAAAGGAATTGAACCAAAATTGCTTTTTCCCAGGTTCATAACCGTGCTATCCAAATAAGAAATAGATGGAAAACAAGATTGCATCTGACCCCCTTCCAATCATGACCCAATGAAGCAAATATTTTCGAAAACAAATTTACTTTGAAATCACGAGTCTTGACGCATTTTGACGAGATGCTAATGAAACTGATCAAATATTCAAGGAACTGTGTGGCTGGTGCCCACAAGAAGTCAGTTGAAAATTACCTGTTTGCAAAGGTCTTCAAGGAACTCGGAGTATGTGCTGGGCTTAATGTCATTAAATTTGGCGATGAATGAGTGCTTGATAACATCGATAGCTATTTCACAGGAATAAACCAAGACAACATCCTGCACCATCCAAAATTTCCATAATAGAAGCAAAGCTGGGTCAGGCAAGGAAATTGGTTCCCACAAAAAAAAATTCTTCAATAACTATTTGTTGCTACATTTTTCGAGTAATCTTACAAGGAGAAAACTTTCAAACCAGGGGCCCTCTGCCTCCAGAATATTTTGAGCCAGAACGAATAAGATGAATGCTGCAATATGGAATCTCTCAACAGAATCTGCTTGCCAGAAAAGAGTATAGAAGGAAAAAAAGGAGAGCAGGAAAAAAAACAAGAAGATGAGACCAGGAAGTTTTTCTTTTTTGGGGTGCCAAAAAACAGAAATTTGTGTAATAAAAACATCATATGCAGAACAGCAATCGTATCAATCTCTACTTAGATAGTTAAAGGTGAATTGAATTTCCCAGCCTCTTCCTCAGCAGTAGCTTGACAGCACAGAAGCATTACAAAGAATTATACTTATGATAATGCCTGATAAGCCATCTTTAATTGAAAATTTATATTTAAAGGAAAAGGCTTTCTCCTGATCCTACTCATGGGTAGAGCCGGGAAATCGGGCCGAGCCCATCGGGCCGGCCCGTTTAGGCCCTAGCCCGTCAAGGGCCGGGCTTGAAAAATGGACGAGATATTTGAAATTGGCCCTGTAGGGCCAACCCTGGAGGGCCTCGGGCTTAAACGGGCCGGCCCTAGAGGGCCTCGGGCTTAAACGGGCCGGCCCTGGAGGGCCTCGGGCCAGCCCTGCAGGCCCTTTTCACGGTAGCTTTTTCTTTTTTTCCTTTTTTATTTTATTAATTTATATATATATATTGTAGTTGTTATAGAGTTATTTATCCATTTAACTGCAAATACATAATAATTATACAATTACTCTTATGTTTAACAAATTAAATTATTTGTTACAATAATAGTCATCGTACTAACGTCGCTTAGTGGTATGTTTCTTATGTTTTATATGAGTTATTTGTGAACATAGTTTGCTTTTGATTATGAATTAGTGATGGTGCTTATTTGTTGGATGATTCGTGGTGTAATTTACTAATTATATTTCTTTAAAAAAAACAGAGGAAAATTAATTAAAATTTGGAATAGTAATTTCCGGGCCCTGGTGCTCTCGGGCCGGGCTTTGAAAAACAGATGTTTTTCTTACCTCAAGCCCTGGAGGGCCGGCCCTGTTAGGCCCTGGCCCTTCACGGGCCGGCCCTGATTCCCAGCTCTACTCATGGGGAACATGGGTATGGGGGGAAAGGTGAGGCAGGTCGGCCACATAATCTTGAAACAAAACTAGAGATTAACAGCATTTAAAATTCAAGAGATCAAACAATCATTTACTTGGTTGGCATAATTACAAGAATGGCACATAATCCTAACAAAACAAGTATGTATTCATGCTGAGATCAAGTAAAAGCCCACCAGAAGGATAGTTATTCAAAATTAATGTTTTATTTGAAAAACATTTGACCCTCACTTCAGCTATAAAAGTGTCATGGAAAAAATGTTCACAAATGGCTGCTGGAATTGAATCAAACAGATCCTCACAACGCCACAGAGGAAAAATATAAAGTAAGGTCGCAGAGAAAACTCACCAAAGTACACCAAACTGTGAACATTATCCCTACTATATCGCTTGAACACATTGCTCTTGATCTCAGCAAAGTTATTTGACACCAGCAGGGCAAGCAATGCATTATTGTGAGCAACTATACAGGTTGATAAAGTGATTGCCTGAACTAATAAGATAAAAGAATGAATGAGTACAACAACCAGTCAAGGAACCACATCGGCCTTTGCTTCATTTCTCTTATGCATTCACACAAGAAAATAAATATCCAAACTACAGCCAAAAAATATTATTATTCCAAAAATAAAGGATATTTGAAGCAGCCACAGCTAAAAACTGATCAGCAATATATGTCCTTATCCAGAATCTCAATCTTTCTGGTGGACAAGTTGCAAGTTCTTCTGCTGAATGAAATAAGGTTTGCAATACATCACCATTAAAATTTTGACATAGTTTATCAAATATCTGCAAGAACAATAAAGGATCAGATACAGCAGCCCATTAATTAGGCAAGCATCAAAAATTTATTATTCTCCATCGCCCAGTTTCTTCAGTCTATTCAGATCACCTCTAACACATTGTAGACCACATATAATTTGATTGTTCCTTGACCACGGATCATATGATAAATTAAGCTGATATCTGAAGCAACAAAAATGCAACAGGGGAACACAAATCAAAATCACCATAACAAACTCCTCTCAGTAATAAAAATGAAAGTATATGACATATGGCATCAAACTATTGCTGTACCTGTTCGCTGCAAAAGAATGACTCCACAAGCCATAATTATGAAACAGCCAAAATCTGACAACTCAATTGCAGACAGACTCTTGAACTGCCTGCCAAAAACATGATCAGGTCAAATTGTAAATTTTAAAATCAAGACAAACTACCAATCTACTAAAACAGAAATCTAACACAGAAGAATCAGGAACGCATCCATTATAAACTTATAAAAAAATGAAAATTAATCCTATATCATTTGAGTCTCATTGAATCAACTGCGTCCCTTGGGGTCATACATTTCAATCAAAATAACCTTGTTTTCTCTCTCTTCAAACATTTTCAATGGCATATGAGCATTGGCAGGTCTATACTAAATCTATACAGCTTATATCACAATTCCAAAACTTGGAAAACATACACTGAAAGTTGAGCCCATTAACTAAATCCTCATAGGCATGCGGCATGCCTATTAACACTTCAACACAAAGAAATAGTATCAAGAAATGGTGACAAACCTTGTTTTCAGAAGCCTCCAAATGGTCATCACCATCCTCGTTGGCATAATGGTTAAGAGTGATAGGAATGAATCAAAGCAGACGAAAAAACCGACATTTATAAGCTGCAAATGTATTCCATGTTTTAGATATCATAATGTAGAACGCACATGTATTGATGAAGTTATGTGACCACAGATTAACTATTGTCCAGTAAATGTTGAAGGTTTGAGGTTTCTGATAACTTTCTTTCTCCGCAATATTTTAAATTTGATCATTATTGGGACAAATACAGGCACCTAAATTCCAGAGTGAAAGTCCATATATTACACCAGAGAACTCCAAACATATATTCCGTCTTTTTAAGGGTGAAAGCAAAAGCATACCAATTCACATCTCCAAGGTAAACGGAAGATGGTATCATAAACTCTTTCTCGTTCTGTATCATTACCGAGAGTAGTTGTGCTCCGTAGAGAATTTCCATTGTACATTTCCTCCATGAAGCATCTTACTGGTGATTTATCCACTGAAAACAAGTCTAGCATCAAAATGCATCAACACAAGGTCAGTTAATAAGATAGACGAAATGGTATTGGTAAAATAAAATAGTAAGACACCAAATTCATGGAGAGAGAAACGGTTAACAAAGTGCTTAATATGATGAGGACCATTCAGGCCATATACTACATTTGAATTACTGATAAATAGCTGAAGCACGGAAAAGGATATAATTCTCATCATAACTGCCCATATTTCCCACTCTCTTTCACTGATATGCAAGCATGGAGATCAATCACCATATAGAACTGTAAGAAATAAAGCATGTCAAAGGACTCTTATATTTTCTAAGACATGGAGCTATTCTTATTTCCGCTAAATCACATCACTATGGGGGCATGGGACAAAAATGATTTCCTTTTCCCAACATATATCTCTTGAAGCTGATGCATGATCCAGTTGAAATTTAAAATGAGCTGCGTTAATTTCAAATGATTCAAGATATAGATTATGCAAGAGAAGGATCTGAATAGATGAGAAGTTGAAGCTATTCAGATTCAGTAATGATGAAAGACAAATTTCTTAAACAAATATTATGAAACCTTCTGAGGATCATATTAAAGAGCGTAAGATACATGCAACAGGGACACATTCACTCACTATTCGGATCCTCCGCCATAAGACGATTCCAATCCAATGATTTTGCTGACTCCAACTGTGAAACGACATTCCCATGAGGCTCGTTCCTCTGCTTCTCCACTGAAATGGCTTTCGCAACACTATGGTCCTTCTCATTAACATCAACATTTGAAGACCCCAAGTCCTCACAATTACCACCATTGACAGTTCGGAGCCTTAATTCACCAAAATTAAACCCCTCACCACCACGCACGCCCTGTAACTCGGCCTCCGCCACTCGTGCCTCTGTACAAACACTCGTTTTACTCTCTTCCGGCGCACTTATCTCCTCGCAGATAACAGTTCCAACCGTATAGTATCTCTGACTGTCAAGCCCAAACGCGTTTATGTTACAAGCTGTTCCGTTATTGAACAACACTTCCCCGCTGGCCGATGATGAATGTAGATCTCTGGAATCAGAGGGAGGCGAATTTGAATTAACAGTTTTTTGCTCAGCGATCGGATCTTCGGGTATGCAGGGCTCAATAAGCTTCTTCTTCCTGGAGCTTTTGTGATTGCGCTTCTTCCGGTTAGACTTATTGGAAGAAACTGAAGGAGCGGGCTGTGATTGTTCTGCGGTACCACTGTCGATTCGACTTAAACACGATTTAGATCGATAGAGACCGGTGTCGTCTTCTTCATGGGAGCTACTATCGCTGAGAATCTCGAAAGAGAGCTTTCTGCCGAAAGATCGCACCGCCATGACGAAGGAAACCTCAGCCCCAAAGCAATCAATCAAACAATCTTTGAACTAAATAATGGAATTTACATGAAAATTGAGATTCACATCAAAGAGGGAAGATGAAGGTGAATGATTCTCCGGAGTTTCTGAATTGTGTGACACTCTTCTTCCCCATGATGCAGTCCAGCCGGACTCGTCTTATTCGCGCTTCGTCCCACCATATTCTATTTTCGTTATCAACGCAGTATGCTGGAAGATTTTTTTTTAGGGAAATTAAATAAATTATTTAATTATTTTATATCTTTTAATTTATTAGTTAAACTAATTAGTTTAAGGAAAAAAATATTTTAAAGTAATTTAATTATATTTCTTAATTTCTTTAAAAAGAAGTTAATTATGTCTTATAATTAGTATCTAAATATTAATTAAGTTAATTAGATGGTAGCTGGCAAAAAAATTAAGTTAATTAATGTAAATATGCAATTTCTTCCTTTATATCAGATTCATCTAACCTAATTATAATTTTAAAAACCGATAAAGGTACGAAATACAGTAAGTAATTAACCATGGAAAATAACAAATCTCTCGAGATTAGTTGCTTTTATTGAGTACTTTTACAATGTTAAAAAATACTAATGTACAGAAGATTGATTATTTTACAAAAGCATTCATACATTTTCAATTAATTAAATTAAAATTTCAGGTAACAAAGTATGATTAGAACCACAAAATAGTATACTCACCTAAATTAAATTTTTGGCAAAAATAAACCTAAATTTATTTTTTATTTATGAACATTGATGATAGAGTTAGTTATTGATAATAATAAAAAAAGATTATAATTAATTAATTCATCGTGACAAATAATGTGATTTGATTGTGGGTCACTGCATTTGAAAATAATTATGAATAAAGCTCTGTAATTTTGAATGTCTGACCAATTAATCCCTCCCAACGCTTATGAATCCACATGGACTTTGATGACGTGATTACGTGAAGACTGAAGATGAAGAGGAGGATGGGGCATGGACTTTGATGACGTGAAGAGGAGGATGGGGTAGCTAAGAAATTGGTGAGGTGGATGTTGACTCATCCATAAATTTAATATGCCATTTAAAATTGGGTTAAGGACTAAAAATACCAACGAACTATTAGGCCAGGACCACCCAGCACAGCAAACTATTTTTTGGACCAAAAATACCAACAAACATTTTAAAGAGGAGCGCTCAGCACAACGCCATTAACACCGTTAACAAAAATATCTAAGGTGAGATTGGCCAACGAACTCTTCTTCGGGAGCGCCGCACAAAATTCTAAATTTTACTAAATTAAATAATTTTTCTCAATTGTTATTATTCAAAACTACTTGTATAGATATCTATGGACAAAAATTATTCATTCTTTAATTTTGTCAAAATTATAATTTGCTAAAATAAACAAAAATTTTAATTAAAAATATAATTATATGATTTAAATAAAACTCAAGGTGTTTTATATTCTTTTCTTTCGATTTTGTCGTTAACTTAATATCATTATATTCAAGATAGATAATGTATTGTTGGGAATAAATTATAAAACACCTTGAGTTTTATTTAAATCATATAATTATATTTTTAATTAAAACTTTTGTTTATTTTAGCAAATTATAATTTTGAAAAAATTAAATAATGAATAATTTTTGTCCATAGATATCTATACAAGTATTTTGAATAATGACAATTGAGAAAAATTATTTAATTTAGTAAAATTTAGAATTTTGTGTCTTTGGCGCTCCTGGAATAAGAGTTCGTTACTAATCTGCACCTTAGATAACAAAGGTTAACTTTTTGTTAACGATGTTAATGGCGTTGTGCTGAGCGCTCCTCTTTAAAATGTTTGTTGGTATTTTTGATCCAAAAAATAGTTTGTTGTGCTGGGTGGTCCTGACCCAATAGTTCGTTGGTATTTTTGGTCCTTAACCCTTTAAAATTTAAGGCGTTGATCTTGATCCTAATTATAGATAAAAATTTTATATTTGTCAATATTTTTCTAATTTATATATATTAATATTCCTCAACAACAATTAAAGAAGGGGGAACGAGGGAATTAAGGAATGTGAATATGGTGTTTTAGAAAAAACATGTCGTTTCAATTAATTTAACCAATTTTCTTAATATAATTAAATTAGGTAAATATATATTATATAAAGGATGGGTGAGAGTAAAACACCACACAAGCACGCCCCTGGACTCCTTTTTCACTCAGCCATCCTAATCCCTTTTTTTTTTTTAATATCATTTAGGTCCTAACTGAAAGAAATAATAATACCTCCGATCCTAATTATAAGACAACATTTGAGAATTGGTTTTGGTCCTAATTATAGGACAACATTCTAATAATGTCAATTTTTTTTCCTAAAATACCTTTATTTTATTCTCTCAAGTGTTTTGATTTTTTGTGAGTATATGTATGTGGACGCGTATACTCTTCCCATCAACAATAAAACTTTTAGATATATGTGTGTGTCTACACACACGCACGCACGCACACGGGTGTGTGTACATATATGTATATTTGTGTGTTTGTCAATACGTGTGTGTGCAAATATAAACACACACACATATATACATGTATATCTTTGTGTGTGTGTGTTTATATGTGTGTGGGGTGTGTGTGTCTATATGTGTCTGTCTATATGTGTCTGTCGATATATGTACACACACATATGTGTGTGTGTATCTATCTATATATATATAGTAAGACCATTATTTTAATTATATAGCATGTAGAAAAAAAAAAGTTAGGTTGGAGAGGCATGTGGTAGGAGCTATTGATTTACTTTCACTTAGGTCATTTTAAATTTATATAAGGACATTTTAGGAAAATGAGTAAATTTAACTAATTTAACTTCTTTCCTTAATCTTCCCAAAATTGGTTAAATATGTCCTATAATTAGGACCAGAGGGAGTATAACTTGTTAATAGTAATTTTTTCACTTGTCAATTGGGACTTTTCTAATATTATTTCTCATTTTTTATACCTTAATAATATTCTCCCTTTTTTTTAGTGAGGTATTAACTGTTTGAAATTACAAAAACTTGTGACATACTGGTAGGTGTTTTTTTTTTATCAATATCTTCTGAGGGCGGTGGGATGCGTTTATTCTGGTTCTATTCTCTTTCCGTCGTCCGTGCCTCTGTTTCTTCTTGTTTTTTTCTTCTGTCAGGAGAAGCTCCGTTTTTTGATCTCCCAGAATCCTCTCAATCTCCGATTTTGCAGTCACCACTATGATCTATCCGCTGTGATTCTCTAGATGTCGAATCCTTCCAATCTCCAACCCGTAAAACTCTTTGAGCAAAAAAACCCGTAAAACTCGTTCTCTCGGTTGCGATACCCTGTTTAACGCCTCCGGTTCTGTTCATTAGAAAATATTAATTAATAGAAATAATGAAAATAATAAACCGATTATATTTTTTTATTTTAAAATAAACTTAAAAACTTATTTTCTAAATTGAAATTTCACAAATAATACATCCATATTGATATCTCTTAAAATTTCGAGTATATCTCTTTAATTTAGTATAGATACTTCCAAAATATATCAAATCTATTAAAAATGAGAAGCTATCACCATACCTGACTATTCAAGCGCTAAATATTCATATTTTATAGTTTTTTTTTTTTTTGAACAATTCTACTTAACTTCATTACTGGGAACGTAGCAATTACAAATAAAAGAAAGCAAAGAGGCGATCATCCATACACACTGGAAATAACAACAAGGATAAGACAAAAAGATCCAAAACAAACATCAAAAGGAACTCCTAGATTCAATCAGGATCAAAGGTTCTGGGCTGCTTAGAGGCAACTTCCCGGTGACACTTGATGCTCTTTCTATCCTCTTCCAGCACCTGAGACAAAGAAGGTAAGGATATTCATACCCGCCCTACTGAGCACACATCCTTATTGGTAGATACAGCAAGCCTATCTGCTGCTTCGGCTTCCTGACGGGGAATAAAATGAACTGAAAAACTGGGTTCAGATTTAAGAGCAAGAAGGATATCATCGATGATGCCGCTAGATTGCCATTCACACAAATCCTGATGAATATGCATCACATATCGTTGCAGAGATTGGTTATCAGTTTCAAATACAACATTTTTATTACCTAGATCATGGGCAATCATCAAGGCTCTCTTTAGAGCAAGAGCTTCAGTCATAAAAGCCGAAATCGATTTGACCTTATCAGTAAAGGCCCACTGGACCTGTCCCCAATGATCTCTGCAGATCAGCCCTATTGCTGCATAAGGATCTCTGAAGGAGCCATCAAGATTGATTTTCAAGGAATGCTCCTCGGGAGGTTCCCACCTGATTATTGGCGTAGTCGGCTTACTGACTGCATCTTCTGGGGGCTTTGGGAAGTTTGCATTCCAGTGAGATAGCAATGCCTGGTTCGCTTTTTCAATCACAGCTTTAGGATCTGTTGCACCTCATTAAAGACCTGATCATTTCTTGCCTTCCAGATGGACCAGAGAAGCCAGCTGATAGATGCAATATCATATTCAGAAAAGGGACAAGTTGGCTGCATAAGAAGGACTCACCACTGTTTGAAGCTATGGATGTTGTCGAGATCACTTTTGATTGATAAACGACTTCCAAACCATACACATCGCACCCATTGGCATTGGAAGAACAGGTGTTCCAGAGTTTCACTCACAACGTGGCAAATTGGGCAGAGATCCGTTTGGCTCCTCCTCCGTTTGACCAGTGCAGCATTCGTAGCCAAGGAATTAGAAATGCACCGCCATAGAAAGTTCACAACTATGGGAGTGACTTTGGTTTTCCAGGTCTTCTTCCAAACTTCACACGGGATCTGAGTAGTACCAGTTGGTTGAAGAGGTGCCGTGGGGCAGGTTAGCGTCAGGTGGTATCCAAGTCTCACACTATACACACCATTAATAGCCAACGTCCACCGTAAGCGATCTTCCTGTGGCCTCCTTGGTAACGGGATCCTTGTTATAGCATCCCTGGCATGGTCATCAATATTGCATCTGATAGGAGTGAGATCCCAGCAACTTCTGTCTGCAGCTAAAAGAGACGCAACCTGCTGATTTGATTTTTTCAGGCTTTCAATATCAGTAGGCAGTTTCAAGTTAGGGAGAGTGGGGATCCAGTTGTCTTTCCAGATTCGGGCAGACTCCCCATTACCAATTTGCCAGCATAAGTCTTTTTTAATGAAGTCTCTCCCTTCTAGAATACTGGACCAGCACCACGAAGCTCTATGACCTTTTTTAGCATCCAAAAACACCCCATTAGGAAAATAGAGCCCTTTAAGGACTTGTACCCATAGATCATTAGGATTCTGATCTAGCCGCCAAGCTGTCTTTGCTAGAAGAGCATCATTGAACTTGATGAAGTCACGAAAGCCCATACCCCCTTCAGCTTTTGGAAGTGTAAGTTTATTCCATGCCACCCAGTGTGTCTTATGATGCCCTTCCCACCAGAAGTCTGCCACCAAACTGTTGAGAGTTTTACAGGTTTTGACTGGGAATTTGAAACATGTCATAGGGAATATGGGGATAGCGTTTATGACAGCCTTGATCATGACCTCTCTACCAGCAAAAGATAAGTGTTTGCTACTCCAACCAAGGGTCTTTTTTCCAATCTTCTCCCAAACATAGGCGAGTGCTTGATGTTTGGTCTTCCCCAGACACTTGGGATGCCTAGGTATTTTCCCTAGTCCAAGCTTTCACCGATGCCGAGAATATCACATACATCCTTCCTGATAGGTTGTGGAGTGTTAACTGAGAACACAATGCTGGATTTTTCAAGATTTGCTGATTGGCCTGATGCTGAGCAAAATTGTTGTAAAGTACCTGCCAGAGTCCGACAGTTCTGACTATCTGCATTCATAAAAAACAAGGCATCATCTGCGAAGAAACTGTGTGAAAGTATGGGGCAATTATTACTCAGTTTAATTCCAGTTAGACAACTATGTGACATAGCTTTATTTATCATACAAGAGAGCACTTCTAGAGAGAGGATAAACAAGTAAGGAGACAAAGGGTCTCCCTGTCGCAATCCTCTCCCTGGGGTAATTGAGGCTATTTTCTCCCCTGTAATACACAAGTTGAGGTGAACAGTTTCCACACAATTCATGACAAGGTTAACCCACTTTTTTGAAAACCCAAATTTTAATAAGACACCCCGCAGGAAATCCCACTCAACCCTATCATAGGCTTTGCTCATGTCCATTTTTAAAGCAAATTCAAACTTGTTTCCAGATTTCCTACGTCTCAAGTAATAGAACACTTCATGGGCTATGATAATATTGTCCTGAATTAATCGTCCTGGTACAAAGGCACCCTGGTTAGGGGAGATGCACTTATCAAGGCAACATTTCATTCTATTAGCAAGAACTTTGGAGATAATTTTATATGAAAAATTACATAGGCCAATGGGACGAAAGTGAGACACTGATTCAGGCTTATCAATCTTTGGGATTATAGTAATATTTGTTCCATTTATTTCATCCAGCGGGAGGCTCATTTCAAAAAAATCTTTTACCATCCTAACCATAGAATCGCCCACCTTATCCCATGAGAATTGGTAGAATTTACCTGAAAAGCCGTCGGGCCCAGGGGCTTTTGATCCGCCCAATTCAAAAGCAGCCGTGCGGACTTCCTCACGCGTTACGGGGCGAAGGAGAAGCTCATTAGAGGCGTCATCAATTCTCATGTCTATTGAATCCAGAACTGGTGAGAGGTGTCTAGGATCTGGAGGGGAAAACAGGTTAGTGAAGTCCTCTGTAAACATATTGTTTATGGCTCCTTTGTCTCGCATCCACACACCATTTTCATCCTTAATGCTCAGTATTGAGTTCCGCCTCCTCATGATCAGGGTGGTTAGGTGAAAGAATTTAGAATTTCTGTCTCCCGATTTTAGCCACGATATGCGCGAGCGTTGCCACCAGTAATTTTCTTCTTGGTCCATTAGCACCTCAATTTTCTGGAGGAGGGATGCTTCTTCCCTTTTACTGTTGTCTGTTTGGTATCCTTGACGAACAAATGCTAAACAAGCCTTTAGAGCATCTATCATCTTCTTGCGATTGGGGAAGTTCTGTTTGCTCCAAGCTATGAGATTTTTCCTGCACATATTCAAAGAGAGAACAAACTGACTGATGGCTTGGTAAGTCATAGGAGCGCCAACTCCCCAACTATTATGAATAACCTGCATAAAGTCATTATGGGCAGTCCAATAATCCTCAAACCTAAATGGTTTTATTTTATTAGAAGAAGCATAGTTAACATTGACAAGCAAGATATGATGGTCCGAACCGAGTGGTTCAATATGAAAAACTTGACAATACGGAAATTTATGACAGAAAATATCATTTCCCATAGCCCTGTCTATTCTTTCTCTGATAGTTGCCTCGCCTTGCCTGCGATTGCACCATGTGAACCATGACCCATGAAAGCCCAAATCAATAAGGGAACAGTCCGAAATAAATTTTTGAAAATTAAGGATCTTCCGGATGGCTCTTGGGTTGCCTCCCTGTTTCTCCTGGTGTGACGTGATGTCATTGAAGTCTCCTATGCAGAGCCAACTTTCATTTCTTTGGGATGCAAAGTTGATAATATTTGCATATTCTGTCAGTCTATCCTTCTCTGTTGGTGGCCCATAGACAAAAGTAATATAATGCGGAAATTCAACTGATGGGTCTGAAACTGAGGTGTGGATGACATTTCTGGATGAGGAGATAATATTAACAATAGTATTGGTGTCCTGAATAAGGCAAGACCACCGCTCAAACCAACAGGATCAATTATCCACTCTTTATCAAAACCACATTACTGTCAAATCCTGCTAACATACCGGCGCTTCTTATTGGTCTCCATAATGAAGACCATATGGGGTTTTTGTTTATTGCATACCTCTTTAAGGTTTTTGACTGATAGGGGAACCCCTAACCCCTGGCAGTTCCAAGCCAAAAGACTCATGGCGAACCAATGGCTGCTTGGTGACATCCATCGGTGTGTGGTAGCACATTACAATCATTGGGTGAGGTGGTAGAGAGGGCAATTTCATCAGGTCCCAAAAAGAGAGGAGGCGCTGGACCCACTTGAATAGGGGCATTCCTTGCTTTGGCATTCTGTTTGTTCTTTTTTCCCCTTATAGAATTTTTTTAATTTTCTTATATTCATATGGGATGCTTCAGGCTTAGCAGCCGCTGGTTCCAGACATAGGAGCCTCTTTTTTGGGGGTTAAAAGTCCCTGCTTCTTCCTCCAAAGATTCTTGGTGACGTTTCAAAGAAATATTTTGGACTCCAGAAGTAACGGTATTAATGAGGGAGAGATCAACGAAAGGGACGATGGCTCCTGGTTCCTCAACATCAATGGCTGGAAAATCAACACGGTAGAGTGGGGCCTGATTTGTCGGCCCAGGTTTCGGACTAGCAGCAACTACCTGATCTTGAGATATCGGGCTTTCGACTGAAGCAAGTACACTCTTTCCTCCTTCCAATTCGTGCGACTCGGGAAGGTTGGGTAGTGGAGTTGATTGCGCTAGACTTGGGACCGTGAAATTAGGGATTTCAGCGATGCGAATCCCCTTATTAATTGAATCGAGATTCCGTCCGCCCTGGGTGAGAACACAGACGTTAGCTTGATCTTCGCCCAATTTCCTATTGGAGATTCGGTAGGTTTGAAACAAATTATTTCCGTTTTGGATGGATTCACCATCAGAATTTCTCATAGCAATCACCGGATTTGTAGGAATTGATTCAGTCTGAAACTTGCCCTGATTTTCCTCTGTGATTCCGCTGGATAAATCTCTGTAGATTTGAAACGGCTTAATTCCTTTTGGGGAAGATACACCAATTGGAGGTCCCATACCAGTAGCCGGATTTTTAGGGACTCATTGGATGCGATGTGAAAGCTTTCTTTTCCGGTTCCTTTATTCTCGCACTGAAGTAAATGATTTGCAGATTTCTTGCCACCTTCTAAGTTGTTTCCTATCTGGGGGATATCGCCGGTCAAACGCCGATCAGGGCCTTGGCCAGTCGCCGGGGGATGCTTCTTGTGCAGTAACAGTGTTTCCTCCCAGGTCAAGTCATGTGCCACTAGGGCCTCTTCCATGGTCTTCACATGTGGAGTTCCAAGGCCGTTTCCCACACGAGTATCTGCCATAACGACGTCGGTGTATTCAGTCTGAAACTTGCAGATTCTTGCTTCATGTCCAATTCTCCCACAATCATAGCAGTAATTTTGTAATCGTTCATACCGAATGGAAACCCAAATCGGATCCCGATGAGGTCTTGGGACCCAGAAGCCTGCTATGAGTGGGTTCAGGATATTAATTAAGACTCGGGTTCTGATGAAGGTGCGTGCCAAACGACCCTGTATCTTTGGAGTTTCATACATCAGAGTTTTCCCAATTGCATTACCCAGAGTTATAGCATTCTCACAGTCAAATGCTATGTGCGAGAGGCCATGGAATTGGATCCAGAATGGGCACCACTCAAAGTTAATCTCCGATACACCATATAGTCATCCCAAGGTTGGAGATTAAGCAGTACATTTTGAATCGACCATGGGCGCCCCTTCAGAACACGGTGGAAATCTTCCTGCCTTGTAAATCTGAAAAGAAAAGCATTCTTATCTGGCATCTTGTGGATCTCCATCCCTTTGTCAAGTCCCCAACCCTTCTTGATCATAGCAATCACAATGCCTCGATTTAGAGACTTGTCGGTCTCCAAGCGTCCTACCAGGGCACGTCCCTTCTGGCCATTAATAGATGTGTTGAGGTTCAGGTGAACCTCCTGTGGGCGTCTATTACCGCTGCTATTCATGCCAAGCTCCATTGTCTAAGGGAAAAAAAAAAGCCACCAAACCAAAAGACAGTGCAGAAAGAGTATCACAGGGTTAGGAAGTAACGATGAAGAGAAATAAAGAAATAGAAAGAGGAAGCAAAGAGAGGGAAAGGTAAGAATTCTATCACAGAGGAAGAGAAAGGGAACTCACAGGATGGTGAGGTCTCTCACAGATGGAGAGGAAGCTCTCACAGTAGGAGAGAATTTTTTTTTTTTAGAGAAATCAGTTCCTCATTGTCATATCAAGTGTCGTGTTTATCCAAAATTGTCATATTTTATAGTTACTAACCGTTATTCTACAGAATATATAACGGTGTTTTTCATCAATAACTGTTATATATTATATAGTAACAGTTCTTTGTCAATAATCATTGAGTAAATATGTTTATTTGAAAAACAATATATTTGCATCATATGAATATAAATACCAATTTACATAAATAAACCATGTAAAAACCAATAATTTTGCAACCAACAAAATATTATTGATTATAAAAAAAAATGCAATCACTGGTATGAATGGCATTTAATCTCCAATTCACAAAACACAACACTTCTAAATTTTAAAACAGCCCTATACCTAACAAAGTCAAAATTAGACTACAACTCTAACTTTCTAAGCATAGGCTTTACTAAAGCAAAAGCATTGATCTTCAACTTCTTTAATTTGTAACTCTTCTACTCAAAAGTCTTATCTTCTATGGCAAAAAATCATCGGATCTGTTTGGGTTGGTGGTGGGAACGGTGGTTTAAAAGCTATTTGACTTTTGTAAAAGTCCGGTAGAAAAAAATTCATGTTGTAAATGTGATTTGTGTTTGAATTGACATTAGCAGAAGTGACTTTTTTCCAAATAGATACAAGTTTGGGTTAGGGTTGAAAAATCAATTAAGATGAAAAATGACTAAAAAGGGCATAAATCTTATTGAAGATATATGTTGAATATATTATAATAATTGAAGATAAAAAATTAAATTTAAGTTTATGTAAAAAAGATTAAATTAATAGATAAAAATGGGCATGCATCATTTGTGGGATTTCAACTTAAAATATAAGTTTTAAATTAAGTTTAGGAAATAAAAGAATAATAAATAAATAATCAATTATTATTATTATATAATTAAGTTTAATGATCATTTCCTTTATCCAACACACCTCCTCCTTATGACAAACACTCTCAATATTACTCATACAAAATAAATCCTTTCAGCACACAGCACGGGCGGGGCCCACAAATAAAGAAAAAAGCAGGGAAAATGGGTCCCACTCGACTTTATCGACGTTTGTGTTATGTCCAATAACAAAGAAGCTTGGTCTGATAGCTTTTTGTTTAATGGATGTTATTTAAAGAAGCCCAGTATCTAAAACGTTATCTCAAACACCTCTTTATGAGTTTTCGAGCAAAAAAAAAACACCTCTTTATGAGTTTTTTTTTTTTCAATGCCAACGCCACTAGGCTTTTTGGGTCTAAAAGCTCTCTAAAAGCTCAATTCAAACAAAGTCAATAAGTAAATTACTTTGTGCAAATGAAGTGGTTGTGAGCAACTTCCCCAATTCTCTCTTGTACCTCTCATAGAATCCCAAACCTGTGTGGCAATGAACGATGTAGGCAACAGTTTCTAAGCAGAGAATCTTGGCAGCTTGGAACAGGGCATATATTACAAAAAATGTGCTGCAATCACAAGTTAATAGGAGTCAAATATAAATCCAAGTTCATACTGTGTGATATATTAAATCAGAAGAATAAAACCAAGCAGAATACTGTGAGTAAACCAGTCTTCTAACCTATCAAGATTTGAGTGGGTACAAACATACCCTCATTATGCAAATGTTCACACAATAAAACCATAGGTCCTAAAAATATTGACTATAAATCAATTCAGTTATAAACATGAGACCGCCAAAATCACAATTCAATATCAAATCTAACATCATCGATGTAATACAAGCATCACACCTCTGCATCTGCCTCCTCCTTTGTTGCAAAAGCAGTATGCCCTTCCTGCCACAGAAACTCACGGCTCTTGCAACCAAAAGAAGTATTGAAACCAGATAAAAACTATAAACAATCTTCTTTGACAAAAAGAATCCATACAAATTTAAACATACTGAAGGCTTGATATAACAATGAGTAATCTGGTTTACATCTGAAAGTGTGCGTTAATTTGCACATAATAAGAAAACAATGTGAAAGAAAGCTATGCAATACCTAAGGAAAATTCATGGATTAATGAAAGTTATTTTCCTACTTTTCAAAACATGGAGTAGCAAAAATTCAAGTATGGGTATTGGGTTGGGGTTCAAATTCAAAATTTTGACACAAAATCTTATAATTCAACTCAAAATCAGTCACAAATTTTGAATTTTTTTCCTTTCTGAAAACCAGATTTTTGCAATGAAGCTCAAAGGACAAAAAGATACCATCAATACTAGACCAATCCCCCCCCCCCCCCACTTAAGCTATGCATCGTCCTCGATGCATGATATGTCAATTAAGTGCAAGTGAAGGTAGGGGAAATGATAAGGGGTCACAGCCCAATAGGGGAGAAAACAAAATAAATCTACTTTTTATAATGCTTTGTGTGCCTCCCCCATACTTATCTTCCTCAATCAACAACTAAGCCCAAGAAATTATAGAAATTAGGAAAAAAAATAAGTAAGAAAAAAGACAACCTTTATTAGAATATCTTGAAGCACTTGTGGGAAAAGCTCTCATCCCCCATGAGAATTCCTTGGTGGTGATGACTTACGATCAATTGAAAGAGTTCGAGAATGTACCATGGAGGTTGGCTCCTCTGAGAACCTTTACAATTATGTGCCTATGAAGAGACAACAAGCCAGCAACAATATTCCATCTAAAAATATAAACTGGGATTTCAATTGAAATAAAGACACTTTAAGCACTAAGCTCCCCATGTATCTATTACAGCCAAGGAATCAATGACACTGGCCATCAGTAGGAGTTAAACCGAAACTTATATTTTAAAAATCCTCTTGTGTTTACAAAGCAGAAAGTGCGGAATCCAACTTAGAGTTGCACAGCGATAGGAACGGACCTTGGAAGAAACTTTGGGGGGGCAAATGTATACTCATTAACTAATTTTTAAGAAAAAATATTTGGGGGAGCTAAATGTATACTCATTAACTAATTTTTAAGAAAAAATATTTGGGGGAGCCAAATGTATAAATTTTTGGGCTAAATGTATACAAAAATCCAATTTGCACTACTATAAAAATTGGATATTACTACCCTAAAAAACGTCCTTATTTAGAAATAGGACGTCCAAAGTGAAGGCGGTGGCATTCTTGTAATTATATTTAAGGAAGTTGAGCCTTCAGCGTCCTAAATAAGAAATCAGGACTCCTTAAATAGATTTTGGTGTCCTGAAATTTTTCAGGACGTCTAAAATTGTTTCGCGCCATAAAAATATGAGAAATATTTGTTTGGCGCCATGGAATTTAATTTTTTTCAATAAAATTCATTTATGGCGACCTACATATATTTCGGGACGTCTTTAATGTGTCAATTTCTTCACACCCGAATTTTTGTTTGGCGCCAAGGATTTTCTTTTAATAGAAATTAGGAAATTTAATAATATTGGCGACTGAATCATAATCGTCGCCAATATTTAATAATGGCGACTCGAATCGAATCGTCGCTTATATTTCATAATGGCGACTGAATCGAATCGTCGCTTATATTTTTGGCGACCGATTCGATTCGTGTCGCCATTATGAAATATAGGCGACTCCGATTCTAATTCAGTCGCCATTATGAAATATTGGCGACGATTATGATTCGTGTCGCCAAAAGTGGAATATAGGCGTCCTGAAACATGATTCAGGTCACCTATATTCAATTTTTTTAGGTTAATATACTCGCGCCTCTTCATTTTCCCTCACATACTCATACTCCGACAGAGGCCGCGAAATCCTCTCATACTCACTCTCGTTCCGCTCTTCTCCAAGGCCGTCCCTTTCCTTGCCGTACGTCTCCGCCGTCATTCTCCTTCGTCTCCGCCGTCGTCTCCTTCGTCTCGCTCTTCTCCAAGTAAGCTTGTTCGTACGTTACTCTTAAGATTCGTGATTTCGTTCTATT